>OX336400.1:160025358-161225358 GCA_946902985.2 Meconema thalassinum
AAATGATCATAGATCCTGGATAAATCAGCAACGTTTAATAATAACAATAATAATAATAATAATAGTACTAATAATAACAGGTCAACATACAAAATCTCGAGGACCGCACTGAGTGCCGGAATAAAATCAAAAATGTTAAGTTTGAGCATAGACCATCACGACAGCCTGGAAGAAAATGGACAGCTGAGAGGAAGAAGGGGCATACTGAGAGGATGAAGAGATTTTGGAAAGAGAAGCGGGAAATCTATTATTAAGCCTCCGTGGCTTAGGCGGCAGCACGCCGGCCTCTCACCACTGGGTCCCTGGTTCAAATCCCGGTCACTCCATGTGAGAGCTGTGCTGGACAAAGCGGAGGCAGACAGGGTTTTCTCCGGGTACTCCGGTTTTCCCTGTCACAATTTCATTCCAGCAGCACTCTCCACTATCATTTCATTTCATCTGTCATTCATTTAATCATTGCTCCAGGGGAGTGCGACAGGCTTCGGTAGCCGGCTCAGTTTATATCCTCGCCGCTAGATGGGGGCTTCATTCATTCCATTCCCTAACCCGGTCAGTAGACTGGAAGCAGGCTGTGGATTTTCATTTCATTCATTATTATTATTATCATTATTATTATTATACACCTAGGCCTACATGCCAAGCAGGTGAAGAATCTTCAGGCCTACTTTTTGAGCAAGACGAACTCTCACCTGCATCAGGCTGTTATTAAGGCGGATGACAAGTACACGCCATTGGACCTTCACCATTCCAGAGATGTGCAGTTAGCTACGTCAGAAGAGCTCATAACCAACAAGCTTGAACAGTGGACTCGGAAAGCATTGCACGGCCGTCATCCGTATGATCTCAGCCAAGAATATGTCAACATACATGCATCGATCAGCTGGCTGACCCATGCGGATCTATTTCCTGAGACTGAGGGGTTCATGATCGCGATACAAGTAGTGGCAACAAAGAACTGCCTAAAATACATAATTAAGGCAGACATGCCAGATGACAAACGTAGGAGATGCCATCGTGAATCGGAGACCATCCAGCATATCACAGGGGGCTGTACAACAATTTCATCTACGCACTATTTGAAGAGGCATGACCAAGTAGCCAAGATAATCCACCTGAACCTGGCAAAGAAGCACTCCTTAAGTAATAATGCTCTGCCTTGCTATCAATACATTCCTGATGCTGTTCTGGAGAACGATACACACAAGATAGTCAGGGACTGGTCAGTGATCACAGATAGACCTATATCGCAGTCCCTAACTCGCATAATATCCAACACAGTTATGCTGAGAAAGTGACGATATACATGCCTTTGGCTGAAGAGATCCGACAGATGTCACTGTATTGCCAATCATCATCTCTTCCACAGGGATCATACCGAAGTCGCTGAAGGCCAACCTCGATAAATTGGGGCTCCACCATTATCTGCATACCAGTATGCAGAAAGTAGTTATTTTAGAGACCTGCTCCATAGTTCGTTCGTTCCTCAACCTACCGATATAGAGAACTCTACTCCATCTTGCAACAAATGTCGATGAAATTAATAATAATAAGCAGAAGAAGAAGAATAGTAGTGTATTATTCAGTAGGATGCAAAAAGATCTGCACGATATTGGGATATCATGTGAAGATATCGAGGACCGACAGCGGTAGCTACTCTCGCTAACGTGCAGCACTACGCCATGGGGCCAAGCTCTCTGTGGACTCAGTAGACGTGGGTTCGAGCCCCGCCGTCGGCCATCCTTGAAATGGTTTTCCATGGCTTCCCCATTTTCAATTCCAGGCAAATACTGGGACGGTACCTTCTGACAGGCCACGGCCGCTTCCTCTCACCTCCTTTCCCAGTTTCATTCACTAACTTCTCTCATGAGGTTGGCGTCATGAAGGGCATCCGGCCATTAAAACCATCCGCTACATAGAATTCCATCGCATCTCATCCCCGACCCCGTTGGAAACGGGAATAATAAGGGGTAGACATATATGTGAAGATATCCTGGAGTGTGGTCAGCTTAAGAGAAAACACCTGGAACATCAGTTTCCAACCAAAGCCAAAACCTGGAAAGGCGTGGACAAAGAGACAAAGGAACACCACCATCTTCGAATGAAGGAATACTGGAGTCATCTCTAGTTAGTATAAAATAAAGTCCCCAATTCTTGGATGTCACGGGTAATCTCGAGAACCACTCTATGGATTTTGAAGCGGTTTTCACCATTCTGTAAATGATATCATGAGAAAGATTTCTGTACAAAATAATTTATATATGATCAAAGGAAGCCAACAGTAACGATTTCAGTGAAAACGTTGAAAAATGAAACCTGTCGTCCGTGCACTTTTGAAGCTTAAATACAAATATATATATATATATATATATATATACTATGAGTGTAAGAATTGTTCAGCATGAAAAGTTCTACAAAAAAGTCCACGAGAGCATATCTCTATCTTCAATACATCACCCACTACAGGCGTTTTTACGTTTTCATTTCTTCCAACAATCTTCATGCAATTACTGAGGCGACAGTTTATGAGCTAGCTAGGGACGAGCCTATCACCCCAGTTACAGCCTAGCTAGCGGGTGAGCCTATTACCCCAGTTACAGCCAGCAGCAAACTGTCGAGTCGTGTTGAGGTAAGACTTCAGAGAAGAGTGGTTGTGTTTGGAGATTCCCTGGATGTGCAACTCGGCTTTTCTTCATTTCCCCTGTGAACTTTTCGTTCCGCAAAATACAAAATGAAGTTAACATTGTACGGAATGTGGATTTGTGTTTCATGCACCTTGCCATTCTTAAATTACGTCTGACGAGAATTCGCTGCACATGCATCTCCAATGATAATATAATTAACAGTCCAGTCAATGATTTTAACACATCATGCCGAGACGTTAAAAGGATATAGGTCGTAGTTCACTGACATCTAAAAAAAAAAGCGCTTATCACGTAATACATTCATAACTGTTCCCGGGCGAAGCCGGGCCGGGTTGCTAGTTTTAAAGCTAAAAGGAAACAGTTGAAATGAAGTCGTTTCTAGTTGTCAGGAACTAAACAATGGCAATTATAATAATAACAATGAGGACGGTGAAGGGTAGATACAATAAAAGTACAGAACAGCCCTTGCAATTAGTTCTCAGATGTGATCTACTTTATTCTGCAAGAAGTTAGTGTACCGACGAAACTATACTTCCACAGTATTTAGGCAGACCTTGCTGTATGACAAGAGAGTGAGATCTGTGTAGATTCGCAATATCTCCTACATAATCAAGATATATCTGATATGAGGGTAGGACGAAGGATTGCTGGGAAATCTTGATGGGAGAAATGGCAGGAGGGTGAAGAAATAAAGGCTAAGTTAGAACTCAACACATGTGATGTGAATGGAGACGGTGGGGAGTAATTAGCTTAAATTAACATTAAGCTTATATTTAAATTGATTGAACAGACGCGGAACTAGGAGTCTGTGCGTGGAAATGGAAGGCTGGTCGCTTCGATAAGGCAGCTTGTGGACGACTGCCTTCCATTTCCAGACGTTCTGCGTCTTTTCAATCACTTTAAATAGAGGCTTAATAATAATTTGATAGATATTTTTACCACCATAATAGAGCAGAGGTCCACAAAGGGATGGGGAAGGGGCCGCAGTGAGTGATAATGGGGGGCGCCGACTCTGATTGAAATATTCATATTTCACATTCTGTAACAAATATTGCTATCCTCATATCCATAAACCTATCATACGCAGGAAGCTCCAACGATCATTCAAGAAAATTCGTACTTTTGCTGTCTTATTTCACAAGAACTGACCACTAGATCCTGCCAGCAGGAATTCTGTGAAGAAGTGGCGAGTAACATTTCCCACACAGCAACCTTTCACCCGCAACACAAAGCGATATCTCCTTACCAAACACTGAACAACCACTAAGCTGCTGGACGATGTGACCGTCAGGTGGCGTAGTCGGTAGCATGCTGAGTTTCTATGCCCAAGATCGCCAGTTCAAAACCAACCGAAGTCGTTGGATGTTTAAGAGCGTTAAAAGACCCTCAGTATGCCTTCTTTAGGAGGGGAAGTAAAGCCGGCGGTCCCATGTCGCAGATTTATGGGATGAAAAAGAACCTTCCACTAACTACAACTGTGGGAAGCAAAATTTGTAGGTTAGATAATTGATGAGTAACATCTTTCCACTCGGTATCTGGATATTTTTGTGGCACTCGGTAGCTGGAAATTTTGTGGGAGTGATTTTGGAAAAAGAGACGGAAGTGCATGGGACGGAAACAATGAGCGCGCGCGGTGGCGGAGATTGGTACAACGACGTACTGTAAGCCATGTGACTATGTGGAATGTATATCGCATACGGTTTACCTCAAGGTTTGGAGGTCTCATTAATGAAATTCCCACAATAACTCATTTTCATGTTGTCGTTCTTTGGTGTGAAAATATTCATTTTATCATATTTGCTGAAAACAATTGCGATTTATTAAATTTTCATACTTTTGCTGTATTCTTATTTAATGCAAGCACTCGATGTACTGTCGGCCATGTGGCTATGTGGAATCTATATCGCATCAACAAACACTCCAAACAACGTAGGAATTCAGTGTATTAACGCCGACTACTAACAATAATTGAAACTTCGTTGGTCTAAACATATCACTGGGAGAAACACATTTAATATACCTTCCGCACACATAATTTTTAATCGCGCCTATACTTGGCAGTTGGAAAGTCTCAAAACCGATCAACAACCAACTACAGGTGTTCATTAACAGATGTCTGCGTCGCATCATGAATGTGAGGTGGCCGGACATAATCTCAAATGAAGATCTTTGGACCATCAGCAATCAACAACCGATTAGCATCCAGATCAAGGAGAGGAAATGGCGCTGTATTGGTCACACACTAAGGAAGCCGGACGGAGCTATTGAGAGGGCGGCACTAGACTGGAATCCTCAAGGCGCCAGGAAGCGAGGTCGACCTAAGAAGACCTGGAAGAGGACGATCGAAAATGAAATTGCAGAGGTGGACAAGAACTGGAGTCAAGTGAAGAGAATGGCCAGGAACCGTACTGCGTGGAGAAATTTCACCAAGGCCCTATGCTCCGAAAGGAGCGGCATGAATTAAGTAAATACTTGGCAGTGCGCAGATCAGCAAAACGAGGCCATTTTCAATAACACCGCTGGCATGGGTTCACTAACTGGCCGGTATAGAGCGCAGCTCGCATCAAGTAGGCAGTGGATTGCTTCCGCCACGGCAAATAACAATTATGATTCATTACGGTCAGGATTTGGCACTGGAGTTTAAGAGAAGTTATTTCAATGACCAACAGAGTTCACTGTCAACAAGGGATTTGCTCTCTCGGGACACACATAGTAGGATAACATGTCACATGTTACACATCATATGCGACTACTGTAAGGCTCGTATAATTTTTGATAACGCTATATTAGTTCCAACGTTCCCCACCAGGTGCTGGCTGCGATGATATCTAGTAGCCAAGTCGACAGCTAGGTGTCGTGGACGGTAGCATTTGGTAGCAAAAGTAGGGACTACTTGAAATTGATCGTCTGCAGTCCTTACCTGAATAACAGATACTGTAACATACACTAATACAGCCATCACAACTAACACCGGTTATCAGACAGATTCTACACACACCCAAAGTTCATGGGGCTACATGACCGCGTTGTCGCCCCTAAACTGAAGAACCAACCAACATCATTATAATGGAGAAGAAAATGAATTCCTATTGTGAGTGACTCATGTGTTTTAGGTTATCTTTCCTTATCAGGTTACAACAAAGAAGGGATGTCTCATGTTCGTGAAAGCTCTGGACATGCTATTTGACAATGTAAATAGCTTTCGTCATAAAGGCATTATATTTCCACCCGAGCAAGGGTAGAAAGGAAATAATTACCACAAGCAATTCAACGCAGCGCAAGAAAAAGAATCC
Source organism: Meconema thalassinum (assembly GCA_946902985.2). Classification (NCBI taxonomy): domain Eukaryota; kingdom Metazoa; phylum Arthropoda; class Insecta; order Orthoptera; family Tettigoniidae; genus Meconema; species Meconema thalassinum. The sequence goes on from OX336400.1 coordinate 160,031,294, forward strand.
CCCTCGGCACGCCAGAAGGTGGAGATAGATTTCACCAGGCAATTTCGAATTCACTTAATTTGGCAATTACTGTATACCTACAAACGATGATGATGATAATAATTGGTGTTTCAAGGCGCCTGACATCTACAGGGTCTTTCATATAAAGTAAGAACGGTGACCGGCGGCTTTGTTATCCGATGCTGCAGTGACCTTGGCCGAGCTTGTGGCGAGTTACGGCCCCCTGCTGTAATATTGAAAGCGCACGCATAGGCGCATATACTGTACTCGACCTTGCAATAAACGTGCGAGTGTTCAGTCGTCAGTCTGAACCTCAGATGTTAACATGAGACAGTTATCATTACAACATCGTATTTTTGTATGTAAAACTTATTTTAAGTACGAGTCGGCTCGGCGGGTACGTGATGCATTTGTTCAGCAATTACCTGATGAAGTGCCACCTTCACTAGCACAGATTCACGTAATTGTAAATAAGTTTGACACTACTGACTCAGTGCTTATTAAAAAAGCATAAAATTAAAGATGAGAAACATTACAGCGCCAGAACTCACTCGCGTCAGCCAGAATGTGGTTACCAGATACAATGCCTGTATAACCCAGGAAGGACGACACGTCCAGCATCTTTTATTAGGTAATATTTCATACAGGATTGTACACACGCTTAAAGCAGGGGGCCGTGGCGCGCCACAAGCTCGGCCAAGGCCACCACAGCAGCAGCGAATAACAAAACTGCCGCTTGCCGTTCTTACTTTATATGATAACTGTCTCATGTTAACATCTGAGGTTCAGACTGACGACTGAACACTTGCACGTTTATTGCAAGGTCGAGTACAGTATATGCGCCTATGCGTGCGCTTTCAATATTACAGCAGGGGGCCGTAACTCGCCACAAGCTCGGCCAAGGTCACTGCAGCATCGGATATCAAAGCCGCCGGTCACCGTTCTTACTTTATATGAAAGTCCCTGTAGATTATCAGCCCTCAATGGTTTGGGTGATGATGAAAAATGAATATTAAACTATAAGTGAATCTAACTGCAAACTTAAAACAAAAACTAACTACAGCTTACACACTAGGAGAAGAAATGGAAAACAAAAGAAGAGTAAGGGAAATAAAAGAAAGGGGAAATACATGCCCTGAACCCTCGAAGAATGAGGATTAAGGGACTAGGAAAGAAGTAGAGCCAGAAAAGGCAGATAGGAAAGAGGAGAGGGCCCGCCCCAAAGGCAATGCAAAGAAGGGAAAAACCGGACCCAGCTCAGGAATCCCACGAGGTCACCAACTCCCGAGCCTACTACCTGTGAGCCCTTGAGGGTGTAGCACTATCCAGGGTGCACCATAAGGAGGTGGGGCTCGACACATCCTGCCTCCTTGGGGGCCTTGAGTGGAAGGCAGGAGATACCTGAAAGAAAAACAACAGGTTTGACCCCTCGAAGAATGAGGGATCAAGAAAGATGAGAGAAGGGTCAATTAAGGTGGGAAAGGAAAATACTCCCTAGGCCTCGGATACCCTAATACCGTCGAGCTCGGAAGAGAACAAGAGTTGACCAAGAGAGGTTGACAGGAAAGATGACTGTGAAGAGCCCGGCGCAAGTAAGTGGAAGAAATGTCGGTTTCAGCTGGGGTCCCGTGGTCGCCCACCCACGTCCCACTAGATGTGAGCCCCTGGGGGACCAACAAACATTCTAATTGTTTAGTGAACAAGAAACCCCATCTTCTCATAATTCCGAAAATATTTTGCTGGGTAGGACATATCAAAAATGATTTCAGAATAAATAAATAAATAAATAAATGAATGAATGAATGAATAAATAAATAAATAAATAAAAAATAAATAAATAAAAGAATTAATAAATGAATATTAAATAAAAAATAAATGAATAAATTAATGAATAAATAAATGAATAAATATATAAATAAATGAATATATAAATAAATGAATAAATAAATAAACGAATATATAAATAAACGAATAAATAAATAAATAAATGAATAAATAAATAAATAAATAAATAATTAAAATAATAATTAAATAAATAATTAAATAATTAAATAAATAATTAAATAATAAATAAATTAATAAATGAATAAATAAATAAATAAATAAATAATTAAATAAATACATAATTAAATAACTATATATATAATTAAATAATTAAATAAATAATTAAATAATTAATTAAATAAATAAACAAATAAATAAACAAATAAACAAACAAACAAACAAATAAATAAATTAAACAAATAAATAAAAATAAATCAATAAGACTACATATTTCTACTGGCATAGCAAATATTAAAAAAAGTGGAGGTGCACACTATTTAGTGGACCCTGGGTCAGAATGAAAGTTCCATTTGAACGCCTTAGAGATATGTAACCCGTTTGGCACCAAGACTGCTCTGGTTGCCTACATAGCATCCCAGTCAAAACCAGCAGCTGCTCTAATCCTTACCGTCACCTCCGCTATTCAATATTTTTAGCCTACTTTTCACATTTTGCAAAAATGAGGAAAAAGTAGTCTTATGAGATCGGGCAAATGTGTGTCTGTGTCTGTCTGTCCTTCTGTCTGTCTGTCTGTCTGTGTGTCCCCCCCCCCCTATCAACTCCTAAATGGCTGCAGCAATCGAAACAAAATTTGGTAGGAATAAAGATCTATATCTGAATATCTCACGGCCATATTTGAAAATGATGTCAGTGCTTCCAACTGCTGAAAAAATTCAATTGAAATTTGAGCTCCATGTTGGATATCTTGGAAGGTATGAATGGGACCTATTTCAAAATTGGCACACGTATAATATTGCAGTTTAATTTCCAGGAGGCCATACATGGCAGTGTTGCCAAAATGATCATAAGCCTGCTGATATTTCCAAATTTTAAATGCATATAACTTCTACACTATCAATTGGATTTCAACCAAATTTCGTATGTGCTATGTGTACGTAAACAGATATGACTGAGCGTATGCTTAAGAGACACCAGGGCTGCCAACTGTTAATAAATACTCTCAATTTGCTTTAATCCAAATACCCATATATCAGAAAGTATGCAAGCCGACAGCTTTAAACTATGCACACGTATACTACCTGACATTCTATATTAATTTGGAGTAACTTATATACGTCAGTGCTACCAACATGATTCTAAGCCTGCTGAGAAGTCCAGATTCAAATACATGTAACTTCTATACTATCATTTGGATTTCAACCAAATTTCGTGTGTGCAATGTGTACCATAACAGATATGACTATGCCGATTCTTAAGAGTAACCAGGGCTGCCAACTGTTAATAAATACTGTCTCTATTTTTGTAACCCAAATATCAATATATCAGAAAGTATGCAAGCCAATAGCTCTAAACTTTGCACACGTATAGTACCTGGCATTCTAGATTAATTTGGAGTAACTAATATAGGCCTACGCCAGTGCTGCCAACATGATTCTAAGCCTGCTGATAGATCCAATTTTAAAATGCATGTAACTTCTATACTAACTAATGGATTTCATTCAAAATTGACACAACAATAGATCATATTATTTCAGATTATTTCTGACCAAAACATGTATGTCATTGTTGGTAACATGATTTTACGCGCGCTGTTAGATCCAATGTTTAACTGCATGTAACGTCCATGCTATCCATTGGACTTCAACCAAATTTTGTATTATGTACCTTAAGAGATGGAACTAAGAATATATTCAGTCACCAGGGCTGCCAACTGCTGTTCTCTATTAGGCTACATTATGCCAGGTATACAGTATTTCGAACTAATTAGAAATTTCGATATTACCAACTTAATTTCGTCATTATTCTAGATAGATCCATATAGATTAATCATTGGCATGAATCTTAAATTTTAATAAAAGTAGGCTCTTTAGTTCGTCATGGAACTTCTTGTTTCTCTTGGTGATCACTGGACCCCTGCAGAGTCTCGCTTTACTTCCACTTACTAGTGTCGGGTTTCTCTCCATCTTTTCTATGGACCTCCCTTGGTCAGCACTTGTTCTCTTCCGACCCCGACGGTATTAAGGTATTCAAGACGCAGGGGTCTCTCACTTTCCCGCTTCAATTGGGCCTTGTCTAATATTTCCTGACACCCTCATTCTTTAAGGGTTGAGGGCATTGTTTCCCCTGTCGTATATTTTTCTTGTTCCTATTTTGTTCTTTTCATCTTCTAGCCCGTAAGTAAGTTTAAATTGTATGTTTCATATCATCATCATCATCATCAACTTAATCATCATCATCATTATCATAGTCTTAAACATCATTATCATTACATTTATCATCATCACAACATTATCATCATCATCATCATCATCATCATCAACTTTATCACCATCATCATTATTATAAATACATTCATCATCATCATCAATTTAGCTTGCCACGGTGGGTGAGTGGTTATCGTGTCTGACTACCACCCCCCCCCCAGCTTGCAGGTTCGCTCCTGGCCATGGTAAGTGATTTTTGATAGGCGACAAAAATCACGACACGCATGTCATACCTTGTTGGTATGTTAAAGAACACATTTAAATTCAGTAGACCGTGTTCATAATGGCAAAATTAATCTCGAGATTTTCCGCCAACACAAAAAGTTCCTCTATTATCTCCTAGAAAGCGCTATAGTGTCAAGGAGCTTAGATATCTAACCTCCCTGACTTCCGCAGTACTCCAATGATCAACCAAATTCGACATGCAAGCTGCCCTTTGGGCGTCAAATAACAAAGCTTGCACCCGGCACCCGATACTATACGATATTATCACTGCTACGGTAACAACTGATATTACAAGTTGCCAGTTATCATTATTACACTGATGTGGTACGAAGTATTTCTTCGACATAGGAAGCCTATCACTTCCCAGCCCGTAATTCGGGTTTGCGGGATGCATTTCTATTTAAAGGGACTGACAACGCGCCGCCAAACAAACACTGAATAAGAATTAAGGCCAGGGATGGTACTGCAGCAGTTTAATGTTCCATCACAAAAGCCGTACTACCCCGGGTGAACTTCATATCTAAGCAAAGATTATTATTATTATTATTCCTTTGATTCGGCCAACTAGGGACCACGTCAGTTCAACTGTCTCTTCTTCCGAGCTCTAACTACCGCCCAGTGTTCCCGGTGTTGTTCTTTTCTCACTTGGGACCACGCCTTCCCTGTCTTCAGCTTTGGCTTCTCCTGGAAACCTTTGTGCGTACGTAGTTCTTCCTGAAGTGGAACACGCTCCTGGATATCTTTAGGGGAAATTTCCATTTCACGTAGATCTTTCTCAACTTCCGTGAACCATGCCCCTTTGGTTTTCTTATATTGAAAGTACGTTAATATCCGTTTTGATATCCTGCCTGGGCTTATTCGTGTCACGTGGCTATAAAAGGCAATTCTTCTTTTTCGAATCGTGTCACTGATCTTCTCCACGTGCTTGTACAATTCGTGGTTGTGACGCCTTCTGTACTCGCTGTTTTCTTTGATGGGACCCAGGATTTTACTCAAAATCTTCCTTTCTTTAGCCTCTAGTTTTTGCATTAGACCTTTCTTGTTCATTATTAGATTCTCAGCCGCATACAGAGCCTCTGGTCGAATAACAGTGCAGTAATGTCTAATTTTGCGGTTAAGGATATCGATCTCTTATTGTAGATGTTTAGTCAGGTTGTATGCCATTTCCATTTTATTAATGCGTGACATGAAGGCTTCCTTCTCTGATAGATTACGAAGCCACCACCTACTACGCACACAGACGGTAAAGAGACGAAAGGAACGTGGAGCCTCGAAAGAGCCTTGAAACTGGGAGCGGAGACTGTCAGAGCCGATAGGCAAATCATCTTATCCCCTTCGGTCCCTAAAGGTCCAAAGGTCGGAACAAGACAATCGGATAACGATCCCGCGTCCCGAAAATTTCTGAGGAATTCTCCCATATTTACGCAGGGTGGAGACTGGCACTCAGAGATTCTTGGAAACTTAATTGTGTCGAGTATACTCAGAAGATGAAATAGATGGATACTAACTACGGAATGAGATCACGTTTCATGTAAAGGTCGGAAACCAAAGGATCAAGTTTCATATGAAGAATACCGTATCAAAAAACATACGAGAAACTATAAAGAGGGGAAACGAGGGACGGACGAAACGGAGGATGAGGATCAAAACAAGTGGAAGGTATTAAAAATACAATAACAAACGAGGTTCAAAAAACAGAGAATACACACACAAAAAACTAGAAAAAGAATATTATATTACCTCGTACAGTCGTAACAAGAAGTTCCGTGATGAACTAAAGAGACTACTTTTCTTAAAATTTAAGATTCATGTCAATGATTAATCTATATGGATCTATCTAGAATAATGACGAAAAAAGTTGGACCTTTGAGCAGGCTTAGAATCATGTTGGTAGCACTGACGTATATAAGTTACTCCAAATTAATATAGAATGTCAGGTACTATACGTGTGCATAGTTTAAAGCTGTTGGCTTGCATGCTTTCTGATATATTGGTATTTTGATAAAAGAAATTGAGAGCATTTATTAACAGTTGGCAGCCCTGGTAGCTCTTAAGAATACGCTCAGTCATATCAGTTTATGTACACACAGCACATACAAAATTTGGTTGAATTCCAATTGATAGTGTAGAAGTTATATGCATTTAAAATTGGATCTATCAGCAGGCTTATAATCATTTTGGCAACACTGCCATGTATGACCTCCTGGAAATTAAATTGAAATATTTTTATCTATTCGTGTGCCAATTTTGAAATAGCTCCCATTCATACCTTCCAGGATATCCAACATGAAGCTCAAATTACAATTGCGATTTTTCAGCAGTTAGTAGCACTGCCATCATTTTCAAATACGGCATTGAGATATTCATGTATAGATCTTTACTCCTACCAAATTTTGTTTCGATTGCTGCAGCCGTTTAGGAGTTGATAGGGGGACACACACACACAGCCAGACAGACAGAAGGACATACATACAGACAGACAGACAGACAGACACACAGACACACATTTGCCCGGATCGATCTCATAAGTCTACTTTTTCCTATTTTTTGCAAAATGTGAAAAGTAGGCTAGTAAAAATAGTAATGTATCAATTATGAACAATTAATATAGTCGTTGCATGGAAAATACAAAGGGGTGTAGGAATGCACAATAACAGCTGTTTTTAATAGATTACTATGCGAAAGTCGTTACAGGTTTATTTATTTATTTATTTATTTATGTAATAGCAACCCACCCCGGTTTCGCCCGGTATCTTTAATGGTTCACCTAGTGCAAGCTTAAAAGGCGAACGGTTGGCAGGTCCCAGACACAATTCAAAAAATCCGAGGTGAACAGAAAAACTCTAAACATATATTCACTTCTCTGAAGTCTTAACTCGACACCACTTGACAGTTTGATGCTGGGGTGATAAGCTCACACGCTAGCTCGTAAAGTCACTCCGCAGATAGTAATTTAAATTTCCACTGAATGGAGATAGTTGGAAGAAATGAAAACGTTTAAACACTTATAGCAGGCGATGAATTAAAATAGAGATATGCTGTCACGGACTTTCTTGTAGAACTTGTCGTGCTGAATAATTCATACGCTCATAATGAAGAGATATGCTTAACTGTTTAACCAGCGTAAGCTTAAAAAGCGCATCGACGGCACGCCTTTCTTCGACTCGATTCACTGAAATCGTTACTGCTTGACTTCCTTTGGTCATAAATGAATGTTGTTGATACAAGAACCTTCCTCGAGAAATCCTTTACAGAATGGTGAAAACCGCATCAAAATCCATCCAGTGGTTTTCGAGATTACCCGTTACATGCAAGAATCGGGGATTTTGATTTCTTGTCTACTATGTAGGTACAGTGAAACCTCTCTAAAAGACCACCTCTATTAAAAGACCAACCCTCTTAAAAACTGATTTTTCTTGGAACCGATTTAAAACCTCATAAGGTCAATGTATTTGTTACCTCTATTTAAGGACCACTCATCTCCCCGACCAAATACCAGGCATTTTCTCAGTCTGACCTCTTTCAAAAGACCACTTCTCGTCTGCCTTCCCATTGGAGATGGTGATGAGGGTGATGATGTAAACAATGGTTCTGTTGGCACAGAACTGCATCAGCATACAATGTCATTAGAAAAAGTTTTATGTAACGTATAAAAATACAAAAACGGCTCTCCTAGAAGTTTGTTCGAACGCAGAACAAATTAATGAACTTTCGAACTCACTCAGAGATATTCTAGGAAGTGAAACTGTTTTTAAAAAATATGTGCTAATCTGAAACAGAGATCAATTTGTGACTTTTTTGAATGACAAAGCTCAGAAAATAACTAATTGTAATAATTTGTACTAAATGTGAACCAATGCAGATAAATTGTAATCAAGTATGAGTTCCAACTGTACTTTATTAAGAATGCAGTATACAATTATTTTTAATGCCAACCCCTATTATTAGACCACCCCTCTAAAAGACCAGTTTTCCATGGAACCGTCAATGGTCTCTTAATAGAGGTTTCACTGTATTTTACTGTGGATATTGTTTTTATTTGGAACAATCTAATTACCTGGTTTAGATTCCTGGTGCATATTGGATTATGACTGATCGGTACTGGAGCAGGTCTACACTTAATACAGTACGTCAAAAGCACAGGCATGTCCGAGACCGGACTCAAAACTTGCAACAGATACATTGTACAGTTTCAAGGTCTCCACGCTGGCCGTGTTCTGCGCCTGTCAGTGACGTGAAGCAGGGAGAGCAGCTTGAATGAGGAAATAGCGCCCCTAATAACACGGAAACACGTAACTGGTAGAATATTTATCCTGTCTTCTCCATGGTTTTTCCACGCTTCTTACAGATCATTGCCGAAATGATGCCTTATTTCAAATCCCGGGACACCTAACCCAATCCCCTTTGTTAATACAGTTACACACACGACCAATGAATCACAGGTTATCCAACAAATCAACACACATAAGATATATCCCTTAGTTTTCTTCTTTAATAGTCCGTAACAATATATACGTTTACTAGCAACCCCTTCTCCCGGGAACAGGTATGAATGCATTACGTGATAAGCGCTTCTTTTCCTAGCTAGCTCGTAAACTGTCGCCTCAGTAATTGAATGCAGATTGTTGGAAGAAACGAAAACGTAAAAACACTTATAGTGGGCGATGTATTGAAGATAGAGATATGCTCACGCGGACATTTTCGTAGAACGTTTCATGCTGAAAAATTCTTACACTCGTATATATTGATATTTTTAACGGTTTACCAAGCATAAGCTTTAAAAAATTACAGTCAGTCTGAAAGACTAGACTTTATATCATTTCAAATGACGCATGCTACAAATGCTACACATGTTAGAAAGGCTCAGGAGGACTCTTTCAACAGACTCCATTACCCATTAACTTAGGCTTCCCGCGCGGGCACCTCTTTAAGGGTCACCCTGTATTTGAGTCTGACATCTTTTACAACTCTTTAAGGGTCACCCATTATTTGAATCTGATATCTTGCAAACCTCTTTAAGGGTCACCCTGTATTTGATTGAATGTAACATACTGTACACCTTGTAAAGTGCCACCCTGTATTTTGCTCTGACATCCTGCACACCTCTTTAGGAGGCACCCTGCATTCTTATCTGGCATCTTGTATATCTCTTTAGAAGTCAACCTGTATTCTTGTGTGACTTCTTGTACACCTCTTTAGGAGTCACCCTGTATTCTTATCTGACATCTTGTGCATCTCTTTAGGAGTCACCCTGTATTCTTCTCTGCCATCTTGTACACCTCAAGAGTCACCTTGTATTCTTATCTGGCATCTTGTATATCTCTTTAGGAGTCACCCTATATTCTTATCTGGCATCTTGTACTTTATTTTGCTCTGACATTCTGCACAGCTCTTTAGGAGGCACCCTGTATTCTTATCTGGCATCTTGTATTTCTCTATAGAAGTCACCCTGTATTCTTGTGACATCTTGTACACCTCTTAAGGAGTCACCCTATATTCTTATCTGGCATCTTGTACTTTATTTTGCTCTGACATCCTGCACAGCTCTTTAGGAGGCACCCTGTATTCTTATCTGGCATCTTGTATTTCTCTATAGAAGTCACCCTGTATTCTTGTGACATCTTGTACACCTCTTAAGGAGTCACCCTATATTCTTATCTGGCATCTTGTACTTTATTTTGCTCTGACATCCTGCACACCTCTTTAGGAGGCACCCTGTATTCTTGTCTGACATCTTGTGCACCTCTTTAGGAGACACCCTGTATTCTTCTCTGCCATCTTGTACACGTCTTTAAGAGTCACCTTGTATTCTTATCTGGCATCTTGTACACATCTTTAAGAGTCACCCTGTATTCTATTCGCTCGAAGCCCCAGGTCGCTCGACGTCCCAGGACTCTTTCAACAGTCTCCATTAGCCATTAACTTCGGCTACCCGCGCTGCTGCATGACGTCACAGTCTCCATCTCGCGTAACGTTAGACCCAAAGCATAACGACGAAGTCGACAAGATCATTTGAAATGATAAAAACGCACGAACATGTTTATTTCGACTTTTTCACTGAAATCGTTACTGCTTGGCTTCTTTTGATCATAAATAAATTATTTTCTACAGAAATCTTCCTCAAGATATCCTTTACAGAATGGTGAAAACTGCATCCAAAAACGGCAGTACCGACACTCGAGCGCAGCGACAGAAAAGAGAGAGCGTTGCAGCAGAAGAGAGATAAAACGATATCATCACCTTTCACTGTAACACTTTATCACGGACGTCACTTGTTTGGTTGGTTCCTCGGTTTAGGGGCTGCGACAACGCAGTCATGTAGCCCCGTGTACTTTGGGTGTGTGTAGAATCTGTCTGATAACCGGTGTTAATTGTGATGACTGTATTAGTGTATGTTATCTGTTTTTAATTCAAGTAAGGACTGCAGACATTAGAATGTCAAGTAGTTCCTACTTTTGCCGCCAAACGCCACCGTCAACGACTACTAGTTCAGAACTTGGTTACTAGATGCCACCACAGTCTGCTCCTGGGGACAAACGTTGGAACCTAAGAGCGCTAGTCAAATTTGACATATAATTTAGCTTCATACACGTATAATTAGTGGAAGGTTCTTCATCATGCAATAAATCTATGACATGGGACCGCCGGCTTTACTTCCCCACCGAAGGAAGACATACTGAGGGATTTTTAACGCTCTTAAAAAATCCGAGGACCATAGGGGACGGGGTGACACCAACAATACTGACCCAATGACCGTTTAGTACAGAACTGTACAGCTGCACAGAAGAAAGCCCTTTTGTTCCAAAAACCGTGCTGTGGTTGGCTTTTAGTAAATAGTTAGAAAAGCACAAGAACAGCTTAGCTCTAAATTTCAGAATAATTTGCAAGTTCATTTCGTCGGAAAACTCAAAAAAAAAAAAAAAAATGATAAGCGTTTTTCTCTGAATCGATGTATTTTAAAGAAAAGTTTTCTAAACAAAAAATGTAGAGTACGTTGTAACCTACAATTTTTAGCCTATTTTCAATTTTGAAAAAATAGGCTTATGAGATCACCTTTTGTCCGTGTGTGTGTGCGTGTGTGTGTGTGTGTGTGCGTGTGAGGTGTGTGTGTGCCCGCCCCCCTAATAAAATCTAAACGGCTGGAGCGATTTCAATGAAACTCGGTAAGTTCATAGCACTATTCCCGGCGACCTCGACCGTGCCCTTCAAATTTTGTTACGTCTCACCAATCCAACATGGCGGCTGTGCGAAATATTTCACTAGCATTCAATATCTCCGAAACTATTACCGATATCGCCCTGAAATTGTGTACGGTGATAAAGGGCACTACTAGAAGTTCACCTATGAGACTTTCAAAAACCTGGTGACTATAAAACCAACATGGCGGCCAAGCGAATTTGAGACTTTTAAATAGACTTTTCTCGCGATTTAACTATCCAAACGTAATGAAACTTGGTACAGCAATTGTTTATACACATTGTAATGCACTGAAGTCTAATTTTGTTCAATTGTTTACATAACCTCAAAATGGCGGCTGTGCGAAATATTTCACTGACATTCTATATCTCCGAAACTATTCCAGATATCACCCTGCATTTTTGTACGGTGATAAATGATACTGATACAAGTTTACCTATGTATATTTCATAAACCTGTAAAGTACAAAACGAACATGGCGACCAAGCGAATTTGAAATAATTTAATAAACTTTTCTCGTGATTTAACTCTCTGAGCGCAGTGAAATGTGGTACAGTAAATGATTTTGCAGATTGTAATGCACTGCCATCTAATTTAATTCAATTGTTTACATAACCTCAAGATGGCGGCTGTGCGAAATTTTAAAATTAAGTTTTTATTTCTTGTGTCGTAATCATGCGATCGAAGTGATAGTTTGAATAATGAACCAAGGCAATAATTGTCCTTGAATGGTACATAACTCTATGGCCTATATATATAACAATCCTAAATGGCGAGCTTCCGAAATATTTAGACGGTTCTCAATATCTATGAATCTTTTACAGCAACCAAACTGAATTTCTTTATGTTCATAGGACTTTCATTAACCTGGTGAGCACAAATCCAACATTGCGGCGACGTGAAGTATAAATATTTAAATGGACGTTTCTCGTGAATTAACTATCCGAGTGCCGTGAAACGTTGCACGTTAAATGCTTATGCAAATGTTGATCCACTGGCATCTAATTTATTTCAATTGTTTGCATAATCACAAGATGGCTGCTGTGCGTAATTTTAAAATCTCGTTTTTACTTCTTGTGTTCTAATCATGCGATTGAAGTTTGAATACCACACGTACACAATAATCTTAATGTAATAGTACAAAAATAAAAATCCAACATGGCGACCATCTGAAATATTTAGACGGTTCTCAATATCTACGAATCTGTTACAGCAATTAAACTGAAATTTTGTATGTTGATAGAGGCAATTAACATGAGCAGGATATATGAAAATAGGCTGTATAGTTCTTCACGGAACTACTTGTTCTCATTGAGGTCATGTCATACGTTTTGAAATGCAGAAGCTAGGTGGCGCCACAGTTTCCAAGAAAAGTGTTTTTTCACTTTTTGTCCTTGAAAAAATGTTGTGTTCACAAAAGAGCGAATCAGAAATTTGTTCCACTCAAAATTGTCTACAACATTTATTGAAACATTTTTTCCTCCGACTTACCGTTCCAAAGTTATAGTCTGCCGAAGTGTGAAAATTGTCCGACACCGTCCCTGTCTAAACTATGCCCACCGCTCTCTCCGCAGTAACAATAGTAGCCTTGACTACGCAGCGTTGCATTTGCTGCGCTATAACTTTAGAACGGTAAGTCGGAGGAAACAAACGTTTAAATAAATTTTGCAGACAATTTTTAGGAGAACAAATTTCTGATTCACTCTTTTGTGGAAAAAAAATCTAGGAAAAAAAGGGAAAAAACACTTTTTTGGAAACTTTGGCGCCACCTAGCTTCTGTATTTCAAAACGTATGACATGACCCCAATGAGAAAGTGTAGGTGACAATGTCCTCTACATTTTTTGTTTAAAAAAAAATTCTTTAAAATACGTAGATTCAGAGAGAAACGCTTTTCAATATATTTTTTTAGTTTGAGACAACATGATACTACAAATTATTCCGAAATTTAGAGTTAAGCTTTTTTGTGCTTTTCTAACGATTTACAAAAAGCCAACCATTCCAGCTGAACTGTATTAGTAATGTAGTTGCTCTTAAGAAGTAACGTTCTCAACCCAGTCTGTAACCTAGTCAGTCCTCTGAAGGTCACCAGTAAGGAGGATTGCCAGTGGATATAACCCGCACCTCCTGGGGGATTGCCTCTAGCTGTTTCTACTTGCTCTTACAGTACATGAATGTATGACTTTTTACTGCTGTCTTTGTGGAATCCGGAAGTCTCTGTGCGAGGTGGTTTGGTACAGTTGGCAGACCTGCGCAGCGATGGCGGCCTCTCGTGGCAACGCCGGTAACATACATCAATAACCCGTCCACCTTGATCCACGTGTTGGCGGGGAGAACTCTTAGCGTGTTTTTGCGCGGCATATTTGATCACTCAACAGAACATTGAGGCTATCGTGCACCAAGGGCGTATATAGAGTTTTATTTGGGGGGGGGGTGCCCAACCGGGATTTAGGGGGTATGGTATAGGCCCCCATAGAAATTTGATGTAAAATGATGAGTTATAAGGCTATCTGGCATCACTTTTTCAAACAATTTGTTGTGATGTTTTGTGTTTGGTTAATGTCAAACTCCATTTTATGTTTCTTTTTATTAATACAGTCATCTTGTTCACTTAATAGTGTTTACATGCAAAGAATTTACATTACTATTTTGATTTACAACTTACACTATAATATAGAGTCAAGGTTTCTTGAAGCATTGCCAGATCGGATTATAACTTCATCGTCAGTGCTGTCTCTGTGACAATGCTAGACCGTTGAGCATGTTTCCAGAAGTAGAATTTCTTAAGTATGTTTTCAACCAACTCAAACTCCTTTCGGCAGTACCAGTAGCAACAGAGAGAGGCAAATTCGCCACAAGTTTGATAGGGTATAAAAGTTAGGGAAAAAACTTTTGTCACACGCTTCTAGGGCACTTGTTGCTGTTCTTGGTAGGTTCATAAGAGCGAAGGCACTGGAGAGTAATAAGAGGTTATGTTGTTACACATAAGATCAGAGCAAACTGATTGTCACACTGTTTACATCGCTCTACCGTCACCTTGCTATGCAACGTTGCCATATGTCGTTTAGTAACAATAGTAACTTACATGATAAGTAGACTATTATAGTTTTTAATGCTTTGATTCATAAACAAATATTATATGTGACAAATATTTCGGGAGGAGGGGGGGGGGGGGTCGGACTCCACCCCCCACCCCCTCTTATATACGCCCCTGTCGTGCACACATGAGATGAAAGGTCGCCTGAAGAACGCATGAAGTAGTGGGGAGACTTCATTTAGAAGCTTGCACTTTGTGGTCATCAGTCCCATGTACTATGCTCGCGATACAACACTGCCACTGTGTTGCGTCACTACTACCACGGAAAGAACGGGGTAGGTCCATTTTTAATTTTTCGGAAATGAGTTTGGTTGGTTCCTTAGTTTAGGGGTGCAACAATGCGGTCATGTATCCCCGTGTACTTTGGGTGTGTGTAGAATCTGTCTGATAACCGGTGTTAATTGTGAGGGCTGTATTAGTGTGTGTATCTGTAATTCAGGTAAGAACTGCAGATGATTATTTTTTTCAAGTAGTTCCTACTTTTTCTACCAAATGCTACCGTACACGACACCTAGCTGCGGACGTGGCTACTAAATGCCATCTCAGTCAGCACCTGGTGGCGAACGTCGGAACTTATATAGCGTTATCAAACCAACCTACAAATTTTAGCCTCCACAAGTGTAGTTAGTGGAAGGTTCTTTTACATGCCATAAATCTATGACATGGGCCCGCCGGCTTTACTTCCCCTACGAAGGAAGGCATACTGAGGGATTTTTAACGCTCTTAAAAAAATCGACGACTTCGGCCGGGTTTGAACCAGTGAGCTTGGCCATAGTAGCTCAGCATGCTACCGACTACGCCACTGAAGACGAGCATTCTAACTGTAACGCTGCTAAATCACAGTAACTGTAATTTGGTTACTTTTATAAATGGTCCAAATCGTGGCGTAGTGGCTAGTATTCTTGGCTGTTTCCCCGGATATCCGATTTCGATTCTCGGCTCTGCCAAAAAATTTATTCTGGTCTGAGGGCTGGAACGGGGTACACTCAGCCTCGTGAACCAAAATTCAGGCGAGTTCAATTCCCACCTGAGCTATCCTGAAAGTGGTTTCCATGGTTTCCTCTCCTCTACTCGAGGCAAATGCTGGGATGGGTCCTAACTTAAGGCCACGACCACCTCCTTCCCAATCCTCACGTGAATTACAAATACACACACACTTTACTACATACACCACAATAACACAGGTAATCAGACAAATTCTGCACACACCAAAGTACACGAGGCTAAATGACCACGATGGTCAACCCCTTCAAATGAAACTGTAATTTAGTTACATTTCGAAAATGTCCAACTCTTGGAATAGTGCCTAGTTCAATTTCCGTGGTTTCCCCTCCTACTAGAGGCAAATGGTGGGATGGTTTCTAATTTATGGCCACAACTGCCTCCTTCCCTATCCTCACTTGAATTAGAAATACACACACTATACTACAGACAAAACAATAATACAGGTTATTAGACAAATTCAGAAGGGATGGAGGGGGAGAGAGATACACACACCCATGTACTGGCTGTGGTAGCGCAGTGGTCAAGCTGTCTGCCCCTCACCAAGGCGGACCGGGTTCGATTCCCAGCCAATACATGAGAGATTTTCGAAGTGAAATGCCATGTCCTGTGGTTCTGATTCCACGGAAAACGGAGGTCCCGTGGCTCATGATCACAATTTTAACGTTCACGTTAAACTAAAACCTACCCACCCAAGTACACGGGGCTAAATGACCACGATGCCCAAGCCTTTCAAATGAAACAAAATCTACTGTACTTTAAGAATGAACTTAGTGAACGCTGCTTCCTGCAACTACTCCATCCTGCTGAGTTTAAAATGTTATTACAGGAGACTGTTAACTGTGAAAGGGTCCGTACGAAGCGAAACGGAAACGATTCCCCCTCATAATAGCAGTGAAGAGGAAATCCACACCTTTGATCAGTGTGTTAGCGCTCAACTGGTCGAACATTGAGATGGCCCTTTGCCAGGACCATGATAGGATACGATACGAGCTCCCGGCTTCAAGGGGTCCCCCTGGAGAGCTGTCAACACAACTCACATTCAACTGTTAAAATACAGCCAGCAATCCAGTTACTACAAGTAGTTCCGTGAAGAACTAAATAGCCTATTTTCATATAGCCTATCCTACTTATGTTAATTGCCTCCTACAAAATTTTAGTTTGATTAATAACCGTCTAAATATTTCGAATGGTCACCATGTTCGATTTTTAGCCTACTTTTCACATTTTGCAAAAATGAGGAAAAAGTAGACTTATGAGATCGATCCGGGAAAATGTGTGTGTGTGTCTGTCTGTCTGTCTGGCTGGCTGTGTGTGTGACCTCCCCCCCTATCAACTCCTAAACGGCTGCAGCAATCAAAACCAAATTTAGTATGAGTAAAGATGTGCACCGGAATAGCTCACGTCCATATTTGAAAATGATGTCAGTGCTACCAACTGCTGAAAAAACGCACTAGAAATTTGAGCTCCATGTTGGATATCTTGCAAGGTATGCATGGGAGCTATTCCAAAATTGGCACACATGTAGATAATACTATTTCAGTTTAATTTCCAGGAGGCCAATCATGACAGTGTTGCCACAATAATTTTAAGCCTTCTGATAGGTCCAATGTTTAAATGCATATAACTTCTACACTATCAATTGGATATCAACCAAATTTTGTATGTAATATCTGTACATAAACAGATATGACTGAGCGTATTCTTAAGAGCCACCAGGGCTGCCAACTGTTAATAATTGCTCTCTCTATTTTTCTTTATCCAAATACCAATATATCAGAAAGTATGCAAGCCAACAGCTTTAAACTATGCACACGTATATTCTGACATTTTAGATTAATTTGGAGTAACTTATTGAACCCTTTATCCTCTGATGGATAAATGATTCGATGTTTTATTTCTACAATCAATTAATATTTCCACCAGCGTCATGAAATAGCCAGACGAAGATGAGGAAACTGCAAGCATTTGTTGGAGACAGCGGGGACATAGCTGCAGCAGTTTGACAAAAGGCTAAATACTTTAGGATTGTGAAGAGAAAGAGCCTCGCAATGTTTCAGAAGGACAGGTGATGGCTGCCTCAAAATAGAAGGGACGCGTGGTGAGACACGCTTATGGCATGTTCATTGTACTACTCGCGCCTAGAAAAAATATAATGCAGTAACGTGAGTGGGTGATGGTACTACTGGACACTCCTACGAGGCCGAGGTCTGATAAAAACCGCGAACGTATTGAAAAAGTGGAACCAATGGGAGATGAATGCTTACGAACGCGCCAAGTCTAGCTTGGGCACGCGATAGCTAGAATTAACGCGGGAGATCGGCTAGACAACATCTCTACGATCTATTCTAGAATTAATGGGCATATTCTTGACCTGCGCAATTTTACGAGTTCAGTGATATTTGTTTCATTCCTGTACCACTATTATTTTGAGAAATTTTTATATAATTTCCCCCTCTATCGATACCTAGGGCCAGTTCATTTATAAGTGGCGTGAAGAGCCAAGACAATATGATTACAATTTGTGCGTCTGAGGACGTAGGTTATATTACATTTTGTGTGTCGGAAGACACAGGTTATTACTACATTTTGCGCGTCTGAGGACGTAGGCACTTGTACTTTGCGTGTCATGAGGACACAGATTTTTATTTATACAAATGTGTTGTAAATTCAGTGTGATAGATAGTCACAGTACTATTTTGTAGGGACAGTATCTTCGACAATTCGCCAACAGACTGTTCTGGGGAAATAAGTACCTAAAACGGTGAATTTAGTAGTCAGATATCGAGTGTGTAATAATCTATAACTTTTTGCATCAGCACGAGAGATGACATCGCATATCCTGGAAGAAGTTTGGAACTGTCAACACTCCATCGAGATGTTTGAGATGAGCTAAGCAGCGTTAAGTAGGGAGATGGCTGCAGATGTCCCTTGACGGTGACTGGCCGAGGATGAGTACTGAATAATATTCTTATTATCTGACAAGTTAACTTATGGTATATGGGACATATTTTGTTTGTAAATATCTTGCTTGTGTTGATTAACGTAGTGTATTTAGTTTTGGCCTGACACACCTTTTGCATGGAAACAGCTCACACAATTTTTCATAGTCGTAATTTCTTGTTTTTTTTTTAATAAACGTGGCTATGTGGACAACCGTGTTTGCATATGTGCACGCAATGCGGTTAAGAAACATCTCTCGGAGATATGTTGTGTTTCAGAAGCAGGATTGCATTAATATAATCATACAGTAGATTGGAGGGTAAATTAATCTTTGTAATGTTTATTATTGATCAGATTCAGTGAGTTTATTGCCGTTGGAGCAATGTGAATTGTGGCGAGGAGCAGTCAGCTCTCTCGTAGGTTTTAATTTTCTTAAATAGATTGTGAGTATCTGATTCAACAGACCTGTGTGAAAAGTGTTATGTCATTCCCAGCAGTGTGTGTGTGTGTATTTTATTGGTCATTACAAGCGGGAATTTCAGCGTAGACTGATTTCTGTCAGCTTGGTGCCAAGTCCATATCGTTGCCTTGCGAGGACATATGTGGCTATATCGATTAATGTCTTACCATATGTTTATGTGGTTGAGATTTGTTGCTGTTGATTCTACGAGATAACGGGACAGTTGGTCAAGTTATTTTTACACACTGGAGTTGGACGATGACAAGAGTTGTGGTAGGGGGGCTGTTTTCACAAGGCGGGCTGAAAAGATTGCATCAAGGTCATTAGTGGAGTGCTTGTTGGCTCCGTAAAATTACTTGAAATACAGAATAAGAACTGATCAATGATAAAAATTGTTTAAGTAAATGGGAGTTGCCTGCGAATCACTATAATCTCCGAAGCATTAGCTTAACGTGCATTTTTGTTCATATAAGGTAATCTCAGCCGGTGAGGCTTTTGTTGTTGTTGGTTTCATTCCATGTTTATGTTCCGTATTAGTGACCCGTGCAGTCACGTGCGATGCTGTATTTTCCTTGTTTGTGTATTGAGCAATTGGCCGTGTTGGCAGCTCATTTGTCAGATGCGTCATCGCACTGAAGGAGGGTCTCGAGGGAGATTCCTGTAAATATTAGATTTTAGATTGTGTGTCAGCATTGATTTTAAGGGTTTTTATTAGTGTTGTGTCCCATATCCGTAAACGTTGATTTACGAGATGATTGTTCGTAAGCATCGTGGCTGTTACCCGATGTAAACGAACAGTCATCCAAGTACTCAGTCCTCGTAGTTAGTCATTACGCGTACATAAAATCCCAATGCAAGTTAGTGGAACTTGGATCCACATTTTTTTACGAAGGGGAGATCCGTCTGACACCTCAACGTTGATAGATATTTCTGTCATGGGAAGATTCAGGGAGGAATATTATTGTTGTTGTCTATATTCATTTTTTTTTGCACAAATAGTCATTAAATTATGTTATTATTTTACGTCTTGTCACTTCCTTTCTTAATTATAGTTTTAATCCTATGACCCTTCCCTCAGTAGAGCATGTTGTTTGGCGAACGTAAACATCACACTATGAACTGAGCGCGACCCCTTGATCAAGATTCTTGCATATAAACACTGCAATACTAAAGGGTTCATTATATACGTCAGTTCTACCAACATGATTATAAGCCTGCTGATAGTACCAATTTTTAAATACATGTAACTTCTATACTATCAGTTGGATTTCAACCAAATTTCGTATGTGATATGTGTACCATAACAGATATGACTATAAGTATTGTTAAGAGCAATCAGGGCTGCCAACTGTTAATAAATGCTGTCTATATTCTTTTTACCCTAATATCAATATATCAGAAAGTATGCAAGCCAACAGCTCTATACTTTGCACACGTATAGCACCTGGCATTCTAGATTAATTTGGAGTAATTAATACAAGGCACTGCGGCCAACATGATTCTATGCCTGCTGATATGTCCAATTTTAAAATACATGTAACTTCTATACTAACAAATGGATTTCATCCAAAATTGGCACAACAAGATATCATAATAATTCAGATTATTTCTGACCAGCAAGCCTCCGTGGCTTTGGCGGCAGCACGCCGGCCTCTCACCGCTGGGTCCGTGGTTCAAATTCCGGTCACTCCATGTGAGATCTGTGCTGGACAAAACGGAGGCAGACAGGTTTTTCTCCGGGTACTCCGGTTTTCCCTGTCAAATTTCATTCCAGCAACACTCTCCACTATAATTTCATTTCATCTGTCATTCATTTAATCATTGCCCCAGAGGAGTGCGTCAGGCCTCGGCAGCCGGCACAGTTCATATCCTCGCCGCTAGATGGGGGCTTCATTCATTCCATTCCTGACCCGGTCGGAGACTGGAAGCAGGCTGTGGATTTTCATTCATTTCTGACCAGCACACGCATGGTATTGTTGGCAACATGCTTTTACGCGTGCTGATAGATCCAGTGTCTAACTGCATGTAACGTCCATTGGACTTCAACCAAATTT
The DNA here is from genome assembly GCA_946902985.2 of Meconema thalassinum. Taxonomy (NCBI): domain Eukaryota; kingdom Metazoa; phylum Arthropoda; class Insecta; order Orthoptera; family Tettigoniidae; genus Meconema; species Meconema thalassinum. Next base: position 160,052,538 of record OX336400.1, read on the forward strand.
TGTATTCTGTACCTTAAGAGGTGGAAGTAAGAATATATTCAGTCACCAGGGCTGCCAACTGTAGTGCTCTATTAGGCTACATTATACCAGGTATATTTTGAACTAATTAGATATTTCGATATTACCAACTTAATTTCGTCATTATTCTAGATAGGTTCATATACTGTAGAATAATCATTGGCATGAAAAGTAGGCTGTATAGTTCTTCACGGAACTTCTTGTTATATATGTAAGCCATAGAGTTATGTACTATTGGATGAAGATTATCCCTCCCTATATTATTCTGCTAAGGTCCCATTCCAGTTTTGTACCGAAAATAAGGTCCCATTAACACCAACTTACACATATGGGGTACCTACAGGTTCAACATAACCCAATGCGAAAGCGAAACGCACTCGCTTACTTTTTAAATGCTTCACAATTAAATAAATACCTTAAAACATGTATATTTACAATGAAATAATGAATGAATGTAACACGGTAACCATGGTAACAGGATCTCACAGGTCCATCTATTTCTGTAAGACGCAATGCAATTCTTATTATTACATTACTGTGAAAGTTTCCAGACGGTTATAAGGTTATCACTGAACTAAATTTAGCTGTAAAATTCATCAATACATACAGTATAATGCGCTTAAGGGGGTCAAGGGGCACTCTAGAATTTGTTCACGGAATTTTCTCGTGTGAGTGTGGTACGAAAGGTCTTTTTCACCCGACTATAAAGGGTCTCCGAAACCCACATTTAAAGGCCCTTAAATTAACAGTGTCTGTGAAATTCCCAGAAAACTAACTTCGCTCTGATATACCTATGATGGAATGACAAACCCCTAACCACTGCACCAGTAGCTGAATTGATAAAGTCTGATTATTCATACCAAGGATAAATCAGTCATAGCATTCATGATTGAGATTTTGCTAAGAGTACCCTTTACAACTAGAATATTCACGGTCGAAGACGCGACGGGAAATGCTAGTTTTATTTATTTATTTATTTATTTATTTATCGTATGACCGACAGTAGTGGCTACGCTGGCTAAAGCGCAGCATTAGGTCATGGGGCCAAGCTCTCTGCTGACTCGGTAGACGCGTGGGTTCGAGCTTGAAATGGTTTTCCGTGGTTTCCCATTTTCAACACCAGGCAAATGCTGGGACGGTACCATCTGACAGGCAACGGCCGCTTCCTTCCATATCCTTGCCCAGTTTCATTCACCATCATTCATTTCATCTCTCATTAACTCCTCTCATGAGGTTGGTGTCGGGAAGGGCATCCGGCCGTAAAAACCATCGCCACAAAGTCTTCCATCGCATCTCATCCCCGACCCCGTAGGAATAATAAGGGGTAGACATACATACATTTATTTATCGTATGGTTTTTAGTGCCGGGAGTGTCCGAGGACATGCTCGGCTCGCCATAGGCTGTAGCTGCTTCAAGTGGACACCCATAGGGTGAGCTACAAATTCCGTTCAATTGCAAGTAGTTCCAACTTTCGCTACCAGATGTCAATGGTACATAGTGGTGAACGTTGGAACTTTGATAGAGCGTTTCAACGAAATCTAACCTAGAAAATTAGCTTCACACAAGTTTAGTCTGTGGAAGGATCTTTTACATGCCATAAATCTACTTTCCCTCCGAAGGAAGGCACACTGAAGGATTTTAACGTTCTTAAAAATTCCGACGACTTCAGCCTGGTTTGAACCCGCTATCTTGGGCACAGCACGCTACCAACTACGCCACCGAAGTCGCGGATGAAGACCATTCCAACTCCAATCGCATGATTAGCAAACAAGAAATTAAAAAAAAACAAGATTTTAAAATTTCGCACGGCCGCCATCTGGAGGTTATGAAAACAATTGAAATAAATTACATGTCAGTAGATTAAGATTTGTATAAGCATTTAGAAAGTTTCACTGCGTTCTGAAGAATAAATCGCGAGAAACGTCTATTTAAATTATTAAATTTCGCGTCGCCGCGATGTTGGATTTGTGCACCTTATATAAAGGGAGGTGGCGCGCAGTTCGTCACTCCTGTGGGGGTCCGGGCGGGGACACCAAGAGCCCGCCGATGAGCCAGCTTGGTGTCCTAGCCGAAACCCCACACAATACACGGCACAAACCTAGAAGAATTGCTGAGTTTTAATTCACCGGCCGTGAAAGCCAATATACCATCTTTTTGGAAGCCTTCATAGGGAGGTTAAGGCTGCTTGAGCTTTTAGTTCTCGCAGTCAAGTGGTGCAGTTGCACCTAATATGAAGGGAGGTGGCGCGCAGTTCGTCACTCCTGTGGGGGTCCGGGCGGGGACACCAAGAGCCCGCCGATGAGCCAGCTTGGTGTCCTAGGTGAAACCCCACACAAGACACGGCACAAACCTAGAAGAATTGCTGAGTTTTAATGTTAATATCCTTTATCAACATAATTTCAGTTCGATAGCTGTCTTAGATTAGTATAAGGTGCGGTCAAAAAGTAACGAGCCGGAGGCTGGAATGCGCAAACCGGTGACGACATCGGCTAATCGTGGCGTGTGTAACGAGGTGTGGTTCCGATCAGAGCATGGAAGGTCACAGCCCATCGCTAGAGGGCACGCGTGCACGTCACGTGACGATACAAAGCGAGCAGCAGCATGCATCAATCGTCCAACCAAGACCAAGACCAAGACAGTAGGCCATTCAACATGCTTCCTGGTGTGGTTGAAGACTGTCGGGCACCCATTGGGCACACACTTTGCGCAAGTGCAGTCGTTCCTTCTAGATGGTGTGCACACTTCCGACGCTCAACCCGACCACGGCGGCTATGGCGTTCACTGTCACTCGGCGGTCCTAGGTAATGAGTGCATCAACCAGCTGGACGTTGTCATCGGTAATGCAGGGGGTGCCCCAGACCGGGCATCATCGGCTAACGACACCCGTCCTTCCCTGAAGCGCTTGTGCTACGCCTTGACCCTTGCAAGGGACATGCAGTGTTCGCCGTACACTTGTGACATTCGGCGATGAATGTCCGTTGCCCCTACTCCTTCCGCTGTCAGAAACCGAACAACACCGCTTTGCTCTTCGTTTGACGCCTCCATGTCACTGTTTGCAATGCGACTGGCAGCGTTGGACGATTGATGCATGCTGCTGCTCGCTTTGTATCGTCACTTGGCATGCACGCGTGCCCTCTACTGACGGGCTGTGACCTTCCACGCTCTGGTCGGAACCACACCTCGTTTCACACGCCACGATTGGCTGATGTCATCACCAGTTTGCGCATTACAGCCTCCGGCTCGTTACTCTTTGAACGCACCTTATAGATACTGAGAACCGTCTAAATGTTTCAGATGGTCCCCATGTTGGATTTTATATATGTGGGCCAAAGAGTTATGCAACGTTGACTTCGATCGCATGATTATGACACATGAAATAAAAACTTAATTTTAAAATTTCGCATAGCCGCTATCTTGAGGTTATGTAAACAATGGAACTAAATTAGGTGTCAGTGCATTACCATGTGTATAAACATTTGCTGTACCGGTATTTATTTATTTATTTATTTATTTATTTTATGTCTTCGGTAGTGGCGAAGTTAGGGCTCATGGCCCTCTCTTACACTTAACCACGAAATATGGTACCAGTACATAGCTTATGACAATTTCGAAAATGCAAAAAACATTATAATGATAATAAATTAATTATGCTAATACTAATATTAGTAAAATAGGCACATGAATAATGATAGTAATAATTATAACAATACAAATAATAATAATAATAATAATAATAATAATAATAATAATAATCACAATGTCACAGACCTTTCTATAATATCCTAGATATAATCCTAGCTCAGTCATACGTCCTATCATCCATCACCATTCACACGGGGCAATCAGCAGTATTCAACAGGTAATCTCGGCATGCGGCCTTAAATTTATTTATTGTTGTGGAATTTCTGATATCGGGAGGAGTTGAATTCCATAGTCGAGACCCAGCTACAACAAAAGAGCGGTTAAACATGGATGAGTGGTTGATGGGGACGGCGAGGGAAGAGCCAGATCGGGTGCTTCGATTATGATATGAGGACAAGTACCAAGTTTTGCTGCTTTCGGATGGTTTAATCGCGAGAAAAGTCTATTTAAATGTTTCAACTTCCCTTGACCGCCATGTTCGTTTTGTACCTAACGATTTTGGAAAGTCACATATTTGAACTTCTACAGAGGTGTGAAAATTATTAGAAGAATTTCAATTAACACATTATGTTTGATTTATCTCCTAATTAGATGTACTATTTCACTTACATTATGAGTTTAAATAATAGTGCATTCTTCAGTTTCATGTTCTAAGAATAACTGGCTGCATGGCTCAGCGGTAACGTTCCCGCTTGCTGGGCCCAAGGTTGCAGGTTCGTATCCTGGAGCAGTCAGCTGGCATTTGAGGGTGCGCAAATGCGAGAGAGCCGTGACAGTAGATTGACTGGCACGTTTAAGACCCCTTTCAGGTCAAAATTCCGGCACCCCGGCGTCTCTAAAAGCGTCAGAAGTTAAAAGGGACGTAAAATCAATAACATTATTATTATTATTATTATTATTATTATTATTATTATTATGCCCTAAGAATGATTTCAAGTATTTATTACCTTATTCAAGAGTAATTTTAGGACAATTGGGACATTTTTTGGACATTGTGTCATGTTACCTAAAGTGTATGTTTGAACAATCGATTTCAGAAGTGAGGTTTCATGATTGTTGTATAGCCCTATTGTTGTTAAGTGTGTTGTTACATGTTACTATAGTTTCCTCTGCCTAATTTATAATGATTTAGTGGATTTTATTAGTCTCCAGCTATTTTGTTGTTAATTGTGTGTGTGTGGGTGTGATATTGACAATGGGCAAGAAAAGTGACCTTTCTCCTAGGAAAGTGGCTCCGGGCAATTGTCTTCTGAATGAAAAACGTTACACACTAGGAGAAATAGCAGATAGGTTACAAATTTCACAAACAGGCGTGATTTTAGCCTTCTTTAATGGGCGGCGTGCAGGGATAGGTTACAAATTTTACAAGCAGGCGTTATTTTAGCATTTTTTCGTGGGCGTGCAGGGAGACCAGCAGATATCGGTTTTCGACGGACTGTGGATTCACAGAAATTTCCTCCGTAGTTCTCCAAACAACTTCTTTTTAAATCCCCACTAGTATCGCTTCTATTTCATTTTGCCATTTGAACTAATTTCCTTTCAGTCCTAGGGCTGAATTTATTTTTCCTCCCCTATTTTCCTACCCGAGAGTTTGCATAGCCTACTCGGAACCAGAATTCAAGGACTTATTCAATCTGCACACAGATGCTTGTGAAATTTGTAACCTATCTGCTATTTGTACTTGCGTGTAACGTTTTTCATTCAGAAGAAAGCCACTTTCCTAGGATAAAGGTCACTTTTCATGCTCATTGTCAATATCACACTCAATTAACAACAAAATAGCTGGAGACTAATAAACTCCACTAAATCATACTCTCAACAACACTAGAGCTATACAACAATGATAAAACCTCACTTCTGAAATCGATTGTTCAAACATACACTTTAGGTAACATGACACAATGTCCAAAAAATGTCCCAATTGTTCTGAAATTACTGTTGAGTATGTATGTCTACCACTTATTATTCCCGTTTTCCAACGGGGTCGGGGATGAGGTGCGATGGAGGTCTTTGTGGCAATGGTTTTTACGGCCGGATGCCCTTCCTGACGCCAACCTCATGAGAGGAGTTAATGAGAGATGAAATGAATGATGGTGAATGAAACTGGGCAAGGATGTGGAAGGAAGCGGCCGTGGCCTGTCAGAAGGTACCGTCCCAGCATTTGCCTGGTGTTGAAAATGGGGAAACCACGGAAAATCATTTCAAGGACGGCCGACGGTGGGGCTCGAACCCACGCGTCTACCGAGTCAGCAGAGAGCTTGGCCCCATGACCTAATGCTGCGCGTTAGCCAGCGTAGCCACTACTGTCGGTCTGAAATTACTGTTGAGTAATGTAATGAATACTTAAAATCATTCTCAGAACATGAAACTGAAATGCACTAACATTTAAACTCATAATGAAAGTGAAATAGTACATCCAATTAGGAGATAAAACAAAACAAAATTGTGTTAATTGAATTTATTCTAATAATTTTCACACCTCTGTAGTAGTGCCCTTTATAACCGTACAAAATTTGAGAGTAGTTTCGGAGATATAGAATGCCGGTGAAATATTTCGCACAGCCGTCATGTTGGTTTGGTGAGACGTATTAAAATTTAAAGGTCGGGGTCGGACAAAATAGTACTAGGCTCTTACCGAGTATCGTTGAAATCGCTCCAGCCGTTTAGATTGTATTAGGGACACACACACAAACACACACACACACGCGGACAAAAGGTGATCTCTAAGCCTATTTTTTCATAAATGAGGAGAGTTGTTTGGCGACTGCTAATGAAGAGAAGAGATAGCTTGGTGGGACACTTACTAAAACTCCCAGGAGTAGCAAAGCAAGTTATGGAAGGAATGGTTGAGGATAAGAAATGTATGGGTAGACCAATGTTAGAATATAGGCTTATATACAGATTGCCTCGGGTGTAGGGTGTGGTTGCTATGTAGAGATGAAACGATTACTGTAGCTCAGGACAAGGAAGCATGGAGGCTGCATCAAACCAGCCAAAAGACTGAAAAGTCAAACAACAGATTCAACGGACAGACATCAGTTTTCAAGGTTCCAGGGTACTCTGAGTCGAAGTTAAAAAGGCGTACTCATTTCAAAACGTTACGCACTGTCAGGTGTTGGGAAGGGGACTATCCAGGCGGCTGTGGATACGGTAGCATAAATCATTCAGCTGGCTTAGTCCACGGCCATGTACAACACCTAATGGTCCACTGGGATGTTCGGCCATGCTAAATTGGCACTGCCTGCCACGGAATCGACAACATTGTTCTGGTTTCCAGGCAAATCTCTGACATGAATAATAGTTGATGGGATATTGAAGTGAAGTAAGAAAGAGGTTGATGTTAATTATTTTTGACACGTGGCTTGGGACATCGTGGTCATCATTCCCATGTTTTAATGTTGAAAGCATTTGAAGGGTCCACGGAAAGAAAGAGGAATGTCATTCAAAATATTAAATCGAGATATCAGCGACGTATTGAAGGCACAATATATTGTGTCTGGCTAAGAATAACGAGGGTCGTGAGAAAATGACGTTTCAAGTTGACGCGTACATATAAGTATATATAAGTAATGAAACTTTAAAACTCGTTTATGTTACACGATGTCGAAATGTAAATATTATATGCCAGAAAAACTGTACTATAATGAGGGTCATTATAGTACAAGTTTTCATTATGAAACAATTTGTCCCACCAATCAGAGCTCAAGAAACAGTTGTGTGACCAATTAGGTAAGGATAGCATCACACATGCGCTGACTTCCACGGCCTACAATTTTAAATTTCACAGCGTGGCTAACAGTAGTGTCATTGTGGGGTATTCGAGGAGGCCGTGGAATTCTCTGCGTCCCATGCGCTCTGTTCAGTACATAAAACTGGCGAAATCAAGACAGACATTTATGAATATTTATGGTCGAACATAAAATAGTTATAATTATCGTCGAACATAAACAGTCGTATGCAACTCGCCTATAATGGTAATTAAGACACTCGTATGGAAATTATAAAACTCGCTTTGCTCGTTTTATAAACATACTCGTGTCATAATTATTGCCATTATAGACTCGTTGCATAATGTACTATTCCTTAACATTCTACATCGTTTGACCTTACCCGTTCTTCCCGTTGACCCTTCATGTCTTAACAGACAAAGTAGTGGCCCCCATCTTAGCAAAAATCGTAAAAATTAAGCAATTTCCTCAATTGTGCCAAAGGGCCCGGAAAGGTTTCAAATTGTGAGTCTTGGAGAGCTCTAGCAAATTAAAAAACCAAATTCCGTGAATCACTTCCGGCCTAAATGCAGTACCGGTAAAACCGCCTAAAATTGCGCGTATCTTTATGAGTTTTCTTTTTGATTCACATCCTAGTCAAATTTATTTATTTACATAATTCTCTCTTTAATATCTTCCTTGGTTCAATACCCTTAAGTAATTTTTTGAAACATCCTCACCCCAGTTGGTTGGTTGGTTCCTTACTTTAGGGGTTGCGACAACGCGGTCATGTAGCCCCGTGTACTTTGGGTGTGTGTAGAATCTGTCTGATAACCGGTGTTAATTGTGATGGCTGTATTAGTGTGTGTTATCTGTGATTCAGGTAGAAGGACTGCAGACGATTAATTTTTTCAAATAGTTCCTACTTTTGCTACCAAATGCTACCGTCCACGACATCTAGCTGCGGACGTGGCTACTAAATTCCATCACCATCCGGCGGCGATCGTTGGAACTAATAAGGCGTTATCAAACTAACCTACAAATTTTAGCTTCCACAAGTGTAGTTAGTGGAAGGTTCTTTTTCATGCCATAAATATATGACATGGGACCACCGGATTTACTTCCCCTCGGAAGGAAGGCATACTGAGGGATTTTTAATGCTCTTAAAATCTGACGATTTCGACCGGGGAACCCGAGATCTTGGGTATAGAATCTTCACAGAGGAAGTAGTTATAAGGGCTCAAGTATAACTCTGCATTGGCTCACACTAGCGCTCGTGTAGTTGAAAAGGCAAACTGCTAATCTAATTGACCGGATATGGGTGAATTTCCGGTGAACAACCAATAATCATCAGTAAGGTTCGGATGTTAAAGAAAAGTATTTTTTTTCTTCCTGAGCTCATTTAACCGAAATCTGAAAAATAACTTTGAATGACGGGTCCCTGACCACGTTTAAAGCAATTTGATGTTGCCTATAAATGCATATATCAGTCATTATTATTGCTTTGGTCATATTTGGTTACAACGTCAGTTTTGTTTTGTTTAAATTGAGGCGTCGTTAACAAGGTACGTGTTATCTGCGTCGAGTTTCAAACACAGTATTTCCGAATAGTGTAGTAGATGTATTTTTCTTTCTTTTCCCGGAACAGGCAGATAGCAGGTTTAGAAGACCTGATTCCAACAAGGCGCTCCTCTACGGATGTCTTTTAGCACATTTTTCCTGGACAAGTTAGATTGTGACACTGAACGCATGAGGTCACGGAACATGACGATAGTGTGCTTCCGCCTTTCAACAGGATGTCATAGTTTTTAGGTCATATTTAACTAGTTTTTAGGGCATATATGCTTGCATATTTTGTACTTTTTTGGTTTTAACTTTCAACCCTAACCATCAGTCTACCGCGTCTCATCATGCTGGCACCTCGTAAGATGACCTTAACGTTTGGAGAAAACAACGAAAACCAATTTGAAATGCACCAAACGTGGAATAGTATTCATAGAAGGTAAGTATTTACATATTTTGGCAGGTAAAAGGAAGCTAAAGGAAGTAGGAGACTTCTGTTACTTAGAAAAGAAGATAACCAGTGATGAACGAAGCAAAGAGTTTACAAAAAGATACGGTCAGTCTGAGAGACTAGACTTAATATCATTTCAAATGACGCATGCTACAAATGCTACACATGTTAGAAAGGCTCAGGAGGGCTCTTTGCACTCTGCTTCATGACTTCACGCACTCGACGTCTCCGTATCGCATAACGCCAGACCCCAGGAGTAAAATCAGACTCAACTGACTCCATTATCCTTTAACTTAGGCATCCCGCGCGGGGAACTGAATGACGTCAAGCGCTCGCCGTCTCCGTTCGCATAGCGCCAGACCCCAGGAGTAAACTCAGACTCAACTGACTCCATTATCCTTTAACTTAGGCATCCCGCGCGGGGGCTGCATGACGTCACGCACTCGCCGTCTCCGTTCGCATAACGCCAAACCCCAGGAGTAAAATCAGACTCGGTGCATATGCACTGAACAACATGATGACGTCATACACGCCGTAACCGTGACGCATAACGGTAGACCTATTAACGATGAAGTCGACAAGATCATTTGAAATGATAAATGTAGGTTAGCTCAGGCAAGGACAGCATTTCTACAGAAAAGGAATCTGTTGACATCAAATATAGATTTAGGTATTAGGGAGCCATTCTTGAAAGCCTATTTCTGGAGCGTGGCGCTCTATGGAAGTGAAACTTCGACTGTTGGCGCAGCAGAAAAGAGGAGAATTGAAGCGTTTGAAATGTGGTGTTACAGGAGAATGATGAAGCTCAGATGGGCAGATAGGGTTACAAACGAAGAGGTATTAAGATAAGTGGGCGAGGAGATATGTTTCTAGTGACTGCTAATGAAGAGGAGAGATAGGTTGGTAGGACACATGCTAAGACACCCAGGAATATCAAAGTTAGTTATGGAAGGAAGGATGGAAGATAAGATAATAATAATAATAATGTTATTATTTAGCGTCCCTTTTAACCACTCTGGCTTTTAGAGACGGCGGGTGGCCGATATATTGCCCCGAAGGGGATCATTAACTTGCCAGTAACCCTACTGACATGGCTCCGTCGCATTTGCACACCCTCAAATGCCATCTGACTACACCAGCAACTTTGAGCACAGGAAGCGAGAACGTTACCGCTGAGCTACGCAGCCAGACCAAGGTTAGAATATGTTCAACATATTGCCTCGGATGTGAGGTGTGGTAGCTATGGACAGATAGACATGGAGTGCTACATTAAACCAGCCAAAAGACTGAAGACTCAAACAACAACAACAACAACAACAGCACATACCTTGTATGTTCGTGTTGACCGACTGGAGAGCTCAAATAGGCAACACTGATGGTTGGTTGGTTCCTCAGTTTAGGGGCTGCGAGAACGCTGTCATGTAGCCCCGTGTACTTTGTGTGTGTGTAAAATGTGTCTGATAACCGGTGTTAATTGTGATGACTGTATTAGTGTGTGTTATCTGTTTTTATTCAAGTTAGGACTGCAGACATTCAATTTTCAAGTAGTTCCTACTTTTTCTACCAAACACCACCGTCAACGACAACTAGTTCTGAATTTGGTTACTAGATGCTACCGCAGTCATCTTCTGGCGACGAACGTTGGAACCTATGAGCGTTAGTCAAATCTAACCTATAATTTAGCTATGACATGGGACCGCCGGCTTTACTTACCCTCCGAAGGAAGGCAAACTGAGGGATTTTTAATGCTATTGAAAAATCCGACGAGAATCTTTACAATACATAGAAGAGGTAATTACAGTATAAGGGGGGGAGGCGGGTGTACAAGTTCAGTTCCCTCCATTAGAGGGAAACAAAAATGTAATTTATACCCTCTTTTTCTCAGCCAGCGACATTAAAGGCTGAAAGAAGCCAGAGTCTAAAAGTGAAGGGGGGGGGGGGGGGTTGAGTATATTCCGTCAAAGTGTCTGGGTGAGGCGAGGGGCAAGTGGCAGGGGGGGGGGGGGGGCAGCTGCCAGACCTAGTTAAGTGTGCTGGAGGTGGCTCTGGCTTGTGTCAGGAACAAGACACTCAAGAAATGTGTTGGGCTTTTAAGAAACCCTAGATCTGAAGAAACCCTGGTTTCTAAATTACGATTTAAAGTTGTTTGAAGCTTTTCCTCAGTGTTTGCTCATTAACAATTCAATAACCTTTTTGATTCCGATGAATGGTCATGTCAACCCTGCGTTACCCACGCTAACACAGTTACACCAATGCCCACGCACGGACTCAGAGACCGTGTTTTCTTTTCATTGTTAAAATTTGGTTATAATGAACAAATTTTGATATTTTTGGTAAACTCTAATTTACATAAGAACTATAGAAGTATGCTAGTGGTAATAACCTGTTTTACGTACGTACAAGCCTATAATATGTGTAATTATCAACTAAAAACGTATAACTAAAGAACTAATAACTGAAAAACCTTTTTACTGGAAATAACTTATCAAACAACATTGCTTTTGAAAATGACATCTTATAAAACGTGAATGTAAAGAAATATGTTTGGTTAGCACAATGTCAACTCTGTAAACATCTGACACTTTTACACATACACACTGACACTTTTTTTGGTCTGAATCTGTTTCTTCCAGAAAATCATCAAATATATCAGGTTCTCTTGACACTTCATTCAGTAGACGAAGAATCCTATTCTCCTCATTAAGATCCATTTTGTATAGGATTTAGACATAAGAGTCTATACTAAAAAGTTGAAAAAGCACAAACACATTTACTCACGCACGGAATGACAAACCGGGCTTGGAGAATACTCAAGATCACACCGCAGACTGAACAAACAGTAGGGATGTGTTGAGGGGTTGAAAACGGAAGCTATACCGGCTCGCCGCACTTTTAGCCAACTTGTAGCTATGTAATAACAAAAACAACTACCGGGTGAGTTAGCCGAGGTCGTTGCGGCATGACTGTTGGCAGTCGCTCACATCCGGGAGGCGAGGAGGTTCGAATCCCCCCGCCGGCAACCTTGAAGATGGTCTTCTGTGGTTTCCCATCTTCCTTCCAGGCAAATGCCGGGGTTGGTCCCTAACTATAGGCCACAGCCGTTACCTTCCAACTCCTCGACCCTCCCTTCCAACTTTCCTCCCCAACGGTACTTGTAGCTCACCCATTGGGTGTCCGTCTCGAAGCAGCTACAAAATTGGCGAGCCGAACATGTCCTCGGACACTCCCGGCACTAAAAGCCATACGCTAAAAAAAAACTTACGCCTGGAACGTGAGACTGTGCGCGAGTAACGCAGGGTTAATACAGTGAAACCATTCCATTTCAGAAGCGTCAGAGCCCCCAATAATGTTAGGCCCTCTGAAACTTGGTTCACCTGGTGTCTATGGCTAGGTTCTCACTCTGGTTTGCTGAGAACTACACTCCTAGACACATAATCGCCGATACGTTCCTTATAGTGGTGTTTTCTAGTGAAATAGTGGAGGGGGCGTCCTCGAGGTTAGTCATGAATTCTTGTTTTGCAATCTATTTATACGTAGTATCAATATTTAGGTCACATTTATATTTTTCTGTGTCGTGAGTATCTACGTAAGTAGAAAATCAAGTTATTTGAGGCGTAAACAAAGTTTATTTTACCACTGCTTCATTCAAACTTTTGAGGTCAACATTGAAGATTTTAACCGGCAGTATTGGGGTTAAATTTGCCCTGTGCGTATCCCAGCATCCAGGGTAAACCCACACAGCTTGCAGTATTAACGAACTGAACAGGGAATAAATTCCACCACGAACCTCATGAATATAAATCCCTCATAATCAGATAAAACTTGATGCTTTAAATCGATGGTGTACATATATATTTTTATGTATAGCAGGTTTGTCAACATGCCACTGAAAAGAACTGAGTGTAGGCCTACAAAGATTTTAACATGGAAATGCTTTTGGCCTGGGAGACAATAACAAATTTGCGTAATACGTCCTAAAAGTGTGACGGTCCTAGGCCTCCTTTATGGTTACCAAGGCAACAAGTATTCATCATCTAGATCTGAAGTGCTAAGGCCTCTAGGCCTCCATTATGGTTACCAAGGCAACAAGTATTCATCATCTAATTCCGAAGTACAATGGTCATCTAGGCCTCCTATAAGGTTACCAAGGCAACAAGTATTAATTATCTAAATCTGAAGTGTAATGGCCATCTAGACCTCCTTTATGGTTACCAAGGCAAGTATTCATCATCTAAATCTGAAGTGCTAGGGCCATCTAAGCCTCCTATAAGGTTACTAAGGCAACAAGTATTCATCACCTAGATCCGAAGTGTAAAGACCATCTAGGCCTCCTATATGGTTACCAGGGCAACAAGTATTCATCATCTAGATCCGAAGTGCAAAGACCATCTAGGCCTCCTATATCGTTAGCAAGGCAACAACCCATTATTATTATTTAATAATAATAATAACAAATTAATAATAAGTAAAAAAATGGAAGAAAACACCAAGCGGACAACCAAGGCACAGATTTTGTAAATGTATGCTGCTAGAACATAGCCTGAGTTTGAACTACGCAACTTTGTTTCCGAGTGTTCTCTACCGCATGGTGATGGAGGATGGTTGATCTGAAGAATGCGGTGCAGTGATCACTGAGCATGAAGAGAACGCGCCTCTCATTTAAACCTTGCCAGACACTTGATCTGAACACTCACAACAATAGCAGACAGCATGACGTAACCTGTAATTGCCTTGGCACAGGAACCTCGCTGGGACGTGACTTGATTGGTTTTCATGGCAAAGTAACTAAACCCCAGCAAATCTTTACGTTTTATTTTTGTTTTCTTTAATTTTTATGTTTTGTGTTGTGTGTTTTTGGGTTTCATAATTTTGTTTAGTGTTAGGATTGTGTTGTGTTTCTGTTGAGTTTTTATTGTGTGCTGCGTTCTTTTGTTGTGTGTTGGGTTTTGTATTTTTTGTTGTTTGTTGAGTTTTGTTTTTGTAGTGCGTTGGGTTTTGTTTATTTTTGTTGTGAGTTGGGGTTTGTTTATTATTGTTGTGAGTTGGGTTTTGTTTATTAGCCTACTTTCGATTTTGCAAAAATTGAAAGTAGACTTATGCGATCAACACAGGGCGAAAAACAGTGTGTCTGTCTGTCTGTGTGTGTGTATGTGGGTGTGTGTGTGTGTGTGTGAGTCTGTGTGTGTGTGTGTGTGTGTGTGTGTGTACTCCGAATGGCTGTCCCCCCCTATCAATTCGAACACGGTGAACGCGAATAGAACGAAATTTGGTACAAAGGTAGCACAAGCAAAGGACACCTCAGTGTCATGTTTTATATCGCCGCCATCTTGACGGAAACGTAATGGCGGCCACAAAAATGTTCAAAGCTCAATCAAATTACGACTAACCTAATCATCCTATCTCTACCAAATTATGCACCAACATACCTTTATGGGGGGAGCATCCTCTGACCAAACTAATAGGTCATCAGCCTAATAGTTTGCGGATGGCGGCCATCTTTGTGTGAAAATCGATTCCCCCTATTAATTCGAACACGGTGAAACCGAATGGAAGGAAATTTGGTACAGAGGTAGTACTATCAAAGGGCACCTCAGTTTCATGTTTTATATCGCCGCCATCTTGACGGGAACGTAATGGCGGCCACACAAATGTTCAAAGCTTAAATCAAATTACGACTAACCTAATCATCCGATCTCTACTAAATTTTGCAACAACATACCTTTATGGAGGAAGCATCCATTGACAAATCTAATAGGTCATTAGCCTAATAGTTTGCGGATGGCGGCCATCTTTGTGTCAAAATCGATTCCCCCTATTAATTCAAACACGGTGCAACCGAATGGAACGAAATTTGGTACAGAGGTAGCACTAGCAAAGGGCACCTCAGTGTCATGTTTTATATCGCCGCCATCTTGACAGGAACGTAATGGCGGGCACACAAATGTTCAAAGCTTAAATTAAATTACGACTAATCTAATCATCCTATCTCTACCAAATTTTGCACCAACATACCTTTATGGGGGGAGAATCCTCTGACAAATCTAATAGGTCATCAGCCTAACAGTTTGCGGATGGCGGCCATCTTTGTGTGAAAATCGATTCCCCCTATTAATTCGAACACGGTGAAACCGAATGGAAGGAAATTTGGTACAGAGGTAGTACTATCAAAGGGCACCTCAGTTTCATATTTTATATCGCCGCCATCTTGACGGGAACGTAATGGCGGCCACACAAATGTTCAAAGCTTAAATCAAATTACGACTAACCTAATCATCCGATCTCTACTAAATTTTGCAACAACATACCTTTATGGAGGAAGCATCCATTGACAAATCTAATAGGTCATTAGCCTAATAGTTTGCGGATGGCGGCCATCTTTGTGTCAAAATCGATTCCCCCTATTAATTCAAACACGGTGAAACCGAATGGAACGAAATTTGGTACAGAGGTAGCACTAGCAAAGGGCACCTCAGTGTCATGTTTAATATCGCCGCCATCTTGACAGGAACGTAATGGCGGGCACACAAATGTTCAAAGCTTAAATTAAATTAGTATTAACCTAATCATCCGATCTCTACCAAATTTTGCAACATCATACCTTTGCAGAGGGAGCATCCTTTGACCTACCTAATAGGTCATTAGCCTAATATTTTGCGGATGGCGGCCATCTTTGTGTGAAAATCGATTCCCCCTATTAATTCGAACACGGTGAAACCGAATGGAACGAAATTTGGTACTGAGGTAGCACTAGCAAAGTGCACCTCAGTGTCATGTTTTATATCACCGCCATCTTGACGGAAACGTAATCGTGTCCACCCAAATGTTAAAAGCTAAAATGTAATTACGACCAACCTAATAATCTAGTCTCTACCAAATTTCGCATCAACATATTTTTATGTGGGAAGCATATTCTGACCAAACTGCAAGATCATCAGCCCAATAGTTTGCAGATGGTGGCCAGTATGTGTGCAAATCGATTCCCCCTATCAATTCAAACACGGTGAAACCGAACTGAACGAAATTTGGTACAGAGGTAACACTAGCAAAGGGCACCTCAGTGTCATGTTTTATTTCGCCGCCATCTTGACGGAAACTGAATGACGGCCACCCAAATGTTAAAAGCTTCAATCAAATTACGACAATCCTAATAATTTGATCTCTACCAGATTTTGCAACAACATGACTTTTTGTGGAAAGCAGCTTATGACTGACAAGATCATCAGCACAATAGTTTGCAAATAGCGGCCATGTATGTGTGCAAATCCATTCCCCATATGAATTCAAACACGGTGAAATCGAATTGAATGATTTTTTTTTTACAGAGGTAGCACTAGCAAAGGGCACCTCATATTCATGTTTAATATCCCTATAGCACGTTGTATTTCAACAAGCTAATACAACCAACATTCAATTATACTCCTTGAAGAGGACAAAGAGTTATAACAATACCCATGCATCTAGGAGAAAGTAGGCTATATGTTCTTTCCTGAACATCTTGTTTTTGTTGTGAATTGGGTTTTTATTTATTTTTGTCGTGTGTTGGGTTTTGTTTATTTTTGTTGTGGGTTGTGTTTTGTGTGTATTGGGTTTTGTTTTTTAATTGTGTGTTAGGATTTGTTTTTGTTGTGTTTTGGGTTTTGTTCTTGTTGTGTGTTGGGATTTGTTCTTGTTGTGTTTTGGGATTTGTTTTTATTGTGTGTTAGGATTTGTTCTTGTTGTGTGTTGGGATTTGTTCTTGTTGTGTGTTGGGATTAGCTTTTGTTGTGTTTTGGGTTTTGTTCTTGTTGTGTGTTGGGTTTTGTTCTTGTTGTGTGTTGGGTTTTGTTCTTGTTGTGTGTTGGGATTTGCTTTTGTTGTGTGTTTGGTTTTGTTCTTGTAGTGTGTTGGGTTTTGTTCTTGTTGTGTGTTGGGATATGTTCTTGTTGCGTGTTGGGTTTTGTTTTTGTTGTGTGTTAGGATTTGTTCTTGTTGTGTGTTGGGTTTTGTTTTTGTTGTGTGTTGGGTTTTGTTTTTGTTGTGTGTTGGGTTTTGTTTTTGTTGTGTGTTAGGATTTGTTTTTGTTGTGTGTTAGGATTTGTTCTTGTTGTGTGTTGGGATATGTTCTTGTTGCGTGTTGGGTTTTGTTTCTGTTGTGTGTTAGGATTTGTTCTTGTTGTGTGTTGGGTTTTGTTTTTGTAGTGTGTTGGGTTTTGTATCTTTTGTTGTGTGTTGGATTTTGTTTTTGTTGTGTGTTAGGATTTGTTCTTGTTGTGTGTTGGGTTTTGTTCTTGTTGTGTGTTGGGATTTGCTTTTGTTGTGTGTTAGGATTTGTTTTTGTTGTGTTTTGGGTTTTGTTCTTGTTGTGTGTTGGGATTTGTTTTTGTTGTGTGTTAGGATTTGTTTTTTTGTGTTTTGTGTTTTGTTCTTGTTGTGTGTTGGGATTTGTTTTTGTTGTGTGTTAGGATTTGTTCTTGTTGTGTGTTGGGATTTGTTCTTGTTGTGTTTTGGGATTTGTTTTTGTTGTGTTAGGATTTGTTTTTGTTGTGTTTTTTTGGGTTTTGTTCTTGTTGTGTGTTGGGATTTGTTCTTGTTGTGTGTTGGGATTTGTTCTTGTTGTGTTTTGGGATTTGTTCTTGTTGTGTTTTGGGATTTGTTCTTGTTGTGTGTTGGGATTTGTTCTTGTTGCGTGCTGGGTTTTGTGTTTGTTGTGTGTTAGGATTTGGTCTTGTTGTGTTTTGGGTTTTGTTCTTGTTGTGTGTTGGGTTTTGTTTTTGTTGTGTGTTGGGTTTTGTTTTTGTTGTGTGTTAGGATTTGTTTTTGTAGTGTGTTGGGATTTGTTTTTGTTGTGTGTTGGGTTTTGTTCTTGTTGTGTGTTGGGATTTGCTTTTGTTGTGTTTTGGGATTTGTTTTTGTTGTGTGTTGGGTTTCGTTTTTGTTGTGTGTTGGGTTTTGTTCTTGCTGTGTTTTGGGATTTGCTTTTGTTGTGTTTTGGGATTTGTTTTTGTCGTGTGTTGGGATTTGTTCTTGTTGTGTTTTGGGATTTGTTTTTGTTGTGTGTTGGGTTTTGTTTTTGTCGTGTGTTAGGATTTGTTTTTGATGTGTTTTGGGTATTGTTCTTGTTGTGTTTTGGGTTTTGTTCTTGTTGTGTGTTGGGATTTGTTCTTGTTGTGTGTTGGGTTTTGTTTTTGTTGTGTGTTAGGATTTGTTTTTGTTTTGTTTTGGGTTTTGTTCTTGTTGTGTGTTGGGATTTGTTCTTGTTGTGTGTTGGGTTTTGTTCTTGTTGTGTGTTGGGATTTGCTTTTGTTGTGTTGTTGTATTGTTTTTGTTGTGTGTTGGGATTTGTTCTTGTTGTGTGTTGGGATTTGTTCTTGTTGTGTGTTGGGATTTGCTTTTGTTGTGTTTTGGGATTGGTTTTTGTTGTGTGTTAGAATTTGTTCTTGTTGTGTGTTGGGTTTTGTTTTTGTTGTGTGTTAGGATTTGTTTTTGTTGTGTTTTGGGTTTTGTTCTTGTTGTGTGTTGGGATTTGTTCTTGTTGTGAGTTGGGTTTTGTTCTTGTTGTGTGTTGGGATTTGTTTTTGTTGGGTTTTGGGCTTTGTTCTTGTTGTGTGTTGGGTTTTGTTCTTGTTGTGTGTTGGGATTTGCTTTTGTTGTGTTTTGGGATTTGTTTTTGTTGTGTTTTGGGATTTGTTCTTGTTGTGTGTTGGGATTTGTTCTTGTTGTGTGTTGGGTTTTGTTCTTGTTGTGTGTTGGGTTTTGTTCTTGTTGTGTGTTGGGATTTGCTTTTGTTGTGTTGTTGTATTTGTTTTTGTTGTGTGTTGGGATTTGTTCTTGTTGTGTGTTGGGATTTGTTCTTGTTGTGTGTTGGAATTTGTTCTTGTTGTGTGTTGGGATTTGCTTTTGTTGTGTTGTTGTATTTGTTTTTGTTGTGTTTTGGGTTTTGTTCTTGTTGTGTTTTGGGATTTGTTCTTGTTGTGTGTTGGGATTTGTTCTTGTTGTGTGTTGGGTTTTGTTTTTGTTGTGTGTTAGGATTCGTTTTTGTTGTGTTTTGGGTTTTGTTCTTGTTGTGTGTTGGGATTTGTTCTTGTTGTGTGTTGGGTTTTGTTCTTGTTGTGTGTTGGGATTTGCTTTTGTTGTGTTGTTGTATTGTTTTTGTTGTGTGTTGGGATTTGTTCTTGTTGTGTGTTGGGATTTGTTCTTGTTGTGTTTTGGGATTTGTTCTTGTTGTGTGTTGGGATTTGCTTTTGTTGTGTTTTGGGATTGGTTTTTGTTGTGTGTTAGAATTTCTTCTTGTTGTGTGTTGGGTTTTGTTTTTGTTGTGTGTTAGGATTTGTTTTTGTTGTGTTTTGGGTTTTGTTCTTGTTGTGTGTTGGGATTTGTTCTTGTTGTGTGTTGGGTTTTGTTCTTGTTGTGTGTTGGGATTTGTTTTTGTTGGGTTTTGGGCTTTGTTCTTGTTGTGTGTTGGGTTTTGTTCTTGTTGTGTGTTGGGTTTTGTTCTTGTTGTGTGTTGGGTTTTGTTCTTGTTGTGTGTTGGGATTTGTTATTGTTGTGTGTTGGGATTTGTTCTTGTTGTGTGTTGGGTTTTGTTCTTGTTGTGTGTTGGGTTTTGTTCTTGTTGTGTGTTGGGATTTGCTTTTGTTGTGTTGTTGTATTTGTTTTTGTTGTGTGTTGGGATTTGTTCTTGTTGTGTGTTGGGATTTGTTCTTGTTGTGTGTTGGAATTTGTTCTTGTTGTGTGTTGGGATTTGCTTTTGTTGTGTGTTGGAATCTGTTTGTTTTGTTTTACGATGTAAAGAATAGGAAGGAAGCTTATAGTTTTACGTGATCGTTAATCATGCGATCATGAGCCACGGGACCTCCATTTTTACGTGGAATCCGAACCCATTTTACTTCGAAAATCTCGTTTGCATTGACCGGGAATCGAATCCGCTTCACCTTGGTGAGAGGCCAACAGCTAGACCTCTGCGCCACCATGCCTCCCTTTTTTACGATGCGCTTTTGTTCTCTGTTGTTCTTTGTTGTGTGTTCTGTTTCCTATTTTTTATTTGTGTTGTGTTTTTGTATCTTTGTTTTTCATGTCTTTTGAGTTTTTTTATTTCGAAAATGTAGTCTTTTTGAAAATACGAAAAGACGGTTGGCGGGGTGCTGAATAGCGAACACTGCCGAAGGTTTATTCCAGTAATCAGATAAGTGTTCCACGTCAGTATTTCGGGAACTGTAGCAAGGTGTTTTCATGCCTTAAAAGTAATATTAATAACAGGACTGATATACAATAATGGAACACAAATTCAAAGAATTTGACAAGTTATAGAAACAGTTCTTACAAATAAATGATTATTTATAAGTTGTGCGAAATTGTTTTTGTGCCAGGATCGAATCCTGGCGTAGTCAACTGACATTTGAGGGTGCGCAAATGCGAGGGAACCGTGTCAATAGAGTTACTGGCACGTTAAAGATCCCCTTCGGAGCAAAATTCCGGCACTCCGGCGTCTCTAAAATTCGCAGTAGTTAAAACGGACGTAAAACCAATAATATTATTATTATTGTTTTTGTGCACAGTATAAGCTACACCAGTGGTCCCCAACCTTTGCCAGCTGACGCGCCCCTTTTCAGATGCGGGGGGTCATTACCCCCACCCCCTCCCCCTCCGTCGCTTCTATAACCTCTTCGATAAACTGAATTGGAGGATGTAGACCTAACCTAATAAGTAATAACACTACATATTGGAACTCAGCAATTCTTCTAGGTTTGTGCCGTGTCATGTGTGGGGTTTCGCCTAGAAGAATTGCTGAGTTTTAATTCACCGGCCGTGAAAGCCAATATACCATCTTTTTGGAAGCCTTCATAGGGAGGTTGAGGCTGCTTGAGCTTTTGGTTCTCGCAGTCAAGGAGTGCAGTTGCACTCTATATAGAGGGAGGTATCGCGCAGTTCGATACTCCTGTGGGGGTCCGGGCGGGGACACCAAGAGCCCGCCGATGAGCCAGCTTGGTGTCCTAGGCGAAACCCCACTCAAGACACGGCACAAACCTAGAAGAATTGCTGTGTTTTAATTCACCGGCCGTGAAAGCCAATATACTACATATTGGAATAATTATAAACATTATAAAACTTTGTATGTAACAATAATACTGGAAAATAAAAGCAATTATTACATCGTTGATGTCCGGCCCCGTGGCTAAATGTTTAGCGCGCTAGGCTTTGGTCCAAAGAGCCCCAGGTTCGATTCCCGGCTGAGTCATCAGGGATTTTAATCTCCTGTGGTTAATTCCCGTGGCTCGGGGACTGGGTGTATGTGACGTCTTCGTCATCACTTCATCCTCATTACGGGCGTCAACTAGAAAGACCTGCACTCGGGCTCTCTAGGGGCCACACGATCATCATCATCATCATCACATCGTTGATGAGTTGAAAAATGTCGCGTATGGTCATAGTTTACTATCACGCAATTAGGTCCACAAAGTGTGCAATTAAACATGCGTTGACTGGTCTTGTTCGCGCATCTGCTCCCAGACATGATTTTGCTCCTCACAACACAGCAAAATCCTTATTTCACCTCCAACCTCGCGGCTCCACACAGGTTTGTGCCGACAGTTGGCAATTACCAGTGCTCTTGAACGATTGACTTGGCGCGACAATCACTTGGCTAGATTCGCATAATGTTTATTATACAAAATTGAAACATCCGAGTTTTAAAATAATAATTGGAAATCATTTCACTTCCGTCCCTCCCTCCCCCCGCCCTCCCCTCCGCCCCTGATAAAGCCCCACGACCCCTAGGTTGGGAACCCCTGAGCTACACGAATCCGCTAGACTAAAAAGAGCCTTATGTGAACAGAACCTGACGAACGAAGTTGTCATCCGATTCACCCCCACTCAAAAGTACATCATTGTTGTTGTTGTTGATTGAGCCTTCAGTTGTTTGACTGGTTTGATGCAGCTTTCCATGCCTCCCTGTCCTGAGCTAATCGTTTCATCTATACATAGCTACTATAATTTACATCCGAGGCAAGCTCCATAACATATTGTAACCTTGGTCTACCCCTACAGTTCTTGTGCTCGACCAATCCTTCAACAAGTAAGTTTGCATTCCTGGGTGTCCTAGTATGTGTCCTACCAACCTATCTCTTCTTTTCATTAGCAGTCGCCAAAGACATCTCTCCTCTCCCACTAGTCTTATTACCTCTTTATTTGTAACCCTATCTACCCATCTGATCTTCATCATTCTCCTGTAACACCACATTTCAAATGCTTCTATTCTCCTCTTTTCTGCTGCACCAACAGTCCAAGTTCTACTTCCATACAGCGCCACGCTCCAGACAAAATCTTTCAAAAATGACTTTCTAATACCTAAATCTATACTTGATGTCAATAGATTTTTTCTGTAGAAATGCTAACTTATCTTGCCTGAGCCAAACTACCGTTTATACCCTCTTTACTTCGTCCATCACTGGTTATGTTGCTTCCTAAGGAGCAGAAGTCTCCTACCGTAGTTCCTTAAGCTTTTCACCTGTCAATAAGGTGTCAATAAGGGTTTCTGACTTCCTTCGGCTGCAATCCATTAGTTTTGTTTTACATTTATTGATTTTCATCATGAATTCTTTCCTCAAGACGGGGTCAGTACCATTTTAGAAGTTCATTCAAATCCTCGGCTAAGATGACAGTGTCGTCAGAGTTGAAATTATTTCTTCTTTATTTCTACTTCACATTCTTCTCTAGTTTCCATTTTTAGCCTAATTTCATTTATAAAACAAGATGTTCAATAAAGAACATATAGTCTACGTTCTCCTAAATGCATGGGTATTGTAATAACTCTTTGTCCTTTTCAAGGAGTATAATTGAATGTTGGTTGTAGTAGGTTGTTCAATTTACAACGAGCTATACGGATATTAAACAGGAATATGAGGTGCTCTTTGCTAGTGCTACCTCTGTAAAAAAAAAACCATTCAATTCGGTTTCACCGTGTTTGAATTGATATGGGGAATCGATTTTCACACATACATGGCCGCTATCTCCAAACTATTGGGCTGATGACCTTGTAGTTCAGTGAAAAGATGCTTCCCACAAAAAGGTATGTTGTTGCGAAATTTGGTAGAGATCATATCATTACGTGGGTCGTAATTTGATTTAAGCTTTAACCATTTGTGTGGACGCCATTCCGTTTCCGTCAAGATGGCGGTGATATAAAACATGACACTGAGGTGTCATTTGCTAGTGCTACCTCTGTACCAAATTTCATTCAATTCGGTTTTAACATGTTTGAATTGATAGGGGGAATCGATTTGCACACATACATGGCCGCCATATGCAAACTATTGGACTGATGACCTTGTAACTTGGTCAAAGAACGCTTCTCACATAAAGGTAAGTCGTTGTAAAATTTGTTAGAGATCAGAAGATTAGGTTGGTCATAATTTGATTCAAGCTTTTAACATTTGGGTGGCCGCCATTACGTTTTCGTCAAGATGGCGGCGATATAAAATATGGCACTGAAGTGTTCTATGCTAGTGCTACCTCTGTACCAAATTGCGTTGAATTTGGGTTCACCGTGTTTGAATTGATAGGGGGAATCGATTTACACACATACATGGCCGCCATCTACAAACAATTGGGCCGATGATCTTGTAGTTTGGTCAAAATATGATTCCTACATAGAGGTATGTTGTTGTAAAATTTGGTAGAGATCAGATTATTAAGTTGGTCGTAATTGGATTTAAGCTTTTAATATTTGGGTGGCCGCCATTACGTTTTCGTCAAGATGGCGGCAATATAAAACTTGACACTGAGGTGCCCTTTGCTAGTGCTACCTCAGTACCAAATTTTGTTCAATTCGGTTTCACCGTGTTTAAATAGATAGGGGAATCGATTTATTCACAAACGTGGCCGCCATCCGCAAAGTATTAGGCTGATGACCGTATAGTTTGGTCAAAAGATTTCTCATACATAAAGAAATAACGTTGCAAAATTTAGTAGCGATTAGATGATTAGTTTGGTAGTAATATGATTTAAGCTTTTAACATTTGGGTGGCCGCCATTACGTTTTTGTCAAGATGGCGGCGATATAAAACATGACATTGAGAGGTCCTTTGCTAGTGCTACCTCTGTACCAAATTTTGATCAATACGGTTTCACCGTGTTCGAATTGATAGGGGGGGACAGACATTCAGAGTGCACACACTCACACACACTCACACACAGACACACAATTTTTGGCCCTGTGTAGATCTCATAAGTCTACTTTTATTTTTTGCAAAAATCGAAAGTAGGCTAAAAATAGGCTTATGAGATCACCTTTTGTCCGTGTGTCTGTCTGTGTGTGCGTGTGTGTGTGAGATGGTGTGTGTCCCCCCCTAATAACTTCTAAACGGCTGGACCGATTTCAATGAAACTCGGTAAGTTCATAGCACTATTCCGAGCGACCCCGACCGTGCCATTCAAATTTTGTTACGTCTCACCAATCCAACATGGCGGCTGTGCGAAATATTTCACCAACATTCAATATCCCCGAAACTATTACCGATATCACCCTGGAATATTTTACGGTGATAAAAGGGAACTACTAGAAGTTCACCTATGTGACGTTTGATAACCTAGTAACTACAATACCAACATGGTGGCCAAGCGAAATTGCGACATTTAAATAGACGTTTCTCGCGATTTAACCAACCAAACGCAATAAAACTTGGTACAGTATATGTTTATACACATTGTAATGCTCCGATATCTAACTTTGTTGAATTGTTTACATAACCTCAAGATGGCGGCTGTGCGAAATATTTCACCGGCATTCTGTATCTCTGAAACTATTAACGGTATCGCCCTGAAATTTCGTACGGAGATAAAGGGCACTACTGGAAGTTCATCCATAAGACTTTCAAAAACCGGTTAACTACAAAACGAATATGGCGGCCAAGCGAATTTGAAAATTTTAAATAGACCTTTCTCGCGATTTAATGATCCAAACGCAATGAAGCTTGGTACAGCAAATGTTTATACACATTGTAATGCACTGGTATCTAATTTAGTTCAATTGTTTACATAACCTCAAGATGGCGGCTGTGCGAATTTTAAAATTAAGTTTTATTTCTTGTGTCGTAATCATGCGATCGAAGTGAAAGTTTGAATAATGGACCTACGCAATAATTTTCCTTTAATGGCACATTACTCTATGGCCTATACATATAAACAATCCAACATGGCGACCATCCAAAATATTTAGATGGATCTCAATATCTACGAATCTGTTACAGCAATCAAACTGAATTTTTGTATGTTCATAGGGGCAATGAACATAAGTTCACCTATTGGACTTTCAATAACCTGGTGATCACAAATCCAAAATGGCGGCGACGGGAAATATACATATTCACATGGTCGTTTCTCGCAATTTAACCATTCGAGTGCAGTGACACTTGGTACAGTAAATCCTTATACAAATGTTAATCCATTGGCATCTAATTTTTTCAATTGTTTCCATAAGCACAAGATGGCAGCTGTGCAAAATTCCAAATCTCGTTTTTTACTTCTTGTGTCCTAATTATGCGATTGAAGTTTGAATACTACACGTACACAATAATCTACATGCAACAGTACATAACTCTAAGACCTACATATATAAAATCCAACATGGCGACCATCTGCAATATTTAGTCGGTTCTCGATATCTACGAATCTATTACAGCAATCAAACTGAAATTTTGTATGTTGATAGTGGCAATTAACATAAATAGGATATATGAAAATAGGCTGTTTAGTTCTTCACGGAACTACTTGTTTTTTTTCTTTTTTTTGTAGTCAGTTTACCCTCCAGGTAAGCCTTTTACCACGGACTCAGCGAGGGATCCCACCTTTACCGGCTCTACGAACAGTGTCCTGGAGCTTGACATCGAATCGGGGGATACAACTGGGGAGGCGGGACTAGCACCTCACCCAGGCGGCCACACCTGCAAAGCGAACAGGCGGCCTCATGAGGGATGGGACGGGATGGGAAGAATGGGAGGGATAGACAAGGAAGAGGGAAGAAGGCGGCCGTGGCCTGACAGTAGGTAAAATCCCGGCATTTACCACGGAAAACCACTTCGAGGATGGCTGAGGTGGGAATCGAACCCCCTCTACTCATTTGAACCACCCGAGGCTGAGTAGATACCGTTCCAGTCCTCATACCACTTTTCAAATTTCGTGGCAGAGCCGGGAATGGAACCTCGGACCTCCGGGGTGGCAGCTAAGCACGCTGACCACTACACCACGGAGGAGACTGTTTCCTTTATTGCTTGTTCAATATATGGATTGTAAAGTATGGGTGATAAAGTTGCAGACTTGCCTTACACCTTTCTGAATATCAGCTTCTCTCTCTTATTTCTCTTATTTCATAATCCTGGTGAGGGGTTTGGAGACTAGAAACTACGCTCCTTAGCTGCGTGTGAATATTCTGTCAGAAATAAAGGAACAAATTTTACCGCAGGTGTATCCATTCTTCACGTTACTCTTGTCCGGTACTATGGATGACACTTGGTTAAGGGAGACAAGGGAAGCCTGAAGGCACTTACCCAATTATTCGCACAGTCAAGAGTCTGTCGTCTTGTGGGACTTGAGAGGTTGGAGACAGCCAAGGAGAGCGATGCGCTTTGTTCAGCCTAACAAGACCCTATGTAGAGCAGACCCGCCACTGCACATACGATTGGGTGTTCCAAATATGTACTGAGCTTATCAATTTACACACATCAAAAAAAGTTTTGCATCACCTCGGTTCCAAGAGTTCCGGAACCGTTAAATACAAAGGGAATAGAGATCAACACAAACAACATTTCAGCTCGTTTTATTGCTCATGAGACCCACACATTGCATGTTGTACCATCATACAGCTAGACTTTCAGCATTTGTGGTCCAGATTGCAGTACACACCACTACCTCTAATACCCAGTAGCACGTCCTCTTGCATTGATGCATGCCTGTATTCGCCGTGGCATACTATCCACAAGTTCATCAAGACACTGTTGGTCCAAATTGTCCCACTCCTCAACGACAATTCGGCGTAAATCTCTCAGAGTGGTTGGTGGGTCAAGACGTCCATAAACAGCCCTTTTCAACATATCCCAGGCATGTTCGATAGGGTTCATGTCTGGCGAACATGCTGGCCACTGTAGTCGAGCGATGTCGTTATCTTGAAGGAACGCATTCACAAGATGTGCACGATGAGGTCGAGAATTGTCGTCCATGAAGACAAATGCCTCTCCAATATTCTGCCGATATGGTTGCACTATGGGTCGGAGGATGTCATTCTGGTATCGTAAAGCCGTTTCGGAGCCTTCCATGACCACCAGTGGCGTACGTCGGCCCCACATAATGCCACCCCAAAACATCAGGGAACCACCACCTTGCTGCACTCGCTGGACAGTGTGTCTAAGACGTTCAGCCTGACCAGGGTGCCTCCAAACACGTCTCCGACGATTGTTTGGTTGAAGGCATATGCGACACTCATCGGTGAAGAGAACGTGATGCCAATTCCGTGGGGTCCATTCAGCATGTTGTTGGGCCCATCTGTACCGCACTGCATGGTGTCGGGGTTGCAAAGCTGGACCTCGCCATGGACGTCGGGAGTGAAGTTGCGCATCATGCAGCCTATTGCGCACAGTTTGAGTTGAAACACGACGTCCTGTGGCTGAACGAAACGCATTATTCAACATGGTGGCATTGCTGTCAGGGTTCCTCCGAGCGGCAATCCGTAAGTAGCGGTCATCCACTACAGTAGTAGCCCTTGGGCGGCCTGAGCGAGGCCTGTCATCGACAGTTCCTGTATCTCTGTACCTCCTCCATGTCCGAACAACATCGCTTTGGTTCACTCTGAGACGCCTGGAAACTTCCCTTGTTGAGAGCCCTTCTTGACACAAAGTAACAATGCGGACGCGATCGAACTGCGGTATTGACCTTCTAGGCATGGTAGAACTACAGACAACATGAGCAGCGTACCTTCGTCCTGGTGGAATGACTGGAACTGATCGGCTGTCGTACCCCCTCCGTCTAATAGGCCCTGCTCATGCATGGTTGTTTACATCTTTGAGCAGTTTTAGTGACATCTATGAACAGTCAAAGGGACTGTATCTTGGATACAATATACACAGTCAACGTCTATATGCCGGAGATCTGGGAACCGAGGTGATGCAAAACTTTTTTTGATGTGTGTATATCTACATAGCTACCGCACCTTACATCCTAGGGGATCTGTTTAACATATTCTATCCTTGACCTTTCCTTGCAGCTCTTCTCCTCCACCCTTCCTTCCATAACTTAACCCTCAAGAAGTGGAGTGCAAAAATACAACACGAGGACTGGCGCCGGGTCATTTTGACCCATAGTGTGTCGCTCCCTTTTTGTCGTAGTCGTACGAATTTTAATGAAGTAATTTTACACCTGGTTTCTTCCTATGAATATCTTTTTATTTAGTCAGTTTTATTAGTTCTTCAATATCTTCATACATAGTCTCCAGTTCTTCTAAATCATGGGCCGATGTTGGGAAATATGTCTGAATTATTACCAAATCCACAGGTGTGATATACAAGGTGTATATTAATTATACCGAAAAAAAAAATCAGGGACGCTCTGCGTGTTATGTAAAAGACGATGCCGCAATCGGATTGGCGGAGAAAATTTTTTCCCTTCGAGAAAATGAGGTTACTTTGTTACTTCCGGGCGCGCTATTCAAACCACGGTCTCTTCTGTTTGCTGAGCCAGAGAGCAAGCCGGTGGCCACTGCTGTGCTTCAAGCAAGGGAAGGGAGTGTGATAGAAGGAGACAGAGATATGCTGGCGGGAATGCGCATGTTTCCTCGTTCACCTCGGCTTGCACTCTGACTCAGCAAATACGGTGAGCCCGTCAATTTGAATCACGCGCCCGGGTGTAACAAAGTAACCTCATTGTTTCGAAGGGAAAATTTTTCTCCGCCAATCCGATTGCCGCATCGTCTTTTACATAACACGCAGAGCGTCCCTGATTTGTTGTCGATATAATTAGGATACACCATGTATATTTTAACCATCATTAACCTGTCACTGACATGGTAAGTATTGCAAACATTAATTGACCATTTTCTTTTTATTATAACTGCTACTCCATGCTTTCCTCTTTTCTCACCACCACTATAAATTACTCTAAACTCATCGCTATAGAAGTGTCCATTTCCTTCCCATCTTGTCTCACATATACCTAATATATCTATCTCATTCTTTCTCATCTGGTCTTTCACTTCTTCCAGTTTTCCGGCTTTCCGTAGCGTTCGTACATTCGATGTTCCTATCTCCAAGCCGTTTTTAGAGGGATTTCGTTTGATAATGACCTGAGAAACCCTCTTACCTCTCCTGCCAAATCTTGGTTTCCGAGATCCATGATCAATAGATAATTGGCTTTGATAGTGGCGGTAAAGCAATCATCTCGATTTTGTTGAACAAAGGAGCTGATGACCATGGTATCCCTAGACCCCAAACATAGATCAACAATGAACGTGAGCTATGTTATTGTGCTGCAACAAAATAGTTGGACTTTCCCCCTTATTTTTTACAGATTGTCCCGACTAACGTAAGCCGAAAATTGTGACGCGCCATGGGTAATTCTGACTCGACCGTAAGTAATATAGAAATAACTTGAGTGTTCCAAAAGCTGTGGACATGTTTCTTTTGTAGGGTGAAGTTGAAGGCTAGGAAGGAAGGTACAGTAAGTGACAGGAAATAAGGGCTGACCAAAACGAAAATATAGAGCATTATGTAAGTCTCGGGTCAAAAATACCCTTACGCCAGTCCTCGCGGGTTATGGGGACCTTGTAGCCTTCAGGGGCAGATGACCTCGTAGTTCCTCCCCTTGAAACCTTAATAACTAACTAACTAACTAACCTTGTAGCCTAGACAGGTCAAACCGGTGAATTTGCTAAACGCCTGATTGCGCACATATTTTTGAATGGATCTACGTTTGCTTCACAAAATTCAAACAGTTTATTTCTCTCCCAGTGTGTGCGTGAGAAGTGAAGGTAACAGAGAATTTTAATTTCTGTATTTTTAGCCTACTTTTCACATTTTGCAAAAATGAGAAAAAAAAAAGGAGACTTATAAGATCGATCCGGGAAAATGCGTGTCTGTCTGTCTGGCTGGCTGCCTGGCTGTGTGTGCGTGTCCCCCCCCCCCTATCAACTCCTAAACGGCTGCAGCAATCGAAACCAAATTTAGTATGAGTAAATATGTATACAGGAATATCTCACGTCCATATTTGAAAATGATGTCAGTGCTACCAATTGCTGAAAAAACGCACTAGAAATTTGAGCTCCATGTTGGATATCGTGGAAGGTATGCATGGGAGCTATTCCAAAATTGGCACACATGTAGATAATAATACTTCACTTTAATTTTCAGGAGGCCATATATGACAGTGTTGCCAAATTAATTTTAAGCATTCTGATAGGTCCAATGTTTAAATGCATATAACTTCCACACTATCAATTGGATTTCAACAAAATTTTGTATGTAATATGTCTACATAAACAGATATGGCTGAGCGTATTTTTAAGAGCCACCATGGCTGCCAACTGTTAATAATGGCTCTATCTATGTTTTTATCCAAATACCAATATATCTGAAAGTATGCAAGCCGACAGCTTTAAACTATGCACACGTATAGTACCTGACAGTTTTGATTAATTTGGAATAACTTATATACGTCAGTTCTACCAACATGATTCTAAGCCTGCTGATAGGACCAATTTTTAAATACATGTAACTTCTATACTATCAGTTGGATTTCAACCAAATTTCGTATGTGCTATGTGTAACATAACAGATAAGACTATAAGTATTCTTAAGAGCAATCAGGGCTACCAACTGTTAATAAATGCTGTCCATATTTTTTTACCCTAATATCAATATATCAGAAAGTACGCAAGCCAACAGCTCTATACTTTGCACACGTATAGCACCTGACATTTTAGATTATTTTGGAGTAATTAATATAACTCAGTGTTGCCAACATGATTCTATGCCTGCTGATATGTCCAATTTTAAAATACATGTAACTTCTCTACTAACGAATGGATTTCATCCAAAATTGGCACAACAAGATATCATAATATTTCAGATTATTTCTGACCAGCACACGTATGACATTGTTACCAACATGCTTTTACGCGTGCTGATAGATCCAATGTCTAACTGCATGTAACGTCCATTGGACTTCAACCAAATGTTGTATTCTGTACCTTAAGAGGTGGAACTAATAATATATTCAGTCACCAGGGCTGCCAACTGTAGTGCTCTATTAGGCTACATTATACCAGATATATTTCGAACTAATTTTACATTTCGATATTACCAACTTAATTTTGTCATTATTCTAGATAGGTTCATATACTGTAGATTAATCATTGGCGTGAATCTTAATTTTAAGAAAAGTAGGCTCTTTAGTTCGTCACGGAACTTCTTGTTTAAATTGAAGTTACCATTAAACTAATTTCCTCAGTTTTAGGCACATGTTTCTTGAAAAGTAAGAGAGCTATAATAATGAAACTTACACAACTTAGCCTACTCTTCGTACACAAATTATGAAAATAGTGCACTGTTGTGGAAATCTGTTGCGTAGAAGTGAAAATAATTGAATGACAAGCACTGCAAATTCGTAAAGAAATTAATCACACGAATGAAGGAAATTGTTGAAAATTTTTAAGTAGGAGTGAAGATTCAAGGAGAAATAATTTTAACTCTCAGGTTTACTGATGACATCGTCATCTTAGTCGACACACCAGAGGATTTGAATGCGTTTTTTAACGGTATGGACTCGTCTTGAGGAAAGAATTCATGATGAAAATTAATAAATGAAAAACAAAAATATTGGAATGCAGCAGAAATAAATCAGAAACCTCTATGGATATCAAATTGGCAGATGAAAAGCTAAAGGAAGAAGGAAACTTCTGTTACTTTGGAAGCAAAATAACCAGAGATGGACGAAGCAATGAGGATATAGAAAGTATGTTGACTCAGGCAAGGAAAGCATTTCTACAAAAAAAAAAAAAAACTGTTGACATCAAACCAGTCAAAAGACTGAAGTCTCAAACAGCAAAAACCATCTCAGACCTCATAAGTGCTGATTTATTATATCTGCATGGTATTCTAACCTAACCCCGTGGCACTACAGCCCTTGAAGGGCCTAGGCCTACCAAGCGACCGCTGCCCAGCCATTTGGCCTGCAGATTTTGGGGTGACGCGTGGTCAGCGCGTCGGGTCCCCTCGGCCGTTAACCTTGGTTTTCGTGACCGGGGCACTGTCTCACTGTCAGACAGCTACTCAATTGTCCTCACGAGGCTGAGTGCACCCCGTTCCAACCTTCACGTCAGTTTTAAAATCCCTGACGGAGCCGGGGATCGAACCCGGGGCCTCCGGGCGAGAGGCAGGCGCGCTACCCCTACACCACGGGGCATGGTATTGCTCAATATATAATATGTCGTGACTGTGAGCCTCCCAGGTTTGGAACCCAGGACTAGGGTTCAGGGAGGAACAACATTTAAGGATACTATGATGATTATTATTATTATTATTATTATTATTATTATTGATGTGTAACATCTTTCCACTCGGTTGCTGGATATTTTTGTGGGAGTGATTTTGAAAAATGGGACGGAAGTGTGTAAGACGCACTGCCAGCTGGCAGTGGTACAATGTGGAATGTATATAACATACGGATTACTTCAAGGTTTGGTGTAAAAATATTCATTATATCTTATTTCCTGAAAACAAT
This sequence comes from Meconema thalassinum, assembly GCA_946902985.2. Lineage (NCBI taxonomy): Eukaryota > Metazoa > Arthropoda > Insecta > Orthoptera > Tettigoniidae > Meconema > Meconema thalassinum. Next base: position 160,085,656 of record OX336400.1, read on the forward strand.
TATGATTTATTGAGAGTCTGTTTTTCAATCTCTGGATAAAAGTGATGGGCATCCATTCCCCGAGTAACTTTGCTCAACACTTTCATACTGAACGGTAAACGCTCATGCGAACTCTGGTGTCAACTGATTGAAACTCAAACCACATGTTTAAAGTCTTCGTATCAGTACTTAAATGATGATATACTTATTATGAAACATTGTAACTAGTCGGCAAATTCGGTATTATGTTTCTGGTCAATGGCTATTCAGATATTAACCCACATTGCGGTAATGCAGAGATCAATGTAATATATATCGATGCTTTTATACAGGAACTGGGCTAGCCATTCATAGACCACTATAGGAATTCCCTTTACTGGCAAGTAGGCGTATTCATAACTAATTTAAAACTCAATTCCACGCCGGAACATTATCGAAAAAAAAAAGCAAAATATTAATGTAGCATAAAAGAATACTTCCATATTATTACCGGCACGTGAAAATGAGTACCTGTCTTGTACGCTAGATGTCTGGGGTTGTAATGGCTGCGTGGATAGCATCTTGGTCTGCGAATCATGAGGTCTTAGGTTCGAACCGCAGTCCCGTCAATTATTTTTGCAACCGTATTATCGATTTAAACGATATCTATCATAACATTATGCCTCATTTTAATAGAATCTACATGAAATTACGATTTATCTAATTTTAATTACAATAGTTTGCACCAAGCAGGAGTTGGGAAATATGATTGTATTGAACATTATTTCTAGTAGTCCATAGATAGGCTAGAGACTATGGTTTCATTCCTCCTCTTAATTTACAATATAATATGTGATGTTTGTTCAAACAAGTGTGACAGTAGCATATCTAGAGTTCAATCTATACATTCATCATTTTACCACTATAAAAACGGAGCGTAAATTAACATTATAAGAATGTCCAAGCTGTGTAGTATACGAGTAGGATAACATGTCAGATGTTACACATCATATGCGACTACTGTAAGGCTCGTATCTTTTTTTTATTATTCTCAGGGAATGAGAAATTATCGCATAACAGGAAGTTTAAACAGGTCTGTAAATATCAGCTGGTCCATGGATCTAGCCGCCGTGCTTTCTGCACTGTTTGAATAATGAGACAGAATCACAAGGAGAGTTCACTAGTTGGTTGGACTTAGCAGTCACATGTATGTTAGTATGGGAAGCCATCACTAGCTGGATGGCAGCACCTACCGGGAGACTAAAGTGGAATTGACCACAGACCTCACTAGAGGGGGAGATGGACTCGGGTCCATCTCTAGTTGGATAATTATAATGATGTCCAAGATAGCGCAAGGGAGCTCTTAGCAGACAGCCATCGCCTTGAACGCGTGTTAGAGTTTAGTCCCGTGCGGACATGACAGACTTCGTGTAGAAGTAAGACTTAGTAGCGCTGAATCAGGCCTGCGTAACTTCCATCAGTATATTCAAGCAACTGTAAATATTGTAAATACAACGACTGCTATACTTCATTAAACGGCAGTAATTTACGGGGAAGTATCATCTTTTATTCCGGGAGTTCCGGGACCTCCCAACAACTCAAATTCCCTAACTAAACAGCTCGGCTAGAAAAATACACCAGAGGCGCTGTCAACCTGCCAGACCGTCTCTCAGGACAGGAAAGGTCACGACAAATACCCTGCATGCACAATTTTTTAAAAAGATATTCCAGTGGTTCTTTTGTCTACAGAGTGTACCTAAAATGTTACACATTACATTGAATAAAAAGGACATTCGAAACCTACAAGTTCCCCTTAATTTGCTATTCTTGTATATTTTTGAATGAGCCCTACCAACCTATCTTTTCTCATGATTAGCACACGTCAGAAACTCCCCTCCTCCCCCACTCGTCATAGTATTAATATTAATAATGTTATTGGTATTACGTCCCCTTTAACAACTGCGGATTTTAGAGACGGCGGGGTACCAGAATTTTGCAATCTACTGACACGGCTCCCTCGCATTTGCGCACCCTCAAATGCCAGCTGACTGCATCAGGATTCGATCCTGCAACATTGGGGACAGCAGGCGAGAACGCTACTGCTGAGCCACACAGCCAGTTAATTAATAAATATTACATGATCATGTTCTATATGAACATAATTTAATTACACAGCATAATATCAACACTCTAAGGGACAGATGACCTCGAAGTTCTGCCCATAAAAACAAAAACTCCAAAAAACCCAACTCATAAAACTAATCAAATCATAACTAACAATGAAATAAATAAAATTAATATAAACTAGCGGACCCGTGCGAGAACTCTCGCATAATGAGTTGTGTGTGCCCCTTGTGTACAGACTACCCGTCCGACTCTCTTGCTATGCGGGCTGGCGCGACCAGTTCTGGCAGGGGCTATCATCTTGTGTATTTGTTTAAAAGCACTTTATAAACAAATAAATATATTTCCGTTGACTTTTCAAGAAATGCAAGATTTTTCCTGTAGTTTTGAGACGATTTCGAAGATTTTGGTGCAAATCACACCTTCTAACTCCCTCTGGTTTAGGAGCGTGAGTTTTGTGAAACATACACCTTAAAGTATTATACAACCTGTGACAATAAAGTTCGGTGAATAGTCCTGTACTATCATTATAGCTGAACAATTCACGACAGTGACCCTACTGTCCTTCTAAATAGTCCTCTGCCGTAACTATGCAATGCTGAGATCGGCGATACATGTCCTAGAAACTTTGCAAGAAGGCGTCCTTTAGGATGGTGTTCAAAAGCCTCGTCACGTTGCGTTCTGATCGAAAAGTTCGGTGAATGGGTCTATATATTTTTTTACGAACGGATTGTTGGCTTACCTGAAACAGCAGTTACTGTCCTTCGAAGTAATCCCCGTGGATGGTTATGCACTTCTGAGAATGTCTGTACAAGTCCTGGAAACTCTTTATGGATAGCCTTCAATTGGGTCGTCACATTACGTTGGATGTCCGAAATGTCCGAAAACCTCTCGCCCTTCAGGGATTTTCGGTGACACTGGACCTGAACCCCGCCACTCCATACTTTGAGGCTTGATTTTGGGGTCGTACCTCAGACACCAGGTCTCGACGCCCGTGACGATGGTTTTCAGTGCCATTCCATTCCACAAAACATTCATCCTTCTCACTGCCACCCGCCGAAGAGGTGTGCATGGTAGGTTGCATAAATTCATCCTTTTAAACATGCACTGAGTCAAACAGGTCTTACACGTTGCGATGTGTGTCGCCAATGTTGCCAGGTCGACTGTTCTGACTTTATTCACCGAACGCAACGTGATGAGGCTTTTGAACACCATCACAAAGAACGCCTTCTTACAAAGTTTCCAGGATATGTGTCGCCGATCTCAGCATTGCATAGTTACGGGAGGGGACTATTTCGAAGGACAATAGGGTCACTGTCGTGCATTGTTCATCTATGTTGATAGTATAGGACTATTAACCGAACTTTATTGTCACAGGTTGTATAATAAGCTGTACAGAAAATGGTGGCATGAATGCACATTGCACTTATCTCGGTTGCACTTTTATTAAGCATTCGTCATTATGGCGACGTCCACTCGAATAACACAAGAATCAATCTTACCCCGTGCTAAAGAAATGTAGCTACTCAGAAATGGCGGCAATTCGCATGCACAGCCGTAAATCATATTGCATTCACATCTGTCGTCGTAAACAGTACGAAGGATTAGTGTTCAAAGGTTAAAACTACAATTATCTGAATATCTGACTCACCGATCTTGTTCCCACTGCGTCGCTTTACCCGCAGGCAGATTGTCCTGGAGCGGATACACTGAAACATACACACACATGTAGGAAGGGTTGCCAGCTTCATAGGCTCTAGAGTTATCATAATATTTTACGTATGGAGCATGTGGGGTCGCAGACAATTATTACGGGGAAGGGGGACCTTCAAATTTCACAAGTTATTAGACTACTCATGAAAGTTTTCAACACATTAGGTCACACAGACAACGCAAGCCATGTAGATGCAAAATAAGGAAACAACACATAAAAACACACACACACAAAACACAAGAAATCAAAACAAAACACAAAACACATAAAACATCAAAACACAAAAACAAGAAAACACAAAACAAGACAAAGCAAAACACAAGAAACAAAATAAAACACCAAACATTAAACAAAACACATAAAACAAAACACGAAACAAGACAAAACAAATCACGAAACAAGACATAAAATAAAAACACAAGAAATCAAAACAACACAAAACACAAGGCAAAATTCACAAAACATAAAACAACAAGACACAAAACAAAACAAAACAAAACAAAACAAAACAAAACACGAAACGAGGAACAAAACAAAACACGAAACGAGACACACAAGTGTGCCCATGTGGGATTGGCACAAGAATTGAACCCCTGATCCTTTATGGAGAAATACTCGAAGACTTTAGAAAGATTACAGAGAATACAAGAGCAGACAAAATAGTAGGCGACCGTAAGACGGCTAAAATTGAGACACACATAAACACCATTAAAGGTGACAGTTTAAAAGCAAAGAAACATTAAGAAAACTATTAAAATTTTTGCGAGAGTCAAAGTCGAGAGGCAATAAATACCACTCGAAATTCCAATGTGCCAGCAATTTCACTAGAATTATGACTTCTCAAGTGGAAAGCTGAAGGGAACTTTTTCTCAAGTGGCTCTTTAAAACTTAAACCAGGAATGTGTTAAATCAGCAGTTTTTCTTAAATATACAGAAGGGGGAGTTACCTCGTTAAACTTAACAAAATAAATCCACCAGAAGTGTTAAATCTAAAGGAAGACGATGAACAGGAACGAGAAAAATCAGTAAGTTGGCCGACCTGAAAATACCACTCGAAAACTGCAAGCTAAGAGAAAAGTCATCATAAATCGAGCGGAATACTATTTGTGGACGAAAGGAGTCGATAGGCTGGCCCCGCAAAGGGGATAATAACTAATTAATTTAATTAAAAATAAACCAGTGAAGGATTTTCATTCCGCCAGCCGGAAATCAAAATATATTTATAAAACACACTTTAGATTAAATTATGAAGACGATCAGACCAGGGAATCAGAAATTCATCTCCCGGTTTTGTAGAGAACTATTTTCTAGACAGAAACGAATAAATAGGCCCAAGCCTCGAGCAGAAGTATGAAGTCCGTCAGTTGAACGAGGGCCTTGATAGGGGCACGTCAGTATATGAAGTCCGTCAGTTGAACGAGGGCCTTGATAGGGGCACGTCGTACGAAGTTCATCAGTCTGTGGGAGACCTTGCTAGAGGCACGTCATAAGAAGTATTGTCAGTTACAGACAGTCATCAGTCAGTTGAAGTCCGTCTTCATATCAGTCAGTAGAACGAGAAGCGATGCCGGAGGGCATGTTGTAATTATCAGTCCAGAGAGAGAGACTTTGCTAGAGGCAGATTATACGAGAATTGTCGAAGACCAGAGTTCGAGTGCGCTACGCAGATAGCCAGTTTTTAACATCCTCTGCATAGGCATGTTATTTAAGATTTAATCAGTTCGAACAAGTTAGGTCTAGCCTCGGGAACGGAGTGCGCAAGCCCGCAAGAAAATTATAAACACTGCAAACAGAAACGCTAGAGTTCGAGTCTCGTAAGAGATAAAACCAGTATAAAGTGCGATAGACTGCGAAATAGTGTTGGTTCGAAACCAAACAGTGCATTAACGTAGGAAAGGCAGAAGATGCGGAAGTATCTTAAGAACTTTTACGAACGAAGTGCGGAAAAGTAAAGAACAATTATCCGAGTAAAACGTCAGAGAACGTAGGCTCAACAGTTAGAACTTGTAACATGATCTTCAGGGAAGATCACGATAGAAGGTAACAGAAGTATAAAAATTGCGACAGGCAATTATGAACCAAACGTAAAGAGCGATAGCAGCAGTATAAATGGGACAGTAATAAGTAAGGAGAAAGCTATCATAGGAGGAAGTCCGAAGAAAGACAAGTACGAGATTGGGAATACTAGGAAGAGACTTACCGAGGGGAAAGAAGATAGGATCACACTTTCAAAGCAGTACAGGGAGAAGCTATTCATGCTGTTTTCCAACAGATTGTACGCTGAGAATTGGTCCGTGTTCGAATGTAAATATTAATTAAGTGAATTTTTATTGTGTTTTCATAAGTGTTAAAAGTGAAACTTGAAAAATATATCAGGATATGGTCGTGTGTAAAAATAACGACCAAGTGTTTAAAATGGTCGATTATAATTTAAAAATGAAGTACTGAAGAATTCATGTGGGTGAAATCATCTAGAAATCACGTCATGAGCGGAAACATGGGTGATTCAAAATGTTTGTAAATATCAAAGTGATCGTATCATATGCTATCTCAATAAATGTTTGTATGAAATGTATGCACGATGAGTAATCAAATAGTAATAATGTGTCAGAAGGCAACCGCCAAGACGGTTTGCAAGAATGTTAAAAATAATGATAAAAGTGCAGAAATGATAAGAAGAATGATAATGTTGAAAGCCCGTAAAAAGGGTTAAATAACAATTAATTAATTAATGATCTAAAAAGGAGGAATCGAATGTAATAAAGTAAATGGCAAATAAAATGCATGCCAAAGAAATGAAGTAACGTAAATAAAACAAGCACCGTTAAAGTAATAATAATAATAATAAATATTGAGTTTTTACACTCCAAAATAAGAAATGTTGTGTTTTGTACTCCGAAATGTTAATGGTAAAATGAATAAATTGCATTCCGCAAAGTAATAATGAATTAATGAATGTCGATAAAAATAATAATAATAATAAACTCGAGTTGAATAATAGTAGATAAATAAAATAATTAAAATAATTGAAAGGATCATTGAGATACCTTAATATGATGATAAAATAACGCTATCCAGCAAATAATAAGAAAATGCGCGAAGATAATCGGTGTTATCGAACACCAGAAAGTGAATTGTAAGGTTACGATATATTGAGTTACGGTAAAGTAAAATGCTAATGTGAGCAAAGTTATGAAAGACGCTATGATGATCCAAGGTATTTAAAAGTTGTATTGCCATAAAGGGCCTATAAATAATAAATAAGTTAAATGCTAGCAAGTGAAATGAATATATCCTGTGACGTTCGTAGGTTTGGAGGTAAAAGGCATATAATTGTCGGAAAGTCGTCGATTTTGTGTGCGAGGGTACGACCCCTTGATTGAACAGGGATTCAAATCAAGAGCATTATAGTGGAGATGTGTGGTATTGTTGTATGGGGGCTCGACCCACTTAACCAGACAAGGGTTCGAGTTAAGGGTATTGTTTGTTGCAATCTAAGTCCCACCGGGCAATTGCTAAATATATTATGGAAGTACGAGAGCTGCTACGATATGTGTTTTGACTGGAGGTCCGCAAAGACGTACCTGAGCCTAGATTCACATTGCCTATACTGTTCCAACGACGTTATATAAGCCGATCAAATAAAGTATGTGAAAGGAAAAGGTAATGAGTTATAATCTCAAACTACGGCACGTGTCACAAGGAAAGTGGAATGAAAATGAATAAATAAGTGATAGTTAATGAAGTGAGGTGATAGCTTGGATCCTCATAAGCTTTTGTTTTAAAGGGAACGAAACAGTTGAAAGTTAAAGTCTATAATGAGGCGCGAAGAAGGTCATAAATCACGAGGGGTTCAGGCAGTGGCCGACCGCTCCTACAACGAGAAGGGAGAGAATACATTAAAGCTTTTTAGGCGAAGGTTAGGGTGTTTGAATGGATACTAGACGTTATCGCGGAACATGCAAAATTTTAGATTATGAGTAGCTATGTAATTGTGAATGAAATAATTAAACTAGTGGGTATTTGAAATTTATTCCCATATGAGGATTGCAAAAATCGGATAATATTTGGCCATAGTAGTCAAAGATATATTGATCATTAGATATTCTATTCCTACCTTAAGATACATGTAAAATATAAAACAGGTAAACTCAAATTTGAGTTTATCAGGTAACTGAAAATTATGAAAAAATTGCATATGATACATCACTAAATAAACCACCCTACTGCATGTAAATGAATTGTGACGGGACGTGAATTCAAGGATGGGCATGTATTTTAATTTTCAAGGTGTTAAATTGTTGTGAAAAATAAGGCTTATTGATTAAAGATACAATACTTAAATGAATGATTATAAAGAGATATAAAGTAGATAAAGTGTGAAAAAAGCCCAGAAGGGATATTAATAATACAATAAATTATCTGAAAAGCCTTATATAAAATGATATAAAGTGATAGGCATGCTCTATGCCTCAATAAATAAAATGTTGTGGAGAGAAATATAAATGAATACTCAATGATAAAGAAATACCTAAGCAAGGTAACGCGGTAATACAAATTTTGTATGAATTTATTATGTCTTTGATATTTTATTATTGGAATTTTCCAAAAATGTAAGTGTTTTGTATACTAATTGTAATTCCTGGGAGTTTTTCATAAAATAAACTCATGTCTTTTGAAACATGTTTGTTTTCAATGTAGTCTTGCAGATCCTAAAACAAGTGCTATCATATCCAATGTGAAATCACGTTGTGGGTGGACGTAACATGCCCCGAACCGCAACCGCTAGCCAGCACGTGATTGAGCATTTCCATATGAGATGGGTACACAAGAAAACACGAAACAAGACACAAAACAAAACACGAAACAAGACATACAAAAAACCAAAGAAACCAAAACACAAAACCAAACAAAAATCACAAAACACATGAAACAAAACAACAAACACAAAAAAGACACGAAACCAGACAAAAATCAAAATACAAGAAACCAAACACAACACAAAACTGAAATCTCAAAACACAACACAATACAAGACGAGAAACAAAAGACAAGAAACGAAACCATAACTCAAAACAAGACCAAAAACAAAACACAAGAAACCAAAACACAAGACAAAACAAGATCAAAAACAAAACACAAAAAATCAAAACACAACACAAAACAAGACCAAAAACAAAACACAACACAAAACAAGACATAAAACAAAACACAAGAAACAAATACACAACACAAAGCAAGACAAAAACAAGACACAAGAAACCAAAACAACACAAAGCAAGACAAAACACAAGAAACCAAAACTCAAAAAAATATATTACAGAACACAAAATATAAATTAAGAAAACACAAAAACATAAAATAAAATAAAAAGCAAAAGCAAAAACCAAATAAATAAACAAATAAGTAAATAAATTGATAAATGAACAAATTCGAAGTGGAATACTCACTTGGTGGATGTGGGCGATCACCTCGGTGTGGGTAGCATCCTCCAAACACTTGCCGTTCACTTCCAAGATCTCATCTCCCACCTCGAGGTCCGCTTTGTCCGCCGGAGAGCCTGTAACAATGAAACATACCGTTAGATACAGAGTTACAGTATGTATGCAAACATAAAGCAACAATGATAGTCCCAAGGATAGTACTTTAGTCTCCAAATATAACAATAAATCATACCATGAAAGCTAGCCTAAGATACTTCAGAATAACGCAGACATTAGTACATTATGCATTATAGGCGAGTTGCATACGACTGTTTATGTTCGAAGATAATTATTATATTTATTTGATCTTCGAACATAAATATTCATAAATATCTGTCGAGATTTCGCCAGTTTTATGTACTGAACAGAGCGCACGGGACGCAGAGAATGCCTTGTATTTGACCATGGCCTCCTCGATTTTTCCACGATGACACTAGGCCACGCAGTGAAATTTAAATTAGAAGGCCTTGGAACACAGTGCAGGTGCGATGCTATCCTTACCTAATTGGTCAAACAATTGTTTCTTGAGCTCTGATTGGTGGGAGAAACTGTCCCATAATGAAAACTTGTACTATAATGAGCCTCATTATAGTACAGTTTTCTGACATATAATATTTACATTTCGACATCGTCGAACATAAACTGTATTACATGCCTTTAACAAATCGTAATTCAAGATGCAGGGGTATGGGTTTAGTATTTATCTGTCATCGCGGAGGCACGGGTTGGATTCCCAGCTCTGCCAAGATATTTAATTCTGGTCTGACGACTGGAACGGAGTACACTCAGCCTTGTGAGACAAAATTGAAAAGAGGTGGGCTCGATTCCTGCCTCAACCATCTTGGAAGTGATTTTCCGTGGTTTCAAACTTCTACTCCAGGCAAATGTCGGGGTGCTTCCTAAATTAAGGCCACGGCCGCTTCCTGCCCACATCCTAACTCGATTACAAATACACACACAAGTACAAACATCACAGTAACACAGGTTATCAGATAAACTCGACACACACACACACACACACACACACACACACACACGCTAGTACTTGTGAGTGTATTTTTAATCAAACCTCAAAACTGTGATCGGGTTCTGATGATGACCGCTAGAAGGTGGAAACGCGTAATCCTAAAATGACCTAATTATAATAGTGATCATAGCCAACACATGCACATTTTCCCGGAGTGTTATTAGCCTACTTTTCACATTTTGCAAAAATGAGGAAAAAGTATACTGCTCGAGTCTAAGCTGCGTGGACCTGAGAGGAATGTGCATCGCAGACTATAAGTAGTGGAGGTGACGAGTTATGCGGTTTCTCGGTCCTTGCGTAGTAACAGAAGCAAATACATTAGTCGGTGACTCAGTCACTCATTCCCAACGCCACACTGGTTTCAGATAAGACCCATGTTAGCAGTATTGGAATAGACGAGAATGTCAGGTAACACGGCGGGCTGTCGACAGGCTTCTCAATTCTCGCCTGCTCCTACCCTACCTCTGCCCTTCATCCCGCAAGTTCACAGAGCTTGGAACCGAGCAGTACTTATGAGATCGATCCGGGAAAATGTGTGTCTGTCTGTCCTTCTGTCTGTCTGTCTGTCTGTGTGTGTGTCCCCCCAATCAACTCCTAAACGGCTACAGCAATCGAGACCAAATTTAGTATGAGTAAAGATGTATACCGGAATAACTCAAGCCCATATTTGAAAATGATGTCAGTGCTACCAACTGCTGAAAAAACGCACTAGAAATTTGAGCTCCAAGTTGGATATCTTGGAAGGTATACATGGGAGCTATTCCAAAATTGGCACACATGTAGATAATGCTATTTCAGTTTAATTTCCAGGAGGACATACATGACAGTTTTGCCAAAATAATTTTAAGACTTCTGATAGGTCCAATTTTTTAATGCATATAACTCCGACACCAAAAAATTGGGTTTCAACCAAATTTTGTCAAATTTTGTATGTAATATGTGTACATAAACAGATATGACTGAGCGTATTCTTACGAGCCACCAGGGCTGCCAACTGTTGATAATTGCTCTCTCTCTTTTTTTAAAATCCAAATACCAACATATCAGAAAGTATGCAAGCCGACAGCTTTAAACTATGCACACGTAAAGTACCTGACATTTTAGATTAATTTGGAGTAACTTATATACGTCAGTTCTACCAACCTGATTCTAAGCCTGCTGATAGGACCAATTCTTAAATACATGTAACTTCTATACTATCAGTTGGATTTCATCCAAATTTCGTATGTGCTATGTGTAACATAACAGATATGACTATAAGTATTCTTAAGAGCAATCAGGGCTGACATCTGTTAATAAATGCTGTCTATATCTTTTTCTACCCTAATATTCTAGATAGGTGCATATACTGTAGATTAATCATTGGCATGAATCTTAATTTTAAGAAAAGTAGGCTCATTAGTTCGTCACGGAACTTCTTGTTTTATTTTTCATGTATTATATTGTTATACCCTGGGGTTCCCACAGGGTATGGCAACCCCCTATCGACCCCCTGCAGCACCATATACCCCCATTTCACGCCACAACCCCATAGGGACAAACAACAGCAAACATCCAGCCATTACAAGCAAACCCAGCTTGGCAAGCTAGCCACACATACATGGAGCAATCCTTACAACATTATCACAACATGAAATCTAAACAGTTAGCACCTACTAAGTAGCACAAGGGACGTGCTGACTTAGTTACACAATAACAATGATTCCCTTAAATACAGCTCACACCAGGATCCGAGGTGTCTCTTCGTCACTCGCCACCGCCTCTTTCTTCTCATCCACGTCGAGGTGCCGTTCGTCGTCAGTTCGAGTTGCAGATCGGTAAGTGTGTACTCTGAAGATTGTCCTTAGCGAATCCTTCCTAAGTCCAAACCTAGCACGTGAATTCATTCATTCTTTCACACTTATAACAATTAAAACACTAATTATTCTTTTAAAGTTGCTTTATTGTAAATCTCGAACGCCTATTTCGAACGCCGGTCATCATCCAGCAAAGCTCTCTTCCGCTGCGCCGCTGCGACCGTCACCTTGCCTGTCTTTTTAACCTTGTAAACACAGGTTAGCAATCGTTCGCTGCTTGCTCACTCCCATTCATTAGCAACAACACTTACACACTTCACTACACACACGTAATTGTCTTGCACCCATGTACATCGTCCTTCAGACGACGCCACCCTTAATCGAGCTACCAACCCCCAGGACAATACAATATACATTGTACCCCGCCCAGTTATTGAGCAAATTCGTGTTTTATTGAAGAGTAACAACTGGAGAGTACAGTTGTTGTTTTTAAACAAATTGCGTTGGTTGTTGACACAAGAGGACTCTCAATGAATATACACACAATAGTAGGTCCGGAAGCTACATTATGCAGCTGAATGTTTGTGTCTGACAAAGAAAGGAATGATCAAAAAGTTGGAGCTAATAGACAGAAAGATTTTTAGGAAGATACTTGGACCTCAAAGAACAGAAGATGGGTCATATAGAAATAAAAGGGCAACCATTGCCTCAGATTGGATAAAATCAAGCCGTGGACTTAAGTTAGGAACCATCCCGGGATTTTCGTGGAGTAGAAGTGGGAAACTACGGAAGACCACTCCCCGTATGGCTGACGTAGGAATCGAACCCGCCTCTTCTCAGTTTTGCTTCACGAGGCTGAGTGTGCACCGTTACAGCCCTCAGACCAGAATTCCATTGCTTGGCAATTAAACCTGGGCCTCAAGGGTGAACAAAAGAAAGGAAGAAGGAAAAATGAAAAAAAATAAAGAAAGGAAGAAAGAAAGAAGGAAAAATTACAGGGAAGAAGAAAAGGAAGGAAAAATGAAAGGAAAGCAGAACAGGAAGGGAAAATGAAAGGAAAGCAGAAAAGGAAGGGAAAATGAAAGGAGAGAAGAAAAGGAAGGAAAAATAGAAGGAGAGAAGAAAAGGAAGGGAAAATGAAAGGAGAGAAGAAAAGGAAGGAAATATGGAAGGAGAGAAGAAAAGGAAGGAAAAATGGAAGGAGAGAAGAAAAGGAAGGGAAAATGAAAGGAGAGAAGAAACGGAAGGAAAAATGAAAGGAGAGAAGAAAAGGAAGGAAAAATGGAAGGAAAGAAGAAAAGGAAGGAAAATGAAAGAAAAGAAGAAAAGGAAGGGAAAATGAAAGGAGAGAAGAAAAGGAAGTAAAAATGGAAGGAGAGAAGAAAAGGAAGGGAAAATGAAAGGAGAGAAGAAAAGGAAGGAAAAATGAAAGGAGAGAAGAAAAGGAAGGAAAAATGAAAGGGGAGACGAAAAGGAAGGAAAAATGAAAGGAAAGCAGAAAAGGAAGGGAAAATGAAAGGAGAGAAGAAAAGGAAGGAAAAATGAAAGGAGAGAAGAAAAGGAAGGACAAATGAAAGGAAAGCAGAAAAGGAAGGAAAAATGAAAGGAGAGAAGAAAAGAAAGGAAAAATGAAAGGAAAGAAGAAAAGGAAGGGAAAATGGAAGGAAGGAAGATAAGGAAGGAAAAATGGAAGAGAGAAGAAAAGAAAGGGAAAATGGAAGTAGAGAAGAAAAGGAAGGAAAATGGAAGGAGAGAAGAAAAGGAATGAAAAATGGAGGGAGAGAAGAAAAGGAAGGAAAAATGGCAGGAAGGAAGATAAGGAAGGAAAAATGGAAGAGAGAAGAAAAGAAAGGGAAAATGGAAGTAGAGAAGAAAAGGAAGGAAAAATGGAAGGAGAGAAGAAAAGGAAGGAAAAATGGAAGGAGAGAAGAAAAGGAAGGAAAAATGGAAGGAAAGAAGAAAAGTAAGGGAAAATGAAAGGAAGGAAGATAAGGAAGGAAAAATGAAAGAAGAAAAGGAAAAATGAAAGGAAAGAAGAAAATGAAACAGGATGGAGAGGAGAAATAGAAGAGGGAAGAAGGAAGAAAGAAAGAAAGAAAGAAAGAAAGAAAGAAAGAAAGAAAGAAAGGCAGACAGGAAGAAAGACAGATAGAAAGAAAGCAGTGTAATATATTTCAATCACAGGGTATGGAGAGTTGATTGAAAGGATGAAAGCTCGGACTCGATCGCAGCAGACGAGAAGCGAGCTGTAAGCAGAGGCAATTTCCTCTTTTCCGCTCTTGTCGCATCAGGCAATTCCCTGCACCAGTTCGCAGGGGCAATGTAGATAACCCACTCAACACTCGACGCGAGGTGGCTGCCTACTTACTCATCAGACGGGGTTCACACGGAGAGAGTATAGTATTCCTCTTAGCATGACAGGTAGAGTAGCTGAATCACATAGGGGCTTGCGACATCGAGCTCATTTAGCCCCGTGTTGACCGATAACCTACTGTATGTTATTGTAGTGTCTGTAGTAGGGCTGGTAATTTTATAGTACATTATGCAACGAACCTATAATGGCAATAATTAAGACACGAGTATGTTTATAAAACGAGTGTAGCGAGTTTTATAATTTCCATACGACTGTTTATGTTCGAACATAAATATTCATAAATATCTGTCGAGATTTCACCAGTTGTATGTACTGAACAGAGTGCATGGGTAGCAGAGAATACTTTGTATTTGACCATGGCCTCCTGGAATATCTCACTATGACACTCGCCACGCAGTGAAATTTAAAATAGGGGGCCATGGAAATGAGCGGCAGCGCAGGTGCGATGCTATCCTCACCTAATTGGTCACACAACTGTTTCTTGATCTCTGATTGGTGGGAGAAACTGTATCATAATGAAAACTTGCACTATAATGAGCCACATTATAGTACAGTTTTCTGACATATAATATTTACATTTCGCCAGGATCGAACATAAAGTAACTTTTATAAATTTCTATACGTTATTCCGAAAATGCTTGCCACGGTGGGTGAGTGGTTTTCGTGTCGGACTACCAACCCCAAGCTTGCAGGTTCGCTCCTGGCCATGGTAAGTGAATTTTTGAAAGGCGACAAAAATCACGACACGCACGTCATACGCTGTTGGCATATTAAAGAACCCATTTGAATTCAGTAGGCCGTGTTCATAATGGCAAAATTAATCTCGGGATCTTCCGCCAAAAGTTCCTCCTTTCTCTACTAGAAAGCGCTATGATGTCAAGGAGCTTAGATATCTAATCTCCTTGACTTTCATAGCTCTCCAAGGAACAACAAAATTCGACACGCAAGCTGCCCTTTGGGCGTCAAATAATTAAGCTTGAACCCGGCACCGAGGCCATATGATATTATTATTCTTATTACTATTATTACTCCCAAAATAAGTGTACAGTACCGGTCAAAAGTTTAGGACCACATAAGAAAATCATGATATGTCACCTAAAACCTAAACTTGTGGCACCGGAGCTCTTACATCTGTATTGTAGACGTTACGATTTTTAGCCTACTTTTCACATTTTGCAAAAATGAGGAAAAAGTAGACTTATGAGATCGATCCGGGAAAATGTGTGTCTGTCTGTCTGTCTGTCCTTCTGTCTGTCTGTCTGTCTGTCTGTCCTTCTGTCTGTCTGTCTGTCTGTCTGTCTGTCTGTCTGGCTGTGTGTGTGTCCCCCCCTATCAACTCCTAAACGGCTGCAGCAATCAAAACCAAATTTAGTATGAGTAAAGATGTGCACCGGAATATCTCACATCCATATTTGAAAATGATGTCAGTGCTACCAACTGCTGAAAAAACGCACTAAAAATTTGAGCTCCATGTTGGATATCTTGCAAGGTATACAGGGGAGCTATTCCAAAATTGGCACACATGCAGATAATACTATTTCAGTTTAATTTCCAGGAGGCCAACCAGGACAGTGGTGCCAAAATAATTTTAAGCCTTCTGATAGGTCCAATGTTTAAATGCATATAACGTCTATACTATCAGTTGGATTTCAACCAAATTTCGTATGTGCTATGTGTACCATAGCAGATATGACTATAAGTATTGTTAAGAGCAATCAGGGCTGCCAACTGTTAATAAATGCTGACTATATTTTTTACCCTAATATCAATATATCAGAAAGTATGCAAGCCAACAGCTCTATACTTTGCACACGTATAGCACCTGACATTCTAGATTAATTTGGAGTAATTAATACAAGGCAGTGCTGCCGACATGATTCTATGCCTGCTGATATGTCCAATTTTAAAATGCATGTAACTTCTATACTAACAAATGGATTTCATCCAAAATTGGCACAACAAGATATCATAATATCTCAGATTATTTCTGACCAGCACACGCATGGTATTGTTGGCATCATGCTTTTACGCGTGCTGATAGATCCAGTGTCTAACTGCATGTAACGTCCATTGAACTTCAACCAAACTTTGTATTCTGTACCTAAAGAGATGGAACAAAGAATATATTCAGTCACCAGGGCTGCCAACTGTAGTGCTCTATTAGGCTACATTATACCAGGTATATTTTGAACTAATTAGATATTTCGATATTACCAACTTAATTTCGTCATTATTCTAGATAGGTTCATATACTGTAGAATAATCATTGGCATGAAAAGTAGGCTGTATAGTTCTTCACGGAACTTCTTGTTTAACTGTTGGAAGGTCACACCAAAAAATTACAATTTTCAGAGGTGTACTGTATTTTATATTCCAAATTGGTTGCAGGTATGGAACCCTTTATCCTCTGATGGATAAATGATTCGATGTTTTATTTCTTCAATTAATTAATATTTCCACCAGCGTCATAAAATAGCCAGACGAAGATGACGAAACTTCAAGCATTTGTTGGAGACGGTTGGGACATACCTGCAGCAGTTTGACAAAAGGCTAGATACTTAAGGATTGTGAAAAGAAATAGCATAGCAATGATTCAGAAGGACAGGTGGTGGCCACCTCAAAATAAAAGGGACGCGTGGTGAGACACGCTTATGGCATGTGCATTGTACTATTCGCGCCTAGAAAAAATATAATGCAGTAACGTGAGTGGTTGATGGTACCACTGGACACTCCTACGAGGCCAAGGTCTGATAAAACCGCGAAGTTAACAGAATATGTGGAACCAATGAGAGATGAATGCTTACGAGCGCGCCAAGTCTAGCTTGGGCACGCGATATCTAGCATTAACGCGGGAGATCGGCTAGACAACCTCTCTACGATCGATTCCTGAATTAATGGGCATATTCTTGACCCGCGCAATTTTACGAGTTCAGTGATATTTGTTTCATTCCTGTACCACTATTATTTTGAGAAATTTTTATATAATTTCCCCCTCTATCGATACCTAGGGCCAGTTCATTTATAAGTGGCGTGAAGAGCCAAGACCTGACTACTACTGACTATATTTTGCGCGTCTAAGGACGTAGGTAACTTCTGTTGATTATACATTGTGTGTCGGAAGACACAGGTTATACTACATTGTGCGCGTCCAAGGACGTAGGTTACTGTACTTTGCGTGTCATGAGGACACAGATTTTTATTAGGATACAAGTGTGTTAAAATCAGTGTGATAGATGGTCACTGTACTATTTTTGTAGGGACAGTATCTTCGACAATTCGCCAACAGACTGTATCTGGGGAACTAAGTACCTAGAACGGCGAATTTAGTAGTCAGATATCGAGTGTGTAATAATCTATAACTTTTTTACATCAGCACGAGAGATGACATCACTGACCATGGAAGAAGTTTGGAACCGACAACACTCCGTCGAAATGTTTGAGACGAGCTAAGCAGCATATAGTTGGGAAATGGCTGCAGATGTCCGTTGACGGTGATTGGCTGAGGATGAGCACTGAATAATATTCTTATTATCTGATAAATTAACTTATGGTATATGGGACAAATAGTTTTTGTAAATATCTTGCTTGTGTTGATTAACGTAGTGTATTTAGTTTTGGTCTGACACACCTTTTGCATGGAAACAGCTCGCACAATTTTATTTAGTTGAAGTTTCTTGTTTGTTTTCTTTTAACTAACGTGACTATGTGGACGACCGTGTTCGCATATATTTACGTAATGCGGTTGAGAAACGTCTCTCGGAGATATGTTGTGTTTCAGAAGTAGGACTGAAGTAGTATAATCATGCAGTAGATTGGAGGGTAAATTAATCTTTGTAATGTTTATTATTGATCAGATTCAGTGAAGTTATTGCCGTTGGAGCAATGTGATTTGTGGCGAGGAGCAGTCAGCTCTCTCGTAGGTTTTTATATTTTTTTTGAATAGTTTGTGGGCATCTTATTCAACCGACCTGTGTGAAAAGTGTTATGTCAGTCCCAGCAGTGTGTGTGTGTGTGTGTGTATTATTGGTCATTACAAGCGGGAATTTCAGCGTAGACTGATTTCTGTCAGCTTGATGCCAAGCCCATATCGTTATCTTGCGAGGACATATGTGGCTATTTCGATTAATGTCTTACCATATGTTTATGTGGTTGAGATTTGTTGCTGTTGATTCTACGAGATAACGGGACAGTTGGTCTGGTTATTTTTACACACTGGGCTGGACGATGACAGGTGTTGTGGAAGGGGGAAGATGGTTTCACAAGGCGGGCTGAAAGGATTGCAGCAAGGTCATTAGGGAGTGCTTTGGCTCCGTAAAGTTACTTGAAATACAGAATAAGAACTGATCAATGGTAAAAATTGTTTAAATAAATGGGAGTTGCCTACGAATCACTATAATCTCCGAAGCGTTAGCTTAACGTGCGTGTTTGTTCATATAAGGTAATCTCAGCCGTTGAGGCTTTTGTTGTTGTTGGTTTAATTCCATGTTTATGTTTCATATTTGTGACCCGTGTAGTCACGTGCGATGCTGTCTTTCCTTGTTTGTGTATTGAGCAATTGGCCGGGTTGGCAGCTCATTTTGTCAGATGCGTCACCGCATTAAAGAAGGGTCCCGAGGGAGATTCCTGTAAATAGTAGATTTTAGATTGTGTGTCAGCATTAATTTTTAAGGGGTTTTATTAGTGATGTGTCCCATATCCGTAAACGTTGATTTACGAGATGATTGATCGTAAGCATCGTGGCTGTTACCCGATGTAAACGAACAGTCATCCAAAGTACTCATTCCTCGTAGTTAGTCATTACGCGTACATGAAATCCCAATGCAAGTTAGTGGAACTTGGATCCACATTTTTATGAGGGGGAGATCCGTCTGACTCCTCAACATTAATAAATATTTTGTCATGGGAAGATTCAGGGAGGAATTTTATTATTGTTATTGATTATAATCATTTCATTTTTGCACAAATAGTCATTAAATTATGTTAATATTTACGTCTTGTCACTTCTTTCTTAATTATAGTTTTAATCCTATGACCCTTACCTCAGTAGAGCATGTTGTTTGGCGAACGTAAACATCACACTATGAACTGAGCGCGACCCCTTGATTAAGATTTCTTACACATAAACACTGCAATACTAAAGGGTTCAGTATTGCCCTCAATTTTCTTTTTTAGACTTAGCAATAGTTGGGGATCGTTTTGGAATAAATATACAAATTTCGAAAAAATGCAGGACTTTTTTTTTCGGGTTTATACTTTCTCAAGCCATCGCTAAAATGGTCTAGTGCCACAAGTTTAGGTTTTAGGTGACATATCATGGTTTCCTTATGTGGCCCTAAACTTTTGACCAGTACTGTAACTCAACTTAATTGATGACCTCTCATTTAAACTTTTGTTCTTATCTCGTGTCTACTAATCAATTAATCGATTCTTTGGTTAGCCGATTAATCTATTATTCAGTGAATCGATTAATCGAATGAACGGCCAGTCGATCAATTGATTAATTGTTTTTGATTAGTCGATTAACCTAACATCACTTATTACCAGTTCTTTCAAATACAGGGTGCGTTCAAAAAGTAACGAGCCGGAGGCTGTAATGCGCAAACCGGTGACGACATCGGCTGATCGTGGCATGTGTAACGAGGTGTGGTTCCGACCAGAGCGTGGAATGTCACAGCCCGTCGCTAGAGGGCACGCATGCACGTCATGTGACGATACAAAGCGAGCAGCAGCATGCATCAATCGTCCAACCAAGACCAAGACAGTAGGCCATTCGACATGCTTCCTGGTGTGGTTGAAAACTGTGGGGCACCCATTGGGCACACACTTTCCGCAAGTGCAGTCGTTCCTTCTTGATGGTGTGCACACTTCCGACGCTCAATCCGACCACGGCGGCTATGGCGTTCACTGTCACTCGGCGGTCCTGGGTAATGAGTGCATCAACCAGCTGGACGTTGTCATCGGTAATGCACGGGGGTGCCCCAGACCGGGCATCATCGGCTAACGACACCCGTCCTTCCCTGAAGCGCTTGTGCCACGCCTTGACCCTTGCAAGGGACATGCAGTGTTCGCCGTACACTTGTGACATTCGGCGATGAATGTCCGCTCCCCCTACTCCTTTCGCTGCCTTAAACCAAACAACACCTCTTTGCTCTTTGGTTGACGCCTCCATGTCACTGTTTGCAATGCGACTGGCAGCGTTGGACGATTGATGCATGCTGCTGCTCACTTTATATCGTCACGTGACGTGCACGCGTGCCCTCTAGCGGCGGGCTGTGACCTTCCACGCTCTGGGAGGAACCACTCCTCGTTACACACGCCACGATTAGCCGATGTCGTCACCGGTTTGCGCATTACAGCCTCCGGCTCGTTACTTTTTGAACGCACCTTATAATACTTAAATACCAACAATTACTGCATCTTCCCCTCTCCAATGTTCGTTAATTTCAACTTATTGAAAATCCACAGCCTGCTTCCAGTCAACTGACCGGGTCAGGAAATGGAATGAATGAAGCCCCCATCTAGCGGTGAGGCTATGAACTATGCCGGCTGCTGAAGCCTGTCGCACTCCCCTCGGGGAATGATTAAACGAATGACAGATGAAATGAAATGACAGTGGAGAGTGTTGTTGGAATGGAATTTGTGACAGGGAAAACCGGAGTACTCGGAGAAAAACCTGTCTGCATGCGCTTTGCCCAGCACAAATCTCACATGGAGTGACCGGGATTTGAACCACGAACCCAGCGGTGAGAGGCCGGCGTACTGCCGGCTAAGGCACGGAGGCTCCAATTTCAACTTATTAATCCATTCAGTGTTCACTTCCTCTACAACAAGGTCTGTCTGAATACGTAATGGGAAAGGAAAGTTTGGTCTAGCGACTAACTTCCTACTTGCAACCCGCAAAGTTCATAAATAGTTAATGATACGGAAGACAGGTTGATCCCTTATTCAATTACCTGGAGCGATAACCTATCAGACTCCTCAAATACCACCTTGTGGTGTAGTGGCTAGCAGTTCTGATTGTCATCCTTGAGTTTCGGGTTTGATTCCCGGGTCTGTCAAGAAATGTAATTCTGGTCTGAGGGCTGGAACAGCGTTCACTCAGTCTTGTGAGGCAAATCTGAGAAGAAGTGGGCTCTATATTCACCTCGGCCACCCTGGAAGTAGTTATTGCTGGTTTCCCCCTCCATTTCTTCTTCTTCTTCTTCTTCTTCTTTAAGTGCCATCTCCTCTCAGGAGGTTGGCAACCATCATAGAGACTCTTGCTTTAGATGATGCAGCACGTAACAGCTCAGTAGTGGAACAATTGAACCAAGTTTTCAGATTATCGATCCAAGAATTGCGTCTTCTTCCAGGTCTTCTTTTGCCTTGTAGCTTTCCTTGAATGACCAGCTGCAGCAGATGATATTTCTCTCCTCTCATCACATGAACCAGATACTGCAGTTTTCTAATTTTGACAGTATTTAATATTTCCTTTCTCTTTCCCATCCGCCTAATCACCTCGTCGTTGGTGACCTTTTCTTTCCCACTCAGCCTCAGTATCCTTCTGTACGTCCATAGCTCAAATGCCTCCATTTCTCTTTTCTTTATGGTCCAGGTCTCAACTCCATAGAACAAGGTGGAGAAGATATAACATCTCAGAAGTCTAATTTTTAGATATAAATTAAAGTCTCTGCTATAGAACACTCTCCTCATTTTATTCAATGCATTTCTGGCTTGACCGATCCTGGACTTTATCTCCTCAGTACAGTCAATGTAGCAGTTCATATTTGTTCCTAAATACTTGTACTTTGATACTTGCTGTACTGTCTCCCCATTGATTATCAAGTTCTCTTGATGTTCGTGATACTACCATAAAACGTGTCTTACTGACATTATTTCTACTCCAGGTAAATGCTAGGATGGTAACTAAATTAGACGGCGTAGACGTGATCATCAAATCATGCACCTCGCCCGCATGGGCAGCTGCAGCAAGTTCAGCGATTCTATTTTTTAAGCAGATCAATTAACTTGTATTGGGTGTCACAGATACACCACACAATTTCTGAATGTTCTACCAATGTTTCAATTCCCTGACGATACTTTGTCCTGGAGAACTCCCGTTTCAACTACCTCAGCTTTGAAAATTCCTTTCCTGACCAGATATCCGTTTAGTTTGCCGGTGCATGGTGCAAGATCAGGAATATATGGCGGTTTCTAAAACTAACCAGATTTTTCTATGATCAAAGGAGACATCTAATTGCGATCTTGAAATAAAATGTGCCTACACTTTTAAATGTACTGTGTCAATGTAATCATCACTCAACTGTCGATGACCATAGATTTAAAAAGGTTCGAATGCCGGCGCTGACAGCGGCTATCCTGAGTATGGTTTCTTCCCGGGGATTTTTCCACACTCCCTCCAAAAAAGTGCCGGGATAGTACCTTATTTTAAGTCCCGGGCCACCTACTTCATCCCTGTCGTCGTCCCCCCCCCCCCCCTCAAAAATAAAATACAGCTACACTTACTATTACAGTCATCACATAAATACAGGTTATCAAAAAAGTTCAACACACACACCCAACTACACGGGGATGATGACCAAGGTGTCCAAAGCACCTAAAGTTTATTTTCAGTTAAATTAGGGCCGCATTCATCTCCTATCTAAATGATCTTCTCGATTACAAATACACACAGAACTACAAACGAGGGATGTTTTTTTCAAGTTCTAATGGACTATATAGAAATAACAGATTGGCATGCCAAACTGATTTTACTACTATATGAATGCTTGATTTATTCTTATGTATCAACATAATCGCCAAAACGATTGAAACATTTGTCGTATCGTTAAACCAGCTTTCCAATGCCCTCGGCAAAAAATTCTGCCGTCACTAACGTGGGTACGTTTGGACAGTCTCCTGAAGTGTTTCCTTTTTGGCGAGGCGTTGCTGCCCAACCATACCTTCAATTCTCAAAAAGGGTGAAAATCATTCACGATCACACTGTACCAACGTTACGATATACTTTTTCAAAGAATTCAAGTGTGAAGTTTTGGACCATCTGCCGTTTAGTCCAAACCAGCACTGAACGATTTTCAAAAAACACGATTTAACAAGAAATACCAGTCTCAATCGAATGATTTTTCTTTCATATAAAGAAAACACATGAATACCGAGGATGAACCACCATTAATGCTATATTGTCAATAGTATGTTTTTTATATTTAATTTGTCTTAAAAATAGTTTTTTGTTAAATTTTCCAAGTAGGTTATATCTTAATCATTTTTAATATAATTTTATGAATTATATTATTTATCGTATGATGGTAGAAGGAATAGATAAAACAATTATTTAATTAATATATATATATATATATATATACAATGATATACAATAAGATACACATGACCTCAAGTTTGAAAAACTAGAGTCCAAAATTGGACCGTTGAATCCAGTCAATGGCTTCTTGGGAAAGCTTGTGTAAGTCTTGCAATGTTCCTTTGAATGCTCTGAGCTGACATGTGAAGACTACGTCTGCTGTTCTTCGCCACAGTCACATGCAGGAGAGGACTTCCAACCCCACATTGGTTCAGGATCACTGTGCACCTTCTTTGGCCCGTTCTTATCCGATTCAGTGCGCACCATTGGCGCCGAGGTGGTGTATTCTTTGGAATACACGGTCAGTCAGAGTTAGCTGTTGCTGCTCTTTGTTTAGTTTAGTTTATTTAATTCCTTCCTCGCAGACACCAACAGTGATCTTTTTCATTTTCTCATTGTGCACAGGTTTATTTTCTCCTTGAGTCTGTTCTAGATATGTAACTTCCATGGAGAACCTAGTGGCATCTAGCAGCTAACTGGCGAAGTTCTTCAATTCCTCAGGTCAAGAGGACTTCCTCAACAATCCACCAGGTGTCGTGTTCGTCGCCAGCTAACTACTCCATGGAGAAGCCTCACTTGTTCAAGAAAGTTTGTGTTTGTAATGTTTCCTATGCTTGTATAAACTCTTTTGTTTCCTTCCCCTATCCCCTCGCCCGCCTACCTCTGTCGTGTGAGGAATCGATCGTTCTCACTTCTGCATCAGTCGTCAAACGTACAGTTTGGAGCCCTTCCTCGGGCTAGTCTCCTGCCCTCGTGAGACATTTTAAACTAGACGCCATGTCAATTTTTTAAACCAACCGTCACCAGGAACCATCGCCTGCTCTACATGAAAAGAAAGCTAAGTACAAAACTTCAATGTTTTTAAAAATATTTTAATGGTTTTTAAAGAGCTAAATGCTTTTTAATTTAAATTTATAGACAGTGTGTGGAATTGCTAACTATTGTGCAATAACCGTCTTCAAGGGATTTTTCTGGTCATGCTTTAGCTATCTAAGCTGACTTTAAAACATGAAAATTTAGTACTTCTTGTACAAATTGAATGGGAATATCTTCCCACACCGAGGGATTCATGTTAAACAAACCACTGTCTATAAAACTTAGCTTTCCACCGCGGGATCCCTTTTGCTCCATTTAACTGTCATCATAGCTCTAGAACTTTCTATGTCAAACAATCTTTGTACTATTCAAGCAATCTAGTATTTTCCACGCCAAAATATGGGAATACTTTTCCTCACCGAGGAATTCATGTTACCTTCACTGCTGGTCAACATCTAATTTGCTTTCCACCGTGGGAACTTTTCCTCATCATTCAACTGCAACCCATAAACTTTCCAACGCAATGAACTGATTCAAGCTCAAATGACACTAAGTGTTCTACATAACTGCAATAACTTTCTCTTGTTCTACGAACTCACATTGTAACAGTGAAAATTTTCAACTTATCAAAAACTATCAGTGCTTCGAATTTTCGTGTGCTAAATATCTTCCGCGCCGCGTTCAGTTGAGAGAAAATAAATCTGGCCAGGACTTTTTCCTAAAGTTCCTATTTCCCTTTCCCAAATACCTTTACTAATCAAATTAAATTTAACTATTAGGTATTTTATTTTTCTACGAGGCTTAGCCCATAGAAGTTCCCTCCCATTTTGTTGGATTTACCATGCATTCATTCTGTATAAACTGTGGCTAGTCCACATTTTAAGATGTATCCTTCCCTTCTAAAATCAGGGAATCGTACTTTTTCTAATTATAAAGGAGTTAACAAATTGTAATCCAGGCTTCGTTAATACGACCTGTGCAATTTTTTTGTATATTACCTCTAGTAATTTCTATTTAAAAATAGCGGCAATTTCCACTTGTAACTTTTTTCTTCTTGTCCTGTTACAATCAGGAATCTAATACATTTGTTTATGGCCTTTTCGATTGCCATAAGGGCATTCTAAAAGTGCTTGAATCATACCCATTAAACTTTCAAAGTTACAATTGCTTTACAAGCATCGTTACAAACTTCAAATGACTTAAATCGTAAGCACACTTTTTAAAAATCTTTGTAAGATTTTAGTGCTTTATCAGGTTCGAAACTTGTACTATATGTAATCCTGTTCACTGTAAACCTCTTATTATTAGGTCTGAGACCTTGGCATTTTATAAACAATTGTTATTCTGAACTCAAATTAAATCCCAACCTAGTATTGTTAAGTTTCTAAATTCTATACTTCTTGTTAAATAAATTAGTTCTAATTTTTGCTTCATTTTTCTCGCTAGAATCACAATTAGGCAGGACCTTCTCTTCCCTGATTCTTCCTCTAAGCTTAAGTCCTCTTTACTAAAACGGATAATTCCTCAAACAATAAAGTCTTTACTAATTGTTGCATTAAACTAAAACTTCAAGTAACAACATTTTCAAAGTTTCTCTTGGTTTTCATAGCCAATTCTAACAAGCCATTGAGGCAAGCATATATCTAAGTATATCTAATGTTAGGTGAACTTCTAAAATTCTAAAATATCTAATGTTAGGTGAACTTCTAAAATTCCAAAATTTTAGATTAGATATACTACATTTAGCATACACCGACAATTGCATTACCAACACTGCAACTAAATAATTGTACATATTGTATATATTTTTTTCACCTGTATTCTCAAACATAGATGTTATAGCCTAAGTGTAATGGATCTGATGATGATCGCTTGACGATCGAAACTGGTCATCCTAGTGTATTTACTAATCTCATGTAATTTATTTCAGGTTTAGGGCATAGCCCAGCTCTATTTGGGCACATTCGTGTTGACCGACTGAAAAGCACCAAACATTTGTTTACTTAGGCAACACTGAAAAATGGCTTCAAACCTCACAATTTTTAAATGCATAATACAATCTAACCCTTCTGAAGGGAAAGTTATTACATCCTTTCCTTTTGGCTTACTTTGTTTTGTCAGACTACCACCCGTCCCCATAGTACTGGAATATCGGCTCGAGAGGGAAAGTGCACTTCCCAAGCGCTTACAGGCAACCTCTATTCATGCTGCGCTCTCCGCTTGCCTTGTGCGAGTCCGTACTAAAGTTAACATTTCACACGGTTTGCACGGCTAAATTCCTTTTTATGTATAAATTTATTTAAGTTTTGTGTTGGATTCTCATCCTATCTACCAATACTTGTCTCCTTTTCTCTCTTATCATCTTCCCTTAGGTAGTGTTAATCCTCAGCAAAAACCTACCACGGTGTAGATGAAATCCTGCAGGCCGAACGCAAGGAGTTTTGATTAACTGATGGTGTGTCAAGGACGTTTGTTCCTGCCATTTGGTATTCCTGGCATCTAGGATGTTGAAGTTGTCGTCCTGCTGGCTGGTTGCTGTTCTCCATGATGGTTGCCTGGACTTCAGTCGCTGTGCTGAAGTTACTGGGAGCACGGAGTGTGATGGCAGCGGTGGATTGTTTTGGATATGTATGAATCACAAATATTTTCCTGCCAATAAATCACGAAATACTTTATATACCGTTTGTCTTTATGTACGAGGGCTATTTTTTAAGTAATACCCGTTGTGATATTACGCCGTTGCAGCGCTGCGGTCGGCATTGCGTGCAGGTGCGCTGTGTACCTGCACCTATTGGCAAGGCTGAGATGCCATTATGGCAACAGTCGCCCAAGTGTGGGTGTGTTGACAAGATTTTGAAATGGCATCGCCGATCGCGAGTGCCGCCGACCCGTAAACAAGAGAGAAATTTCCCCTGTAAGATATCCTGCCATTTGGCCACCACTGTCATGCAAATTGCGCGCTTACCAGGAGAACTGCGTATGTTTAGGAGTTCTCCAGCCCACATACGCAGTTGGCCTGACAGTGGTGGCCAAATGGCAGGATATCTTACAGGGGAGTTTTTTTTTCTAGTTTACGGGTCGGCGGCACTCGCGATCGGCGATGCCATTTCAAAATCTTGTCAACACACCCACACTTGGGCGACTGTTGCCATAATGGCGTCTCAGCCTTGCCAATAGATGCAGGTACACAGCGCACCTGCACGGAATGCCGACCGCAGCGCTGCAACGGCGTAATATCACAACGGGTATTACTTAAAAAACAGTCCTCGTATATGAAATAAAAGCCCTATGTATTGACAATAACTTTGTAAGTTTTCATAATTCTATGTTACATATTAGTGAAGTTATTATTTAATTGTTAACTGTGTGCAAAAACCCCTACTCGCGGAGTATGAGCCCTCTTAAAGCAGAAGATTCCTGACAGTTCAGGAGTTTACACTGCAAATCTGCTTTTCTGAATCTCCTGTCACTATATGCAGCCCAACTTGCTTCGTTATATGTATGCGTTATAATTATGTTTTGCCTAAACTCAGCAAAACTAACTGCTAGATATATTTCGTGGCTAGCTGCTATTAGTTATCGTGCTGGCATCGAGTTGATAGGATAAAACGTGTACTGTAATGTATAGGAAGTCAAATATATCAAACCTGTTGCTGTTGAAATCTAACAGGTTGTAGTGTCCACTGACTACAAGCTGTCACTAGATAGAATCGTTCTTCCTCGTGCCTTGTCGACCAGTGGCTAGCACTTGTAGCGGTCACCCTGGAGGTCCAGGGTTGAAGCCCTGCTGTCACAAGAAATGTAATTCTGGGTTGGGTTAGATTCCCACCTCAGCCATACCGGGAGCGATTCTGCGTGGTACCCCTACTTCTTGCTGTTTGAATCTTCAGTCTTTTGACTGGTTTGATGCAGCTCTCCAAGCCTCCCTGTCCTGAACTAATCGTTTCATTTTTACATTAAATCCCACATCCTACAACCGACGCAATCTGTTCAAAATATCCCAGCCTTGGTCTACCCCTACAGTTCTTGTCCTTGATCCTTCCTTTCATAACTAAGTTTGCTATTCCTGGGTGTATTAGTATGTGTCCTACCAACCTATCTCTTCTCTTCATTAGCAGTCGCCAGAGAAATCTCTCCCCCTCCACTCGTCTTAATACCTCTTCATTTGTTACTCTATCTACCCATCCGATCATCTCTCTTTGTAACACCACATTTCAAATGCTTCTATTCTCCTCTTTTCTGCTTCCAAGTTTCACTTCCATAGAGCACCACGCTACAGACAAAGGCTTTCAAAAATGACTTTCTTAAATCTCCTTTCATGTCAACAGATTTATTTTCTCTAGAAATACTTTCCTTGCCTGAGCCAACCTACATTTTATATCCTCTTTCCTACGTAAGTAGCAGAAGTCTCCTACTTCCTTAAGCTTTTCACCTGTCAATTTGACGTCCTTAGGGGCTTTGTGATTTAGTTCGGCTGCATTCCAATATTCCCGCTTCTACTCCAGGCAAAGGTTGCAATGGTTCCTAAGATAATGCTACGGGCGTCTCCTTCCAAATATTGACTGTTACGAGTACAACCTACTACACACATCACAATGACACACGTTATTCGACAGCTTCCACATACACGCAAATACACGGGGCTACATGACAACGATGTTGCAAAGCTCGCGGCTCGACTTTAAAATCTAGCTGGGCGGATATGTTAATATTCCATGGCTAACTGAAGCCAAGGCTTTCCCAGCGTGTGGCACAGCGTTGTCAACTTTCCACTGTAGCCACTGAGAGCAAGCAGCGAGATGATGATGATAATTGTTGATTTAAAGGGCATAAAATCTAGGTTATCGGCCCTTGATGGTTTGGGTGTCAGTGAAAGATGAGACGAGAATGAAAATTATAACTAATACTAACTAAAAACTTATATACTAGAAGAAGAAATGGTAAACAAATAAAGGATAAGTCAATTAAAGGACAGGAAGAAAAGAAATGCCCTCAACCCTCGAGGAATGAAGATTGAGGGACTTGGAAGGAAGGAG
Organism: Meconema thalassinum; assembly: GCA_946902985.2. NCBI lineage: Eukaryota > Metazoa > Arthropoda > Insecta > Orthoptera > Tettigoniidae > Meconema > Meconema thalassinum. The sequence continues at coordinate 160,115,342 of OX336400.1, forward strand.
AGCCAGGAAAGGCAGATAGGAGAGGGAAGGAGGAGTGGGCCTGCCCCAAGATCAGAGGAAAAAGGGGACAAAACGGACCCAGCACAGGAATCCTTCGGGGTCGCCAACTCCCAAACTCACCAGTCATGAGCTCTTGAGGGTGCACACTATCCAGGGTGGACCAGAAGTGATGGGGCTACATACACCCTGCCACCTTGAGCGCCTTGTGCAGAAGGCAGGAGATAACATGAAAAGAAAAAGAAGGCTGACCCCTCGAAGAATGAGGGTATCAGGAAAGATGAGACAAGGGCCAATTACGGCGGGAAAGTGAAAGACTCCCTAGGCCTCGGATACCCTAATACCGCCGGGGTCGGAAGAGAACAAGAGTTGACCAAGAGAGGTCGACAGTAAAGAAGACGGAGAGAAGCCTGGCACAAGTAAGTGGAAGCAATGCTGGACTCAGCTGGGGTCCCGTGGTTACCAACCCACGTCCCACTAGATGTGAGCCCCTGGGGGGCAACAGCGATACTGGACAGAACTACGTGCAGATGTGCAACACTGATACTTGCGTGATACACGAGCTAGCCGGCAGGGCGGAACTTTGGAGTCCACGTGGAGTGATAAAGGAATCATTCTATTGGTCAGTAGCGAACAATGACTATTGTCGGTGCGTGCTACTGTCTTACGTTTGGGTCGCCGCTCGTTAACCAGGGATGGGAGGGAACTATATAATTCGATTAACAACACCACTTCTAACATTGTGAGGGTAGAATTACCTTTGTTTGGTTGATCACCCGACTTCATTCTGTTACGTAATTATGTTTCGTGCAATGGAGTGTTAGTTGTTTCATATATCATAATATTACAGCCAGAGAAGATAAAATAGACCCTGGGGAGTAATAAGTCTTCATAACATACTTGCAAAGATGTCAAAGATTAGCTAAAATAATCCTCCAGATATATAAACTGATAGAAAATAACTAGGGACCGGACATTTATGCATTAAAAACGATTATAATATGCATGCAATTGTGCTCTAAACATGTAGAAAATATGCATGAAAAAAGTGACAGTCAGTCTGAAAGACTAGACTTTGTATCATCTTAAATGCTACAAATGCTGAAAAAGACTAGTAAGGCTGGAGGCTTCTCGCTTCGCTCGAAGCCAAAGACTCTTCACGTGTTAGAAAATTATCTGCATAATAATTATCTTGCTTATCTTGTTTCAAATTACTCGCGAACGGCAAGTGCAAACCAAGGGCAAAGCAAGGCCAAGCGAGCGGGATGCCGTGCCCCTTCCATCCAGTCTAAAACACTTATAGTGGGCGATGTATTGAAGCTAGAGATATGCTCTCGCGGACTTTTTTGTAGAACTTTTAATGCTGACCAATTCTTACCCTCATAGTATATTGATATTGTTAACGGTTTGCCCAGCGTAAGCTTAAGAAGCGCACGGACGCCAAGTTTATTTTCGACTTATTCACTGAAATCGTTACTGCTTGGCTTCCTTTGATCATACATAAATTATTTTCTACAGAATCTTTCCTCGAGATATCCTTTACAGAATGGTGAAACCCGCATCAAAATCCATCCAGTGGTTCTGGAGATTACCCGAGACATCCAAGAATCGGGGATTTTTGTCTTATACTAACGAAGTAGAGATTGTCGGGAAACGAAGAAGCTCAAGCAGTACTATGACGGCACACACCTCAGTGCATCTCGGTACATTTCGTCCCGTCACCGTAACGTAAAATATACACTTAACAATAAGCCAATCTTCTTCACTGTTCTTCCACTCCTTTGCCGTAATACCTTTGTGCATGTTGTTCAAGTTGCCATTTCTTTTCACATTTCAGTTCCATCGAGCAACAAACAACGCCATCAGTTGAATAATCACAATTACCTAACACCCACTAATTTAATAAATACTTTCTGCTGCCCTTCTCTTTAGGCATTTTGAGTTAAGGATATACAGACTAAGAATAAAGTAAATCATTAACTGAAAAAACTCCTCACATAACTAACCCCAGGCTACTGGCTGCCGAGATGGTGAAAATAATGTCCCATCCCATTCCCTTCTTGAAATAGCCAGGCACCATGCTTGCGGAAAATACTGTTATTTCGTTATCTATTGCTTAGAAAGTTGCTTATGAGGGATATCCAACACAGGCGTAACCAATTTTGTTCAAGATGTTATAAATTATACTTAATTTCAAGTGCAGGCCTATATGCTAAAATACAGTACATCCATGGAAATCCATTGGAAATGGTGAAAAGCTTTAAGTATTTGGGGAGCATACTCACAGAAGATGGTACAATAAATTAAGAATTTGGAAAGAGAATCCAACAAGCAAATGGGTTTTACCAGTGTGTGAGAGGTTTAGTATGGAACCAGGAAGTCCCAGAGAAATGCAAGAAAGTTCTATTCTCAATGTATTACACACCAATTTTGACACATGCAGCAGGTACTTGGTCCACAACTAAACGCGATGAAAGCCGAATCCAAGCAGTCGAGATGAAGTTCCTTAGAGGAATAATTGGGAAGACACGGAGGGATAAAATCAGAAATGTGGACATTAGGGAGGGAACTGGGTTCCCAAAACTGCAAGACAAGATAGAGAACAGTAAGTTATAGTGGTATGGACATATGATGAGAATGGAAGAATATAGAGTACCAAAAAGAATATTTATGGAGAAAATACCAGAAAGAAGACCACGAGGAAGGCTCAGAAAGAGGTGGATAGATACGGTGAAGGAAAGCATAGAGAAAAGAGGAGAAAAAGAAAAAGAAGTATTGAAAGAAGGAAATGAATGGTGGAGGGATAGAAAACTGCGGAGGTCCTTGATTCGCAACCCGACCCAGGGAACTGGAAACGGGAAATGAAGAAGAAGAATATGCTAAAATATGCATTTGCTTATGGGCATATGCATTTTCAAGAAATTCGGTCCCTATTTATAATTGAACAACACAGTGCTTAAAGCTCAGTGGAAAGAGTATTAGGCTGTGTTATTGATTAACCGCAGACATTTACGTCTTGATTGAAATGTTAGAAGGAACACCTCGAGGTGTAGCACCTACCGTTCTTCGGGTTAAATTCCCGGCTCTGCCAGTAAATTTTAAATCTGATCTGAGGGCTGGAAAGATGTACAGTTCCCGTCACAGTGTTTGATCCATCAGTCACTGTTGCGCAGAGTCTCAAGCATGTGAGATACCTTCCACCCAATTGACAACTCACGTAGTTGTTGGGTGGTTCCTCAGTTTAGCGGCTGCGACAACACGATCATGTAGCCCCGTGTACTTTGGGTGTGTGTAGAATCTGTCTGATAACCGGTGTTAATGGAGATGGCTGTATTAGTGTGTGTTATCTGTAATTCAGGTAAGGAATGCAGACATTCAATTTCAAGTAGTTCCTACTTTTTCTATCAAATGCTATCATTAACGACACCTAGCCGCGAACTTGGCTAATAGATGCCACCGCAACCTGGCGATGAACTTTGGAACTTAAATAATCGTTAATCAAATCTAACCTACAGATTTAACTTCACATAATTGTATTTACTGAGTTGTGCAAATTATTAGACTGAACGCCAGATTTCCAACATTTAATTTTTACTTTTCTATGAATTAATGCAGTAAAATTGTTTGCAAGGCGGTGAAATTATATCAAACTTTCAATTAATAGTCTTAATTACATTTTCTTTTAAAAGTCTGACTAATTTTATTTTGTATAATTTTCACTAAAATAGTAGCCTTGCTAATGCATAATGTCAGTTTCATTTTGATTACTTGATTCTAGTTTTTGTGTGAATTTAGAGCAAAGGAATTTGACGTATTTCGTTACTGATGCTCCAATCTTGAACTAATCAACGATTCGTGGGCAATGAATTTAAATCACCTAATTTAGATGGTACATTCCAGAGGAAATGAAAAAAAAGGCGGATCCAGATCAGATATCCCTCAGAATCTCCAATTTTGAAAATTCCTAGAAGTGGAAGGTTCTTTTCTTCTTCTTCTTCTTCTTCTTCTTCTTCTTCTTCTTCTTCTTCTTCTTTCTCTTTACATCATTCCCACTCCTATGTGGGGTCGATGTTTCTGACAGCTCTCCTCCATTTAACCCGGGCATGGACATCCTCTTCTGACAACTGTTTTTCTCTGAGGTCCTCCTGTACACAATCCATCCATCTTCGTTTAGGTCTGCCTCGCATTCTCACTCCCTGTATTTGCATGTCTAGCATCTTCCTCCCCACGTAGGATTCCTCCCTTCTTCTCACATGCCCGTACCATTGAAGTCGCTTTTCTTGTATTTTCTTAGATATTTCCACAACCTTCAATGTTCCTCTTATTTTGACATTTTCCACTCTATCACGCTTAGTCACTCCACTGATCCACCTGAGCATTTTCATTTCCGTGACGTCAAGCCTGTTTGTGTGCGTTTTGCGTGCAGGCCATGTTTCAGAGCCATACAGCAATGCAGGTCTTACGACAGTTTCATATATTTCCCCCTTAACCTTAGGCTTGATCCTGCGGTCACAGAGCACTCCTGACATTTTCCTCCAGTTCATCCATCCTACCTGAATCCTGTGTGACACTTCCAGATCTAAATTTCCATCTCCAGTCACCACCGAACCCAGGTATTTGAACTCATCCACTCTATTTAACGTTTCCCCTTGCATTCTGATCTCATAGTCTTGATCTGTATTGAACCTCATATACTCCGTCTTCTTCCTGCTAAACCTGAGTCCTGTGTCTTCCAAGGCTGCCCTCCACTGTTCCAGTTTTTCTTCTATGACATCTTTGGTGGTACTGAACAACACAATGTCGTCCGCAAACATCATACACCAGGGGGCTTGGTCTCTTAATCCACAAGACATTTCGTCCAGAAATAGGTCAAACAGATATGGACTTAAAGCCGAACCTTGGTGTAAACCTACTCGAACCGGAATCCAATCTGTAAGTCCAACGCTGCTTCTAACCTGTGTTCTTGCTTCTTTGTACATTTCATGAACCAACTGCACGTACTTCTCTGGGACTCCCTTCGCTCGTAAACATCTCTCGACTTCTCCCCGGGGCACCCGGTCATATGCTTTCTCTAGGTCCATGAATGCGAAGTGTAATCCCTTCTGTCTTTCACGATACTTTTCCATTACTTGTCTCAGGGCAAACACTGCGTCTGTGGTCCCTTTTCCTGGCATGAAGCCGGTTCTTTTACGTGCCATAAATCTATGACATGGGACCGCCGGCTTTACTTCCCCTCCGAAGGAAGGCATACTGAGACATGTTTAACGCTGATAAAAAATCCGACGACATCAGCCAGGTTTGAACCCACGATCTTGGGCATAGAACCTCAGGATGCTACCAACCTACGCCACCGAAGCCGCTGACTGAGGTGACCGGCCAAAAACTGTGGCGTAAACTGTACACTCAGCCTGGTGAGGCAAAACTGAGAAGAGGAGGGTTCGATTCCCACCACAGCCATCCTTAAAGTAGTTTTGCGTTAGTGAACAAAGTAACCAGTGATGGACGATGCAAAGAGGATAAAAAAGTAGGTTGGCTCAGGCAAGAAAATCATTTCTACAGAAAAGGAATCTGTTGGCATCAAATATAGATTTTGATATTAGGAAGTCATTTTTGAAGGCCTTTGTCTGGAGCGTGGCGCTCTATGGAAGTGAAACTTGACTATTGGTGCAGCAGAGAAGAGGAGAATAGAAGCATTTGAAATGTGGTGTTACAGGAGAATGATGAAGATCAGATGGACGAGGGGGTTACAAACGAAGAGGTATTAAGACGAGTGGGAGAGGAGAGATGTCTCTCTAGACTGCTAATGAAGAGAAGGGATAGGTTGGTAGAACACGTACTAAGACACTCAGGAATAGCAATCTTAGTTATGGAAGGAAGGGTTGAAGTTAAGAACTGTAAGGGTAGACCAAGGTTAGAATATGTTAAACTGATGCCTAGGATGTAGTATGTGGTAGCTATGTAGAGATGATATGGATTAGCTCAGGACAGGGAGGCCAAATCGCGGGTTCAAACCCAGCCGAAGTAGCCTAGTCGGATTTTTAAGAGCGTTAAAAATCCCTCAGTATGCCTTCCTTCGGAGGGGAAGTAAAGCCGGCAGTCCCATGTCATAGATATATGCCATGTTAAAGAACCTTCTACTAATTACACTTGTGTGAAGCTAAATTAGAGGTTAAATTTGACTAACTCTCTTATGTTCTAACGTTCGTCGCCAGGAGCCGACTGCGGTAGCATCTAGTAACCAAGTTTAGAACTAGTAGTCGTTGACGGTGGCGTTTGGCGGCAAAAGTAGGAACTACTTGAAAATTCAATGTCTGCAGTCCTTACTTAAATTACAAACAGATAACACACACTAATACAGCCATCACAATTAACACCGGTTATCAGACAGATTCTATACACACCCAAAGTACACGACCGCGTTGACTCAGCCCCTAAACTGAGTAGCCTATGAACCAGGACAGGGAGGCATGGAGAGCTGTATCAAACCAGTCAAAATACTGAAGACTCAAACAACAACAACAACAACACTCAATTAAGAAATTGTTGAATCAAATTAAAAATGTCAATTGGGCTTTAGGTATAGTGAAATGTTGATGAAATTATTAGGAGGAACTTTAAACATTGAGTTGGAGACACTAACATTCAGGTGGAGTATTCCTGCGGGTTTTCATCGCACATTATAACTTTAACTCGGTTTCGCAATTAGCGTGCTCAAATTAGTTTTGTTTTGCTCTGCCTCCCGAGGAAATGTGTCCCTGGGAAAGCATTGTTTTGTTGCCTTCCTTTCTCAGGTGGATCATTCACTAGCAAGAGTCGGTCTCGGTGGCGTAGTTGGTAGCATACTGAGCTGCTGTGTCCAAGATAGCGGGCTCAAACCCGGTCGAAGTCGTCGGATTTTAAGTGCGTTATAAATCCCTCAGTATGCCTCCCTTCGGAGGGGAAGTAAAGCCGGCGGTCCCATGTCATAGATTTATGGCATGTAAAAGATCCTTCCACTAACTATACTTGTGTGAAGCCAAAATTTGTAGGTTAGAATTATTGATAACGCTCTATTAGTTCTAACGTTCGCCACCAGGTGCTGACTGCGATGCCATCTAGTAAGCAAGTCCGCGAGCTAGGTGTCGTGGACGGTAGCATTTGCACACAAAAAAGTAGGAACTACGTGAAATTACAGTCTGCAGTTCGTACTTGAATTTAAAAAAAAACAGATAACACACGCTAATACAGTCATCACAATTAACACCGGTTATCAAACAGATTCTACACACACCCAAAGTACTATGACTTCTTAAGTTTCATTGAAATCGCTCCAGCCGTTTAGATCCTATTAGACACACACACACACACACACACTCACGGACAAAACGTGATTTCATAAGCCTATTTTTTCATAAATTAAAATAGGCATAAATAAATAAATAAATAAATAAATAAATAAATAACTCAAATAGAGGAAGACTTGAGGCAGGCGAGGCAAATATAGGAGACAGAGGAGAATTCAGAAACACAATTAAAAATACAAAACGTATCGTACCTGAAAAGAAGAAGACGGGAACAGTGTGGACAGAACAAAGGAAAGAGGAACACTGTCAAAGGACGAAGAGATTTTTGGAAGAGCGAGGAGGAAGGGAAATATGTGAAAATTGTGTAAATGGACAACGGTAGTCTTACCAAGCGGTTCTTCTCCTTGATTAAAAGACTGAAAGCATATGGCTCAATGAAGTTCAAAAGTACTTGGATTCCACTGGAATTTCTGACCTTGATGTCCAACAACGTTCCGAATTTGCTGATATGGTTAACTATTGCTCCCCGCCTCCCAAAGTGTCTAAGTGTAGGAAGCCTCTCTCGCAGTAGAGAACGGAAAAACTAGCAGCGGGTCTCAAGAGATATTGGGAACGGAAGAGAGCATCGAAGAAGAACTACTCATAAGCGGTCCTTAGTGGACTTAAATCATTGATGATAATAATAATAATAATAATAATAATAATAATAATATTGGATATATTAAACGGTTGCGGAACGAGAGATTGGCTAGCAAGATTCTCAATCTTCAGGAGAAATGGAAGGTGGAACCTCCATTGCTTCAGGAAGTACATCATGACTTAAAAGGGGCAAACATTGGACAGACGGAAGTCTGTGACAGGACAGGATTCAGAACCAAAATTGCAGGTGTGATGGATCCCCGCAAAGAGAGACCCACAATTTCAGCCGAAGAACAGTTGAGAAGGAGCCAGAGGCTGAAAGATCTTTGGCAGGAAGCTAAACGACAAGGAAGAAACGCCTTAAAGAAGAAGACCTGAACGGGTGTTGGGTATTTGTAGTCCATAGGTGGCTGTGTCAAATAATAATAATAATAATAATATAATTTCGTTTTTAGTGAATGAAATAAGCCAGCCAACATAGAATACATCCGAGGTGATCTCGAATGTGTAGGTACGAGTTCTTACTTACACCTTATTAACTTCGCTCTCCAAGATTTCATTTGTTCTTTTCTCACTCCGTAACTCTGCGTCAAGAACGATAAAGTTATGTCGCCTCCATGAGCGGAATGAACGACGTTGGAAAAGAAAAAAGGTCTTGTAAGTTTTCTTTCTTTAGTAAAATTAAAACGCGCGGAAGCGGTGAGGGAGGCGGAAGGGTGAAGGCGCGGGAACGGGAGGGGGCTTGCTCACTGCTGGTTGCCATGGTAACCACTTCTTTAAATGGGACTGGTGGAGGGGAGGTGTCAGGTTTCATTGAGAACACAACGATCGCGTGCGGAGTATACTGTTTATTATCCTTTCCCGTCTCGACAACTTGGAGTATATCACCGATGGTTTAAAACAATGAAGAACAGGGGTGGTGCGTCATTAAGGGGGACGGTATAGCGTAACACCTTGAAATATCCTGGTTTTAAAAATATAACCTTAGTCCTCTAGCTCAGAAAGCTAGAAAGCTAAAACACTGGAGGTTCACTTCATTTTTAGCAGCAAAGGAATATTAATTAGGGAAGTTTTCATAGACTAGATCAGTTTATTTCCCACTGATTGATTGTTTGCTGCTGAAAATTAAGTGTAGGTCTACTTCTAGTGTTTTAGCTTTCTTTGTAATCATTATAAGTAGGGCCCGGATGTTGATGACATGTCATCTTTTTACTGAGCTGTTTAAAACAATGCTGAAGTACATAGAAACTCCGGACGGGCCACTACGTCTTCAAATATGTTATTTTTATTTTGCATCTTTTTGCATTTTTTGCTATTTTTCCATTTTAAGAGCATTTTTTAAGTTTGTTAGAATTTTTTGGTCATATTTTAGAGAAATCGGCCTTTTAACCAATTTAGTCATGTCACAGCTTTATATGAGGGAGTTACGTCTCTCAGAGTTAAGAAGAAGCTCGGAGCTGATACAAGATAATTTAAAATATTGAAATAAATTATTTCAGTATTGCTATTAGAAGAAAAATATATATCTTGGATGCAGAAGAAGGGTACCGTTTTCGTCGCAAACCAGTTATTAGCTGAATGGAATGTTATCTACTCTGTTGACCAAGGTCAGCTGTGGCGGGGTAGAAAGGGGAAGGGGTGCATATTCTTGTCTCAATTCCGCATAGTTCACGGCGAGAGATATCGTTCATTGCCGCTTTCTCCATTTTATAGTGCATTTTTCAAATTTTTAGGTCATTTATTAGTCATTTTTGAAAATTTTAAGTGCATTTTTTAATCTTTTTTTACGTCATCAACATCCGGGCCCTAATTATAAGGGTTTTCTATAACATGCAAGTGCAACAATCATATATTTTTACATCACATTTCATCCACTTCATCCTTTTTTCATCATTTTTAATGTCACAATGACTGGCCAATAATTGTACTAGCTGACGAAGGGGAAGATTTCCAAAGAAAATATTTTGCTTCGAATCATGTCCTAGTGTGTAAATATACATTAAAGTATTGACTAGACGGAACATAAGTGTATATCATCTGGCCAACCCTAAAATTTTAGTCAGGAGCCGCCCCTGAGACATACACAACCAATTTAACAGGTGATATAAATCGGAACTAATGTACTTAAAGTGTGAGATGATAGAAGAATGCATAACATATTTTGTCATATAACATTATTAAATATAAATAATTTGGGATTTAAGACAATTTGGAAATACAGTTGGCTCTACGAGGAAATTTATTTTTCCTGAGGCTACTTTCCCACAATCGTTCTTCCTATTAGTAAACCCACCAAAGTTTATTTGTATTTCTATTAGACAAAAAAAACTTTAAAGAAAGAATATGCGTTGGAAGGAAGGTCAAACGTACATGGGACAACAAAATGTGGTTGTTAGAGCATCAAGATGGAAGAATCCTATGGTATGGCGTGCTCTAAAGACCGGAGAAATCTTTGATTCTAGTTTCTCGCAAAAATGCTTTCCTAGATATTTTTTTTCGGATCTTTTCAACGCACAATGGTGAAATGTATAGATCTACAGTAGAACCCCTCTCGTCCACCCTCGGCTGGTCCACCGCTCCGGTTAATCCGACCGTGCTCGAGCCGAACTTGTTGTTTATAGGTACTTGTAGTTATCGCTTGCCCGTTTTAGTACTCCATCATCTCTCGTATCGTTTCTGTCCGTGTTTTGTACAGTACGTACTGTACTGTGACGGTTTTAGTGCTTAATGTTCGATGGTTTTTACGACATTGTTCTTCAATGTTCGTCACAGTACTGTACAGTAATTTGTGTACTGTACATATTGTGTACTGTGCAGTTGTGTTTTTTCAACATGTCAGGAGTGAAACGTAAACACGCAACTTTTTCATTACCGGTAATTGAAAAATTAGCAATGCTACGAAGACTGAACAAGGGGAAACACACCAACAAAAAAAAAAAAAAAAAATGCCAAGGAACTCAATGTAAGCGTTACGACAAGAATTCAGAATACACTGAATAAGGTACAGTGACAATAGATGGTGAAAACGCTCTTCAGAATCACAAAACAATGAAAAAGAATAAACTTGAACTGCTTGACAGGGCATTGTCGATGTGGTTCTACCCAGAAAGAAGGAAAGGAAAGCCGATATCTTGAATCCAGAGATTGTTAATTTTCATGTAGAACCATGTTTTACTGTACTTTCTGATCATCCGATCTTTTTTTTTTTTTTGCGTTCCAACCATACCCTCAGTCCCAAAGGTGACGGATTACAGGGGGTTTACTGTAATTCCTCCTTATACAGTATGTATTATATTATTGTTACGAGAGCGGGGTTGCTTAATTCCCTCTCGCGTGACTCACAGCTGCCTGAGGCTACCTCTGGTCTCTGTCGGCCGGCTACTTGCGCTGCGAGAACAAAGACATGGTATGGAATGTTTCCGGCCTACCTGGTGATGGAACTCTCGGGAGGAGCCGTGAACTCTCCTACTCTGGAAACATCCATTGAGTCACCACCCTCCCTATATAAAGCGACCTGATCAGCGAGGGACGGACAGTGTTTTTGAGCGAGTGCGACAATAGTTGGGGACGTGACGTGCGAAATTACGAAACCCAAGTGAGGCTATTGCAGTGCGGTGAAGTGCTGTGTGGATTGCGAGACGCAGTGGACTGTTTTCCTAGCCTGCGGATGGCGAGACAGTGTACATTCAGAACAAGTGAGAGTGGCTTGTTTACTTGAGGGAGAGTGCCGTTACTTCTAGCCAGGACTCGGGTCCACCTCATTAGCGAGAGGATTAACTGCAAGGCCGAGTGAAAGGGTGAGTCGATCTCCATAGAGGTAGCTTCTGTAAGACAGCTAATTGTTTCTATCTGCTTATTGTACGGTGTATATTTCTGACCTGCAATAAACCTAACATTTCTTTAAAGGAACAATTGTGTTGTGCTTCTACCCACCGTAATCCAGTTAACGAAAGTGCCACTAGGGGTGGCACGTTACATTATTTTGACTCGTCCGTTTTTCAAAATTTACTTTAGTTTAGTTTTGCCATACAAAAATATTCACCAAAGCGCTGTTCAAATTATGTAATTTACAAAAAAATCATGAAAATTCAAAAATAAATTAATTTTCATAAACCCTGTGTCAAGGTAAGGAGAGAGTCTTGATTAACAATCCTCAATAAATTCGATTAGTTCCTGTTTCTGAGAAAAGGGTAAATAATATTCGTAAGTGGGAAATTATCATGGGCAATACGGGAGTCCCTTAATATCAGGGCCTGTATCCTTAATCAATTAATTTCACTCAGTTATTGAATAATCGATTTATCGAAGCAGAAAAATCGAATAATTGCTAAAACTATTAATCGATTGATTGTTTAATATATTAATCGTTTGGTCAAAATATTGATTAATTGCTTTGTCGTTTAATCGATGTTCTACTCTCCTTTCTCACAGAAGAAAAAAATACCTCTAATAAAACTAATAATCCCTGGCACAACAGCCCGTGAAGGGCCTAGGCCTATCAAGTGACCGCTGCCCAGTCATTTGGCCTGCAGATATTTGGGTGAGGCGTGGCAGCGCGTCGGGTCCACTCGGCCGTTAATCTTGGTTTTCGTGACGGGGGCGCTGCCTCACTGTCGGACAGCTACTCAATACCGACAGCAGTGGCTAAGCTGGCTAAAGCGCAGCGTTAGGTCAAGGGGCCAAGCTCTCTGCTGCCTTGGTAGACGCGTGGGTTCGAGCCCCACCGTCGGCTGTCCTTGAAATGGTTCTCCGTGGTTTCCCCATTTTCAACACCAGGCAAATGCTGGGACGGTACCTTCTGACAGGCCACGGCGCTTCCTTCTATATCCATTCCATCTCTCATTCTTACGCGCAGGTCGCCCACGGGCGTCAACTTGAACCACCTGCACTCGTCCTCTCAAGAGGCTACACGAAAAAAAAAAGCTACTCAATTGTCCTTACGAGGCTGAGTGTACCCTGTTCCAACCCTCACGTCAGTTTTTAACATCCCTGACGGAGCCGGGAATAGAACCCGGGGCCTCCGGGTGAGAGGCAGACCCACTACCCCAACACCACAAGGCCGACAAAAGAAACATCTATTTAATTAAAATATATCATATATATCATTTATTTTTGAATAATGAACCAGACTAAAACAAAATAAAACAAAAATGTTCGTGTCCGAAATTGTAAAAAAAATGAACAAGAATTCAAAATCTTTGCTGAAAACTCTTCATTTTTAGCCTACTTTTCACATTTGCAACAAGAAGTTCCGTGACGAACTAAAGAGCCTACTATTCTTAAAATTTAAGATTCATTCCAATGATTAATCTATATGGATCTATCTAGAATAATGACGAAATTAAGTTGGTAATATCGAAATTTCTAATTAGTTCGAAATACTGTATACCTTGCATAATGTATCCTAATAGAGAACTACTGAATATAATCTTAGTTCCATCTCTTAAGGTACAGAATACAAAATTTGGTTGAAGTCCAATGGATAGTATGGACGTTACATGCAGTTAAACATTGGATCTAACAGCACGCGTAAAATTATGTTGGCAACAATGACATACATGTATCGGTCAGAAATAATCTGAAATAATATGATCTATTGTTGTGTTAATTTTGAATGAAATCCATTAGTTAGTATAGAAGTTATATGCATTTTAAAATTGGACTTATCAGCAGGCTTAGAATCATGTTGGCAGCACTGACGTATATTAGTTACACCAAATTAATCTAGAATGCCAGGTACTATACGTGTGCAAAGTTTAGAGCTATTGCCTTGCATACTTTCTGATATATTGATATTAGGGTAACAAAAATAGAGACAGTATTTATTAACAGTTGGCAGCCCTGGTTACTCTTAAGAATCGGCCTAGTCATATCTGTTATGGTACACATAGCACACACGAAATTTGGTTGAAATCGAAATGATAGTATAGAAGTTACATGTATTTAAAGTTGGACCTCTCAGCAGGCTTAGAATCATGTTGGTAGCACTGACGTATATAAGTTACTCCAAATTAATATAGAATGTCAGGTACCGGTACTATACGTGTGCATAGTTTAAAGCTGTCGGCTTGCATACTTTCTGATATATGGGTATTTGGATTAAAAATTTGAGAACATTTATTAACAGTTAGCAGCCCTGGTGGCTCTTAAGAATACACTCAGTCATATATGTTTAAGTACACATAGCACATACGAAATTTGACAGAAATCCAATTGATAGTGTAGAAGTTGTATGCATTTAAAATTTGGACCTATCAGCAGGCTTAGAATCATTTTGGCAACACTGCCATGTATGGCCTCCTGGAAATTAAACTAAAATATTATTATCTATACGTGTGCCATTTTTGAAATAGCTCCCATTCATACCTTCCAAGATATCCAACATGGAGCTGAAATTTCAATAGCGATTTTTCAGCAGTTGGTAGCACTTACATCATTTTTAATATGGCCGTGAGATATTCAGGTATAGATCTTTACTCTTACCAAATTTTGTTTCGATTGCTGCAGCCGTTTAGGAGTTGATAGGGGGGGGGGGGACACACACAGACAGACAGACAGACAGACAGACAGAAGGACAGATAGACAGACAGACACACATTTTCCCGGATCGATCTCATAAGTCTACTTTTTCCTCATTTTTGCAAAATGTGAAAAGTAGACTAAAAATGAGGAAAAGGTAGACTTATGAGATCGATCCGGGAAAATGTGTGTCTGTCTGTCTATCTGTCCTTCTGTCTGTCTGTCTGTCTGTCTGTCTGTGTCCCCACTATCAACTCCTAAACGGCTGCAGCTATGGAAACCAAATTTAGTAAGAGTAAAGATCTATACCTGAATATCTCACGGCCATATTTTAAATTGACGTCAGTGTTACCAACTGCTGAAAAATAGCAATTGTAAATTGAGCTCCATGTTGGATATCTCAGAAGTTATGCATGCGAACTATTCCAAAATTGGCACACATATAGACAATAGCATTCCAGATTAATTTTCAGAAGACCATACCGGCCAGTATTGCCAACATGATTCTAAGCCTGCCGATAGGTCCAATATCTAAATGTATGTATCTTCTATACTAACAAATGGATTTTATCCAAAATAGGCACTAAAATAGATCATAATATTTCAGATTATTTCTGACCAACAGATGCATGATCTTATTGCCAACATGATTTTTACGCGCGCTGATAGATCCTATGTCTAACTGCATGTAACGTCCATGGTATCCATTGGACTTCAACCAAATTTTGTAGGTATTCTGTACATGGAACTATGAATACAAATTCAGTCACCGGGGCTGCCAACTGTAGTGCTCTATTTGGCTACATTATACCAGGTATATTTCGATATTACCAACTTAATTTCGTCATTATTCTAGATAGATCCATATAGATTAATCATTGGCACGAATATTAAATTTTAAGTAAAGTAGGCTCCTTAGTTCGTCACGGAACTTCTTGTTCTTTTTTCGAAACCCTTCCCAATTTGAATCTTATTTGGTTATTGTTAACATAAACAAGGAAGAATACATAATTATACAGTATTTATGTAAAAAGTAACATTATTTTATAGATTTCTATACATCATTGCGAAAATGAGCGTAACTCGACTTAAACGATCACATCTCATTTAACTTATTTTCTTATCTCGTGTCGACTAGTCAATTAATCGATTATTTGGTTTGCTGATCAATCGATAAAACGGTTATTAACTGTCAGTTGGTTAATCGATTAGTCGTTTTCGATTAATTTACAAATTATTATATTAATCGATGACGTCACTATTAATCGATTAATCGTTTTGGATAAATTTCTAATAATACTACGAGGCACGTCCAGAAAGTAAGTTCCGTTAGGTAATAAAATTAAATTGTGTACAGATACAGAACAATTATTCATTGCACAACATTCTACACCGCTTAAACTACTTTTCCATGTAACTGCCGAACCTTTGCAGGCATTCGTCATAGCGTAACACAAGTTTTTGGAGACCTTCTTCATAGAAGTTTGCCGCCGACCGTAAACGAGAGTGAAGACTCCCCTGTAAGATATCCTACCGATTGGCCACCACAGTTAGGCAAATTGCGTGCTTACCAGGAGAACTGCGTATGTTTAGGAGTTCTCCTGATCACATACGCAATTTGCCTAACAGTGGTGGCCAATCGGTAGGATATCTTACAGGGGAGTCTTCACTCTCGTTTACGGTCGGCGGCAAACTTCTATGAAGAAGGTATCAAAAAACTTGTGCCACGCTATGACAAATGCCTGCAAAAGTTCGGCAGTTATGTGGAAAAGTTGTTTAAGAGGTGTAGAAAGTTGTGCAATAAATATTTTTTCTGTATCTGTACACAATTTAATTTTATTACCAAACGGAACTTACTTTCTGGACGTGCCTCGTATTAATCGATAACTAAGCAATTATTAATCGATTAATCGAGCATCGCTTATTACCAGCTCTACTTAATGAAAAAATGAAAATCCTCAGCCTGCTTCCAGTCGACCGAACGGGTCAGGGAATGGAATGAACGGAGCCCCCATCTAGCGGCGAGGAAATGAACTGTGCCCGCTGCCGAAGCCTGTCGCACTCCCTTGGGGTAATGATTAAATGAATGACAGATGAAATGAAATGATAGTGGAGAGTGTTGCTGGAATGAAATTTGTGACAGGGAAAACCGGAGTACCCGGAGAAAAACCTGTCTGCCTCCGCTTTGTCCAGCACAAATCTCACATGGAGTGACCGGGATTTGAACCACGGACCCAGCGGTAAGAGGCCGGCGTGACGTCGCCTGAGCCACGTAGGCTCTACCAGCTCTACTTAATACCCAACTCAAACCTATAGTATAAAATGTATGAGTAAGATGACGGGTAATGATTTAGAACCGCTATCGCCTTCTTATTCTGTCCACGTTTAGCGCCAGACTGCGGGAGATGTTTCCATGACAAGAATGAACCCATCAAATATGTAGGCGTCTTCTTTGTTGACTCTTTAATGTAGTTCCCGAGTAAGAGTAGGGTGGAACTAACAGATTGTTTGGCAAGTGGGTGGTCCATCTGAGAGTGGTGGTCATTATACATCGTGTTTACTATGATTTAACTCAGGGTTTCTCAACCTATGGGTAACGACCTGAACTTGGGCCACCTTGGCTTTCGGGATGGGTCGCTGTTTCTTCTCGAAGCTGATTGACGTCCTAAGCAACGAAGCTTAGTGTCATAGTGTCATAGCCCCACCACTTCTGGTGCAACCTGGATAGTGCTACACCCTCAAGGGCTCACGGCTGGTGAGTTTAGGAGTCGGCGATCCCGAGGGATTCCTGAGCTGGGTCCGTTTTGTCCCCTTTTTCCTCTGACCTTGCGGCGGGCCCTCTCCTCTTTCCCTTTCCTATCTGCCTTTCATGGCTCTCCTTCCTTCTAAGTCCCTCAATCCTCATTCTTCGAGGATTGAGGGCGTTTCTTTTCTTCCTGTCGTTTGTTTGCCTTGTGCTTTGTTTGTTTACCATTTCTTCTTCTAGTGTGTAAGTTTGTAATTAGTATTAGTTATAGTTTTCATTCTCATCTCATATATCACCCAAACCACTAGGGACCGATAACCTAGATGTTAGGCCCCTTAAAACAATAATTATCATCATCATGATCATCTTCGGTGTGAAACCTCTCGTTCAATTACATAGTCTCGTGATTAAGGTGCATGCATCCTGCATCCAGGATGAATGCCCCTTGCGTCTTGCATCTTCGGTGTGAAAGGGGCCTTTAACTGTAAAGGTGTTGCACGTTACCGTATCTCCCACCAGCACAGCAGCAGAAACCCCGCCCACTACCTTCCTTCTCCTTTCCCCTCTGCACTCGGGTGCCTTAAGAGCTGGTGAATATTTCCGTAGCAACAAGCGAAGTGAACGTTCCTCCCCTCTCTCACGCTGCAGCACATGGACCCGCCCGCATAGGAAACTCGTTGCGTACAAGCCGGACGTTTGTTTTAGACCAGGCTGTTCCAGCCGAGCAGCTCGCCAGAGAGCAATCGAGTACTCGCCGCCTTGCGTGAGTAAACCTGCATCATGCAATACAGCTCTGTTGTGGGGGCTGCCGTCACTGCGCGGTGGATTCATCAAGACTGGCAGGAAGAGCATGGACTTGTGTTATGACCTTCACCCAGTGAAGTATTGGCTATCACCCCAGTCCCTCTCCAACCGTGCTCCGAGCATCACTGCTGAGTACTCGCGTGTACGCATACTCAAACTCATGGATTTGGAACAACCTGTTTTAGACGATTGCCCTTGACCTTGAAGCTTGCGGGTGAGCCTGTACACAGTCACTCTCTAGCCCTCACGCTTCACAGCAGTGACAACCGGTCTGATGTAATGAATTCCAGACTTGAGCACGTGACGACACCACGGTGCAGACAGTACAGTCGACGTCTAAGTATTGTGTGACCCGAAAGTACACGTTACATAGTTACGAACAGACCGCCAATATAATTGCCAATGACTGTACTTCAACAGTAGTGTGAGATAACTTTGTCCATCATCTGTCCGGATGAGGCAGCTGACAACAACACAGGTTCTGTAGTAACTCGCCTCCAGGCTTCCATTAAGATTTTTCACTCGTCTAAAACAAACGTCCGTTCTGTACACATGCGCCACCGCGTATTGTAATAATTGCGGTCTGACCTAGCTCAGTCACTTGTTGATCCACCACGAAAGTACAGTACTTTACTAGTGAACTGTTTCATGAGAACAGCGTCTGTCATAAAATGTCAACTTTGGAAATTAAGACCATAATTTAGTACAACGAAGCTCTTTTTCTGTGTCCGTTGAGAGTTAGGAAGCCTGTCGACTATAAAAAGTGATGTACAATATTCCGAACTGTCTAGTGTGAGTAATTAACACTTTTTTTTTAATATCTCTCTCTCTCTCCCCCTCTCTCTCTTTTAGCGACACACGTCTCGTCCATCGCGCCAGTTGGTCAGTTTCATTGATAAACGCATCTCATGTGGACAGATGACCGCATCTATCCCCGTCCTTCATTCTTGCCCGGCCTTGCGTGAATTGATGACTCCATTTAAGCGCTTATTGAGGAAGACGCAACGGATGATCCATTCACAGACATAACCCGATCGTGGATATCAAAATATGACGCCTTTGCTGCAGATAACAAATAAAATAAAATTTAAAAACCGAAAAAAAAAAAAGTAATATTATGTTTCAGAACCAAAACATATAATTAGAGCCCTGTACGGATAAACAAAACGTTATCCGAATCCACCCCGCATCCGCACGACTGTTATTCGCATCCGCCCCACATCCATACGACTGCTATCTACATCCACCCCACATCCGCACGACTGTTATCCACATCCGCCCCACATCCGCACGACTGTTATCCACATCCGACTCGCAACCGCACGACTTTTATCCACATCCGCCCACAACCGCACGACTGTTATCCACATCCGACTCGCAACCGCACGACTGTTATCCACATCCGCCCCACATCCGCACGACTGTTATCCACATCCGACTCGCAACCGCACGACTGTTATCCACATCCGACTCGCAACCGCACGATTGTTATCCACATCCGACTCGCAACCGCACGATTGTTATCCACATCCGCCCACAACCGCACGACTGTTATCCACATCCGACTCGCAACCGCACGACTGTTATCCACATCCGCCCCACATCCGCACGACTGTTATCCACATCCGACTCGCAACCGCACGACTGTTATCCACATCCGACTCGCAACCGCACGATTGTTATCCACATCCGACTCGCAACCGCACGATTGTTATCCACATCCGCCCACAACCGCACGACTGTTATCCACATCCGACTCGCAACCGCACGACTGTTATCCACATCCGCCCCACATCCGCACGACTGTTATCCACATCCGACTCGCAACCGTACGACTGTTATCCACATCCGACTCGCAACCGCACGACTGTTATCCACATCCGACTCGCAACCGCACGATTGTTATCCACATCCGCCCCACATCCGCACGACTGTTATCCACATCCGACTCGCAACCGCACGACTGTTATCCACATCCGCCCCACATCCGCACGACTGTTATCCACATCCGACTCGCAACCGCACGACTGTTATCCACATCCGACTCGCAACCGCACGACTGTTATCCACATCCGACTCGCAACCGCACGACTGTTATCCACATCCGACTCGCAACCGCACGACTGTTATCCACATCCGACTCGCAACCGCACGACTGTTATCCACATCCGCCCCACATCCGCACGACTGTTATCCACATCCGACTCGCAACCGCACGACTGTTATCCACATCCGACTCGCAACCGCACGACTGTTATCCACATCCGACTCGCAACCGCACGATTGTTATCCACATCCGCCCCACATCCGCACGACTGTTATCCACATCCGACTCGCAACCGCACGACTGTTATCCACATCCGACTCGCAACCGCACGACTGTTATCCACATCCGACTCGCAACCGCACGACTGTTATCCACATCCGACTCGCAACCGCACGACTGTTATCCACATCCGACTCGCAACCGCACGACTGTTATCCACATCCGACTCGCAACCGCACGACTGTTATCCACATCCGACTCGCAACCGCACGACTGTTATCCACATCCGACTCGCAACCGCACGACTGTTATCCACATCCGACTCGCAACCGCACGACTGTTATCCACATCCGACTCGCAACCGCACGACTGTTATCCACATCCGACTCGCAACCGCACGACTGTTATGCGTACCCGCACGTTTGTTATCAAAATTCGCAGACATTACAATAATATTTTTAGTTAGAAAAAGTATTAAAGCAACACATTTACTGTCGACCAAAGTATTATGTGCACTCGAGTTTGAAGGTTGTTTGTGAAGTAACCAATAGACCTAAATATAATCCAATAACATCATCATTTTCGTCGTCTATTTTACGTTAATTCATGTAGGTTTGGAATTTTTAATTTATATTTTAAGGTTTTTTATGGCAGTTGGAACACAAAAAGTGCCCATTTTTAAGCGCGTTTCAACCATGCGTCACATTTAAGAATTA
This sequence comes from Meconema thalassinum, assembly GCA_946902985.2. Classification (NCBI taxonomy): domain Eukaryota; kingdom Metazoa; phylum Arthropoda; class Insecta; order Orthoptera; family Tettigoniidae; genus Meconema; species Meconema thalassinum. The sequence continues at coordinate 160,136,312 of OX336400.1, forward strand.
TTATCTCACAAACCCGTCATCAGATCGAATCCAAATTTTAACACAATATACATTGGAATGTTGTATAACTGGTTTATAATTTTCAAAATTGTGTGTGTTCAAGAACAAAAGTTGTTACCATTTTTGTAAGGTAACTTTTTCTCGGCTCGGGGTCGTTGGAAAATGCAGTTCTTGGTTGCGTTGTAATCCTTATACATCAAAATGTTATGCTGTACGACTGTGAAATACGTAAATTAATTAAACTTATAGCCTGTCCAAGTGTGAAAATTGTCCGACACCGGTCCCGGTCTAAACTATGCCCACCGCTCTCTCCGCAGTAACAATAGTAGCCTTGACTACGCAGCGTTGCATTTGCTGCGCTATAACTTTGGAATGGTAAGTCGGAGGAAACAAACAGTTAAATAAATGTTGCAGACAATTTTTAGAGCAACAAATTTCTGATTCACTCTTTTGTGAAAAAACTATTTTTTCTAGGACAAAAAGTGAAAAAAAAAAAAAACCACTTTATTGGAAACTTTGGCGCCACCTAACTTCTGCATTTCAAAACGTATGACATGACCCCAATGAGACAAATTGTAGGCGACAATGTCCTCTACATTTTTTTGTTTAAAAACTTTTCTTTAAAATACGTAGATTCAGAGAAACACGCTTTTCAATTTTTTTTTAGTTTTCCGACAACATGATACTACAAATTATTCCGAAATTTAGAGTTACGCTTTTTTGTGCTTTTCTAACGATTTACAAAGAGCCAATCATAGCACGGTTTTTGGAACAAAACCATTCCAGCTGTACTGTACTAAAAGCCTAGTTCACTTCAACACCAATTCAATTTGCTGCGTTGGTCCTCAGGGTCTGAAGAGGAACAGAGGCGTTTTTATCGCACAGCGTCTTAGAGCGGTAGAAACAGCTGACATACGACCATAAATACGTTAGAAATGAGCGTCGCAGAGGGCTTTGGGGTCTTAGTTAATAGTGGGGCGTCACAGAGGGCTTTAGAGAGCACTGCTCTGTCTCTCCGTTTAAGCACATTTACTCCGCTCAGCACGAATAATTAGTCGGCCGTATCCACAGCTTTGTCATTAACGTTTACTATAGCACATTGACATATTAACATCCATATGTTAGTTTGCCAGGGTGGGTGAGTGGTTATCGTGTCAGACTACCAACCCCAAGCTTGCAGGTTCGCTACTGGCCATGGTAAGTGATTTTTGAAATGCGACAAAAATCACGACACGCATGTCAAAAGTTGTTGGCATGTTAAAGAACCCATTTGAATTCAGTAGGCCGTGTTCATAATGGCAAAATTAATCTCGGGATTTTCCGCCAACACAAAAGTTCCTCTTTTCTCTACTAGAAAGCGCTCTAGTGTCAAGAACCTTAGATATGTAACCAACCACCTTGACTTTCATAGCGCTCAAAGGAACAACACAAAATTCGACATGCAAGCTGCCCTATGGGCGTCAAATAACAAAGCTTGCACCCGGCCACCAAGGCCATACGATATTATTATTATTATTATCCATATATTTTACGGCTGGGGGTCCCTCTGTGATTAGCGTGGACATACAAAGATATCGGGTGGTTACCATGTCAACAAGTCTTCGTCATCTAAGCCTATGCTTTCTATTTCAGGGTGCTTCGGTGGCGTAGTCGGTAGCATGCTGAGCTTTTATGCCCAAGATCGCGGGTTCAAATCTGGTCGAATTTTTTAAGAGCGTTAAAAATCCCTCAGTATGCCTTCCTTCGGAGGGGAAGTAAAGCCGTCGGTCCCATGTCATAGATTTATGGCATGTTAAAGAACATTCTACTAATTACTCCTGTGTGAAGCTAAATTATATATAGGTTAAACATTTGACAAACGCTCTTAGGTTCCGACGTTGGTCGCCAGGAGCCGACTGCGGTGGCATCTGATAACCAAGTTCTGAACTAGTAGTCGTTGAGCCAACGGCCTAGCCGTGTTGAAACACCGGATCCCATGAGAACTCCGCAGTTAAGCAACATTGGGCGCAGTCAGAACTTGGATGGTATGCCGGTTCTAGGCACTGCGCGCTGTTGGCCAACATAAGGAGGAGCGGATAGGCCCTGGCCACCCTACCGCAAGTAAACTCCGGCTGGGGGTAGCCTCTTCGGAGGCTCGGACCTGCCTTCGGGCAGAATACCAATTAATTTAATTAGTAGTCGTTGACGGTAGCGTTTGGCGGTAAAAGTAGGAACTACTTGAAAAAATTCAATGTCTGCAGTCCTTACTTGAATTGAAAATAGATAACACATACTAATACAGCCATCACAATTAACACTGGTTATCAGACAGATTCTACACACACCCAAAATATACGGGGCTACATGACAGATTTGTCGCAGCCCCTAAACTGAGGAACCAGCCAACCAACCTTTCTATTTCAGTACGCACATCTACAGTGAGGACCCTCACTATAGAACGGAGCCTTACAAAGGCCGTGTGGTGGCAGGAGCACCTTGTATTGCAGCGTGTCGAGCTAGGTACTGCCACTTGCTGCAGCGTAGCGCTGAACTAGTTTAACACAATTACACTTTTTAACGTATTTAATAATCTTCTTCTTCTTCGCGAATGGATCGCTTAGGACCACGCGAAATCAACACTTTCTAGCCTTCCTGTTGGCCCAGTTTTCCTTGATTCGCAACGAGTGGGTTTGTTTCCGTTGCTCTGACCATCGATGTTGTGTAGTCTTCTTCTCTTCCCCCTCGAAACCCCACGTCTGAGTGATCTTCCTGATTTCCTTCCGGTCAGGTATGTTTGGTGATCCTAATTCCTTTAAGTCTCTCTCTGTAAATTTATACCAATTCAGTCTAGAAGCCTTGTTCTTTAAGAAAGTATTTATTTTGTGTGTCACTCTGTTCGGGTCCATTCTTTCTATGTGTCCCATAAATTGCATTCTTCGCTTTCGCATTGTGTCTGTGATTTTGGAAACTTTTTTGTATATTTCTGTATTAGGCTTTGGATAATGTACACCATCCTTTGTTCTCGGTCCAAGTATTTTTCTCATTATTTTACGTTCTTTCGGTTCTATTTGGTGTTTTAGTGTTTTGTCTTGGAGATTGAGTGTCTCATTCTGTTATAAATATTTTTTGTTGATTGAAAAGCAGTTTCCATTTTCTGAAGCCTCGATTCAATTGCTTTCCTTTCGTTACAGTTTGCTGTAATCCATTCACCTAAATATTTAAATTCGTTTACTCGAAAGATTTTGTTGTTGCCAATTTGAAGTTCATTTGATGCGGTTTTGATGTCAGTCATAATCATCATTACTTAGGTTACAAGAATTTCAGAGTAGTAGCTGGAAATGCTGTCCATATTCTAACCACACGTTGCACCAACGTAGGAAGTTTTCGTTCACTCGCTGTAATTCATCCTTTCTGATATTCCCTTCACGCGAACATCCAGAGTATGCGGATTGTTTCTGTATACCTTTTGTTTAAAGTTCCTCAACAAGTAAATATCGCACGGTGCTGAAACTTGCGAACAAATTTACTGCAAACTTCTTCTTGTGAAGATAAATTTCCACAAAGAAAATTCGATGTTTTGTTCTATACCTAACCATATTCACGGGATACGATATAGGCTACAATACTTTACTGCAAATCTTAATTACGAGGCACGTCCAGAAAGTAAGTTCCGTTTGGTAATAAAATTGAATTGTGTACCGATACAGAAAAATTATTTATTACACAACATTCTACATCTCTTAAACTACTTTTCCACATAACTGCCGAACTTTTGCAGGCATTTGTCATAGCGTGGCACAAGTTTTTGGATACCTTCTCCATAGAAGTTTGCCGCCGACCGTAAACGAGAGTGAAGACTCCCCTGTAAGATATCCTACCGTTTGGCCACCACTGTTAGGCAAATTGCGTATGTGGTCAGGAGAACTCCTAAACATACGCAGTTCTCCTGGTAAGCACGCAATTTGCCTAACAATGGTGGCCATAACTAAGGTATCTTACCCGCTGCGTATACCCAATAAATGCTATGACAGCATCCAGGGATACCTGATGCGCTGTTGTATTCGTTACATGCTATAAATGTGACGCTGAATCATTGTGACCTGTCCATGGCACGGCATTTGGAAAGCTCCGTTCCATAGGAAGGGCCCTCACTGTCCTTCAGTAGAGACATTCCTCGAGATCTTTGTCCACTAATTTTCCCTTGAATTATAAGCTGGAGAAGTTTATATCGTTTGCATCACATGGTGTGCCCAAGGTAACTAAGCTTACGTTCCTTGATGGTAAGTAGAAGCTCCTAGTTCTTGTCAAAGATTTTGAGGACTTCTTCATTTGATTTCTAATACACCCAAGATATTCTGAGTGTTCTTATGTACAAGTACATTTTAAAGATTCAGTCCGCCTCTCCATCATTGGATTGAACGCCCAACCTTCGAAACCATACAGAAGGACAGGGAATACATAATAACGTAACATACGAACTCTAAGCTGAAGGTTGAGACCTCTACTAATGAATAAATTTCTCATTCTGTTGAACATATTTTTTGCTGGATAGTATTTCAATTTTTTAGTCACAATGTTCATTTACGCCAAATACCATTAATATTTAAAAAAGACTACTGTCACGTGCGTCAATGTTCTCACATAGGGATGTATTCGGCAAGCTCCCCTCACAGCTCTACACCCCTCTCCTACCGCTGAGCTCTCAAGGTCAGGTACATAGCTACGCGTGCGTAATTAGCACCTTCGTTGACTAGCAACACTCGTGGTTCTCCTGGGAGCCGCAGTTGATACCCCAGAACTATGAGAATAGAAAAGGCCGGAACAATCCCACACAACAGATTTTATACTGAGTACAGCGAAATAAAGATGTGTATCAACCAAATAGCACCACTACTTCATAAATGAGCTTCCACGCCCACACGCTGCCGCAGCCATCAATCTCCCACTCCTGCCGGCAGTTTTATGGGTGATTCAATGAGGGATATGAACCAATTTGCTTTGCGTTACATTTCAATTGAGAATCAAGCTTGACCCACTAACAGCTCGCGAAAAGTTTCCTCGATCGAATGTAATGAATTTTCAGCGTCCACGTTGAGCCTTCATCACTATAAATGTCTTGGAAAAACAACACGAGATATGAGAAAATAATCATCATCGTCTTATTATATAATACGCTAAGGTGTATGTTTCACAAACTCAAGCTCCTAAACCGGAGGGAGTTAGAAGGTGTGGTTTGTACCAAAATCTTCCAAATCGTCTCAATAGTACAGGAAGAATCTTGCTTTTCTTGAAATGTTAACGGAAATATATTCATTTGTTTATAAAATGCTTAAGAAATAAAGACGATAGCCCCTAGCATCACGTACAGCCCGCATAGCACTAAAGCCATGTGGGTAGTCTGTACACATGGAGCGCACACATCCCATTATGCGAGAGTTCTCGCACGGGTCCGCTAACCCTCTCGTGCATATATGCCCCATATAAGGTCTCAAAATATATAGCTTTTTGAACAGGTCCTATCCGAGCTCTCTGCGACGCCGCGGGGCGCCTCCCGGAAGGGGGAGGCTGCGGCCGACCAACTCTGGTGGCGCTCGGCGGGTCGCGGACCTACGAGGTAGTGACTTCCACCTTCAAACATAAATATTACCATACTGAAGCTGCCGCTGTAAACGAACATCAAACCCTTCCACATCATGGCGAGCGGGGATGATAAGTAGCTTTGCTCTATATAGCAAAAAAAGCGAAAATCATCCCAAACTGCTGCGTAAACAAACGAACGAAAGATAAGGTCATTAAATAAATAAATCCCTTAGAAAAATTATATAAGTCAAATGCGAATATAAATACAAATAAAGCATGAACAATCCCTTAAACAAGTCAAACGAACAATTCATTCAAAATTAAATAAAAATCTTCTCCGACCAAATTTATTCTTTTATCAAACTTAACTTCCTTTATAGTCCAAAACAAAATAAAATCCAGGCAGAGGAGCGCTTGTCGCACCGGTACCTGGCGCATAACAAAGCCGAGGTCGCTCGCTTCGCGAGCCGACCGCGACTATGTCATTACAGACTAGACTATAAAGTCTCCTTGACAACAGATGCCATTGTTTCTGTTCCCACATCTACACATAGACCTCAAATGAGGTCTCATTGTAGTTACACTAGCATGAGACTGATCGCAGCACTGTACGGACACATAACTTACACCTCCGCTCTGATATTCTTTGAAGTTGCTGCGTCATTGCTTTCGCGTATGTTCAGTGACCTGTGCTGCTCAGCAGATATCACCTCGGAGTTAAGTAAAATTATTTATAGGTTTATAAAGCATGTGAAATCAAATATACAGAACATTTTAGCAAATATCTTTATTGAGGGTCAGGTTATTTGTGCTTGAGTATGAAACCTCATATGAGGCCTATCTGTGTTGAAGGGTACAGCATGGATTCTAACCTTACATTTTACTTTCGTTACACAGTTTAGTTTATCTTTCCTTTTTGGTGGCATATCTTGCTAATGTTAACTTCTTACACTAAAATCCTGTTTTTGTTTTACATTTGCATTCTGTAAGTTTTGTTATTTTGTTTATATCCTTGCAGGCATGGACGGAGATCCTGGTTCGTCACGATCTGGCATCCCAGTAAACCCTGGCCATGCTGAACAAAGAAGGAAGCTCAGGTACCGTAGTAACTGTCTTATTGGTATCAATTATATATTTAGCAGTTATTTGTGAATAGAAGTAGCCTACTTTTGGGATATTTGAAATGCCATAGCCCAATTGCACAGACTAACATAAGCATAGTGCATGTCTGATGATTTCATTTCATGCTAGTTTTGATTTATTCTTTTAGGAATTTAGGCATCATGGAGGTGCTATCAACACGTGAGATCCATAACTAGCTGTACATTGAAAGCTCAGAGGACGATTTTTCTGGATCAGAGGATGAACTCTGGGTCCCCTCCGAGGATGAGGAGCCACAGCCATCAGACACTGCTGACGACTTACCCAACTCTCATGATGATTCTCAGGAGGAATTGCCTCCGCCACCCCCTGCGACCAATACTGCAAACGGTCCTCGGATAGATCCACGGCCACTTCTGTGGTTTAGTGGGAAAGAAAATGACCTTGTAGGCAATATTCCTCAATTTCAGGGTGAACATAAATCAAATATTGAAGGTAATATGCCCATAGATGATTTGTATCTATGTTTCCTAAAGAGTTCATGGAGAAACTAGTTGATGCCAGTAACCTGTATGCCACACAGAAGGGCAGAGACAATTTTAGACTTACAGTCCCCGAGTTCAAAGTATATTTGGGTATCAACTATATGATTACCTATTTACGGTATTCAAGACTAAGACAGTACTGGAGTCCCACACATGGTACAAGACTTTCAACCATTGCTGATAACATGTCTTACACTCGGTTTTGTGAGATAAGGAAGTACCTTCATTTCACCAATAACGATGAAATCCCAAGAGACAATAGTGATCGTCTTGTTAAACTAAATTCAATCGTTGCTCATTTTCGTCAGGTGTTTCGAGACTCGTGCAGTCCTGAGGAATATCTCTCAGTTGATGAAATGATGGTGCCTTTCAAAGGGCGCTCCACTTTGAAGCAGTACATCAGGAATAAACCTCATAAGTGGGGATTCAAGATTTGGGGTTTGGCTGGTTCCTCAGGCTACTGCTATGATTTTGAAATACACCAAGGCAGCAGTGGTGGTCGGGAAGAACCGTCAGAGTTTGGAGCTGTAGGTGATGTTGTGCTTCGACTTTGTGACAGTATGAAAGGAGCGAATCACAAAGTGTTCTTTGATAACCTTTTCACGAGTTTGAAGCTACTTTCTAAGCTCGAGGAAGACAAAATTTACGCCTCAGGGACAATGAGGAAAAACAGATTAGGAGGTGCTTTGCCAAAACTGAAGTCAGCTGCAGACTTGAAAAAATCTGGAAGAGGAGCAGTATCTGTTGCTACTTCGCAAACCAACATCACTGTAACTGAATGGCGTGACAACTCAATTGTCTATGTAGCGTCCACATTTGCTGGCGTTGAGCCGAAGGATTCTGCTAGGCGATGGTGAGGGAAAGAAAGAAAGGTTATTGAAATTCCTCGTCCTTTCTCTGTACGAGTTTATAATAAACATATGGGTGGAGTTGACCTAATAGATTCACTGGTCGGTTTGTATCCACATTCTGTGCGAAACAAACGATGGTATGTTAGACTGTTTCACCACATATTGAATGTAGCAATTGTAAACTGCTGGATTTTATGGAGAATGAATGATGAGACTGAAAACTTAGATCTCAAGTTCAAGAGCTCAGTTGCGACTTCACTTATCTATACTGAGAGTGTAGAGAGGAAAAAAAGAGGTAGGCCAAACTCATCAACACCTCCTGCTGTGAAGAAACGCGTGAGAGTCACAGCAGCTATAGAACTTTGTCGAGTTGGTGGCCCTCACTATCCTCAAAAATCTGTGAAAGGCTATGCTTCCTAGTGTCATCTTCACGGCTGAAAGAGAAAAACTCGTTATCAATGTCGCCGTTGCAAGGAACCACTTTGCCCAGAATGCTTCCACGACTTCCACACAAGGGCATAAACAGAAGGGTCAAGCGTTTCATGCTATAGGGACTAAACAAGGAATAGGCAGCAAGAAGACTGTTTCACAATTGAGGGGGAAGGAATATGATAAAGGCGGGAGGGGATATGACGTCCCTGATCGATATTTCATATGTAAACTTGTTAGATGTAGAGTGTCATCTGTGAAGTTCAAGTTGATTTGGAATAACATTCAATTTGCTGTGTTATTATTCATTATATTTTATTATTATCATCATTATTATGCCCTGGTATATGAATGTATTATAATTTATGTCCGAATAAACATTAAGATGGCCAAATGATGTGCTCTATTTTTCTGTTGCATTGTCATCCATTCACATTCATAAGAACCGAAAAGATGTCGTTGGTACATTTAAGCCTCACATGAGGCCTCTCATTTTTGGACAGTTGTAACTGTCAATTTTTTGAAAAATGTATTAGGTGATATTACTTATTGCATTTCCTGCCTAGAAACCCGAGGGTTTTTTTTTGCATTCCATTTCATAATTTGTGCATGAGAGGGCTAGTATTATATAAAACGCTAAGCCGTCTGTTTCAAGCTCTTAAACCAGAAAAAGTAAGAAGGTGCGGTTTGTGCCAAAATCGTCTACGTTGTCTCAATAGTACAGGAAAAATCGTGCACATCTTGAAAAGTCATCGGAAATATATTTATTTATTTGTTTATAAGATTCGTTTAAACAAGATGTTTGCCCCTGCCAAAAATGGACCACGTCCAGCCAGCATAACAATAGAGCCAGGTGGGTGGTCTATACACATGGGGCACTCTCAAGTTACCTATAATAATAGATGGTGTATTCGCTTTCACGGCCAGTGAATTAAAACTCAGCAATTGAGCTTTTGGCTCCCGTAGTAAAGAGGCGCAGGTGCGCTTCATAAAAAGGTAGGTAGCGCGCAGTTCGCTACTACTGTGGGGATCCGGGCACGGACATCAAGAGCCCACTGATGATCCAGCTTGGTGTCCTAGGTCAAACCCCACACAAGACACGGCACAAACCTAGAAGAATTGCTGAGTTTTACCTATAATAATGTTACTGGTTTTACATCTCTTTTAACTACTCAGAATTTTAGAGACGCCGGAGTGCTGGATTTTTGCCCCGAATGGGATTTTTAACGTGTCCCTCCATTTGCGCACCTTAAATGCCAACTACCGGGTGAGTTAGCCGTGGTCGTTACGGCATGACTGCTGGCAGTCGCTCACATCCGGGAGGCGAGGAGGTTTGAATCCCCCCGCCGGCAACCTTGAAGATGGTCTTCTGTGGTTTCCCATCTTCCTTCCAGGCAAATGCCGGGGATGGTCCCTAACTATAGGCCAGAGCCGCTATCTTCCAACTCCTCGTCCTTACATTCCAACTTCCCTCCCCAACGGTACTTGTAGCTCACCCATTGGGTGTCCGTCTCGAAGCAGCTACAAAACTGGCGAGCCGAACATATCCTTGGACACTCCCGGCACTAAAAGCCATACGCTAAAAAAAATGCCAACTGACTGTGCCAGGATTCCAGTCTGCAACATTGGGAACAACAGGGAGAATTAAAACTCAGCAATTCTTCTAGGTTTGTGCCGTGTCCTGTGTGGGGTTTCGCCTAGGACACCAAGCTGGCTCATCGGCGGGCTCTTGCTGTCCCCGCCCCGGCCATGAAAGCCAATATACCATCTTTTTGGAAGCCTTCATAGGGAGGTTAAGGCTGCTTGAGCGTTTAGTTCTCGCAGTCAAGTGGTGCAGTTGCACCTAATATAAAGGGAGGTGGTGCGCAGTTCGTCACTCCTGTGGGGGTCCGGGCGGGGACACCAAGAGCCCGCCGATGAGCCAGCTTGGTGTCCTAGGCGAAACCCCACACAAGACACGGCACAAACCTAGAAGAATTGCTGAGTTTTAATTCACCAGCCGTGAAAGCCAATATACCAACAGGGTGAATGTTACCGCTGCACCACGCAGCCAGTCACACAAGTAACCGATCGTCACAAATGAGCATTCAAAAGAAAGAGAATTGTCCGCAACAGTGACGAATTGCACTCTGATTTCGTAAATATCGACAATTAGTTTAACAAGTGTGATTAAGCAAATAAACAAGATGATAGCCCCCTCTCAGAAGCTGTGTCGCGTCGAGCCCACATACCAATAAAGCCGGGCGGGTGGTCTACACACATGCAATACAATAGAAAATTGTTAGCAAATACAGCAAGACTGTTAAATATTTGAAATGGACAGGCGGATTAGGTGGCGTAGTTGGTAGTATGCTGATTTTCTATGCCCAAGGTCGTGAGTTCGAAACCGGACGAAGTGTTCGGATTTTTAAGAGCGTTAAAATCCCTCAGTGTGCCTTCTTACGGAGGGGAAGTAAAGCCTGCGGTCCCATGTCATAGATTTATGGCATGATAAAGAACCTTCCACTAATTACACTTGTGTGAAGTTAATTATAGGTTCGATTTGAATAACGCTCTTAGGTTCCAACGTTCGTCGCCCGACTGAGGTGGCATCTAGTAACCAAGTTCAAAACTAGTTGGTCGTTGACGGTGGCGTTTGGTAGCAAATGTTGGAACAAGTTGAAAATCGAATGTCTGCAATCCTTACTTGAATTAAAAACAGATATAAGGGCAGATGAACTCGTAGTTCCGCCCCTTAAAAAACAATAACTAACAAATGCAGATAACACACACTATTACAGCCATCACAATTAACATGGTTATCAGACAGATTCTACACACACACAAAGTACACGGGGCTACATGACCGCGTTGTCACAGCCCCTAAACTGAAGAACCAACCTATTTCAAATGGATATCGAACCCATTCTCTGTTGTATGGAATCATCACAGTGGGTGGCAAGTTATCGTGTCGGATTGCAGGTTCGCTCCTGGTCGTGGTAAGTGATTTTTGAAAGGCGGCAAAAATGACGACACTCATGTCATACGATGTTGGCGTGTTAAAGAACCCATATGATTTCATTAGGCCGTGTTCATAATGGCAAAAATAATCACGGGATTTCCCGCCAATACTAAGTTCCTCATTTCTCTACTAGCAAGCGCTATAGTGTCAAGGAACTTAGATATCTAACCTCCGTGACTTTCATAGTGCTTCAAGGAAAAATAAAATTCGACATGGAAGCTACCCTCTGGGTGTCAAATAACAAAGCTTCCACCCAACACTGAGGCCATGCGATATTATTGTTATCATTTAGACTTTCACGGCCCGTGTTACTATTCATAATGTTGAATTTTGGGCTTATGTCGTGTTTTAATATATTAAAATTCGACGCGTTTCGAAAGAAACCATGTCTTTCTTCGTCAGGAATAATCTGGAATATGACAAATGATTGCTAAGAGAAAGCAACAAAGAACATACAGAAGGTGCCCAAAGATGGACGCCATTATAGCCCCATGTTAGGGACAACGAAAAGCAGCAGTGTATTACTTTCTCAGGGTTCTGATAATAGGTAGCCAGGATTCACTGAGATTGTAGCCGGTGTCGCGGTTGAAATTATCTGGGTGTTTACGTATTTCAACCGCCTCCCTGATGATTCTGGCAAGGTTTATATCGGGCAGACTTCGAGAACAATATGCACTCGCATTAAGGAACATAACAGATGTATCAGGCTCATTCAACCTGATAAATCAGCTGTTGATGATCATGCTTTAACACCTGGCCATGATGTCATGTTCCAAGGAGTGGATGTTCTTGCCCGTATAAAACAATATCGTCCCAGAATGCACAGGTGTTGCAGTTTAGGATTAATGTGTGGGCTGGCATTGTAGGTCCATACGTTCTACCAGCACGTGATACAGGTGCTGTCTCCAGAGACTTTATCCAAAACACCCTTTCAGACTTACTGCAAGACAAGGTGCCCCTGCAAATACGACAACGTATGTGGTGGATACATGATGGGGCTCCTGCACACTTCAGTCACCTTGTTCGCACTGCACTGACAGAGATCTTCCAGGGCAGATGGTTGGGCAGAGGAGGACCCGTTCCATGGCTTGCACGATCAGTTAGATTTTATCTGTGGTGTCAGGAACCTTTTTTGATATAAGTTCATGTGTTAAACACTTCCAAACAGGCTGTCATTAATGTGTCACTGTACAATGTTCTTTCATTAATAAAGCGTAAACGAATGTTTTTGGGACATATGTGTACATGGACTTTTTTTTTCTTGTTTTGGTGTAAGGAACCAATCCCCCAAGTTTGTAAAAGTATTTCTGAAACACCCTGTATACTTAGTGTGCCCCTCACTCACTCACTCTCTCTCTCTCTCTCTCTCTGTTTAGGTTAAGGGTTTTCTTATTTTATTGTGTTTAACCGACCTCTGAACTAAGAGATTCTGTAGCCTCAGTGGCCTGTACAAGAAGAACAATGAATTCAAATTTTATAAAACTCTCTCTCAGTTATTATTTAGCGTATGGCTTTTAGTGCCGGGAGTGTCCGAGGACATGTTCGGCTCGCCAGAGTTTGCAGCTGCTTCAACCAGACACCCATGGGGTGAACTACAAGTTCCGGTCAATATCAAGTAGTTCCAACTTTCACTACCAGATATCACTGAGACCTAGTGGCGAACGTTGGAAGTTTCATAGAGCGTTTCAACGAAATCTGATCTGCAAAACTCGCTACACACAAGTGTAATTAGTGGAAGGTTATTTTACATGCCATAAATCTTTGACATGGGTCGGCTTTACTTCCCCTCCGAAGGAAGGCATACTGAGGGATTTCAACACTTGAAAAATCCGACGACTTCGGCCGGGTTCGTACCCTCGATATTAGGCATAGAAGCTCCGCATGCTACCAACTACGCCACCGAAGCCGCTTTGATTTAGTTTAAACGTCAATAAGGAAGCTCTTAAGTATGATTAAGATCATTAGATTCAAATTCAATAGTCACCCTCTTGTAGCTGAGACAATAGGAAAATCCTACCAGTTGTCTGTTTCCTTGTTTGTGGATATATTGTGCCTATCATTGACAGACGGGTTATACCTGTGTGCCTTCGAGCATAAATACAATAGAGTGCGCATTGCCACACTGCGCCTGTACTGTGACGAGAAACCAACATCTCGATCAGCTGACTAAAGGGTAAACAGAGGAACTCGCAATGGAAAGAGATAGGAGTAGGTGGTCAAATGATTTTCAATGAGGGTTTAAACACACATTTTCGTAATTTATACGACATTGGGAAAAGCATCGCACGTTTCTTTACGTACCGGAATGTAGCAAAGGTTAAGAATGTAACATATTTGGTGTTAAAAGTGAATGTCGTGTTCCGTAATACTCATACATCCAGGATCCCCTCTAGTAAATATTAAATGTTAATTCATTGTAAAATAACCCTAAAAGTCTTGACTTCACTACTTGCATTTCTTTACGTTTCCTCTTAACTCCGAAACATAAAGAAAAATAATTTAACATGTAAATACTTGTAAATACTTAATAACAAATCCAATTCTGAACCTACTGATTTTTGAACAGAATTGTGTTTGTGTAAAAAAAATATACAAATGATTAAAATTTACCCTATCTCTTACTCCACTGAACAGACCTATGAAGCAAATTTAGGATCATCACAACATCAAAGAACCTTCCTTTTCAATCATATTCAGTGTCAAATTGCAGGTTATGCTACTGATGTGACGATGTATTCTTCGATAATAAACACACTGAGGTAATATTTGTTATCTTATTAAACGTATGGACAGTGCGTTAGGTTGAGGAAAGTTTCAGATTCTCCTAGGATACATTGAAGCCGAATTAACTTCGGCCTACCTATGGAAAGAAATGCCGGATCCTTTTCTAAACGTCTCCTTACATCCATACGCTGCACAGTAATACACATCTAAGCTGTGTGCGTTCTTCCTGACAAACATATTACCCTTGTTGACCTGTCTTGTCAACTACACTCCTCGTGTTCCTGACAGCTCATTTCTTATAGCCCTTTGTTAACTGTTTTCTTTCTTCGCAATACGCAGTGATATTTTAATAGCCTGAGAGAGTATGTTCAAGATAAGCAAAGTAGTTCTCAAGGCCATCTGTGAAACAAACAATCTGACACCTTTCCTCTTGAGTGAACACATTGTTGAAAACCACCATACGAATGGTTTGCAAAAATTGGAAATGTGGAAGGCCAAACATCTTCGGTTGGTTGGTTACTTTGTTTAGGGACTGCGAGAACGCGGTCATGTAGCCCCGTGTACTTTGGGTGTGTGTAGAATTTGTCTGATAACCGGTGTTAATTGCGATGGCTGTATTAGTGTGTGTTATCTGTGATTCAGGTAGAAGGACTGCAGATGATTAATTTTTTCAAGTAGTTCCTACATTTGCCACCAAATCCTACCATCCACGACACCTAGCTGCGGACGTGGCTACTAAATGCCATCGCAGTTAGCACCCGGTGGCGAACGTTGGAACTAATAGAGCGTTTTCAAACTAACCTACACTTTTTAGCTTCCACGAGTGTAATTGTGCAAGGTTCTTTTTCATGCCATAAATCTATCGCACAGTTGGTCAAAATCGAAATCTAGGGGGACAAAATTATTTTTACGTTTTAATCATGAATTTAGAGTGAAAGCAACGTATATAATTTGTTTACTTCATAGTAAACATCAGTCAAGACCTTTTTAAGCTACGTCTACACATGCAAGAAATTGTCTATGACTAGGAGTTGGATAGAGCATTCAGTTATTTCTTCAGAAATTTTCTACCCCTAATTTACTTTTAACAAAGTCACAAAGTTCCACTTTTTACATAATCGTCGAACCCAGTGCTTCAAACAGTTGTAAACGTGTGAGAACAGGTGGCGCGGCATCTTCTAAAACGTAAAATAACTAAGTAAGTTGCAAAAAGATGCAAAAAGTCTTATAACAGGCGTAAACTACAAGACTTTATCTACATTTTAACATAAAGTAGAAAGTGACGCAGAGTGACGCGACATACTAAAAATCTAAGTGAAAATATAATTTTAAAAATAATAGTTAAATATTATATAACGCAAATATAGCTAAAATTGCGCAACAATGACGCCCATTAATAACTGAAACACGTTACAAAGATTATACCTCCAGCTGCATGTTCCATCTTAAAGCATCAGACTAACCACAAAGACAACCAAACCACAGCCACTTACATTCACCCTCCAATTCAGACTGCTCGAACAGTGGTGACAGATTTACACTAAGATGCGTTTATGTCCCAGAATAGTGAGCGGCAATTATATGAGAAAGCTGTAGAAGTAATACATTTTGATTTTTTAATTATGAAAATAAATAATTTTGTCCTCCTATATTTCGATTTTGGCCCACTGGGCGTCGGCTCTACTTCCCCTCCGAAGGAAGGCATACTGAGGCATCTTTACCGCTCTTAAAAAATCCGATGACTTCTGCCGGGTTTGAACCCGCGACCTTGGCCATAGAAGCTCAGTATGCTACCAACTACGCCACCGAAGCCGCTAACCAAAACATCTTCATGGAACAACAACAATTGTCTCAAATGACAGTTAACTCTTTGAAACTTTTGAAGCCCGTGGGATTTAACTCTGATTTTGAGTTTTGTTTAAATATAATACCACGTGATATTGTTACAACGATCACAGTATTTCACGCTGATAAATAGTGGGATTTTATGTTCGTTGTCACAGTTGTCATGTTAAATCTAAATCATTCGCTAGAACACGCCTGTCGAGGTCGGAGTGGTCTGGTAAACAACATCGCGCTCTGATGTGCATGGGGGCTAATGCAATGCCGTTACATACGATTCATTTCCAGAAATTGGGCATTGATCATTTTCTAGGTGTGTGAAATATGTCTGAAAACGTGTTATTGTATTGTCTGAACTCTGGTGTGCCCCAAAGAGGTATCCATATACACAGCTCAATACTAACTTTATTATTTCTTTCTTCTCTTCTCAGTCGTTTACCCTCCAGGTTGGTGGAACCCACGGACTCAGCGAGGGAACTCACCACTACCGCCTCTACGGGCAGTGTCCTAGAGCTGGGAACATCTAATCGGAGTAGATACAACTGGTGAGGTGTGATTGGCACCTCGCCCAGGCGGCCTCACCTGCAAAGCGAACAGGGGCCTCATGAGGGAAGGTAATGGATGGTCAGGATGGATAGGCAAGGAAGAGGGAAGGAGGCGGCCGTGGCCTTGAAGAAGGTACCATCCCGGCATTTTCCCGAAGACGAAGTGGGAAACCACGGAAAACCACTTCGAGGATGGCTGAGGTGGGAATCGAACCCCCTCTACTCATTTGGTACACCCGAGGCTGAGTAGACCCCGTTCCAGTCCTCATACCACTTTTCAAATTTCGTGGCAGAGCCGGGAATCGAACCCAGGACCTCCGGGGCGGCAGCTAACCATGCCGACCGCTACGCCACGGAGGCGACAACTTTATTATTTACTAGCTCTTAAGCCCTTCGTTGCTCGGGATCACAATTGAATATCAGGATATCGTATATTTGCTCGCTGTGTCGTATTGTGAGCAACTCGGAGGAGGTTGTCGTTGTTATAATGAGCAATATTATTGCCACTCAAAGTCCTTGTGCGTGCTTTTTAACTCATCAAAAATTGTGTTGAAATTGTTAAGTAGGTGGGTACGAAGGCTCTATACCGCCTGTAGCTTATAATAGATTGATCCTGAAATTTCGCTAATATAACTGAATACAGTATTTAAGGAGCCTATTTTCATCTTAGTATGCATTATTAACCTAACCATTACATTTTAAGGGACAATGCATTTCTTTTTCCTCCATTGTATTAGTCTTGCGTGTTCTGTCGATCAGCAACATTTAAAGAGGATAATGGTAGCCCGCAGATAAACTCCTAGAATCCCAGCTTCATAATAATAAATGCATTTGATTAGGGGAATAATGAATATCAACATGAAAAAAATCCACAGCCTCTTTCCAGTCGACCGACCGGGCCAGGAAATGAAATGAATGGAGCCCCCATCTAGAGGAGAGGAGACGAACTGTGCCGGCTGCCGAAGCAAGTCACACTCCTCTGGGGCAATGATTACATCAATGACAGATGAAATGATAGTGGAGTGTGTTGCTGGAATGAAATTTGACAGGGAAAACCAAAGTATCCGTAAATAAACTTGTCTGCCTCCGCTTTGTCCAGCACAAATCTCACATGGAGTGACTTGCAGTTGCGGGTCGTGAAGGGGAGCCGCAGAGTTGAAGCCCCCCTCCCTCCCCAGGGTATTTGACAATATCAATTTTCACTTTGAAGGTAACGGGGTAACGCTATAATTACATTTTTTTACAAGTAAAGGCCAGTCTGTCACGTAAATTCGCTTCCCCCCACGGCTGCTGCATTCTCCGCAGCACCTTAATAAGGAACTTAACATTGCACTTCCTGAATCCACTTCCCCCATTGCCAAGTTGCCCTATGAAAGCCTCTTTGGGTGCTGCAATCCTTGCAGCATCGCCACAGAGTGCCAACACTTCTTTGGAAACAATAGAGTATACAGTTTACAAACAGCTCAAATATCGTACTGGCAAAGGCTAACCTCGGGCTATCATCATCATTTTTATGTCATTCTAAAATATAATTATGTTACTCACTTTGTGTACATCCCTCGTATGTTTGTAAATACCCATACGGGATTAGTAATCAGTGCATGTAAAATGTAGTAAATCGCCAACGTTATTAATCAATAAGTTAATTAATTGATGGACCCTGCCGGATGTATGCAGGACTAATGAATTTCCAATTAATGTTCGTAACGCGTGAATCTGAAATGTATAATGCAGTAGAAACTAAGTGGAAATCATTAATAGTTTATCTTCTGTGATAATACAACCTTTCCCCATGCTCAGTGAATTAATTTATTATGTGAACTGATTCAACCAGGGATGGGAAAACTACTGTAAATGGAAAGGGAATTGGAATAACAATTAGATAAGAAATGCGAGGACAAATTCAATGCAATCTAGTGAATTTGCTTCAGAAAACGAGACGTGATAAGATCAGGAATGGAAAGATCCATGTGAAGATATTCAAGGGAAATCAATTAAGGAAACTAAAGCAACATCAAGGTAGAGCTGGTTCGGTCACTTGAAGAGGATGGATCTAAAGAGAGTAGCATGGGAATAGTTTGATACATAAAAGGAAAGAGAGCTAGGGGAAGACTAAGGACACGATGGATCTACCAAATAAAATATGATCTGGAAGATAGAGGAGTGGCATTGTGAAAGTTGAAGAAGGAGAAGAAGAAGAAGAAGAAGATGAAGAAGAATAAGAAGAATTGTATTTGCATACCCTGAAATTGAGAGCACTGTTACACCGCACCCAGGAAACTGGAGATGGTTAAATGATGATGACGATGATGATGATGATGAGGATGTCTTATCAAGCGATCGTCTCTCTGCCATATGGCTCTACAACCCACGGAGGGCTTTGGCTTACCAAGCGACCGTTGCTCTGCCATATGGCTCTACAACTCATGGAGGGCTTTGGCTTACCAAGCGATTGTTGCTCAGCCATATGGCTCTACAACCCATGGAGAGCTTTGGCTTACCAAGCGATTGTTGTTCAGCCATATGGCTCTACAACCCATGGAGAGCTTTGGCTTACCAAGCGATTGTTGCTCCGCCATATGGCTCTACAACCCATGGAGAGCTTTGGCTTACCAAGCGATTGTTGCTCAGCCATATGGCTCTACAACCCATGGAGAGCTTTGTCTTACCAAGCGATTGTTGCTCAGCCATATGGCTCTACAACCCATGGAGAGCTTTGCCTTACCAAGCGATCGTTGCTCTGCCTTATGGCTCTACAACCCATGGAGAGCTTTGGCTTACCAAGCGATTGTTGCTCAGCCATATGGCTCTACAACCCATGCAGGGCTTTGGCTTATCAAGCGATTGTTGCTCAGCCATATGGCTCTACAACTCATGGAGGGCTTTGGCTTACCAAGCGATTGTTGCTCAGCCATATGGCTCTACAACCCATGGAGAGCTTTGGCTTACCAAGCGATTGTTGCTCAGCCATATGGCTCTACAACCCATGGAGAGCTTTGGCTAACCAAGCGATTGTTGCTCAGCCATATGGCTCTACAACCCATGGAGAGCTTTGGCTTACCAAGCGATTGTTGCTTAGCCATATGGCTCTACAACCCATGGAGGGTCTTGGCTTACCAAGCGATCGTTGCTCTGCCATATGGCTCTACAACCCATGGAGAGCTTTGGCTTACCAAGCGATTGTTGCTTAGCCATATGGCTCTACAACCCGTGAGGGCTTTGGCTTACCAAGCGATCGTTGCTCTGCCATATGGCTCTACAACCCATGGAGAGCTTTGGCTTACCAAGCGATTGTTGCTCAGCCATATGGCTCTACAACCCATGGAGGGCTTTGACTTACAAAGCGATCGTTGTCCAGCCATATGGCTCTACAACCCAAGGACGGCTTTGGCTTACCAAGCGATCGTTGCACTGCCTTATGGCTCTACAACCCATGGAGGGCTTTGACTTACAAAGCGATCGTTGTCCAGCCATATGGCTCTACACGCAAGGACGGCTTTGGCTTACCAAGCGATTGTTGCTCAGCCGTATGGCTCTACAACCCAAGGAGGGCTCTGGATTACAAAACGATAGTTGCTCTGCCATATGGCTCTACAACCCATGGAGGGCTTTGGCTTACCAAGCGATCGTTGCTCTGCCTTATGGCTCTACAACCCAAGGAGGGCTCTGGATTACCAAGCGATCGTTGCTCTGCCTTATGGCTCTACAACCCAAGGAGGGCTCTGGATTACCAAACGATAGTTGCTCTGCCATATGGCTCTACAACCCAAGGAGGGCTCTGGATTACCAAGCGATCGTTGCTCAGTCACATGGCTCAATAGACCATTGAGGGCTTTGGCTTACCAAGCGATCGTTGCTCAGCCTTATGGCTCTACAACCCATAGAGGGCTTTGGCTTACCAAGCGATCGTTGCTCAGTCATATGGCTCAATAGCCCATTGAGGGCTTTGGCTATCAAGCAATCGTTGCTCAACCATATGGCTCTACAACCCATGGAGGGCTTTGGCTTACCAAGCGATCGTTGCTCTGCCATTTGGCTCTGCAACCCATGGAGGGCTTTAGCTTACCAATCGACCGTTGCACAGCCATATGGTTCTACCCATGGAGGGCGTTGGCTTACCAAGCGACCGTTGCTTAGCCATATGGCTCTACAACACATGGAGGGCTTTGGATCACCATGCGATCGTTGATCAGCCATATGGCTCTACAACCCATGGAGGGCTTTGGCTTACCAAGCGATCGTTGCTCTGCCATATGGCTCTACTACCCATGGAGGGCTTTGGCTTACCAAGCGATTGTTGCTCAGCCATATGGCTCTACTACCCATGGAGGGCTTTGGCTTACCAAGCGATTGTTGCTCAGCCGTATGGCTCTACAACCCATGGAGGGCTCTGGCTTACCAAGCGATCGTTGCTCTGCCATATGGCTCTACAACCCATGGAGGGCTCTGGCTTACCAAGCGATCGTTGCTCTGCCATATGGCTTTACAACCCATGGAGGGCTTTGGCTTACCAAGCGATTGTTGCTCAGCCGTATGGCTCTACAACCCATGGAGGGCTTTGGATTACCAAGCGATTGTTGCTCAGCCGTATGGATCTACAACCCATGGAGGGCTCTGGCTTACCAAGCGATCGTTGCTCTGCCATATGGCTCTACAACCCATGGAGGGCTTTGGCTTACCAAGCGATCGTTGCTCTGCCATATGGCTTTTAAAACCCATGGAGGGCTTTGGCTTACCAAGCGATTGTTGCTCAGCCGTATGGCTCTACAACCCATGGAGGGCTTTGGCTTACCAAGCGATTGTTGCTCAGCCATATGGCTCTACTACCCATGGAGGGCTTTGGCTTACCAAGCGATTGTTGCTCAGCCGTATGGCTCTACAACCCATGGAGGGCGTTGGCTTACCAAGCGATCGTTGCTCTGCCATATGGCTCTACAACCCATGGAGGGCTTTGGATCACCATGCGATCGTTGATCAGCCATATGGCTCTACAACTCATGGAGGGCGTTGGCTTACCAAGCGATCGTTGCTCAGCCAAATGGCTCTACAACCCATGGAGGGCTTTGGCTTATCAAGAAATCGACTCTCCGCCATATGGCTCTACAACCCAATGAGGGATATATCTTATCAAGCGATCGTTGCTCAGCCATATGGCTCTACAACCCATGGAGGGCGTTGGCTTACGAAGCGATCGTTGCTTAGCCATATGGCTCTACAACCCAAGGAGGGCTTTGGCTTACCAAGCGATCGTTGCTCAGCCATATGGCTCTACAATCCATGGAGTGCTTTGGCTTACCAAGCGATCGTTGCTCAGCCATATGGCTCTACAACACATGGAGGGCTTTGGCTTACCAAGCGATCGTTGCTCAGCCATATGGCTCTACTACCCATGGAGGGCGTTGGCTTACCAAGCGATCGTTGCTCTGCCATATGGCTTTACAACCCATGGAGGGCTTTGGCTTACCAAGCGATCGTTGCTCTGCCATATGGCTTTACAACCCATGGAGGGCTTTGGCTTACCAAGCGATCGTTGCTCTGCCATATGGCTCAATAGCCCATGGAGGGCGTTGGCTTACCAAGCCATCGTTGCTCTGCCATATGGCTTTACAACCCTTGGAGGGTGTTGGCTTACCAAGCGATCGTTGCTCTGCCATATGGCTCTACAACCCATGGAGGGCTTTGGCTTACCAAGCGATCGTTGCTCTGCCATATGGATCAATAGCCCATGGAGGGCGTTGGCTTATCAAGCGATCGTTGCTCTGCCATATGGCTTTACAACCCATGGAGGGCGTTGGCTTACCAAGCGATCGTTGCTCTGCCATATGGCTCTACAACACATGGAGGGCGTTGGCTTACCAAGCGATCGTTGCTCTTCCATATGGCTTTACAACCCATTTAGGGCTTTGGCTTACCAAGCGATTGTTGCTCAGCCGTATGGCTCTACAACCCATGGAGGGCGTTGGCTTACCAAGCGATCGTTGCTCTGCCATATGGCTCTACAACCCATGGAGGGCTTTGGCTTACCAAGCGATCGTTGCTCAGCCATATGGCTCTACAACCCATGGAGGGCTCTGGCTTACCAAGCGATCGTTGCTCTTCCATATGGCTCTACAACCCATGGAGGGCTTTGGCTTACCAAGCGATCGTTGCTCTGCCATATGGCTTTACAACCCATGGAGGGCTTTGGCTTACCAAGCGATTGTTGCTCAGCCGTATGGCTCTACAACCCATGGAGGGCTTTGGCTTACCAAGCGATCGTTGCTCTGCCATATGGCTCTACAACCTATAGAGGGCTTTGGCTTACCAAGCGATCGTTGCTCAGTCATATGGCTCAATAGCCCATTGAGGGCTTTGGCTATCAAGCAATCGTTGCTCAACCATATGGCTCTACAACCCATGGAGAGCTTTGGCTTACCAAGCGATCGTTGCTCTGCCATTTGGCCCTGCAACCCATGGAGGGCTTTAGCTTACCAATCGACCGTTGCACAGCCATATGGTTCTACCCATGGAGGGCGTTGGCTTACCAAGCGACCGTTGCTTAGCCATATGGCTCTACAACACATGGAGGGCTTTGGATCACCATGCGATCGTTGATCAGCCATATGGCTCTACAACCCATGGAGGGCTTTGGCTTACCAAGCGATCGTTGCTCTGCCATATGGCTCTACAACCCATGGAGGGCTTTGGCTTACCAAGCGATTGTTGCTCAGCCATATGGCTCTACTACCCATGGAGGGCTTTGGCTTACCAAGCGATTGTTGCTCAGCCATATGGCTCTACTACCCATGGAGGGCTTTGGCTTACCAAGCGATTGTTGCTCAGCCGTATGGCTCTACAACCCATGGAGGGCTCTGGCTTACCAAGCGATCGTTGCTCTGCCATATGGCTCTACAACCCATGGTGGGCTTTGGCTTACCAAGCGATCGTTGCTCTGCCATATGGCTTTACTACCCATGGAGGGCTTTGGCTTACCAAGCGATTGTTGCTCAGCCGTATGGCTCTACAACCCATGGAGGGCTTTGGCTTACCAAGCGATCGTTGCTCTGCCATATGGCTCTACAACCCATAGAGGGCTTTGGCTTACCAAGCGATCGTTGCTCAGTCATATGGCTCAATAGCCCATTGAGGGCTTTGGCTATCAAGCAATCGTTGCTCAACCATATGGCTCTACAACCCATGGAGAGCTTTGGCTTACCAAGCGATCGTTGCTCTGCCATTTGGCTCTACAACCCATGGAGGGCTTTAGCTTACCAATCGACCGTTGCACAGCCATATGGCTCTACAACACATGGAGGGCTTTAGATCACCATGCGATCGTTGATCAGCCATATGGCTCTACAACCCATGGAGGGCTTTGGCTTACCAAGCGATCGTTGCTCAGCCAAATGGCTCTACAACCCATGGAGGGCTTTGGTTTATCAAGCAATCGTCTCTCAGCCATATGGCTCTACAACCCAATGAGGGCTATGTCTTATCAAGCGATCGTTGCTCAGCCATATGGCTCTGCAACCCATGGAGGGCGTTGGCTTACTAAGCGATCGTTGCTTAGCCATATTGCTCTACAACCCATGGAGGGCTTTGGCTTACCAAGCGATCGTTGCTCAGCCATATGGCTCTACAACACATGGAGGGCTTTGGCTTACCAAGCGATCGTTGCTCAGCCATATGGCTCTACAACCCATGGAGCGCTTTGGCTTACCAAGCGATTGTTGCTCAGCCATATTGCTCTACAACCCATGGAGGGCTTTGGCTTACCAATCGATCGTTGCTCAGCCATATGGCTCTACAACCCATGGAGGGCTTTGGCTTACCAAGCGATTGTTGCTCAGCCATATTGCTCTACAACCCATGGAGGGCTTTGGCTTACCAATCGATCGTTGCTCAGCCATATGGCTCTACAACCCATGGTGCGCTTTGGCTTACCATCGATTGTTGCTTATTCATATGGCTCTACAACCCATGGAGGGCTTTGGCTTACCAAGCGATCGTTGCTCAGTCATATGGCTCTACAACCCATGGAGGGCTTTGGCTTACCAAGCGATTGTTGCTTATTCATATTGCTCTACAACCCATGGTGCGCTTTGGCTTACCAAGCGATTGTTGCTTATTCATATGGCTCTACAACCCATGGAGGGCTTTGGCTTACCGAGCGATCGTTGCTCAGTCATATGGCTCAATAGCCCATTGAGGGCTTTGGCTATCATGCAATCGTTGCTCAACCATATGGCTCTACAACCCATGGAGAGCTTTGGCTAACCAAGCGATCGTTGCTCTGCCATATGGCTCTACAACCCATGGAGGGCTTTGGCTTACCAAGCGATTGTTGCTTATTCATATGGCTCTACAACCCATGGAGAGCTTTGGCTTACCAAGCGATCGTTGCTCTGCCATTTGGCTCAACAACCCATGGAGGGCTTTAGCTTACCAATCGACCGTTGCTCAGCCATATGGCTCTACCTATGGAGGGCGTTGTCTTACCAAGCGATCGTTGCTCTGCCATATGGCTCTACAACCTATGGAGGGCGTTGGCTTACCAATCGACCGTTGCTCAGCCGTATGGCTCTACAACCTATGGAGGGCGTTGGCTTACCAAGCGATTGTTGCTTAGCCATATGGCTCTACAACACATGGAGGGCTTTAGCTTACCAAGCAATCGTTGCTCTGCCATATGGCTCTACAACCCATGGAGCGCTTTGGCTTACCAATCGATCGTTGCTCTGCCATATGGCTCTACAACCCATGGAGCGCTTTGGCTTACCAATCGATCGTTGCTCTGCCATATGGCTCTACAACCCATGGAGGGCTTTGGCTTACCAAGCGATCGTTGCTCAGCCATATGGCTCTACAACCCATGGAGGGCTTTGGCTTACCAAGCGATCGTTGCTCTGCCATATGGCTTTACAACCCATGGAGGGCGTTGGCTTACCAAGCGATCGTTGCTTAGCCATATGGCTCTACAACCCATGGAGGGCTTTGGCTTACCAAGCGATCGTTGCTTAGCCATATTGCTCTACAACCCATGGAGGGCTTTGGCTTACCAATCGATCGTTGCTCAGCCATATGGCTCTACAACCCATGGAGGGCTTTGGCTTACCAAGCGATTGTTGCTTAGCCATATGGCTCTACAACCCATGGAGGGCTTTGGCTTACCAAGCGATTGTTGCTCAGCCATATGGCTCTACAACTCATGGAGGGCTTTGGCTTACCAATCGATCGTTGCTCAAACATATGGCTCTACAACCCATGGAGGGCTTTGGCTTACCAAGCGATCGTTGCTCAGCCATATGGCTCTACAACCCATGGAGGGCTTTGGCTTACTAAGCTACTGCTGCTAAACCACATGGGCTGTAGATTGCGGTGTGACACGTGGTTAGCTCAATGTAAATATTGAATTTCTTGATCGAGATCGCTGCCTCTCAAATGAGACAGCTATTCAATTGACATCCCAAAGTTGAGTTCAGCCCATTCCACCCCTCATTTTAGTTTTGAAATCCCTTGGTCGACCTTCCTGGCAGAGGTTGTTTACTGTCCATTGTACCCTCACCATCTCTTGGCACAGTGACTTGCACTATTGGCTGCCATATCGGTGGTCCATTTTTGATTCCCGGCTCTGTCAAGAAATTTAATTCTGGTCCGATGACTGGAACGGAGAACACTCAACCTTGCAAGGCAATACTGAGAAGAGAAAAGTTCGATTCTCTTGTCAGCCATCCCGGAAGTGATTTACGTGGTTTCCTCTCTTCTAAAGCTGTTTCTGCGGTGTAGTTGGTAGCATGCTGAGCTTCTATGCCCAATGTCGTGTGTTCAAACTCGGCCGAAGTCCTCGGATTTTTAAGAGCGTTAAAATCCCTCAGTATGCTTTCCTTCGGAGGGGAAGTAAAGCCGGCGTGGCGGGCCCATGTCATAGGTTTATGGCATGATAAAGATCCTCCCACTAATTACACTAGTGTGAAGCTAAATTATATGTTAAATTTGACTAACGCTCTTAGGTTCCAACTATCGTCACCAGGAGTCGACTGCGGTGGCATTTAGTAATCAAGTTCAAAAATCGCCTAGTTGGTCGTTGACGGTGGCGTTTGGTAGCAAAAGTAGGAACTACTGTACTTGAAAATTCAATATCTTGAAATGAAAACAGATAACACACACTGATACAGCCATTACAATTAACACCGGTTATCAGACAGATTCTACACACACCCAAAGTACACGGGGTTATAATGACCGAGTTGTCGCAGCCCCTAAAATGAGGAACCAAACAGCCTCTCGTCTAAGCCATGCAAATGCCGGGATGGTTCCTATCTTAAGAAAACGTACGTCTCCTTCCCAATCCTATGTTCAAACATTTGATAGAAACAATACTACACACACCACAATAACACGGGTTATCTGACAATGGAAGCTTGTAGTTTTACGAGACCATTACTCTCACGATCATGAGCCACGTGACGACCTCCTATTTACGCGGATTTTGAAACCTAGGACATGATATTTCACCTAAATTCTCTCATACGATTACCGGGAATCAAACCTGGTCCACCTTAGTGGGAGCCAAGCAGCTTAGTCAATGCGCCACCACGTCCCCTAATAATAATAACAATAATACTAATGTTATGGCATTTTAGTCCCCTTTAACAGCTGAGGCTTTAAGAGACGTCAGGGTCCAAGAATTTTCCCTGAGGAGGATTTTTAACGTGCCAATAAATCTATTGACACCGATGCCCTCAAATGCAAACCGACTGCTCATTGATTCGCTCCCACAATCTAGTAAGTAAGTAATTAAGTCAGTAATTAAGTAAGTCAGTAAGTGAGCAATTAAGTAAGTCAGGAATTAAGTAAGTCATCAACTGAAAAAGTCAGCAATTGAGTAAGTCAGCAATTAAATAAGGCAGCAATTAAATAAGGCAGCAATTAAATAAGTCAGCAATTAAATAAGTCAGCAATTAAGTAAGTGAGCAATTAAGTAAGTGAGCAATTAAGTAAGTGAGCAAGCAAGTAAGTCAGCAATTAAGTAAGTCAGCAATTAGGTAAGTCAGCAATTACGTAAGTCAGTAATTCAGTAAGTCAGTAATTAAGTAAGTTAGTAATGAAGAAAGTCAGCAATTACGTAAGTCAGTAATTAAGTCAGCAATTACGTAAGTCAGTAATTCGGTAAGTCAGTAATTAAGTAAGTTAGTAATTAAGTAAGTCAGCAATCAAGTAAGTCATCAATCACGTAAGTCATCAATCACGTAAGTCAGTAACTAAGTACGTTAGTAATTAAGTAAGTCAGCAATTACGTAAGTCAGTAATTCAGTAAGTCAGTAATTAAGAAGTCAGTAATTAAGTAAGTCAGTCTTTTCAGTAAGTCAGTAATTACGTAAGTCAGTAATTAAGTAAGTTATCAAGTAAGTCAGTAAGTAAGTCATCAATTAAGTAAGTCAGTAATTAAGTAAGTCAGCAATTAACTAAGTCGTAATTAAGTAAGTCAGTAATTAAGTAAGTCAGCAAGTAAGTAGGTCAGCAAGTAAGTCATTAAGTAGTAAGCAATTAAGTAAGTCAGTAATTAAGCAGGTCAGCGAGTAAGTAAGTTAGCGAGTAAGTTAGCAAGCAAGTAAGCAGATGACCTCGTAGTTACGGCCCTTAAAACAACAATAACTAACTAACTAACTAACTAACTAACTAACAAGTAAGCCAGCAAGTACTTAAGTCAGCGAGTTAGTAGACTAAGTCAGCAAGTTAGTAAGTCACCAAGTAAGTAAATTCGTATGTACTCGCTACGAACTCAATTCTCAATCAGTGGCCTAAACAGTAAGAAATGTGCGGTACCGAGTTTACGATCAAACCGAAATAACTAGTAAACACCTGATCCAGTTTATATCGAATTTTTTGAGAAGGAACTGCTTACTACAGACACTTGAGTAAGGACCCAGTGTTGCCAGCCTTAATATACAAGGTGATGCCAACTTAATTATCACCATTGGATAATTCGTATAACCTGTGCCTCTTTTTTTATTATGTTCTATACCGACAGTAGTGGCTGCACGGGCTAAAGCGCTGCGTTAGGTCAAGGGGCCAAGCTCTCTGCTGACTCGGTAGACGCGTGGGTTCGAGCCCCACCGTCGGCTGTCCTTGAAATGGTTTTCCGTGGTTTCCCCATTTTCAACACCAGGCAAATGCTAGGACAGTACCTTCTGACAGGCCACGGCCGCTTCCTTCCACATCCTTGCCCAGTTTCATTCATCTTCATCAATTCCATCTCTCATCCCGACGCGCAGGTCGCCCACGGGCGTCGACTAGAAAGACCTGCACTCGGCCTCTCAGGAGGTTACACGACAAAAAAAATGTTCTATAGCCTGATTGTATTGTATTCGGTTATTCTAACTTCGTGTGTGTGATTCGTCCTTGATTTTACATCTCTCTCAGTGATTGACAAAGTTGTTCTTTTTTGCTCAAAATATAAAAATGTAAAGTGGTAAGTTACCTAATTACGCTCACCGTTGCCACCTTTGCAAAGAATGTTTCATTTAGAGTGTAGTCTTTATACCTGATCATCTTTGCTCAGAGATCGAAAATATTCCCATGTTATCGGATCAAATCAAAATGGTCTTACCCGTTGATAAACAATTGATTGTGTTCACCGATATATATCAGGTGTATAGATCGCAGCCTTCTAGATTAGAAATAACCAGGTATTATGCATCAAAGAATAGAAAACTGAGGTTATATCTGAATTACGGTGGCTTCGGTGGCGTAGTAGGTAGCATGCTGAGCTTCTATGCCCAATATCGCAGATTCCAACCCGCCCAAGGTCGTCGGATTTTTTAAGAGTGTTAAAAATTCCTCAGTGTGCCGTCCTTCGGAGGGGAAGTAAAGCCGGTGGGCCCATGTCATAGATTTATGGCATGTAAAAGAACCTTCCACTGACTACAATTGGGCGAAGCTAAAATTGTAGGTTAGACAACAAGAGTTTAGTGCTTTTCAGTAGGTCAACACGTATGTACCCAAAAGAGCTGGGTTATGCCCTAATCCTGAAATAAATGACATGAGATAAATAAAAATAATAATTAATAAATAATTAAATAATTAATAAATTAATCAATAAATTAATAAATAATTTATTTCAGGATTAGGCCATAACCCAGCTCCTTTGGGTACATACGTGTTGACAGACTGAAAAGTACTAAACTCTTGTTTACTAAGGCAACACTGAAAATATGGCTTCAAACCCCACAATGTTGTAGGTTAGATTTGATTAACGCACTATTAGTTCCAACGTCCGTCGCCAGGGGCCGGTTGCGGTGGTATCTAGTAGTCAAGTTCCCAGCTAGGTGTCATTGACGGTAGCATTTGGAAGCAAAAGCAGGAAGTACTTGAAATTGATCGTCTGCAGTCCTTACCTGAATTACAGATAAATCACACTAATACAGCACCGACAGATTCTACACACACACAAAGTACACGGGGCTACATGACCGCGTTGTCGCAGCCCCCAAACTGAGGAATCAACCATCTGAATTACCATGGCCCTCAACAATCCTACGAACGTTGCGATTATTGATGTGGAACAACTTTCCACTCGGTTGCTGGATATTTTTGTGTGGGGGTGATTTTGAAAAATGGGACGGAAGTGGATCGGACGGAAGTGTGTAAGCAGCCAGAAGGGATGTGATCCAGCTGGCAGAGGTGCCATCTGGAATGTTTATCACATACGGATTGCTTTGCAACAGCAGAGTATCAAGAAGGCAGTGGGAGAGTAAAAATATCAAATAGGCAGTGAAGAAAAAAAAATCAGTCTCTGTTAACGTAACTCAGTTACTGACAGGTGAGTGATGTAACAGCAGAGTATCAAGAAGGCAGTGCGAGAGTAGATATATCAAGTAGGCAGTGAAGAAAAATAAAGAGAGTCTTGGAATTGTTATCTATTACGAGAGTGTAAAAAATAAAAAGATTTTTCGTGTGTTAATGAATGTCAAGGATAATAAAAACGGTAACAACTTCAAGGTAGGATAACACGTCAGATGTTACACATCATATGCGACTACTGTAAGGCTCGTTAAGTGTTTTTTTCTCTTTCTATTCTTTGATCAGATCTGAACCAATTAATTACAATGTTGTCAGGGTTGAAATAAAAATCTAATGCATTTGAATAGAGAACTCCAATCCGTTTGCAAATAGCTGATTGTGTATGGAGAAATATCAACTGCAAAAATTAGAGATTAGATTAAAAATATCTGTTTTAGGTAGATGTCATTAGAATGGGTACATGTTGCGACTTTCGTAAATATATCTTCGCGTTTCTCATCTCCCAGACCCCAAAACCAACGTCAGTTCAAACGTTTATATATAACAGGGGTGGCTACTAACCTTAACTTTGGGAGTCGAAATTTTATGAACGAGCCAAATTGTTAAGAAATTAATGGTTTAAAAAACGATGATACATTTTGTGTGTGTTTAAGACTTCAGTCCTTTGACTGGTTTGATGCAGCTATCCATTCCTCCCTGTCCTGAGCTAATCCTTTCATCTTAACATAGCTAACACACCTTGCACCCGAGGCAATCTGTTTAACATCTGATTAACCTTGGTCTACCCCTACAGTTCTTTTCCTCGACCCTTCCTTCCATAACTAAGTTTGCTATACCTGGGTGTCCAACCAACCTATCTCTTCTCTTGATTAGCAATTGATTAGCAGTGTTTGTTTTAATTACTTACATACATTTAAAAATCTGTATTATTTTTACTCTCAGCTTGGTTTCAGGGAGCCGCACGAGATTGACTCAAGAGCCGCATTTGGCTCGCGAGCCTCGTTATGGGCACCCCTGATATATAATTTAAGAACTTTATGTGTAACAATTTCTTGTGGACACGATGACTACCGTCATTTAGCACCAATCACTTTCAAACTTATACATAAAACTAACAACCCGCCCCGGCTTCGCCCGGGAACAGTTATGAATGCATTACGTGATAAGCGCTTTATTTTCGATGTCAATGAACTACGACCTATATCCGTTTTACGTCTCGGCATGATGGTTTAAAATCACCGACTGGACTATTAAATATATTATCATTGGAGATGCATGTGTAACGAATTCTTGTCAGACGTAATTTAAGAATGGCGAGGTGCATGAAACACAAATCCCCCTTCAGTCCAATGTAAAAACACTTATAGTCGGCGATGTATTGAAGATAGAGATATGGTCTCGTGGACTTTTTTGTAGAACTTTTCATGCTCAACAATTATTACACTCATAGTATATTGATCTTTTTACCGGTTTGCCCACCGTAAGCTTAAAAGGCGCACGGACGCCAGGTTTTTGTTTTCGACTTTTACACTGAAATCGTTACTGCTTGGCTTCCTTTGATCATAAATAAATTATTTTCTAAAGAAACCGTCCTTGAGATATCCTGTACAGAATGGTGAAACCCGCACCAAAATCCATCCAGTGGTTCTCGAGATTACCCGTGACATCCAAGAATCGGGGACTTTGTTTTATACAGGGTCCGGCAGCAAAACTTTCTTTTTAAAAAACGTAATAGAACCCATTGTATGAATCAGAAAACTTTTATTTCTTTTTTATAATGTAGGCGCATACATTAAGTTTTGTTTTACTTAGTTTTAAAGATCAAATCAGGTAGGTGACACCCCCCATTCTCCATACACTGAGTAAACCGCTTTCTGGCGTTTGTCATGACTCTTGCCAGCATATCAGGCGTTGTGTTGGCAATTTCTTCTTGGATGTTTGTCTTCAAATCTTGTAGCGTCTTTGGGCAGTTCACACAAACACGGGATTAAAAAAACATAGAAAAAAATCACAAGGGGACAAATTAGGAGAGTGGGTCGGCCACTCCAAATCACCCCTAAGTGAGATGAGGCCGAGGGACTCCAGTTTTTCGTCCTGTCACACTTCCAGTTCGTCTGAACGTAGTGAATCACGTAACAATTCATTTCCGGTCCACGACAGGAGCCAACGGGAATGAATTAAAGTGCCTCTGAAAGGCGCGTTCGGTTGCGATCACAGTACATCTGCTCGAAAAGTAGGCCTCCTCCCTATTACAACGCATGATGGCGACTGAACGGTGTCGGGACAAAACATGATAGTACCACCTCACTAACGAGACCAGTAGCGCTCCGCTACATCAACCGACTGAATGGCGCACATTTTAAAAAAGGAAGTAATGCTGCCGGACCCTGTACTAAGTAGAGATATAACCATTTAATATCTCAGTCGAATTCGTTAATGGGCAAAATTGGACTAAGGGGATGGAAATGGGGGGTAGTTTTCGAAAACGTGAAATATCGCTATAACATTCTTTGTGTGTGAAAAATTGAATCCATTCAAAGTTCATACTAATCTCCAAATAAGGGCCAAACACTTACCTCAGTAAAGATTTTTTTATAGCACCAACCATTGACCAAAAGGGTGTGAAAATTTAGTTTTGAGAGAAAACATATCATACCTCCCTTAATAGGTACAATAGCAAAACTCGCTAAAATGATCAGTACACAAGAACCACGTTTATACGGCACTCCGGTATATCTGGATCTTCGGTTTATCCGGATCGAAAATAATAAAAATATATTTTTACTCTACAGTATTTCTTTTACGGAGTCGACTCTTCTTGAATGTCTTTTCCGCCAAGAATAGTTAAGGACAGGAATTGGCAGTAATTCACCCACGGTCTATCAAAGGTACCGTCCCTGCATTCGCCTGGAATTGAGAACTGATGTTAGTAAAAAGAGACAGTCAGTCTGAAAGACTAGACTTTGTATCATTTTAAATGCTACAAATGCTGAAAAATGCTAGAAAGGCTGGAGGCTTCTCGCTTCGCTCGAAGCCAAAGACTCTTGACATGTTAGAAAATTATCTGCATAATACATATCTTGCTTATCTTGTTTCAAATTACTCGCGAACGGCAAGTGCAAGACAAGGGCAAAGCAGAGCGCGTGGGGACGTGCCCCTTCCATCCATTCTAAAAACACTTATAGTGGGCGATGTATTGAAGATAGAGATATGCTCTCGCGGACTTTTTTGTAAAACTTTTCATGCTGACTAATTCTTACGCTCATAGTATATTGATATTTTTAACGGTTTGCCCACTGTAAGCTTAAGAAGCGCACGGACGCTAAGTTGGTTTTCGACTTTTTCACTGAAATCGTTACTGCTTGGCTTCATTTGATCGTACATAAATTATTTTCTACAGAAACTTTCCTCGAGATATCCTTTACAGAATGGTGAAAACTGCATCTAAATCCATTCAGTGGTTCTCCAGATTACCCGTGACATCCAAGAATCGGGGATTTTTGTCTTATACTAACGAAGTAGAGATTGTCGGGGAACACATGCACCAAGCGGTACTATGACGTCACACACCTCAGTGCATCTGGGTACATTTCGTCCCGTCACCGTAACGTAACGCCAGACCCCAGCGTAACGACGAAGTCGACAAGATCATTTAAAATGATAAAACGTCTTCGTGATCGTGCTGCGCGCAAACGCTATTCAAATGTTAGACAGAAAAAACTCACACATTATTTTAGTGTATAAAACAGAGTCGTAAATGTAAGAAAAGTGTTGTTAAATTTTTTGTGCAATTGAAAAAAAAGGCATTATACTTATGTTAATAAATTATATAACATATATTTGCTTTTAGTTTTTCCGGATTATCCAGATTTTCGATAATCCGGATCAGTTCCGGTCCCACTTAATCCGGATAAACGAGGTTCTTGTGTAGTTCTCTAAAAATTACTGAAAATGTTCGTCTGAAAATTTTTGATATGACCCGTCCTTCAATAAATGAAGAAATTTGGAAAGAGAATCCAACAAGCTAATGGGTTTTTACCAGTGTGTGAGAGGTTTAGTATGGAACCATGAAGTCCCAGAGAAATGCAAGAAAGTTCTATTCTCAATGTATTAAACACCAATTTCGACACATGCAGCAGGTACTGCCCCCGGAAATTGAATTATATTGAGACCACGATGGCTGTATTGGCAAATATGAGTAAAGTTATGAATGTCATAGTTATGACGTGGATACTCATGACGTAGGCACGGATGACGCAGATTTCATACAAGCAGGCTGGTTGAGCTGAGATTCTTGGTGACGTCATGATTTTGTTCGAGAAAGATCTTAGATTTACGACGCAGTCGCAGGAAACAAGGTATTGTGCTAAGGAAGAAGCTACGCTATTGGAGGAGAGACTCGAACCAATGAACGATAGTTTGGAAGGAAGACGGAGATTGCTGAAACTACGATATTTGATTACTTTTGGCATGCAGATTTGTGGAAATCTATTTTCAGTTATGGCATTGATTTGGAATTTTGAAGAAATTAATTTTGAGTTTTTGAAATTTGAAAATCCGTCAAGTATAACCAAAGTTAAAACTTCTAGCAATGACGCAGCAACAGGCTATGGAAGGGATGGATACGCCCCTTAAGAAGTTGATAAAAGGTCGTGCACAGGAGAGAGGAGCTCTCAGATCTCATATGTCAGATCGCATATATATTTCTGGTGATTGATAGTTATTTTCAAGTGATTCAGTGAAGTAAGGTGTCTTTAGCGTGGTTAAAGCCTGGCGCATCGAACGAACTCGGAGCAGTTCCATTTTACGCTGCTCGAAACTAGGTGAAGTTGAAACGCTCACATTAACGTTTCCACCAGTCAAGATATCAAGCGCTAACTTCAGCCTTTATGATACTTCTATTGGGCAGTATAACATTGAGGTGTGTAGAAGATCTGAACAGTTTCACAGTTATATTTCGAAAGATATTGGAACTTTAAGGCTGCCAACAAAAGTGATTTTCTCGCCACAGGAGAAACACGTTTAAAATTCCACATTATACACTACGGCTGACACGTGGAGTGCAACAGTGATATTGGAGAATACGTTTGGTATTACAACGATACATTCGACTATGGAGCATTATAATCTTGCAGTGCTTTCAATGATTATAACAGTAGTTGAGATGGAAGGCTAAGGCGTTAATGCAATTGGGACATATATCATTGGAGTAAAGTAACAGCATGGAACTTCGTTAATCGTCTTTCTACAAAAGCGAGCATGTAGTGAACATCCAACTACACTCATGCATCGTGAATCCATCGCTGAATTATACCAGATAACAGTGGAAATATTTTCATACTCCACAACTGTGAATATTTATGCGGAAATAACTACATTAAACTTCATGGCGAATTCCTGCAAGAACTTCAGGGAACTTTCAAGAGAGGCCTGGGTTGTCCCGGCGCACAAAGAAGAGTTTTGCCAGAAGGATGTTTTTCGTATCCACGGAGCAGTGCAATTTCGGAGGAGGAAGCAGTTCGATTCTCCGAGGACGCTGATTCCAGATTCGAGGACGGAGCACATCTTCACGCTGGTGAAATGGAACCAACAGCAGTTTTCTTTGAAAACTTTCCTCTAGATCTTCAATCAACAGATAAGGTAGTCGTGAACGTTTCTTGTATTATTTGAGTCTTGTAGCGATATCTGAGCAACCATTCTTCCCATATTTTTTCTGTCCTATCTTTTGCCCCATTTTCTTGATTGATATTTCTGTACTCAGTACACTTCGATGATTTATGCCTTTTTCTTCGATTTTTGAGACATTGCTATGTCATTGGCATACTTAATAATTTTGGATCAGTTGAGACTGATGATTTAGATTCTTTCAGTAATTTGCGTATTTTTGTAGTCACGATTTGACTGTAAAGTTAACGATTTGCTATGGCAGATTTGAATTCAGACAGCGTGTCATTTTAGTAAAGTAATTCTATTCAGTAAATTACTTTGACCAATTTTCTGTCATCCTCAAGAAAGAAGAATGATTAAAAGATTTTAGAGCGTTAAAATCTATTACGATATCGACGATCTTTGAAATACTAGCCGTCTTATGAACATGATTGCAACATAGACATTTATCATTGCATTATAGACAATTTTATGAAATATGTACTTTTATTTCGATTTATTGAATACACTATAGTAATGAACATTTGATAGGAGTTTTTCTCAATTCTAGATTGGAACAATAATGTTTGCATTCCACAATCTAATGGTATTCTATTCGACTATTCATGCAGTTTAGTTGAACTTTGTTTGAAGATAGTATTTTTATACTGCGTTACTTGGAAGATGTTTATCTCAATTTTGATAGACCAGGCAGGAGTGTCTAATCGTATTCGCTATTAAATTTATTTGTGATTGGCAAAATTTTACTTCATATCGATTCATGAATGAAACCCACGAAGGTTAAATAATAACAGTCATTATTACAATTGATGAATATAAGAATTTTTAAAGAGGAACAATGGATGTATAATCGTTAGTTCAGTGGACGTGTAAAAGTCGCTGTTGAATAATGCCCTTGAATAATGAAGAAGGTTCCCACAATAATTAATGAAGTTGAATTAATAAGTGGAGGATTTTTGTGTGTAGTTTGGAAGATTTTTATGCCATATATATGAAGATATATGATGAATTTTGGGCCAATTTTTGTGCAATTTTGTGCGTTATAAGCGAAGTATTTTCCCGCTGATTGTATTGTTCTTGTTCTTTGAAAGATTATTCATATGAAGATACTGTTAAAATTAACAAGAGTGTTAAATAATTTGAGAGGAAGATTTTGAATGGAGGTTACAGTCACAAATATTAATAATTATTATTAAACCTTATTAAACCTGAATTTGACAGTTAAATATAACTAACCTTCATTGGTCGATTATATCAACACGATTTGAGTAATTATCAACCGGATAAACGTGTGGTTTAATGTGTTCCTTGTATAAATAATATAAACAATTAATATTGTAAAATAATTTTGTAAATATCTTTGTTAAATAATTTAAAATGATAGTGATTAATACAAGCGTGTATAAAATTTTCAATGGTCATTTGACATTGTTATAAACAATTTATTATTGTTATAAATAATTAATGAGCTTTTGTTATTAACATTTAGAGTTTTTTTATACTCTAAACAACGCAAGTTAAGCAAGTGGCTTAAACAATTAATCATGATTTGGGATTATTGGAGGAATCCACTGGTGTTTGAATGAAGCATGTAAGACTTTTGCGTGATAATATTTCAGTTGAGATGTGAACATTTACGTATTTGAAAGGGAGAGCCAAGCTCTGAGGTAACACGCTTATGCTAGGGTTGAACGAACGGGAGTCCGCTTTGACAATACAGGTGCATTGCAGCTGGCCCGGACAACTGTGTTACAGAGGCCAAGGGCGTTCCATAATAGCCTTGTGGCTATAAATAAAATGTGAAGGAGATAAACACGCAAAACACTTGATATATGTGTCTCATCCCAAATCCCGTTTCCATCCCCAGTGCATTATTATTTTACGTTGCTATGAGCTTGAGAAAGCTAAAACATTATATGTAGAGAATACAGGTCCTACAAGAGGACATGGTTATGTGGTCGATGGCTTCTGATTGCCACGTTGATTTTTTTTTTTGTTATATCATTCTTTATGTGAAATAAATTATTGTGCAGTTTAAAGTTTCTCGTCTTCGTTCTGGTTCATTTTAAATATCATGGTGGAGGTTATTGTGTGGGCATACTTTTAAGTGATCCAGTTGACAACCCAGTCCCCGAGATAAATTTAAGAGGTAAGTAAAGGTAAGTATGAACCCCCGTTTATTTTGGTGTGTTCCACAATAATTGTCTTGTTAACTATTGTGCTCTAATCTCGATAGTATCTGTCAGTGCCATTTTTATTGATGTAGCTATGCCGGCGCGTTTGATTATTGGCAATCCGATTGAGGGGGGCGGATATCTGACAGCCTACTATCAGGATATCGGGTACAGTAGTTGGACCACAACAAAGCAAACCGAGTACAAGCAGCCGAGATGAAGTTCCTTAGAGGAATAATTGGGAAGACACGTAGGGATAAAATCAGATATGTGGAAATTAGGGAGAGAACTGGGTTCCCAAAACTGCAAGACAAGATAGAGACCAGTAAGCTAAAGGTACGGATATATCATGAGAATGGAAGAATATAGAGTAGGTACCAAAAAGAATATTTATGGAGAAAATACCAGGAAGAAGACCACGAGGAAGGCCCAGAAAAAGGTGGACAGATACAGTGAAGGAAAGCATAGAGAAAAGAGGAGTAAAAGAAGTATAAAAGAAGGAAATGAATGGTGGAGGGATAGACAACTGTGGAGGTCCTTGATTCGCAACCCGACCCAGGGAACTGGAAACGGGAAATGAAGGAGAAGAAGAAGAATATTGATGATGATGATGATGATGATGATTGTTGTTTTAAGGGGCCTAACATCTAGGTTATCGGCCCCTAATGATCTGGGTGATAGCGAAAATGATAATGAAATGGAAACCAGAACAAAATTATCTGAGACGGAAAATACGTACAAAAAGGAACTCCGATGGAAACAACTCACAATATGGTCTTACAAAAGGGAAATTAGAACGAAAAGATGCACAAAAAGAATAGATTTAAAAAGACCCACAAAACGAAGGCTAGATTCAAAATACGTACAAAATGCAATGTAGCGTCGAAATACTTACAAAATGCAACTGAAATCCAAAACAAGATGTTCAGTAAAGAACATATAGCCTACTTTCTCCTAAATGCATGGGTATTGTTACAACTCTCTGTCCTTTTCAAGGAGTTTAATTGAATGTTGGTTGTAGTAGCTTGTTGAAATACAACGTGCTATAGGGATATTAAACATGAATATGAGGTGCCCTTTGCTAGTGCTACCTCTGTAAAAAAATTCATTCAATTCGGTTTCACCGTGTTCGAATTAATAGGGGGAATCGATTTTCACACAAAGATGGCCGCCATCCGCAAAATATTAGGCTAATGACCTATTAGTTTGGTCAAAGGATGCTCCCTCCATAAAGGTATGTTGATGCAAAATTTGGTAGAGATCGGATGAGTAGGTTAATCGTAATTTGATTTAAGCATTGAATATTTGTGTGGCCGCCATTACGTTTCCGTCAATATGTCGGCGATATAACACATGACACTGAGGTGCCCTTTGCTAGTGCTACCTCTGTACCAAACTTCATTCCATTCGGTTTCACCGTGTTCGAATTAATAGGGGTAATCGATTTTGACACAAAGATGGCCGCCATCCGCAAACTATTAGGCTAATGACCTATTAGATTTGTCAAAGGATGCTTCCTCCATAAAGGTATGTTGTTGCAAAATTTGGTAGAGATCGGATGATTAGGTTAGTCGTAATTTGATTTAAGCTTTGAACATTTGTGTGGCCGCCATTACGTTTCCGTCAAGATGGCGGCGATATAAAACATGACACTGGGGTGCCCTTTGCTAGTACTACCTCTGTACCAAATTTTGTTCCATTCGGTTTCACCGTGTTCGAATTAATAGGGGCAATCGATTTTCACACAAAGATGGCCGCCATCCGCAAACTATTAGGCTGATGACCTATTAGGATGGTCAAAGGATGCTGCCTCCATAAAGGTATGTTTTTGAAAAATTTGGTAGAGATCGGATGATTAGGTTAGTCGTAATTTGATTTAAGCTTTGAACATTTGTGTGGCCGCCATTACGTT
This sequence comes from Meconema thalassinum, assembly GCA_946902985.2. Taxonomy (NCBI): domain Eukaryota; kingdom Metazoa; phylum Arthropoda; class Insecta; order Orthoptera; family Tettigoniidae; genus Meconema; species Meconema thalassinum. The sequence continues at coordinate 160,176,444 of OX336400.1, forward strand.
TCCGTCAAGATGGCGGCGATATAAAACATGACACTGAGGTGTCCTTTGCTAGTGCTACCTTTGTACCAAATTTCGTTCAATTTGCGCTCACCGTGTTCGAATTGATAGGGGGGGGGACAGACATTCAGAGTGCACACACTCACACACACACACACACACACACACACACACAGACTCACACACAGACACACTTTTTTTCGCCCTGTAGTGATCTCATGTCTACTTTCATTTTTTGCAAAAATCGAAAGTAGCCTAATACAAAATGCAAATTAGTTCGAAAAAACATACAAAATGCAATTGAGGGTCAAAATACTTACAAAATGCAATTGAAATTAAAAATGCTTACAAAATGCAATTGAAATTGAAAATGCTTACAAAATGCACAGTAGATTCAAAGGACTCATGTGGATTGACAATACTTACAAAAAGCAATTTAGATTGAAAATACCCACAAAATGCAATTGAGAATCAAAATATGTGCAAAATGCCCATCAAACAAAATGCAATTTAGATTCAAAATTCGTGCGAAATGCGGTTTTGGTTGAAAATACTTACAAAATGCAACTGAAATTCAAAATACTCACAAAGGTCCCTCCGCCATATTGAAAGACTTACTAAAAAGCAATTTAGATTGTCAATCTTTACAAAATGCAATTGAGGTTGAAAACAATGGCGAGATGTAATTTAGGTCGAAAAAACATACAAAAAGCAACGTAGATTAAAAATGACTTAAAAAACCGCTAGAAGGGAAGTTAGATACACGGTGAACCAAGTAACAAAAACAGTGAGGGATCTTAAAGAGAAAAGTAAATATAATAGAGGAGAAAAGCAAGCAAGCTTGTAGTTTAACGTGACCGTTAATCTCGAGATCATGAGCCACGGGACTTCCTTTTTACGTGGAATCCGAACCACAGGACATGGCATTTCTCTTCGAAAATCTCACATGCATTGACCGGGAATCGAACCCGGACCGCCTTGGTGAGAGGCATACAAAAATAGAGGAGAGGAGAGGAGGGGAGAGGGGAGAGAAGAGAAGGTCCGCCCCAAAGGTAAGGGACCAAAGGTGAAAACGGACCCAGCTCAGCAATCCCTCGGGGTCACCAACTCCCGAACTCACCAGCCGTGAGCCCCTGAGGGTGTAGCATTATCTACGGTGCACCAGAAGTGGTGGGGCTACATACACCCTGCCTCCTTAAGGGCCTTGAGCACAAGGCAGGAGGTAAAAGGGAAAGAAAAAGAAGGCTGACCCCTCACAGAAGGAGGGTATCAGGAAAGATGAGACAAGGGCCAATTAAGGCGGGAAAGTGAAAGACTCCCTAGGCCTCGGAAAACCTAATACCGTCGGGGTCGGAAGAGAACAAGAGTTGACCAAGGGAGGTCGACAGGAAAGAAGACGGAGAGGAGCCCGGCACAAGTAAGTGGAAGCAATGCCGGACTCAGCTGGGGGCCCGTGGTCGCCAACCCACGCCCACTAGATGTGAGCCCCTGGGGGAAGAAGAAGAATATGACCCACCCTTACGCCAAGGAATGAACAAAACATTTTCGTAATTATAAGAAGACGGTCTTCTCGTATGCTGGATATGTGGAACTTTTGTTGGTATACAAAAATTGGCAAATTTAGCAAATGAAAAATATTTTTGTTTGCCCGGAGTAATCTACCTCCGCCTTCCGTCGTGCCGAGAGGGATTTCTTTAAACACTAAATAGACCACTGTTTGAAATTAGTTCTGAAGCACCATGACCCACTTTCCATTTATAGACTCAGTTTGTTTAGTCTATATATCTGACTGATATTTGCTCAGAGTTGGACCAATAGAATTCCAATACTAACGGAGCGAAACATATAATTGGTTTACACTGGTTTGCCAATGAATATAGAACTCCAACCCGTTAGAAAGGTTCAAATTCCAATGCTGATTTGTTTTCATAATCAATCCAGACAAATGCCAGGATGGTACCTTATTTTAATACCAAGGTCAGCGACCCCAATTATAGAAATTAATAACTGAAATTACACACACTGGCAGGCATAACAATCACACAGGTTAACACATAAATACCAATCAGACCGCTTTCTAACAAACGCTTAAGTTGATAGTGGATACAGTTATATAAATTGCAAATATCACAGCCTTCTACAGCTACAGTTGATAGTGGATACAGTAATATAAATTACAAATATCACAGCCTTCTATAGCTACAGCTGATAATGTATATAGTAATATAAATTACAAATATCACTGCCTTCTACAGCTACAGCTGATAGTGTATATAGTAATATAAATTACAAATATCACAGCCTTCTATAGCTACAGCTGATAGTGCATACAGTAATATTAATTGCAAATATCACAGCCTTCTATAGCTACAGCTGATAGTGTATACAGTAATATTAATTGCAAATATCACAGTCTACTATAGCTACAGCTGATAGTGTATACAGTAATATTAATTGCAAATATCACAGCCTTCTATAGCTACAGCTGATAGTGTATATAGTAATATAAATTGCAAATAGCACAGCCTTCTACAGCTACAGCTGATAGTGTATACAACAATATAAATTACAAATATCACAGCCTTCTATAGCTACAGCTGATAGTGTATACAGTAATATAAATCGCAAATATCACAGCCTTCTATAGCTACAGCTGATAGTGTATACAGTAATGTTAATTGCAAATATCACAGCCTTCTACAGCTACAGCTGATAATCAATACAGTAATATTAATTGCAAATATCACAGCCTTCTATAGCTACATCTGATAGTGTATACAGTAATATTAATTGCAAATAGCACAGCCTTCTATAGCTACAGCTGATAATGTATATAGTAATATTAATTGCAAATATCACAGCCTTCTATAGCTACAGCTGATAATGTATCAAGGTATATGAATTGCAAATATCACAGCCTTCTATAGCTACAGCTGATAATGTGTATAGTAATATAAATTGCAAATATCACAGCCTTCTATAGCTACAGCTGATAGTGTATACAGTAATATTAAATGCAAATATCACAGCCTTCTATAGCTACAGCTGATAATGTGTATAGTAATATAAATTGCAAATATCACAGCCTTCTATAGCTACAGCTGATAATGTATACAGTAATGTTAATTGCAAATATCACCGCCTTCTATAGCTACAGCTGATAGTGTATACAGTAATATTAATTGCTAATATCACAGCCTTCTACAGCTACAGCTGATAGTGTATACAGTAATATAAATTGCAAATATCACAGCCTTCTACAGCTACAGCTGATAATATATACAGTAATATTAATTGCAAATGTCACAGCCTTCTATAGCTACAGCTGATAATACACACATCAAAAAAAGTTTTGCATCACCTCGGTTCCCAGATCTCCGGCATATAGACGTTGACTGTGTATATTGTATCAAAGATACAGTCCCTTTGACTGTTCATAGATGTCACTAAAACTGCTCAAAGATGTAAACAACCATGCATGAGCAGGGCCTATTAGACGGAGGGGGTACGACAGCCGATCAGTTCCAGTCATTCCACCAGGACGAAGGTACGCTGCTCATGTTGTCTGTAGTTCTACCATGCCTAGAAGGTCAATACCGCAGTTCGATCGCGTCCGCATTGTTACTTTGTGTCAAGAAGGGCTCTCAACAAGGGAAGTTTCCAGGCGTCTCAGAGTGAACCAAAGCGATGTTGTTCGGACATGGAGGAGGTACAGAGATACAGGAACTGTCGATGACAGGCCTCGCTCAGGCCGCCCAAGGGCTACTACTGTAGTGGATGACCGCTACTTACGGATTGCCGCTCGGAGGAACCCTGACAGCAATGCCACCATGTTGAATAATGCGTTTCGTTCAGCCACAGGACGTCGTGTTTCAACTCAAACTGTGCGCAATAGGCTGCATGATGCGCAACTTCACTCCCGACGTCCATGGCGAGGTCCAGCTTTGCAACCCCGACACCATGCAGCGCGGTACAGATGGGCCCAACAACATGCTGAATGGACCCCACAGAATTGGCATCACGTTCTCTTCACCGATGAGTGTCGCATAGGCCTTCAACCAGACAATCGTCGGAGACTTGTTTGGAGGCACCCTGGTCAGGCTGAACGTCTTAGACACACTGTCCAGCGAGTGCAGCAAGGTGGTGGTTCCCTGATGTTTTGGGGTGGCATTATGTGGGGCCGACGTACGCCACTGGTGGTCATGGAAGGCTCCGAAACGGCTTTACGATACCTGAATGACATCCTCCGACCCATAGTGCACCCATATCGGCAGAATATTGGAGAGGCATTTGTCTTCATGGACGACAATTCTCGACCTCATCGTGCACATCTTGTGAATGCGTTCCTTCAAGATAACGACATCGCTCGACTACAGTGGCCAGCATGTTCGCCAGACATGAACCCTATCGAACATGCCTGGGATATGTTGAAAAGGGCTGTTTATGGACGTCTTGACCCACCAACCACTCTGAGAGATTTACGCCGAATTGTCGTTGAGGAGTGGGACAATTTGGACCAACAGTGTCTTGATGAACTTGTGGATAGTATGCCACGACGAATACAGGCATGCATCAATGCAAGAGGACGTGCTACTGGGTATTAGAGGTAGTGGTGTGTACTGCAATCTGGACCACAAATGCTGAAAGTCTAGCTGTATGATGGTACAACATGCAATGTGTGGGTCTCATGAGCAATAAAACGAGCTGAAATGTTGTTTGTGTTGATCTCTATTCCCTTTGTATTTAAAGGTTCCGGAACTCTTGGAACCGAGGTGATGCAAAACTTTTTTTGATGTGTGTATATACAGTAATATTAATTGCAAATATCACAGCCTTCTATAGCTACAGCTGATAATGTATATAGTAATATAAATTACAAATATTACAGCCTTCTATAGCTACAGCTGATAATGTATACAGGAATATTAATTACAAATATCACAGCCTTCTATAGCTAGAGCTGATAATGTATACAGTCATATATTAATTGCAAATGTCACAGCCTTCTATAGCTACAGCTGATAGTGTATACAGGCATAACAATAGCAAATATCACAGCCTTCTACAGCTACAGCTGATAATGTATACAGTAATATAAATTACATATATCACAGCCTTCTACAGCTACAGCTGATAGTGTATACAGTAATTTAAATTACATATAGCACAGCCTTCTACAGCTACAGCTGATAATGTATACAGGAATAACAATAGCAAATAAAACAGCCTTCTATAGGTACAGCTGATAGTGTATACAGTAATATAAATTACATATATCACAGCCTTCTACAGCTACAGCTGATAATGTAAACAGTAATATAAATTACATATATCACAGCCTTCTACAGCTACAGCTGATAATGTACACAGGAATATAAATAGCAAGTACCACAGCCTTCTACAGCTACAGCTGATAATGTCTACAGTAGTATAAATTACAAATATCACAGCCTTCTACAGCTACAGCTGATAGTGCATACAGGAACATAAATAGCAAGTATCACAGCCTTCTAAAGCTACAGATGATAGTCTATACAGGAATATCAATGACAAATATTACAGCCTTCTATATTATAGTATCCAGGCAATTTAAGTCACTAATAAATCGAAAACGTAGGTTATCTATTAAACTTCCTAACAGACGCTTTATTTAGTTCTAATCTGTATTTCTGGTTATCTTTGCTCATAGCTGGACCAGGGCGAATGCAAATAGACATGCACAGCATATGGTCATGGAATACCAAACTATTATTAAGGTTATGTTTACTCACCATACAGCTTGATCTTCTTATCCTTGGTTTCCACAAGAATGATGACATAACCTCCTAGATCTACCATGATGCTGTGTGTCCTTCCTTCACGGCACACACAATGTTATTGGCTATTTCTATTATAACCACTCACTTACACACGTATCATTCTGTATGAAATAAGTTTTTACAAATGTTCTCAATCTTCCACAAATCTTTAATGTCCTCCATAGTCAATTCTCTCACCGTACGTTGTTCTTTATTACTTTTAGAACACATTTGATGGTGTGACCGGGCGCCATGTTCAGTTAGTGGGATCTCCTCTCGTCCGATAGGAGCACCAGCCTCTTTACTTCGTTAACACACTCCAAGAAAAGAGCAGTAGTAACGTACTTTACAACAAACAGCATTGTTAATAACAATATAACGTAATATATAGAATGCTTTGTTTTTATTCAAATATACACACAACAATAGCTCAAAAAATTAACAGTTAAAATGCTTTTTCTTTTTAAAATTTGGCACATTATTTTGTTTTTATTTGCGGGTTTTACTTATAAAATGTAAGAAATTTTTAGTTTATTTTTGTCTTATTTTTTTTGCGATATGATCATTTTTCTTTTCAAGTTTAAATGTTTTTAAACAGAATATGTTTACGCCGTACATATTTTAAGATATTTTGTTTAAAAAAATTATATATGCACAAACTTAATAATAGTATTGTTAAAAAGATGATAGTCGAAGTAAAGAATTTCGGGTGCTATGGGGTGTTTTCAGGGTCATTACCTTGGCGTATAATAATACCCTTCTGTTTCGTCCTGTATTATTTTTAAGAAGAGACCTGGTGTCATTTGAGATACATACGGATTCTGCCCGCTATAAGGGCGTGTCTTTAAGGAGTTTCTTGTTTTACAAGACAGCACTTCCATGTTGATATACGATAATACATTATTGTAGTAATATTGGAGTGCATTTTTTTTTTAATACACACGAGTAATGTTTGTAAAAGGGGGTGTTGGTGGGGGGTATGGATGGTTGTGTGTTGTGTTGGATGGGGAGTGTGTTATTGATGAGAGGTGGGGGTGGGGTTTAGAATTGATAAGGTATGTTGTGCCCCATAGTGTTCCACTGACTCACACACACTTCACTTCACAACACATCACTACACATGGACAAGGAGAGAGAGTGTAGACCCGGCCGGCCGGTATGTCCAGGAGCTACAGGCTCACTGAGCGTTTGAAACCAGCTTCAGATCAATACGGGGCGGGGGCTGGTTTCTCCCTCGAACCGCGGTCTACCCTCCCGAGCAGAATCACACACACTCACGGGGATTTCATCTTAGAATCATCTGCCTCTTTTTCATCCCCCCAACATACATAACGGGCAGTAATCATATCTCCAGTTCACATGCATAGTAAGCTTTTCAGCGGAGGGTGGGGAGATTGGATACGGATATGACGAAGCTTCGCAGCCTGGCTGACCGACTACGACTGGCTATGGACCAGGAGGTCATGCGTTTGAGCGTAGTTCACTAAACTCAAATGTCCCCACTTCCTTAAAACAAATGGGATGGAAAAATCTAACAACAAAGGTATGACCATTCAGTGTTGAATTTTTTTTTTTTAAACCGTACCTTTTGTCCTCCACATGGGAAAACATCATACCAGGGTTATGTTTAAGACTTGATGAATTATCAGATTCTTTCCATCCTCGAAAAACGGTTTTGTGCTTTTCTGCATTGCTAGTTGTAGAGGAAAATTGCGTGTCAATAATGATGTATTGAATCTCATTCTCTTCCTTTTCCACACGTTTCCATTCCAGCATACAACATTCTACGAAACAAATACATTCGTAACCAAACAAACAATACGTAACTAAGAGTTTGTGTTCTTATAGCAACATACAGATGACGCTAATGACCTAGTATATATGGATGAACAAACAACACGCAACTAAGAGCTTGTGTTCTCATAGCAACGTATAGATGACGCTACTGACCTAGTATACATAGATGAACAAACAACACGCAACTAAGAGCTTGTGTTCTCATAGCAACGTATAGATGACGCTACTGACCTAGTGTAGGCCTACATAGATGAACACACAATACGTAACTAAGAACTTGTGTTCTTATAGCAACGTTTAGATGACGCTACTGACCTAGTATACATAGATGAAAAAACAACAGGTAACTAAGAGCTTGTGTTCTTAATGCAACGTATATGTGACGCTAGACCTAGTATTATAGATGAACAAACAACAGGTAACCACGAGCTTGTGTTCTTATAGCAACGTATAGAAGACGCTACTGACCTACTGTACATACATGAACAAACAACAGGTAACCAAGAGCTTGTGTTCTTAATGCAACGTATATGTGACGCTAGACCTAGTATTATAGATGAACAAACAACAGGTAACCAAGAGCTTGTGTTCTTATAGCAACGTATAGAAGACGCTACTGACCTACTGTACATACATGAACAAACAACAGGTAACCAAGAGCTTGTGTTCTTATAGCAACGTATAGGTGACGCTACTGACCTAGCATGTATACTGCAGATGAACACATAACACGTAACTAAGAGCTTGTGTTCTTATAGCAACGTACAGATTACGCTGCTCTCCTAGTAGCTTATGCATGGATGAACAAACAACGCGTAACTAAGAGCTTGTGTTCTTATAGCAAAGTAGAGATTACGCTACACTCCTAGTGGCTTGTGCATAGATGAACAAACAAAACGTAACTAATATCTTGTGTTCTTATAGTAACGTACAGATGACGCTTCTCTCCTAGTAGCTTGTGCATAGATGAACAAGCAAAGCGTAAAACTAAGAGCTTGTGTTCTTATAGTAACGTATAGATGACGCTACTGACCTAGCTTGTATAGATGAACACACAATACGTAACTAAGAGCTTGTGTTCTTATAGCAACGTATAGGTGATGATACCGACCCACCAAGGAAAACCGCTTCCAGAATGGCTGTGATAGGAATCGAACTCACCTCTTCAAAGTTTTAGCTCACAAGACTGAGTGTATCCCGTTCCAACCCTCAGACGAGAATTAAATTTCTTGGCAATTATACAAAAGTGACGTAGTTACTGTTTTGTAAGTAACGGCAACTCGAATTTAGTGACTGACTGCGTGGCTCAGCGGAAACGTTCTCGCCTGCTGTGTTCAAGGTTGTAGGATCGAATCCTGGTGCAGTCAGTTGGCGTTCAAGGGTGCGCAAATGCTAGGGAGCCGTGTCAATAGATTTACTGGTAAGTTAAAGATCTCCTTCGGGGAAACATCCCAGCACCCCGCGTCTCTAAAAGCCTCAGCAGTTAAAGGGACGTAAAACCAATAACTTTATTATTATTATTATTATTATTATTATTATTATTATTATTCTTTATTAGGAATATTCTACATTATAGGAGCTTTCCTTCAACCCGAAAATATTCTAGTCCTCCACAAATTTCGGTCTTCAGCATCTTCCTCGGTTAATGATGATGATGATGATAATATTGTTGTTTTAAGGGGCCTAACAGCAAGGTTATCGGCACCTAATGGTCTGGGTGATGGCGAAAATGAAAATGAAATGAAAACCATAACGAAAATTAAGTGAGACTGAAAATATTTATGGGGGCGTGGTGGCTCAGCGGTCTAGCTGTATGCCTCTCACCAAGGCGGTCCGGGTTCGATTCCCGGTCAATGCATGTGAGATTTTCGAAGTGAAATGCCATGTCCTGTGGTTCGGATTCCACGTTAAAAGGAGGTCCCGTGGCTCATAATCACAAGATTCACGGTCACGTTAAACTACAATCTTCCCTCCTTTTTTTTTGGAAAATATTTACAAAATGGAACTCAGATTGAAACGACTTACAAAGTGTAGAGTGGAAATACTTACAAAAGGTAATTTAGAAGAAAAATACTCACAAAAGGAATAGATTGAAAAACACGTACAAAATGCAAACGAGATTGAAAATACGTAGGTTGGTTGTGTAGAATCTGTCTGATAACCGGTATTAATTGTGATGGCTGTATTAGTGTGTGTATCTGATTTTAATTCAAGTAGCCTAAGGACTGCAACTTCGAATTTTTCAAATAGTTCCTACTTTTGCCGCCAAACGCCACCGTCAACGACTACTAGGCCTAGTTCAGAACTTAGCTACTAGACGTCACCGCAGTCGGCTCTTGGCAACGAACGTAGGAACCCAAGAGCGTTGTTTAACCTATACAATTTAGCTTCACACAGGCGTAATTAGTGGAGGGTTCTTAAACATGCCATAAATCTATGACATGGGACCACCGCGCCGCCTTTACTTCCCCTCCGAAGGAAGGCATACTGAGGGATTTTTAACGCTCTTAAAAAATCCGACGGCTTCGGCCGGGTTTGAACCCGCTATATTGGGCATAGAAGCTCAGCATGCTACCGACTACGCCACCGAAGCAGCTGAAAATACGTAAAAAATGCAATTGAGGTTCAAAGTACTTACAAATTGCAATTGAAAATACACAATACAATTTAGATTGAAAAAGCCCATTTCAGATTCAAAATACGTACAAAGTGCAATTGAAATTCAAAATACTCACAAAATGCAATTGAGAATAAAAATATTTACAAAATGCTCACCATGAAAAATGCACTGTAGATTGAAAATACTTTCAAAATGCGGTTTAGGTTGAAAATACTAACAAAATGCAATTGAAATTCAAAATATTCACTCAAGTGCCAACCCCTATATTGAAAAACTTACTAAAAGGCAATTTAGATTATCAATCCTTACAAAATGCAATTGAGGTTGAAAATACTCGCAACATGCAATTTAGATCGAAAATACTTACAAAATGCAACTTAGATTGAAAATACCTACAAAATTTAGTGTAGATTCAAAAAATTCGCTAAAGGAAATGTAGATACACGGGGAGCCAATTAACAAAAACAGTGCAGGAATCTTAAAGAGAAAAGGAAATATAATGAAAAGAAAACAAGAAGTCGGTCCCCTCGAAGATTGAGCGATCAGGAAAGATGAGACAAGGGCCAATTAAGGCGGGAAAGTGAAAGACTCCCTAGGCCTCAGATAACCTAATACCGTCGGGGTAGGAAAAGAACAAGAGTTGACCAAAGGAAGTCGACAGAAAAGAAGATGGAGAGGAGCCCAGCACAAGTAAGTGGAAGCAATGCCGTACTCAACTGGGGTCCCGTGGTCGCCAACCCACGTCCCACTAGATGTGAGCCCCTGGGGGGGGGGGGGGGGGTCTCGGTTAAGCCTCAGGTAGCCTTGCTTCTCTTTACATCATCCATCCATTGTTCTCTTGGTTTACCCCGCTTGCTTTCAGCTTGCTAATGTAACATTATATTTGAATTCTATTACTGTGCATCCTTTTTGCATGTCCAAACCATTGTAATCTTTAATCTTTCTTTAACCACTTCTACTACATTATTTTTACCTGCATTCTCGTATTTCCTATTTTATCCATTCGTGATTTTCTTGCCGCCCTCCTCCAATAATCCATCTCTGTTACTAATAATTTGTTTGCTTGCTGTCTGATTAACGTCCAAGTTTCTGCTCCATATAACAAAATACTTTGTACCAATGAACTGTAAATAAGTTTCTTCGTTTTGTTTTAAATATTTCTATTATTATTATTATTATTATTATATATATATATATATACATATATAATGCGTTTGGCCCTCTAAGGAGCACGTAGAACCATTAGTTAACATTGGTCTTCTTGTTCTTCTTATCTTCCCAAAACGTCCTCATCCTTTCGCTATGTGCCTGTCTTCTTTCTTGTGTCCATGCAGCTTTAAGTTTCAAATTCTGTCCCGTAGGGATCTTGGGTGGAAACTTATACGAATTTACTTATTGTCTATATGCAGTCCGCGTCGTTGTCAGTGGGTCAATATTGATTTCAGTGAGGTCCTTTTGGGTGTCTGCTAGCCAACGTACTTTGGTTTGTCGATTTCCATTGACTATGAGGAAGATTTTCTTGGTCAGTCGGGAGTTGTCCATTCGAGCTATATGTCCGTAGAATTTCATGCGTCTTTTACGTGCGAGTGAGGCGAATCGTTCAGTCCGTGATTACAGTTCGTCTGAGCTTTTCCTCATCCAGATACCGTCCTGAAGCTTTGGTCCAAAGATTTTTCTCAGTATTTGTCGTTCTATCTTCTCAATGTATTTGATGTTGATGGTTAACGATGACGTCTCAATCGCATAGAGTGCCTCTGGGAGGATGACTGTGTGGTAGTGATGGAGTTTGGTTTTAGTGGAAAGTGATTTCTTGTTATTATTATTATTATTATAATTATTGATGTGTAACATATTTCCACTCGGTTGCTGGATATTTTTGTGGGAGAGATTTTGAAAAATGGGACAGAAGTGGATCGGAACGATCGAGGTGGCACCAGTTGGCAGTGGTGGATCGAACGGAAGTGTAAGACGCACTGCCAACTCGATCGTTCGATCCAGCTGGCAGTGGTAAGAGAAACAATCAGCGCGCGGTGTCGGAAATTGATACCATGACGTACTCTCGGCCATCTGGAATGTAAATGACATACTGAACGGTAAACGCTCATGCGAACTCTGGTGTCAAGTGATTGAAACAAAGCACATGGTACATGTTTGAAGTCTTCGTATCAGTATTTAAATGGTAAAATGCCTTAATATCAAACATTGTAAGTAGTCGGCATTGCCGGTATTATGTTTCTGCGCAATGGCTATTCAAATATTAACCCAGATAACGGTAATGCAGTCATCAATATAATATAACCGTTGTGGTTATACGAGAATTGAGCAAGCCTTCATGAATTATTGCTGAATACATTCTCTTTACTCACAAGAGGGCCTATTCATAAGGCATTTTAAACTCAATTTCACGCAGGAACATTATCGAAACAATCAAAATATAGGCTAAATGAAACTTAATTCCGTAATGCAGTATTATTGGAACGTGGAAGTAAGTCACCATCTTGTGCACAATATTTGCCTAGTCGCCTAGTCGAAATAGCCGTGGGGTTAGACCCTATGACTGTGAATCTAGAGATCTCGGGTGCTACCAGATTATCATTTTAAACGATATTTATCATATCAATATGACTCATTTTAACAGAATCCATATGAAATTACGTGTTGGTCTGTGAATCAAGAGGACCTGTTTATAAGGAATTTAAGGTTATGAGCGGTGTCGCGTCTATTAATCTAGTTGATCCATATCGTATTCTTTATTTAGGCTAGTGCTGGTGGAAGCTACAAATCATCTAATAAATTGAGTTCCGTATTATAAACTACAATATCTGTAAAACACTCCCTTATACAATAGATTAATATTTGTGCCAATAATAGTATAAAATACCGGTGTATCAACAATTTCACGTGAGGTTTCTTCTATGTCAGATGCGACTACTGTAAGGCTCGTATTATTATTATTATTATTATTATTATTATTATTATTATTATTATTATTATTATTATTATTATTCCAATTTAGTTATGTTTGAAAAGTCTGCCGTCTGTCTCTATTGAAGTAATTTGGCATGCGTACATGAATACAAATGTGTTTAAGGAGTTACGTTTATAATCCTGGGCGGGTCTGATGATGTCCAGAACCAAATTGGAACTCGTTCTATCAGGTCGGTAACATCAAAGGGCTCAGAGCTTGTTCCAAGTCAATCAAGTTGACTCCATGTCCAGTCCTTGCTTCTTATGTGACGTGTGGTGTGCAAGTCCAAGTGTATTAATGTGGACAGTAGATATAATAAAAGAGGATCTTGGCGGCACTTACAGCTATGGATCGTGTCAAAAGTAACACGGACAGAGAAGCTGACACTTTAATAGAAACTATTTTTAATTCAATTGTGTACTCCTGGAACCGAAGGAAAAACATAATAATCGTACCTTAGATCATGAATCCAATAGATGGCTGATGACGTCACGTTGTTGAAACCAACATCTCGATCAGCTGATTAAAGGGAACTGCGGGTCACTGCGGGTAGTTTAGAGCACTGAAATACTACACGTGATGATAGAATTGGGTTATTTAAAGTGAGTTCTATTCATTACTACGTCAGAATGGTGTATTACTGTGTTCCGTATGGATCTAAGGAGACGTTAAAAAAAGGAGCGGGCATTTCTTTCCATACGTATGTTAATTCATTGCTAAATAACCCTAAAATTCGTGACTTAATTACTTGCATTTCTTTAGCCTACGTTTCCTCTTAACTCCGAAACACGAAAGAAAAATGATTAAACATGGAAATGCTGGAATTTATTATAAATTATTATAATTTACCCTATCCCTTATTCCACTGAACAGGCCTGTGTTTATGCTCGAAGGTATCAAGTATTTATATGTCCATAGGCTAGACGTTTTTCTTGTTTTTTTTTGTTGAGACTGCTAGTAAATGCATCTCTGAAGATAAAAATGCTTTATGTCCCTATGCTGGATTAAATGTAGTGTGGACTACACAATGCAGTCGTCAATCATGTTCAGTGTCAAATTACAGGTTATGCTACTGATGTGACGGTGTAGTCTTCGATAATAAATATTAAACGTAAGCTATGGACAGTGCGTTTGGTTGAGGGAATTTGGAGATTCTTCTAGGATAGGCTACACTGCATCCCTAAATTAGTAAATTCTTCGTAGAATTTCAAAATTCTGGGTTATTTTTGCGAAGGTTTCTATGATTCATGGAAAATGGAATTTAAAAACAGTTCATTGATTAAAATATTTTCCTATGTAGCAAATGTAATGCATAGTTGTTAAAAACCAACGCTTACTATATCGATAGACTTCCTTATTTCCATTTTCCCATGTTGTTCTGTTAACTTTCAAAAAATACTGAAGAGGAAGGGTAACGCTGAATGAGAGCTCATCGTACGATAAAATGTTCTTACGTACCGGTACTAAAATTAGCCAAAATACATTTTCTAATGATGAAAAATAATTTGGGAAATGATGTAATAAGTTAATAGATTGAACTTGTTTGGAGCTTTCGGGCGTACAATCAAAAATGACCAGCTAGACAAACAAAATTCTGTTCAAAAATCATTATGAAAACGGTCCAACCCCTGCTTGGACAATTATAATATCCCGGGCCTAGCCTTAGCTGATGACATCCTTCTGCTTGCTCTAACACCCTATAATATGCAATATAGTATTGACGAGATCGTGAAATACTGTGAGGACTGGAACTTAAAAATTAACCCGAGTAAGACCAAAGTTATGGTCTGCAAAAAGGGAGTTAAACTGGCTAAGAATGAAAAGTGGGTCATGTATGGGTCACAGTTAGAGACGGTGAAAAAACTTGAGTATCTAGGGACGATAATGGCGAGTAATGGTAAATGGACCGAACAAATTAAAAGGGCAAAATCGAAAGGGCTAGCGGCATTGGCGAATGTTAAAGTGTTAGAGCGTAAGTTACCGAATCTTGACTACAAAGTGTATAAGAATGTGTTTAACGCACCCATCGTTTCAAGAGTACTTTATGGAGTGGAAGTATGGGGTTTAGAGGAAGGAACGAAAACCCTTGACAGTATTGTAAGTAGGTTTGCCAAGATAATTTTGGGGCTACCTAGTTGCACGGCGAATTGTGGAGCGAGAATGTTGTGTGAGGATGTAAGCATTAGACAACATATCATAAAAAAGGTCATAAAGTCTTGGATTCGTTTAAAAGCAGGTGGAGGGGGGGAATGCTTAAGGTAGCCTACCTGCACCAAATGAAGCATCAGCAAGAGGGCTACTGGGTGGACGGGGTAAGAAGTGTACTGGAAAGATTAGGAATGGGTTATCTATGGGATAGGGACGTACAGAGAGAGGAAGGTAGGGTGTGTAAAAAAGTGTGTAGAAGGGTTAAAGACGTAGAGTTGCAGGTGCTAAGAGAAGAGTGCACCAGTAGGAGAACCTTAACGGAGTTCTGCGAAATAAGGAACTTTATGAGCATAAAGCCTCAATGTCTAATGAAAAGAGAAATGAGAGGGATAATTTGGTGGTTAATGGGGGTGTATAAGAACAAAGCGTTGAGTGAAGTAGGAAAAGAGGACATTTGCCTGTTTTGTGGGAAGGTTATGGGTGCAGCGCACCTGATCAGGGAATGCAAGGAAATTAAAATGATAAGAGCAAAGTTTGTAGACAAAGCAGATCTAAACAGAATAGAAAATGAAAATGAGTATCACACTTTAACTAAATTACTAAAGATGGAATGGGGGAAAGCAGTAAGCAGGTCAATAGCAAAATATTTTAATACCATCAGGGCAATGTGGAATAAGAAAGCGTCGAATGAGATTCAGAACAAAGATGCATGTAAATTAAGCATTCAAGTACAGGAGATGGCTTCCTAAGCTATAAATCTTGTTAAAGCCTAGGAGAGCCTATCTGTATTAACTAGGTATACGATTACTACAGTACAGCCACGTATTGCTGTCTGTAGATTTTTCCTGTGAGTTTGATGATCCCCCCCCCCCCCTTTTTTTCCTGTTCAAAAATCAGTAGGCCTAATTCAGAGTTGAATTTGTTATTAAGTATTTACAAGAGGGGATCCTGGATGAATGAGTATTACGGAACACGACAGCCACTTTTTTTTTATACAAACACAATTCTGTTCAAAAATCAGTAGGCCTAATTCTCAGAGTTGGATTTGTTATTAATTATTTACAAGATGGGATCCTGGATGTATGGGTATTACGGAACACGACAGCCACTTTTAACACCAAATATGTTACATTCTTAAGCTTTGCTACCTTCCGGTACGTGAAGAAACATGCGATGCTTTTCCCAATGCCGTATAAATTACGAAAATGTGTGTTTAAACCCTCATTAAAAATCATTTTCCCACATACTCTTATAACCTTCCATTACGAGGTCCTCTGTTTATCCTTTAATCAGCTGATCGAGGTGTTGGTTTCACGTCACAGTACAGGCGCAGTGGGGCAATGCGCACTCTATTGTATTTATGCTCGAAGAATCGTACCGATAACCCTATCGTAGTATTACAGTACTATTATATAGGCAAGACACCAGTAGTAGGTAATCTGTGAGCAGGATCTGTCGAGACCTGCAATGGTTTCAAAATATTGAGGTAGATGGAGTTAGTGTCGCTTGGATATTCAGAGTGATAATGATCTTTGGTTTCGCGTGTTCTTACTCTTTGTTATGTGTTAGAATCGATCTCAATGTGACATGTTGATAGATAACAAAAGAAGATCAGATTCAAATAAAGAAAAAGATAATAAGTTTCAATCCAATAACAGGTGCGTGCATTTCCCATTGATTTACCGTTCCTTATCATAATAGGAATGAACATCCCCATTCTTCGAGATTTCTCAAATTTTCTCGTGAGGCAAAGATGAGAAGAGGCAGGTTCGATTCCCATTTCAGATATCCTAGAAGTGGTCTTCCGTGGCCTCCCACTTCTACACCAGGCAATTACCGGGATGGTTCCTAAATTAAGGCCACGGCTGCCTCCTTCCCAATCATCATCTAAATTACAAACACACACACACAAATACAGCCATCACAATAACACAGGTTATTATACAAATTCTACACACAGTCAAGTACACGGGGATACATGAGCACGATGTCACAAAGCCCCTAAATTAACAACAACATAAACAGTAAAACTCCAAACCCCCCCCCCCCCCTCCTGTATTTCTCATTATCTTCTCTCAAGAGATTGGCATCAGGAAGGGCTTTAAGCCGTAAAAAACAAAGCCAATCAGAACTTAATCTCATATCATCCGCCACCGCACACAAGCTTGAATGTTGAACTCTCCCCGGAGGCCCGGGTTCGATTCCCAGCTCTGGTAAGAAATGTAATTCTGGTCTGGGGGCTGGAGTGGGATCCATTCAGCCTCGTGAAGTACATAGAACTGACAAGAGGTAGGCTCGATTTTCCAACTGAGCCATTCTAAAAGTGGTTTTCCGTGGTTACCCATTTCTACTCTAGGCAAATGCCGGGATGGATCCTAACTTAAGGGCACGGTCGCCTCCTTCCCAAACCTCACCTGAATTACAAATACACTACAACACAGGGGCGTAAAACTCCTCGCAAACTTTGGGGGGGGGGTAAAATTTATAAACTGCGGTTTTGGGCGCTAAAGGTTGACATAACACGGTAATATAATGTAGGCCTAACGCTACATAAAAAAACGTTAATTTAATCATTATTTCTAATAATAATAATATCGTATGGCCTCGGGTGCCGTGTGAAAATGAAAATCCACAGCCTGCTTCCAGTCTCCGACCGGGACAGGAATGGAATGAATGAAGCCCCCATCTAGCGGCGAGGATATGAACTGTGCCGACTGCCGAGGCCTGACGCACTCCTCTGGGGCAATGATTAAATGAATGACAGATGAAATGAAATGATAGTGATGAGTGTTGCTGGAATGAAATTGTGACAGGGAAAACCGGAGTACTCGGAGAAAAACCTGCCTGCCTCCGTTTTGTCCAGCACAGATCGCACATGGAGTGACCGGGGTTTGAACCACGGACCCAGCGGTGAGAGGCCGGCGTGCTGCCGCCTAAGCCACGGAGGCGCCGGGTGCCGGGTGCCGGGTGCTGGGTGCCGGGTGCAAGCTTTGTAATTTGACACCCAGAGGGTAGCTTGCATGTCCAATTTCGTTGTTCCTTGAATCACTATGAAAGTCAAGGAGGTTGAACACTATAGCACTTTCTACTAGAGAAATGAGGAACTTTGTGTTGGCGGAAACTCCCGAGATTAATTTTGCCATTTTGAACACTGCCTACTGAATTCAAATGGGTTCTTTGACATGCCAATATCATATGACATGCGTGTCGTATTTTTGCCGCCTTTCAAAAAAAAACACTTACCACGGCCAGGAGCGAACCTGCAAGCTTCGGGGTTAGTAGACCGACACGTTAACCACTCACCCACCGTGGCGAGCTATTATTTCTAATTAACCCTTCGGATGCCAAGCTAATTTTAATGAAATCACAAGTTTTTTATAAACATTGGCCTACCTATAATATTTAAGATTTTGATATTTGACTGTAGGAGGCAAAATAATATACATAGTATATGAGATGCTAAATAATTAAAACCGTGTTTCATTAAAAGGTAGTCTACTTCATTTTTAGCCTTATTTTCATTTTATGAAAAAAATAGGCTTATGAGATCACCTTTTGTTCGTGTGTCTGTGTGTGCGTGTGTGTGTGTGTGATTCGTGTGTATGCCCCCCCCCCCCCCCTCCTAATAACTCCTAAACGGCTGGAGCGAATTCAATGAAACTCGGTAAGATCATAGCACCATTCTGGCCGACCCCGACCGTGCCTTCAAGTTTTATTGTGTCTCACCAATCCAACATGGCGGCTGTGCGAAATATTTCACCAGCATTCAGTTTCTCCGAAACTATTACAGATATCACCCTGAAATTTTGTACGGTGATAAAGGGCACTACTAGACATTCACCTATGAGACTTTCAAAAACCTGGTAACTACAAAACTAACATGGTTGCCAAGCGAATTTGAGACTTTTAAATAGACTTTTCTCGCGATTTAACCATCCAAACGTAATGAAACTTGGTTCAGGAAATGTTTATACACATTGCAATGCACTGGCGTCTAATTTAGTTCAATTGTTCACATAACCTCAAGATGGAGGCTGTGGGAAATTTTAAAATTAAGTTTTATTTCTTCTTCAGGTGAAAGTGTAGCCTATCTCCCGCCTGCAGGGTCAGCGTTTAGAAAAGACTGGAGCCTTATGGCGACAGTGTTGCTATAAATCGAGGCAGAGGTAGCACTGACGTCGTACGTTATGTTCACCCGCTTCGAGTACATCGCTTTCATAAGTTAGCGAGACAACACAACACCAGCAACTACCTGAAATAGAACTCGCCCAGGAAGGAGCAGTTTTGCAGGCGTTAACGGATTGGTCCAGTATTAAGGATACCGTACGCGAAGAGAACCAATAACGACATTCATTTCGTTGTGATATGACGCATTACTGATTGACAGATGTCGAGAACACAATCCTTCCTTCCTACTCGGATGTATGCTGACGATGTTAACAATTTTTACGTCAGCAATACAGTTGATCATCACCTTTTCTTGTTATTAGTTAGGCTATAATTTAGTTTATTTCAATTTTATTCTTATTGTTTTGTTTAGATTAATATTTGTAATATTGTAGTGAGTTAGCCGTGCGGTTAGGGGCGCACAGCTGTGAGCTTGCATTCTGGAGCTAGTGGGTCCGAACCCAACTGTCGGCGGCCCTGATACGAACAGAAAATAAAACAGACACACAACAATAACACCAATGACGGATAGTGCTTTAGAACTTATGTTGCCGGCGGAACTGGGCACGTGCTTCACTCCGGGCGAGCATGCAGCACTGGACGAGACTCTTCTTTCCAGCGAGCTAACCTCGAAAGTTTTTAAATTACTAAGACGTAAAATAAACGATACTTGTATGCAATAACAAAGGTAATCAATTGGCAGATAATTGTAGGGAGCTATTATGACGAAACATATATATGTTCTGAGTTCCTTCATAATAAAAGGTGACCAGTGTAGGGAGGTTTCCGTTAAAAGTAACAGCCCATAAGACCCACAGTATTTTCTAAACGCTGGATGCTACTGTATCGGAAGGTAAACAAATGAAAACAATAGAAGGGATAAAAATAACACTTCAAAAATATTCTTGCGGTCACCTTGACCGCACCTCACAAGTAGAGGGTTAAGGGGGAAAGAACATGCTATATGTCACAGTTTATTTGGAGAACGTTTGGATGGTAATTTGATGGTCACGGGACGTTTTTTAAATGGGAATCAACAAATTATATTGTGTTTCCTTATCCCTGATACAAAATTAAACAGCATTTCGTACACCAATTTTATATATACATGGTTCCATCCCTGGTGTAGACAATGCAACATTGATGACAGGTAGGTACACAGCGTAATACCAGTTATTGCATACGCATCGGACCATAGCCTAATGAAAAATGAAAATCCACAGCCTGCTTCCAGTCAATCGACCGGGTCAGGGAATGGAATGAATGAAGCCCCCATCTAGCGGCGAGGATATAAACTGTGCCGGCTGCCGAAGCCTGTCGCACTCCCCTGGGGCAATGATTAAATGAAGGAAGGAAGCTTGTAGTTTAACGTGACCGTTAATCTCGCGATCATAAGCCACTGGACCTCCGTTTTACGTGGAATCCGAACCACAGGACATGGCATTTCACTTCGAAAATCTCACGTGCATTGACCGGGAATCGAACCCGGTCCGCCTTGGTGAAAGGCATACTGCTTAACCGCTGCGCCATCACGCCCCTGTTTGATTAAATGAATTACAGATGAAATGAAATGATACTGTAGAGTGTTGCTGGAATTAAATTGGTGACAGGGAAAACCGGAGTACCCGGAGAAAAACCAGTCCGCCTCCGCTTTGTCCAGTACAAATCTCACATGGAGTGACCGGGATTTGAACCACGGACCCAGTGGTGAGAGGCCGGCGTGCTTCCGCCTAAGCCACGGAGGCTCAACACCGTAGCCTAATAAATGTTCAACATGACGGCCTTCCACCTCAATGCATTTTCCAACTCGGTGAATGAACGATTGATGTGTCCGTAAAAACATGTATCTTCGTATCCGCGTCTTCACACTGTCCGGAGTCGTTGTTTTTCACAACTAACTCGATCTTTCAGGTAACCCCACAAGAAAGAGTCCGGGGGTGTAAGGCCTAATAACGGACCTATCCAACGACCATGATAATTGTTATTTAAAGCATCCCAAGCAGGGCATTCATGTAATCCGTTCATACTTGACGTTATTATGTACGTTGGTAAACGAAAAAATGCATAGTCCTTTATAGATAGATAGATAGATAGATAGATTTTATTAATTCCATTTGATCAACTACATGTATACAATACATTTTTGATATAGGACACGTCAGAATTTACATCTATAAAATAAAAGTAGTAATAGGTATATAATACTAATACTATAACTATTTATAACTTATTATAATAACAGATATTAAGAGATACAATCTTATTGGACAACTATTTACACCTTACTCTATTATCATAATATGAAAACTTAATTCTATAAATACAACAACGTACAGCTAGGTATTACAATTAAAATAGAAAAGTAAAATATAATTATAGATTTCATCGCTCCTATACACTAAGATATTCAACTACAGAGTAAAAACAATGGCACTGCAGATAAGCTTTCAACATTCTATCAAAGGTTTTTATTTTTGGGGCGAGTTTTATATACTGGGATAGTTTATTGTATAATTTAACTCCAGTGTGAAAAAGTTCCGTGTGTGTGAAATATGAATGTTTTGATTTTTTTTGTATTATGCCTATGCACATCATTGTTTGTTTTAAGAAAAACATCCTTATTCATTAAATTCTTTTTAAAAAACATAATACTTTCAAAGATATATATGCAGGGCAGTGGGAGAATGTTTAAATCTTTAAACAGAGGTCTACATGTTTCTCTAGTGTTTACATTCGCCTTCTTTTGAATCCTAAACGTGCTTAGTACATCTGGCGACACAAAAGTTATTAAGGTTTGTATAATAATATCGTATTGCCCCCGGAAATTGAATTATATTGAGACCACGGTGGCTGTATTGGCAAATATCAGTAAAGTTATGGATGTCATAGTTATGACGTGGATATTCATGACGTAGGCACGGATGACGTAGGATTCATGCCAGTAGGCTGATTGAGCTGAGATTCTTGGTGACGTCATGATTTTGTTCGAGAAAGCTCAGAGATTTACGACGCAGTCGCAGGAAACAAGGTATTGTGCTAAGGAAGAAGCTACGCTATTGGAGGAGAGACGCGAACCAATGAACGATAGTTTGGAAGGAAGACGGAAATTGCTGAAACTACGATATTCGATTACTTTTGGCATGCAGATTTGTGGAAATCTATTTTCAGTTATGGCATTGATTTGGAATTTTGAAGAAATTAATTTTGAGTTTTTGAATTTTGAAAATCCGTCAAGAATAGCCAAAGTTAAAACTTCCAGTAATGACGCAGCAACAGGCTATGGAAGGGATGGATACGCCCCTTAAGAAGTTGATAAAAGGTCGTGCACAGGAGAGAGGAGCTCTCATACTCAGATCTCATATGTCAGATCGCATATATATTTCTGGCGATATAGAGTTATTTTCAAGTGATTCAGTGAAGTAAGGTGTCTTTAGCGTGAGGTTGAAGCCTGCCGCATCGAACGAACTCGGAGCAGTTCCATTTCACGCTGCTCGAAACTAGGTGAAGTTGAAACGCGCACATTAACGTTTCCACCAGTCAAGATATCAAGCGTTAACTTCAGCCTGTATTATAATTCTATTAGGCAGTATAACATTGTGGTGTATACAAGATTTGAACAATTTCACAGTGATACTTCGAAAGATATTGGAACTTTTAGGCTGCCAACAAAAGTGATTTTCTCGCCACAGGAGAAACACTTTTAAATTCCACATTATACACTACGGCTGACACGTGGAGTGCAACAGTTTGGTATTACAACGATACATTCGACTATGGAACATTATAATATTGCAGTGCTTTTGATGATTATAATAGTAGTTGAGATGGAAGGCTAAGGCTTTGATGCAATTGGGACATATATTATTGGAGTAAAGTAACAGCATGGAACTTCGTTAATCGTCTTTCTACAAAAGCGAGCATGTAGTGAACATCCAACTACACTCATGCATCGTTAATCCATCGCTGAATTATACCAGAGAACAGTGGAAATAATTTCATACTCCACAACTATGAATATTTCTGCGGAAATAACTACATTAAACTTCATGGCGAATTCCTGCAAGAACTTCAGAGAACTTTCAAGAGAGGCCAGGGTTATCCCGGCGCACAATGAAGAATTTTGCCGGAAGGATGTTTTTCGTATCCACGGAGCAGTGCAATTTCGGAGGAGGAAGCAGTTCGATTCTCCGAGGACGCTGATTCCTGTTTCGAGGATGGAGCTCATCTTTAAGTTGGTGAAATGGATCCATCAGCAGTCTTCTTTGGGGAATTTTCCTCTGGAACTTCAATCGGCAGATAAGGTAGTCGTGAACTTTTCTTGTATTATTTGAGTCTTGTAGCGATATTTGAGCAACCATTCTTCCCATATTTTCTGTCCTACCTTTTGCCCCATTTTCTTGATTGATATTTTTGTACTCAGTACACTTCGATGATTTATGCCTTTTTCTTCGATTTTTGAGACATTGCTATGTCATTGGCATACTTAAATAATTTTGGATCAGTTGAGACTGATGATTTAGATTCTTTCAGTAATTTGCATATTTTGTAGTCACTATTTAACTGTAAAGTTAACGATTTGCTATGGCAGATTTGAATTCAGACAGCGTGTCATTTTATTAAAGTAATTCTATTCAGTTAATTATTTTGACCAATTTTCTGTCATCCTCAAGAAAGAAGAATGATTAAATGATTTTAGATCATTAAAATCTACTACGATATCGACGATCTTTGAAATACTAGTCGTCTTATGAACATGATTGCAACATAGACATTTACCATTGCATTATAGACAATTTTATGAAATACGAACGTTAATTACAATTTATTGAATACACTATAGTAATGAACATTTGATAGGAGTTTTTCTCAATTATAGATTGGAACAATAATGTTTGCATTCCACAATCTAATTGTATTCTATTCGACTATTTTGCAGTTTAGTTGAACTTTGTTTGAAGATAGTATTTTTATACTGCGTTACTTTGAAGATGTTAATCTCAATTTTGATAGACCAGGCAGGAGTGTCTAACCGTATTTGCTATTAAATTTATTTGTGATTGGCAAATTTTTACTTCATATCGATTCATGAATGAAACCCACGAAGGTTAAATAATAACAGTCATTATTACAATTGATGAATATAAGAATTTTTAAAGAGGAACAATGGATGTATAATCGTTAGATCAGTGGACGTGTAAAAGTCGCTGTTGAATAATGCCCTTGAATAATGAAGGAGGTTCCCACAATAATTAATGAAGTTGAAGAATTAATAGTGGAGGTTTTTTGTGTGTAGTTTGGAAGATTTTTATGCCATATATATAAAGATATATGATGAATTTTGGGCCAATTGTTGTGCCATTTTTGTGCGTTATGAGCGAAGTATTTTCCCGCTGAATGTTGTTCTTGTTCTTTGAAAGATTATTCATATGAAGATACTGTTATAATTAACAAGAGTGTTAAATAATTTGAGATAAAGATTTTGAATGGAGGTTACAGTCACAAATATTAATAATTATTATTAAACATTATTAAGCCTGAATTTGACAGTTAAATATAACTAACCTTCATTGGTCGATTATATCAACACGATTTGAGTAATTATCAACCGGATAAACATGTGGTTCAATGTATTCCTTGTATAAATAATATAAACAATTTAATATTGTAAAATAATTTTGTAAATATCTTTGTTAGATAATTTAAAATGATAGTGATTAATAGAAGCGTGTATTAAATTTTCAATCGTCATTTGACATTGTTATAATCAATTTATTATTGTTATAAATAATTAATGAACTTTTGTTATTAACATTTAGAGTTTTTTTATACTCTAAACAACGCAAGTTGGGCAAGTGGTTTGAACAAATAATCATGATTTGGGATTGTTGGAGTAATCCATTGGTGTTTGAATGAAGCATGTAAGACATTTGCGTGATAATATTTCAGTTGAGATGTGAACATTTACGTATTTGAAAAGAGAGAGCCGAGCTCTGAGGTAGCACGCTTATGCTAGGGTTGAACGAACGGGTGTCCGCTTTGACGATACAGGTGCTTTGCAGCTGGCCCGGACAACTGTGTTACCGAGGCCAAGGGCGTTTCATAATAGCCTTGTGGCTATAAATAAAATGTGCAGTATATAAACACGCAAAGCAATTGATATATGTGTCTCATCCCAAATCCCGTTTCCATTCCCAGTGCATTACTATTTTTCATTGCTATGAGCTTGAGAAAGCTAAAACATTATATGTAGAGAATACAGGTCCTACAGGAGGACATGGTTATGTGGTCGATGGCTTCTGATTGCCACGTATATTTTGTTGTTTCATTTTTGTTAAAAATCATTCTTTATGTGAAATAAATTATTGTGCAGTTTAAGGTTTCTCGTCTTCGTTTTGGTTCATTTTAAATATCATGGCGGAGGTTATTGTGAGGACATACTTTTAAGTGATCCAGTTGACAACCCAGTCCCCGAGATATATTTAAGAGGTAAGTAAAGATAAGTATGAACCCCCGTATATTTTGGTGTGTTCCACAATAATTTTCTTGTTAACTATTGTGCTCTAATCTCGATAGTATCTGTCAGTGCCATTTTCATTGATGTAGCTATGCCGGCGCGTTTGATTATTGGCAATCCGATTGAGGGGGCGGATATCTGACAGCCTACTATCCGGGTTATCGGGTACAGTAGGATTGGCGACCCTGAAACGTGGGGCATGTTCTACAGAACTGGATTACCAGGAGGATTGCCGCAATTCGGTGGGGCTCGATTGTCTCGATTGGCATGTTCTACAAAACTGGATTACCAAGTCATTGCAGTAGAATTGACACCGCAATTTTTGTGGAGTGTTCGAATAACATTGGATTACCAAGTTATCGATGTCAAAGGGATTGTGAAGACTCAAATAAAGAGGTTGATTCTTTGTTAGATGTCTTAGCCAATTGTAGAATTTGAGAGTGTGATTATATAGGAATAAATGTTGTATTGTATTAGGAAAATTACACTCAGAAAAGATCAGATCGTATACAACTTGAGAGAGGTTAAATAGGCTGGAAACTTAGAAAAATCGCCTATGATCTGGAATCTTATTTTATTTGACCGGCTTATGACATGTATAGTCATATTAAAGATAAAATTAAACTATTTGGATTATAAATGTAAACTTTGTGTTAGGATATTTTAAAGTGAACCAAAGAAACTTGAACATGTGCTTGAGTTTATTTCAACATGAAGTGTCTACGAAGGTTAATTATAAGGTAATTATAAGTTAGATTTAAGACAGAAAATTGCTCAAACTATATATATGGTGAAGAATGTTGCTCAGATGTTGTTATTTTACTCTGTTTGATGTATGTCCCTAAAGCAGTTTATTATTGAAATAGTATTGAAATGGCAGATGAGAGTTTGAGGAAGATGTTAGAGGAGATGTCTGCTAACTTGAAAGCTAGCATGAATGAAAGTGTGAGGGAGATGGAAGCTAGAAATACTAGTCGAATGGAGGAGAATGCTAGTAATATGTCTGCTAACTTGAAAGCTAGCATGAATAGCAGTATGAAGCAGATGATGGAGGAGAATGCTAGTAACTTGTCAGCTAATTTGTCTGCTAGGCTGGATGAAAATTTGAAAGTCATTCAGACCAGTTCTGCAAACCTAGAGGATAATATGTCGCGTTTACAGATCAGTACCCAGGGAATAGAGAGTGCCGTGAGTGACATTCATAAAGATGTGTCTGATGTTAAAATTGATGTGTCTAAGGTACAAAAAGATCTTACTATGTTGAATCTTGATGTTGCTAATGTCCGAAGTGATATTTCTTGTGCTAGGGCTGAAGTAGTTGTTGTTAAAAATGATGTTGCGACTGTCCAAGACAAGGTTGAGGAAGTCCAAAGAGAAATCCAAAATATTAGAACTGATGTGTCCAATGTTCAGGTTGATATTAATAACATTCATTCGGATGTAAATGAGATGCAAAGTGATATAAATAAGATTCAAGTAGAAGTCAACACAGTTTTCGTAGATATTGTTAAAGTCCAAACTGATGTAAATAAAGTCAGGGAAGAAATAGAAAATTCGAAAACACTTTGTACGCGTAATATGAGTGCATTAACGACTAGGCTAGTTGATGAGTCAGTTAGAACGACAGCGTCTTTAGCAGGTTTAAAGTATGATGTAGAGGTCATGAGAACCCAGGTATTAGACCATAATAGATTACTTAAAGACGATATCGAAGTAGACATAGCAGAAATGTTAACGGCAAATGTAGCAGTATGGAAAGAGGAGTGGAATAGGTCAAGTGGGGAACATGTAACCCAAATTCAGGAACGTATTGAAAGAAAACTTGCCAGTACTCAAATAGATATTAACAATGAAGTAGTACAGATTAGGAAAGATTTAAGCGTAAGGATGGATTCGCTATCCGAGAGACAAGTAGAAGATAGAACACAAATAGGTCAGGATGTGCAAGCATTAAAATCTGCGTTAGAGGATCAGATTCATAAAGTTGTCTCTGAGGTAAATGAAACGACGAGCAAATTGCAGAATTTGAAGCTAGGAGAAGCTAGTTTGATGGAGACCTACAAAGAAGAGTTAATCAGGAAAGTCTTAACGGAAATCACTGACAAGGATACAGAAGGCTTGGCTTGCGAAACCAATAGGAATTATGTCAGAAGATATAACCTAGATCCGGAAGAGAGAGAGACGTGACTCCTGAAGAACGTATAACCAGATTCAGGGAGGAAGATGACGAGAGGAATAGGGAACCTGAGTGGAACTATCGTGATAGTGGGAAAAACTACCCGGATTCATATCCGAGGAATGTGACGGTCATCAGGAATTTTGAAGACAAACCGCAAAAATTCAGCAACACTGATAGTTTGACGCCTATAGAATATATCAGGAACCTCAAAGATTATTTCATCGAAGCTCACATTCCCAGAGAGAGAGAGATGAAGATAGTGGAAAGAATTTTGATTGGAGGACCCCTTGAATGGTTTAGAGCTTTTAGATACACTTTCAGTAACTTTGACGAGTTTGCAGAGGCATTAATCAAACGATTTTGGTCCATAGAAGCGCAGAATTCGTTAAGAGCGGAGGTTTATTCAAGAAAATACTCAGGTACTCTTCCAACACGGTACGCTGATTTCTTTACGAGTCAATTGTCCCGCTTGAGATTTTTGCAACCCCCATTGTCAACGGAGCAATTAATTGATGCGATTTCTCGTATGCTGCCTGTGGAGGTGAGGAGACTAATCATTTCGTCAAACATCAGGGATTTGACCAGCATGGACGAATTACTGAGGAGGTTAGACTACACAAGTCCAATGCCTAACGTGGTACAGAAAGGTCAAAGGCATGACTTCAAAGAAATAAATACTGTATATATGGACCAAGTTCAGCAAACTGACAAGCCAGATGAAGAGAAAACTGACAATGTAGGTCCTCACAGGAATAATCAGTCTCGGAATAACAGATCGCAAGGTTACCGTCCGTATCAACAGAGAAGAGGCTGGAACTATAATCGAGGCAATTACAACAATGGAAGAGGCAGATACTACAACAATAATGGTTATAACAGAAATTATAATAGAAATAACCAGAACCAAAATAGAAATCAGGATTCTCAAGGTCAGGTTATGACACCCGATCAGTATCAGGAAAGACAGAGGGAAAGCCAGCAATACCTGAAGGAGTTACGGGAAAAAGAAGCCGAAAATCAAAAGAAAAGGCAGGATGTTGTGATTGATCCTGGACCTTCTACAAGTCAGCAGAACTTGGAAAACAGAAATTCAGGACAGAAGAGAAAGTAGAGAGGAGAGAATACATTAGCCACACACAAACCCAGAGTAGAAGAGATTTATGATTAAGGAACATAAAAGAAATATTATAGAAGAGTAAGCCAATAATAATTCAATTTCGTGTTCAAGTGAATTGAGATATTTATAACACAGAGTTTAAAAACAATTTGCAACTGTTTTTAAAACGTGGTGAAGGGAGAATGCCCCCGGAAATTGAATTATATTGAGACCACGGTGGCTGTATTGGCAAATATCAGTAAAGTTATGGATGTCATAGTTATGACGTGGATATTCATGACGTAGGCACGGATGACGTAGGATTCATGCCAGTAGGCTGATTGAGCTGAGATTCTTGGTGACGTCATGATTTTGTTCGAGAAAGCTCAGAGATTTACGACGCAGTCGCAGGAAACAAGGTATTGTGCTAAGGAAGAAGCTACGCTATTGGAGGAGAGACGCGAACCAATGAACGATAGTTTGGAAGGAAGACGGAAATTGCTGAAACTACGATATTCGATTACTTTTGGCATGCAGATTTGTGGAAATCTATTTTCAGTTATGGCATTGATTTGGAATTTTGAAGAAATTAATTTTGAGTTTTTGAATTTTGAAAATCCGTCAAGAATAGCCAAAGTTAAAACTTCCAGTAATGACGCAGCAACAGGCTATGGAAGGGATGGATACGCCCCTTAAGAAGTTGATAATAGGTCGTGCACAGGAGAGAGGAGCTCTCATACTCAGATCTCATACTCAGATCTCATATGTCAGATCGCATATATATTTCTGGCGATATAGAGTTATTTTCAAGTGATTCAGTGAAGTAAGGTGTCTTTAGCGTGAGGTTGAAGCCTGCCGCATCGAACGAACTCGGAGCAGTTCCATTTCACGCTGCTCGAAACTAGGTGAAGTTGAAACGCGCACATTAACGTTTCCACCAGTCAAGATATCAAGCGTTAACTTCAGCCTGTATTATAATTCTATTAGGCAGTATAACATTGTGGTGTATACAAGATTTGAACAATTTCACAGTGATACTTCGAAAGATATTGGAACTTTTAGGCTGCCAACAAAAGTGATTTTCTCGCCACAGGAGAAACACTTTTAAATTCCACATTATACACTACGGCTGACACGTGGAGTGCAACAGTTTGGTATTACAACGATACATTCGACTATGGAACATTATAATATTGCAGTGCTTTTGATGATCATAATAGTAGTTGAGATGGAAGGCTAAGGCTTTGATGCAATTGGGACATATATTATTGGAGTAAAGTAACAGCTTGGAACTTCGTTAATCGTCTTTCTACAAAAGCGAGCATGTAGTGAACATCCAACTACACTCATGCATCGTTAATCCATCGCTGAATTATACCAGAGAACAGTGGAAATAATTTCATACTCCACAACTATGAATATTTCTGCGGAAATAACTACATTAAACTTCATGGCGAATTCCTGCAAGAACTTCAGAGAACTTTCAAGAGAGGCCAGGGTTATCCCGGCGCACAATGAAGAATTTTGCCGGAAGGATGTTTTTCGTATCCACGGAGCAGTGCAATTTCGGAGGAGGAAGCAGTTCGATTCTCCGAGGACGCTGATTCCTGTTTCGAGGATGGAGCTCATCTTTAAGTTGGTGAAATGGATCCATCAGCAGTCTTCTTTGGGGAATTTTCCTCTGGAACTTCAATCGGCAGATAAGGTAGTCGTGAACGTTTCTTGTATTATTTGAGTCTTGTAGCGATATTTGAGCAACCATTCTTCCCATATTTTCTGTCCTACCTTTTGCCCCATTTTCTTGATTGATATTTTTGTACTCAGTACACTTCGATGATTTATGCCTTTTTCTTCGATTTTTGAGACATTGCTATGTCATTGGCATACTTAAATAATTTTGGATCAGTTGAGACTGATGATTTAGATTCTTTCAGTAATTTGCATATTTTGTAGTCACTATTTAACTGTAAAGTTAACGATTTGCTATGGCAGATTTGAATTCAGACAGCGTGTCATTTTATTAAAGTAATTCTATTCAGTTAATTATTTTGACCAATTTTCTGTCATCCTCAAGAAAGAAGAATGATTAAATGATTTTAGAGCATTAAAATCTACTACGATATCGACGATCTTTGAAATACTAGTCGTCTTATGAACATGATTGCAACATAGACATTTACCATTGCATTATAGACAATTTTATGAAATACGAACGTTAATTACAATTTATTGAATACACTATAGTAATGAACATTTGATAGGAGTTTTTCTCAATTATAGATTGGAACAATAATGTTTGCATTCCACAATCTAATTGTATTCTATTCGACTATTTTGCAGTTTAGTTGAACTTTGTTTGAAGATAGTATTTTTATACTGCGTTACTTTGAAGATGTTAATCTCAATTTTGATAGACCAGGCAGGAGTGTCTAACCGTATTTGCTATTAAATTTATTTGTGATTGGCAAATTTTTACTTCATATCGATTCATGAATGAAACCCACGAAGGTTAAATAATAACAGTCATTATTACAATTGATGAATATAAGAATTTTTAAAGAGGAACAATGGATGTATAATCGTTAGATCAGTGGACGTGTAAAAGTCGCTGTTGAATAATGCCCTTGAATAATGAAGGAGGTTCCCACAATAATTAATGAAGTTGAAGAATTAATAGTGGAGGTTTTTTGTGTGTAGTTTGGAAGATTTTTATGCCATATATATAAAGATATATGATGAATTTTGGGCCAATTGTTGTGCCATTTTTGTGCGTTATGAGCGAAGTATTTTCCCGCTGAATGTTGTTCTTGTTCTTTGAAAGATTATTCATATGAAGATACTGTTAAAATTAACAAGAGTGTTAAATAATTTGAGATAAAGATTTTGAATGGAGGTTACAGTCACAAATATTAATAATTATTATTAAACATTATTAAGCCTGAATTTGACAGTTAAATATAACTAACCTTCATTGGTCGATTATATCAACACGATTTGAGTAATTATCAACCGGATAAACGTGTGGTTCAATGTATTCCTTGTATAAATAATATAAACAATTGAATATTGTAAAATAATTTTGTAAATATCTTTGTTAAATAATTTAAAATGATAGTGATTAATAGAAGCGTGTATTAAATTTTCAATCGTCATTTGACATTGTTATAGACAATTTATTATTGTTATAAATAATTAATGAACTTTTGTTATTAACATTCAGAGTTTTTTTATACTCTAAACAACGCAAGTTGGGCAAGTGGTTTGAACAAATAATCATGATTTGGGATTGTTGGAGTAATCCATTGGTGTTTGAATGAAGCATGTAAGACATTTGCGTGATAATATTTCAGTTGAGATGTGAACATTTACGTATTTGAAAAGAGAGAGCCGAGCTCTGAGGTAGCACGCTTATGCTAGGGTTGAACGAACGGGTGTCCGCTTTGACGATACAGGTGCTTTGCAGCTGGCCCGGACAACTGTGTTACCGAGGCCAAGGGCGTTTCATAATAGCCTTGTGGCTATAAATAAAATGTGCACAACAATTCACCTCTAGGGAGGCTTTGCAGTATTTACAACGATGCAGTTCGTGAAAACTGGAAACTAGATTTCTGTCTCTCAACTAGACCGTTCTTGGAAATTATAATCCAGTCACTGAATTCATATTTGAAATAAAATTATATATCACGCAAAACAGGACCAACAATGTATCGTATGTGGATAGGCCTGTTCCCTAGTTATTAAAGTTACCTTTTAGTTTTCTATGTCATCATCTTCATTTCCTCTGACACTGGGTGGGGGCAAATATGGTTCCTCTCCACTTTGTTCTGTCGTTCCACCATTCCTCTTCCGACACGGTGTTCCTATCCAGATTCCGTTTTATAATGCTATACTTCATTAAGCCCCGTACTTCTATGTAATAATTTCAAAACCTGTGCTTATATTTGGCATAAGATACATTTAGATGTATTTTTTTATTATATTTAAACTAAGCTTTTTACTACCATGCATTTACATCCGTGTGAACTTCCTAGTTTTAAGAATTACATTTAGGCATTAATACTTAATGTAGAAATACCTGGAAATGTGTTTCATTGTGTAGGTGCACTGCTATTGGGGTGCACATTGAGCCCTGTTGTGTACAGTCAACAAATAAATAAATAAATAAATAAATAAACTTTTATCCCAGACAGTTCTTTATACAGGGAGCGGCAAAACGATCTGACGGTTTTTAAATCACAACAACACAAACATTTTAAATGATACAAACTCTTTTATTACTTATAACAGCAAGGTGTACATGTCAATTAATGGAAAACATGAAAGAACAATAGATTTTAACTTTTAAGATTTGAAGATAACGTCTTTGCCATGAGGCAAAAAGATCTGACGGTTTCTGTCGTTGTCAGCATCAGTTCCGTCAACACTTTAATGTGGGTCGAATTAACATGCGATCAAGAAATGTGCCATACTCACAAAACGTTGCAGCCTGCCGCAGTCTTAAAGTGAAGCTAGCGATGGTTTCTCCTTGCTTCTGCATTACACTGCGAAATTTGATGCTCTCAGCAAACTTGTTGCGTGTGGCGTCAAAGTGGCATTTCAGCTTAGATTGAATCTCGTTGTATGACAGAGTTTCCGGATCATTAGGACTCACCAAGATCTTCAGGGCATCATTGAGTTCAGATTCCATGTACACCCGTGCAAAATGTGCGTGTTTATCCGTGGGTACCTTGCTCAAGTTGAGCGCCCAGGTAAAGCGAGTGAAATAGTCGGCTACAGTCGTTCCGTCGGTAGTGCGATACGGTTGCATTGTGAACTTTGGCGGTCGAGATTCCGATGACGTTGTTGACCCTATTGTCTGTCGGATAGCGTTGGCGATCATTGCCGAGAATTGTTGGAGTTTCTCAGAGGTTAAGTCCGGCATGGTGAAGAAGAGTGGAGAACAGTATTTCTAACACGCACTTGCGATGAACTTAGTTCGGTGCACACACTTGCGTTGAGGTTAGAAAGTTCACTCGGTTTAGTTTCCAGCACGCACTGCGATGAACGTCGTTCGGTGCAACACTTGCGTTGAGGTTAGAAAGTCACTCGGTTTCACAACGTTATTTATCTTATCCTACTTCTGACACCACTGTTATATCGTGGGAGATACAAGATAAATAACATACACTTGTTAATATAACACAACGGTTTATTAAACACTGGTCGATACACAACGATACACAATGTGAACTAACTTGAGCGGAACTGTCGTCTACAGTCCGCGGATGCATATATACATAGTAGCTGGAAAGTTCCAGAATCGAATGTTCCAGATTGGAATGTTCTGGGCATAGTGACTAGAATGTTCGTGTTAACTCAAGTAGCCTAAATACACAACACTGACCAGAATGTTCATGTTAAGACAACACTTTCTAGAATGTTCATGTTAACTCAAGTAAATACACAACACGTATAAAATGGTTATTGTCCAGCAGTTGAAGCCTAATGACTATGCAAAGCTTCAGTGCAAGACTGGAAGAATGCATGGCAAAAGATGGGCATCATTTGAAAGACGTTATCTTCAAATCTTAAAAGTTAAAATCTATTGTTCTTTCATGTTTTCCATTAATTGACATGTACACCTTGCTGTTATAAGTAATAAAAGAGTTTGTATCATTTAAAATGTTTGTGTTGTTGTGATTTAAAAACCGTCAGATCTTTTTGCCGCTCCCTGTACAACGCTTAGTTTCTCAGATATAGTAGGAAGAGTGCCAAATATGGAATACCTTTTTATTTTAATAAAAATGACGACCTCCTTTTTGACATTGTTAAATTCTAAATACATGTTACGTTGCTACAATCAGTCTACTTTATCAGCTATTTATTTTTATTTTGATTAACACTTATTTTTTTTGTAAACTACAAAATATAATAAAAACTGTATTTTTTTTGTTCTGAAAAAAGTGTTCCTAATATGGAATACTATTATTTGTATCCTAAGCATTTTGTTTTAATAAACATTCATAGTCTGTATGCTTAAAATAAGAAACACATGAGCATAATTTAAAATAATAAAACATTATTTGCTATGTTTATGTATAAATGTGCCTCCTTCGGCACTTGAACACACGGTTGGAGGAAAGTATCTGAGAGTCCAGCATTTTATCTTTGTAAGGTTAGAATCTCAGCCTTGCCTGGAGCCCTTCCTCGTTGAGGACCCTTTCGCCTTGCTAATTTAGGAACAGGACAAATGTATTCTGTTACGATTAGTTCGTTATTGTTGTTTTAAGGGGCGGAACTACGAGGTCATCTGCCCCTTGTTACGATTAGGTTCCATTATGTTTCCTAATAGGATTTCGAATTTTTTGGGGCAGAGCTAGAAACATCCACTTCTTCTTCCTTTACTGTTGTATTTTTCTTTGTTGTTAAACGAAACAATTGTTCTTGGTACATCATATGCACTTGCTGCCAATTTGTAACCCATTCTCCCTGTCCATACTGGAGTGATAGAGTGTTGCATATCTCGTACTTCCTTCCACTTCTTCCGTACCTTTCCCCTCTGAATTGTCCCTCCGTTCGGTCATGGTTCTAAAGAAAAGAAAAACTTCCTGTACATATGGAAAAGTCTGGCTCCAAATATGGAATACTATTCCATAATAGGAACACCACAGTATTCCATATTAGGTTCACAGCAGCATTTAATTTGCACCTAACAAAATATGTATACCAGTTCATCAAATGTATTTGTCCACTGCATAGTTTGTATGGTTAGTGCACACTCTACGTAACGTTGACAGACTTTTGGAATTTAGATAAAGCATTAATTTGTAAACGACTGCAATTCATACCTTCCCAAAACTTCTTGGAGGTTGTAAAACACTCATTCCACTTTCACGGACAAAGAATCTGATGTTCAGATCCCACAAATGAAGCAACAAGCGGGAATAATAAGCGGATTGAATTACTGTTACTGATTCAGACAATTCCATGTAGTTACGTGATTTCATCCTCTTAGAACGTGCTCTATGTATCGAGGATTATTGCTGTCAGCTCATGAAGCCTTCTCTTGTAGCCTATGTGGTGTGCGGTCTCCTCGACAAGTTTCTGCAATCCAAACTCTCCGAGCGCTCCATAATACAGTACTCATACAGTATGTACTCCAAAGTTTATTATTACTGTACCTTGTAACACTCTTCAAACTTCTGTCCATATGGCGGACTAGCAATAGTACCCTTGTAATAATGGTGTGTGATCTCCGTAGGGGCCTGGTGCCAAATGACGCCCGTATTCGACATGAGCGTCGTGACCAGGATGAAATGAATGATGAAGACGTAACAAAAATATCCGTTATTTACTTACTCATTTACTTACTTATTTATTTAGTTACTTATTTAATTGTTTACTCATTTATTTATTTATTTCTTGCCACGGTGGGTGAGTGGTCAACGTGTCGGTCTACTTACCCTAAGCTTGCAGGTTCAGTCCTGGCCGTGGTAAGTAATTTTTGAAAGGCGGCACAAATACGACACCGTGTCATACGATGTTGGCATGTCAAAGAACCCATTTGAATTCAGTAGGCCGTGTTCATAATGGCAAAAT
The DNA here is from genome assembly GCA_946902985.2 of Meconema thalassinum. NCBI lineage: Eukaryota > Metazoa > Arthropoda > Insecta > Orthoptera > Tettigoniidae > Meconema > Meconema thalassinum. The sequence continues at coordinate 160,213,306 of OX336400.1, forward strand.
TAATCTCTGGATTTACCGCCAACACAAAGTTCCTCATTTCTCTACTAGAAAGCGCTATGGTGTTCAAGGAGCTTAGATATCTAACCTCCTTGACTTTCATAGTGCTTCAAGGAACAACAAAATTCGACATGCAAGCTACTCTTTGGGTGTCAAATAACAAAGCTTGCACCCAGCACCCGAGGCCATACGATAGTATTACCGTATATTATTTATTTATTTATTTACTAATTTATTTATTACTTATCTATTTATTTACTTATTTACTTACTTATTTATTTACTTATTTACTTACATATATGAGGCTGTCATGGTTGGATCATGTGGAACGAGTGGGGGAGGGTAGAATGCCAAAGAAAGTAATGCACGGAAGAATGTATGAAACAAGGAAGAGAGGAAGACGCAGAAAAGGATGTATGAAGGACATAGAAGACGACCTTAAGATGAAGATTAAAGGATGGTGGGAGAAGATAAAGAAGAGAGACGTTTGGACGTGTATTGTGAAGGAGGCCAAGGCTCACCCAGGGCTGTTGCGCCGAGAAAGTAAAGTAAATACTTACTTATTTACTTATTTATTTACTTACTTATTAGTGTCTTTACTTATTTATTTATTTGAATCGTTTATTTATATCGTAGCAAGCTTCTGAAGCGATTGCATTCTAAACTGTTTCATTAGTTACCGTTACTATTGAAATTTCTTAATTTATGTAATTGATTAGTTATGTTAATCACTTCAACAAAAAAAGTCAACCCCTGGCACTATACAGCCCATGAAGGGCCTAGACCGACCAAGCGACCGCTGCCCAGTCATTTGGCCTGCAGATATTGGGGTGACGCGTGATCAGCGCATCGGGTCCCCTCGGCCGTTAATCTTGATTTTCGTGATCGGGGCGCTGCCTCACTGTCAGGCAGCTACTCAATTGTCCTCACGAGGCTGAGTGCACCCCGTTCCAACCCACACGTCAGTTTTAAAATCCCTGACGGAGCCGGGAATCGAACCCGGGGCCTCCGGGAGAGAGGCAGGCGCGCTACCCCAACACAACGGGGCCGGCTTAATCACTTCAACAAACACTAAAATAAAACTTTGATAACTTAATGTGGATTTGTAGACTTAGCTGATTTATGGAAGTTCCTGTACTGACGTCGACTTCACTTCACTCCACACTGTGAACAGTTACTGGCCGCGGGAAGTGTTTTATCAACTGCATAAATACACACATCAAAAAAGTTTTGCATATTGCCATAGAGCACAGTGAGGATGGACTTATTTATTAAGCAGTGTCCATACCTGGTCTACACAATAGGCATGTATAGAACTAGCACCGATAGAGCGCACCGCTGTTGTACAGGGTAAGCGCAAGGCGCTCTTCATATGTCTCCTGTGTTCACATGCCGCTAATATCTACGAATTTAAATTGTTTAAATTGTTAGGCTATTTTCATGACTATGCCGAGCTATTGCAATGTTCCTCTTTGCAAAAATCAGGGAAGTCCGTTTTCGTTTCACCAATTTCCACAAAATAAAGAAATCAGGAAGAAATGGTTACATGCTATTAGAAGGAAAAAATTCGGTGATAAAAATCTGACCGAAAATATTAAAGTGTGTTCCCATCATTTTCAACCCGATGACTTCACGAAAACTGTGTTGGGAAAGTGTGATTTACAAAGGGAAATAATTCCTATTTTGTACCTATAATCTGATTAGGCATTTCGATAACAATCACTGAATTTATGCGTTTGTATTTAAAGGTGAGAGAGCAAGATTACAACCAGGTGCTGTTCCATCGCTTTTTCCGTGGACCACGAACACAACAAAGATAAGGAAGAGGCCATACACAAGAAGATTACCGGACTACTACGATAAGCCTACAGTATCGGAATCTGCAGAAATCATCTCCATTGAAGTACGGGAAAAAATCGTCAATATACACGAAGAAATGAATGTAACATTTGTGAATCCCATTTTCAAAGGACATCAATACTCGGACAAATACTTAAAGAATAAAATGTCGCAACATTAACAGTCACACACGTATTATGGTTAGTTTCTTGAAATCAGAATTAATCGCCAACTTCCATCTGTCCGACGGAAAATGTAGTAGCGACTGACTTCTACATTGTTGAGACATAGTCAGATGAATGGAAAAAGTTCGTGGTCCTGAAGCAGGGATTCTCATTTTTTTTTTAAATTGTACCCCTAAGTCGTTTCCAAAGATTCGTATTGATAAATTGACAAAATGGCATAAGCACCAAATGTTGCGATGAATTTTCGAGGTATTGTACCCGATACCTAGTTGAGGCTATCGGCTACGCCAGCAGACATTAAGCCGTAGTTGAGATATTGGGAAGAGTTAAGAAAAGATAGCGCTCAGATCGAGTCAAGAGGAATGTCAGGATGACGTAGAAGGTCTAGGATTTAGAAGGCGCTGACCGCAGTCAAGCAGATGAATTTATGGATAGAAATATGAAGCTTTATTAAGATCTATATGGAACATGGTATTTAAACATCTTAGAAGAGGAGATATAACATGCATTATATGTGGTAATAATTTGAAGGACGTCAGATAACCCTTAAGTTATTTTATAACTTAATAGCCGAGATGATGGGGGTTCGAGATTATATTTGTGACGCAAGACCACGGTGGTGGGGAGGACGTCACGTGACCGCACCAGGCAGGTAAGGGTCAAGGCAGTACAGACACTGTCAGTGGAGCTCTGTGAGCCAAGCAAGAGAGTCGAGCTGTGTAGCACACGCCAAGCTTGGTACAAGGTCGCGCAGCGAACAGAAACTGTCACGGAAAGTGAAAGTGACAGTTTCAGCTTCTCCGAGCAGCGAACGACAAGTAGGTCAGTGAGCCGGTCGGACATCCGCAGCAAACAAGCATAGGAGGCCGGGGTTTTTAAAACAGCATTGCGAGTAGTTGGAGAACTTTATTCCAAGCTGCATTTCAACGCAGAACGGCATAGTAGAGCGACATGGCGAGGCCAGCTTTAGGCGGAGATGATTATAGCATTGCAGTAAAACCGAGCGGGTTATTTCCCATTATATACGCAAGCATTATGACAGAAACTGAACTTCATTACTACATTGAGTTGGAACGTTTATTCAGCATTTGAATTATAAAAGCTGATAGTTAAGAGATACTGCAACTTTGAACTTCGAATGAACGTAGTTTTTCTTAATGGCATTACGACTATGCATTTCATAACGCATTCCAAGTAACATTAACAATTTCAGGCAAACGGAATGTTGTAAGCATATACACTTCTGAACATTAGCACGTGCATTAATGCAATTATTTCTTATGAAGTGTTATGAATTACCGAGTATGAACACAGCTACAGGGTGTTTCATAAACTTAGACACTCTGATAAAACAATTTTATTTTCTACAAGTAAAACTAAACCGCTGTGGAAATTGAACTTTCAACACTCAAACTGAACATTGTATAGAACAGTGGCGTAACGTAGAAGAGGAATAGGGGGTCCGCTGTTTCTATGAACTTTTTCGTGAGGATTTGGACAATATCCGCTATGGATAACCAGAAGTTTATCATGTCGGAGTAAACGCAGACAGAGACGCGATGGCACCACAGAGCGATGGATTCGATTCCTGACGAGAAGGAGGTCCACCAGCTGATTCACTTGGGAATTTGAAGGCAATCGTCATTGCATGGATGGAATGATATTCACGCCGATCTTTCGAGAATTCATTACATAAGGAAAATCGACGATCTTTGAAATTTAATAACAGCTGATTATGAGAAGGTACTGTAAGAGTTATAACTTTCTGATACGATTATTTTCATGAATACTGGGCACACATGTATATTTTTCTAATAGGAGTGATATGATTATATAAACATGGCTTTGACTTTATATGCTTCGAAATTTTGCTAGAATATGGCGTGACCATATGATATGGCAGGCATCATTATACGAAATTCTCACCATTGGTTGGCTATATTAAGCAGATGTTTGGTCTTTTAGACATTTTTCCAGCAAGGATAGTTTTCATGAATAGTTTTTTTTGTGTGACGAGTATTTCGAACTCGTGATCTGCAATTGATTATCTATATTACTTCGTCAGTTCATTGCATACTAGCGAGTGTGTATTATTCATCAGTAGGGATTTTTTCCATTGGATTGTTTGGAGATATTAAGATGTTATTCACTTTAGTGAATGAATATCGCTTTTATATGACAACTAGAGACTTGTTGATTCCTATCTGGTACATTCACTCATATAGTCTTCGAGATGGGGTCTTTCGTATTTATACGATTGTATGGTGGTTACTCATCTTACCCATCGCTCAGGGCACTATCATGATTAGTCGACGGGGCGAGGTCTTTCGTATTTATACGATTGTACGGTGGTTACTCATCTTACTTGCCATTGAGGGACTCATTTTTATCATCCGAGTGTACATGAGATTGTAAGTGAATCAAACAAGGAACTACTAGTCACATATCAGTCGAAATTTTGTTAAATAAACTAACGATAAATGTCAGCAGGGTTACATTTGTAATTCTTGTTTGCCAATCCAATATTTTGTTGCTATACTCTTTTGAGAGTAATTTCAGTTTAACAGCTGTTACAGCTGATGCTTTTGATGATTTTTGTAATTGAGTTTGATACCTTTGAGAAGGATTTAAAGTAATAGAATCTTGTAAGATGAATCATTACTGGTCAGATTTATTTTAAGGCAGATCAGTATTGCAGATTTTGATATGAGAGATTATAGCACATTGGTGTTTTTCTGTGATGTGAACTATGAGAATTGTAAGAGAATTTATGCTATTTGAAAGCAGATCTTGAATTACTGAGGTAATATTTTTTCCAATTGTTTAAAGAGTTGTCTAGATGTGATCAGAGTAATTACAGTTATTGGAGATTGTGTGCGTTGATAATTTGAAGCCAGTTATATATTTTTTGTAGATCATGCAACATGGTTAAGTGAAGTTTGTGATAGGCATTTTGTGGAAGTTGCCAAGTGATAGTTGCAATGTTGCTAATGCATTTTGAAGCAGACATGAGGTTGTCGAACCCAGTCTAGCGTAATTGTTGAGATTCATGCTGTATGTGCTGAATATTTATGGAGTTTTGTGGAATAATTGTGGTATTCAAATGTGATATTTGAAGAATTGAGGATATATAATGTAGTTGTGGATAGTCAGATCCAACGTGATGTCGTGAAGGCAATAATATTTTTTGGCATGATAATTTAATACGAGATATAACTTGGAAGTGATAAAACTGTAAGACAACGTTCTATAACCCATATTAAACAATTTGTTAGGAAATTAAACAAATAAATAAAGTTGATAATACAAGATTTTCTGAGAATAATAATTAATGAAATAATAATCTGAAATTTAAGCATATTAATGATCTGACCTAATGAAATAAAAATCAGAATGACTAGATGAAATAATAAGAATCTAAATAACCAGAAGAATGAAATTTAAATAAGTTGATAAATTAAATTTTGGAATAAATCAATGAATTAAATAAATGGATGAATTGAAGATTGAATAAATAAACTGATTTAAATAAATTAATAGATGATTGGATAGATGATGAATAACTGAATTAGAAGGTGATAATTAACTAAAGAAGCTGATGATTAATGAATTTATATGGAATTAAAATAAATTTGATTGAGATATAATTTAAGGAATTGCAACTTGAGTTGAGGATTTAAATGATTTAATGGTGATGAGTTAATGATTCTGACAGGAATATGTTGAATTTTGAAATGAGAATTAATGTGAGAAATATTTAATTTTGATGATGATGATAATGATGACCAATGAGCCGTGAATTTTCTGTAATTCACAAACAAGTAATTATGAATGACAATGTAAATAGTGTAAATTAATTATTCAATGTTTAGGAGCATTTTACTAACGTGTTCAACATTTAAATTATGACATGCAAGCCATAAATTGCGTGATATTTAAAATATGTGATTATAATATGTGTATGTTTAGACAGATTAATAACTTTTTCAAATCCACATTCATGATGTTAAATTAAAGAGAAATTAGGTCTCAGGTATCACAAATGTCAGTGATGAAAGACATAGTGGTACAGTGATCCTGAGAACCCAAGAGAACTTTAGAGATTTTTCTGTTTTATGTGGATGGAATATTTTTGATTAGAAAGGAGATGGTTCGATTTTTGGACAATGACAATTTAACGTTGGCATTCGACCATACTCTCAGGTAGGAGGAATATTTAGCATGTCTGTCTGACTATCAAAGTGAAATAAATTTGTTTTTATCTTAGTTGTGATCTGATGATGGTGTGATTTTCCTTTTTCTTTCCTTGTCTTGAGTAAGGCTTAACCGGAAAGGAGGTGGTTTGCCAGGAATTCAGTTGATGGCGCCCATTTATATTTGCATTTTTTTTATTAAACTTAAGCCCGTATCGACCCTAGAGATACTTTGTCTCGTGTTACCCAACTGCTTTTTCGATAACTCAGCTGAATTTCCGACACATTCCTTATTTGACTAGAGGTTCATTTAACTCCGCTCTGTCCTGGAACTCCAGGAATGCGATGTAATAGCAGATGGGTCATCGCATCCCCAGGACGAACGGGTACAGAGAGAGAGGGATAATTGGCTTTACCCACCTGTGGGGCTTCGATTTTGTTTATTCCATGGAATCACATCAGATTTGGATTACTGAGAGATTGATCTCAAGTTCATTTAATTGTGTTATAAAATTTATTAAACTTAGTCCGACAATATACTTGTGTGCCCTTTCCAGTGTTCATGTTAATCGTATTAGTATTATATCATGTTAGTTATAAGTCATTTTTCCTATACCCAAGTGAATGCAGGAATTGAGACATTGTGATGTGTTGTTGTCTAACGTCTCTGAATAAAACGTCTATTGAAAATATAATTATGTTGCCGGAAGATTTAGCTAAGGTGTTAGGAGAGTTGCAGAGTGGTATGTCTGGTATTGCAGAAACTATTTCTAAAATGGAAACGGAACTTAAAGAACAGATAAATAGTTCAGAAGCTAGGTTAGAAGCTAGATGTAAAGAAAATGTGCAAGCATTACAGGCTAGTAACGAAGGCAATCTGAACGACAGTTTAAAGTCATTAGAGACCAGATTACAGTCAAATAGTAAAGATGAGTTGATGTCATTGGAGACAAGAATACAGACTAGTACTGAAGCTAACTTGAAGGATAGTTTTAAATCATTAGAAGAAAGATTACAGTCAAATAGTGAAGACAATTTTAAATCATTAGAAGAGAGATTACAGTCAAATAGTGAGGATAATTTTAAAACATTGGAAGAGAAATTACAGTCTCGTAGTGAAGAAACTAACACAGAGTTAGAAAACAAGTTAACTAGGTTAGAGAATAGATTAACTTTAAAGAATAATGAGATGCTTAAGACTTTACAATTAGATATAATTGCAGTAAATATGAAAGGAGAGGAAAATGTTCAAATATTAAGAAAGAATATTATTGAATTAGAAAGTAGAGGAGAAGAAAATATTCTTACTTTAAGAACAGACGTTATGTCTATACAGAAATACATTAAATCGGATGTATCGAAGTTGAGATTCGACATCGATGGTTTAGTGGCAGATGTAGGCAAAATTCAAGAGTGGTCTACCGAAGTATCTTTCGAAACTAAAATCAATGGTCTAGAGATGAATCTAGGTAATGAGATTAAGGATTTAAAGTCAGTAATTGGGACCATTAAAGAGGATGTCTTAGGAGAGGTTAATTCTAATTTAAAATCATTAGAGAATCAATTGCAGAAAGATATTAGGAAAATGGATGACGATATAGAGCAAAAGGTTAATGAAAACTTAGCTTTATTCAAAAATAGAGTCGGTGCAATCGTGGAAGAACGGTATAGTGAGGTCGATGCCGAAGCAAAAGAAAAACGTGCAGGATTAGATGAGAAATTAATCGCAGGTATGGCGAACTTAGAAGCGAGATTTACGGAGAACAAGGAAGCGATGAAGATAGATTCAACTCTATTTAGGACAGATGTTGATCTGTTAAAGGAACAAGTCGCTTCAGTAAAGAATACATGCGAAGACAAGATTGACAAGTTGAAAAACGATTTAGAGGAGAGTAATAAAACGCAGAATGTTACGTCGTTAGATGAGTTGAAGACTCAGGTCAAGACCGCAGAGAAATTGGCAGAAGATAGGATAACTAAACTAGAATCTATGATTAACAGTTTCACCAGTCAAAATATTACATCAGGGGAAATATCGATAAATCAGACACCGATAGACCGCAGTATGAGTAATCAAGAAGTTAGCATGGGAGAAGACCGTCAAACGCAACCGAATGTGACATTCGAAAGGGCAAGTTCAACCCCTCAGGATAATCCGAATTCGAATAGGAGTACGTTGGGTACAAGTGAACGATACCCAGGTCCAGTTACCATTATCAGAAATCTGGATGACAAGCCGAGGAAGTTTTCTGGAAATACAGGGGTTACACCAGTCGAATTTCTGCGAGATATTCGAGACTACATGGCGGAACATAGAGTAGCCAAAGAAAGAGAGCTAAGGATAGTCGAACGCGCCTTAGACGGGTCTGCGCTAACTTGGTTTAGAGCGTTCAGAAGCAATTTTGCGAATATGGAGCAATTTGCCATAGCATTCTTGAGGAGATTTTGGAGTGCAGAGGATCAACTGAACGTAAGAGCAGAAATGTACTCGAAGCGTTATTCTACGTCACATCCGACGCATTATGCCAATTATTTTACGTCACAGTTGGCTAAATTGCAGTTTCTGATTCCTCCATTGCCAGAAGAAGAGCTTTTGCAAGCTATAGCGAGACAGTTACCGATTGAGGTACAGCGATCACTCATAGCGTCGGGAGCAAACACACTTGAGCACTATGACGACATTTTACGGCGATTAGACTACACAAGCGCTCAAGTTACGCCTAGAAATACAAGAAGCGACAATAGAAACACGCAAGAGGTGAATGCGGTAGTCGTTGATAACGCAGCTCAAACGGACAGAAGAGATTCCTGGGAAAACAGAAGGAACGAAGGAAATCGAGGAAACATCCGTAACGTTCGTGGAAATGATCGGTATAGAGGACCATATGAGATGCCATACGATCAGGAAGCAAGAGACAGCCGATACAGAAATTATAACCAGAATTCCAGATATCAAGATAGGAATCGATACAACAATAGATATCGTGGTAGAAACAACTGGAGCCAAGGTCAACAGTATAATCGGAACGACAGGCAGGATGGCCGAAGAAACGATCCTAATGAAGGACGAGACAATCGTGAATACGAGAGATCGAGGCAAGAAACTAGACAGCCTAGTGCACCACCCGAGGAGACAGTCAGAGATGTCAATCGAGCAAGCACGAGTGATAAATGGAAGAAACAGACGTCAAAGTAATACAGAATCAAGATGCTAATCATTGGAAATCAATCATCATCATTGGAAGTCAATCATCATTGTTGAGCATTAGAAAGTACCATCATGCTGATTAAGAGAATTGTAGAGCTATCGTGTACATGTGTTATATATAGAATGCCTGAGAGTGTATTTTTTTTCTCAATCCTGATTTAAAACAAGGAGATGTACGGGAGAGATGTACCCGATACCTAGTTGAGGCTATCGGCTACGCCAGCAGACATTAAGCCGTAGTTGAGATATTGGGAAGAATTAAGAAAAGATAGCGCTCAGATCGAGTCAAGAGGAATATCAGGATGACGTAGAAGGTCTAGGATTTAGAAGGCGCTGACCGCAGTCAAGCAGATGGATTTATGGATAGAAATATGAAGCTTTATTAAGATCTATATGGAACATGGTATTTAAACATCTTAGAAGAGGAGATATAACATGCATTATATGTGGTAATAATTTGAAGGACGTCAGATAACCCTTAAGTTATTTTATAACTTAATAGCCGAGATGATGGGGGTTCGAGATTATATTTGTGACGCAAGACCACGGTGGTGGGGAGGACGTCACGTGACCGCACCAGGCAGGTAAGGGTCAAGGCAGTGCAGACACTGTCAGTGGAGCTCTGTGAGCCAAGCAAGAGAGTCGAGCTGTGTAGCACACGCCAAGCTTGGTACAAGGTCGCGCAGCGAACAGAAACTGTCACGGAAAGTGAAAGCGACAGTTTCAGCTTCTCCGAGCAGCGAACGACAAGTAGGTCAGTGAGCCGGTCGGACATCCGCAGCAAACAAGCATAGGAGGCCGGGGTTTTTAAAACAGCATTGCGAGTAGTTGGAGAACTTTATTCCAAGCTGCATTTCAACGCAGAACGGCATAGTAGAGCGACATGGCGAGGCCAGCTTTAGGCGGAGATGATTATAGCATTGCAGTAAAACCGAGCGGGTTATTTCCCATTATATACGCAAGCATTATGACAGAAACTGAACTTCATTACTACATTGAGTTGGAACGTTTATTCAGCATTTGAATTATAAAAGCAGATAGTTACGAGATACTGCAACTTTGAACTTCGAATGAACGTAGTTTTTCTTAATGACATTACGACTATGCATTTCATAACGCATTCCAAGTAACATTAACAATTTCAGGCAAACGGAATGTTGTAAGCATATACACTTCTGAACATTAGCACGTGCATTAATGCAATTATTTCTTATGAAGTGTTATGAATTACCGAGTATGAACACAGCTACAGGGTGTTTCATAAACTTAGACACTCTGATAAAACAATTTTATTTTCTACAAGTAAAACTAAACCGCTGTGGAAATTGAACTTTCAACACTCAAACTGAACATTGTATAGAACAGTGGCGTAACGTAGAAGAGGAATAGGGGGTCCGCTGTTTCTATGAACCTTTTCGTGAGGATTTGGACAATATCCGCTATGGATAACCAGAAGTTTATCATGTCGGAGTAAACGCAGACAGAGACGCGATGGCACCACAGAGCGATGGATTCGATTCCTGACGAGAAGGAGGTCCACCAGCTGATTCACTTGGGAATTTGAAGGCAATCGTCATTGCATGGATGGAATGATATTCACGCCGATCTTTCGAGAATTCATTACATAAGGAAAATCGACGATCTTTGAAATTTAATAACAGCTGATTATGAGAAGGTACTGTAAGAGTTATAACTTTCTGATACGATTATTTTCATGAATACTGGGCACATATGTATATTTTTCTAATAGGAGTGATATGATTATATAAACATGGCTTTGACTTTATATGCTTCGAAATTTTGCTAGAATATGGCGTGACCATATGATATGGCAGGCATCATTATACGAAATTCTCACCATTGGTTGGCTTTATTAAGCAGATGTTTGGTCTTTTAGACATTTTTCCAGCAAGGATAGTTTTCATGAATAGTTTTTTTTTGTGTGACGAGTATTTCGAACTCGTGATCTGCAATTGATTATCTATATTACTTCGTCAGTTCATTTCATACAAGCGAGTGTGTATTATTCATCAGTAGGGATTTTATTCCATTGGATTGTTTGGAGATATTAAGATGTTATTCACTTTAGTGAATGAATATCGCTTTTATATGACAACTAGAGACTTGTTGATTCCTATCTGGTACATTCACTCATATAGTCTTCGAGATGGGGTCTTTCGTATTTATACGATTGTATGGTGGTTACTCATCTTACCCATCGCTCAGGGCACTATCATGATTAGTCGACGGGGCGAGGTCTTTCGTATTTATACGATTGTACGGTGGTTACTCATCTTACTTGCCGTTGAGGGACTCATTTTTATCATCCGAGTGTACATGAGATTGTAAGTGAATCAAACAAGGAACTACTAGTCACATATCAGTCGAAATTTTGTTAAATAAACTAACGATAAATGTCAGCAGGGTTACATTTGTAATTCTTGTTTGCCAATCCAATATTTTGTTGCTATACTCTTTTGAGAGTAATTTCAGTTTAACAGCTGTTACAGCTGATGCTTTTGATGATTTTTGTAATTGAGTTTGATACCTTTGGGAAGGATTTAAAGTAATAGAATCTTGTAAGATGAATCATTAATGGTCAGATTTATTTTAAGGCAGATCAGTATTGCAGATTTTGATATGAGAGATTATAGCACATTGGTGTTTTTCTGTGATGTGAATTATGAGAATTGTAAGAGAATTTATGCTATTTGAAAGCAGATCTTGAATTACTGAGGTAATATTTTTTCCAATTGTTTAAAGAGTTGTCTAGATGTGATCAGAGTAATTACAGTTATTGGAGATTGTGTGCGTTGATAATTTGAAGCCAGTTATATATTTTTTGTAGATCATGCAACATGGTTAAGTGAAGTTTGTGATAGGCATTTTGTGGAAGTTGCCAAGTGATAGTTGCAATGTTGCTAATGCATTTTGAAGCAGACATGAGGTTGTCGAACCCAGTCTAGCGTAATTGTTGAGATTCATGCTGTATGTGCTGAATATTTATGGAGTTTTGTGGAATAATTGTGGTATTCAAATGTGATATTTGAAGAATTGAGGATATATAATGTAGTTGTGGATAGTCAGATCCAACGTGATGTCGTGAAGGCAATAATATTTTTTGGCATGATAATTTAATACGAGATATAACTTGGAAGTGATAAAACTGTAAGACAACGTTCTATAACCCATATTAAACAATTTGTTAGGAAATTAAACAAATGAATAAAGTTGATAATACAAGATTTTCTGAGAATAATAATTAATGAAATAATAATCTGAAATTTAAGCATATTAATGATCTGACCTAATGAAATAAAAATCAGAATGACTAGATGAAATAATAAGAATCTAAATAACCAGAAGAATGAAATTTAAATAAGTTTATAAATTAAATTTTGGAATAAATCAATGAATTAAATAAATGGATGAATTGAAGATTGAATAAATAAACTGATTTAAATAAATTAATAGATGATTGGATAGATGATGAATAACTGAATTAGAAGGTGATAATTAACTAAAGAAGCTGATGATTAATGAATTTATATGGAATTAAAATAAATTTGATTGAGATATAATTTAAGGAATTGCAACTTGAGTTGAGGATTTAAATGATTTAATGGTGATGAGTTAATGATTCTGACAGGAATATGTTGAATTTTGAAATGAGAATTAATGTGAGAAATATTTAATTTTGATGATGATGATAATGATGACCAATGAGCCGTGAATTTTCTGTAATTCACAAACAAGTAATTATGAATGACAATGTAAATAGTGTAAATTAATTATTCAATGTTTAGGAGCATTTTACTAACGTGTTCAACATTTAAATTATGACATGCAAGCCATAAATTGCGTGATATTTAAAATATGTGATTATAATATGTGTATGTTTAGACAGATTAATAACTTTTTCAAATCCACATTCATGATGTTAAATTAAAGAGAAATTAGGTCTCAGGTATCACAAATGTCAGTGACGAAAGACATAGTGCTACAGTGATCCTGAGAACCCAAGAGAACTTTAGAGATTTTTCTGTTTTATGCGGATTGAATATTTTTGATTAGAAAGGAGATGGTTCGATTTTTGGACAATGACAATTTAACGTTGGCATTCGACCATACTCTCAGGTAGGAGGAATATTTAACATGTCTGTCTGACTATCAAAGTGAAATAAATTTGTTTTTATCTTAGTTGTGATCTGATGATGGTGTGATTTTCCTTTTTCTTTCCTTGTCTTGAGTAAGGCTTAACCGGAAAGGAGGTGGTTTGCCAGGAATTCAGTTGATGGCGCCCATTTATATTTGCATTTTTTTATTAAACTTAAGCCCGTAACGACCCTATAGATACTTTGTCTCGTGTTACCCAACTGCTTTTTCGATAACTCAGCTGAATTTCCGACACATTCCTTATTTGACTAGAGGTTCATTTAACTCCGCTCTGTCCTGGAACTCCAGGAATGCGATGTAAAAGCAGATGGGTCATCGCATCCCCAGGACGAACGGGTACAGTATATAATACCGGTATCAACCTTCTTTGATTATTTAGATCGTAGGCTTTCGCGGCCGGTGTCTAGTTTATCATCTAGGCCTGAGGTTCCCATTAAGAATTTTTCTCGGACCCCCTAAAGCGATTGTTATGTACGCACGGATCCCCTGCTCCAAAATCTTTTGAGTCAAGACTTAATATAATTAAATTCCTAATGGGTACCTCTGTACTAGTTCACAGGAAAGAAGAAACTTTGTATATTTCGTCATGTCATAAACAACGTACAAAACCAACATTATCGCCTTTTTTATGTGTCGATACTCTCATCCAACTGCAGAGCAAACATGTCACACATGTGGAGCCTTGCCAACAACGTCTCTTCAATATTACTTGACATTATCTTTAATTCGCCTTTGCACAGTATTGTTAGACAGCGCGACGGTACTTGTAAGGTTTGCGGCAGCATCGGCCAGCATTCTCTTGCACAAAATAATTGCTGAAAGTAGAATGAGCTCTTTAGCAATGGTATGGTTTTGGGCACGTTTTGCGACAAGCTTTGTAGGATTCAATCGTTGCATTTTCATTAACATTTGCACCAAAAGTTTTGGTAAATACAGTACTTTCAGGCATGATTTCTGTTCAGCTAACTTTATTTTGAAGAATTCAATGGATTTATTGTAGGCCTACCTATGTGCTCCGAGTGTTTGGTATCTAGATGCTTCCGGAGGTTTGCAGGTTTAATACTCTCGTTGGCAAGGATTTCAAAGCATATCAAGCATTGAGGCTTAGGACAATCGTTAGGTCCACAACACGTATAACTAATTTCCAAAATGTTATGTCGTATTTCCTACTTTTCGCAGTAGGCTTACTCTTTGAATGGCTAGGCTCAAGAGAGGCAGCAGGCGGCCCATTCACTTCTATTTTACCACAGCTTTCTCTTCGTCACTATCTGTAGCAGTGGGCCTACTTCGTTTTAAAGATCCACTCGTCAACCAACGATCCATATTCAATGGACTTTTAACAATTAAAACAATCAAAAGTTACAACTTTCAAAACTCATGTAAATATTATGTAAACACACAAAATGCAAAATGGCTGCGGAGCAGAACACAGAGATAAAGGAGCAGAACGCTTTCTAGCGGAAAACTTGAAAAACTCAAATTACGCTGCGCATCTTATGCTGTGGATGACAGTGCATAATAATTATTTTTAAGGAACTGTTTGTACTTTCATTATTGTGTTATTTCTTGACGACTCTTCGCGGACCCCTGGCCAACCGTCGTGACCCCTGAGGGGTCCGCGGACCACCTAATGGGAACCTCTGATCTAGGCTTACACGACGCGGCTCCGTCCTGTAAGCCTGAATGATAAATTGTCTTTGATTATGTTTACCTTAAAATATGACAGTTTCATGTAAGCTATCAACCTATAAAAGGACATGAATCGAAGTCCATAAGCAAGGGAAGCATGTGAATATTTAAATCTCTATTTATGATATAAGTCTTATGGAGATATATTTATCAATATGGGCATACACTACTCAAGTACCGGTAATTGTAATCTTTAGGAGAAAGCATGCTGACTCCTAGTCTATTCATTATTTGCATAATAAAGCGTGTTAGAATTTTGTTATTACCGCTGTATTAATTCTTCCTTCCTCCCACTAGTTTTAGCGCCTCTGGTCCGTAGCTCATTTTGCAGCTGTTTAACGCACACACGCTGAAAATCGTCCATAATATATTAGGGAATATACCTATACAAATAATTATTATAATCTTGGAGTACAATTAGAGAAGACATAATTTACTTCAGCTTAGAAAACTCGGTCACAATCTGTACATTCCTCACAGCTGACTGGGTGAAACATAAGACGATCGCCTTGCGCTTACCCGGTACTACACGAGTGCTATCTGGCGCGAACTTTCTCCGACTACATCCCTATTGAGATCGGGAGCATAGGCAGGCCATTCCATTCTGTGAATACCATTCTCCTGAAGAAAGGCATTGAAAATGTGCGGGCGAGCATTATCGACCACGAAAGTGAAATTTGGGCCGAAATTGTCAGCATAGCCTTTCACTACAGGTGCCAGGATAGTATCCCTTTAACGTATGTGTGCCATACGCCCTGGGATGTACACGAGGAGTTCGGCGACCATAGCGAGGGGGCTAGTTTCAAACCCAGCAATCTCCATCTTTGATGATCTTGCAGCGGAGGCCAAAAACTGTTACACTAAATTCCCCTACATTTTGAAGGTGTACTTCTGTTTCTAACACTTATTTGGATCAATAAGAGTTCATATTCTGACACACGTTTGAAGTAAGCCCTGTTGATATGATGTAATTTGCACTTAAAATATGGAGATTGCTGACTTTGTAGTAGTAACATGGAGATTGCTGAGTTTGATGTAATAGGATGTGGAGACTGCACACTTTGACGTGGAAATACATGGAAAAATGAAGGTTTTATGAATATTACTTCATTACTGATGTCCATTCTTAATTAATTCTTAATTCATTAAACTGAAACAAACTCCAAACTCCAAGTCACAGCACCCTTGCCTCAGTGATGTAAACAAACAAGAGTAGAGCATGCTGGGTGGCCGCCATATTGCAACTCTCATTGGTCTGTTTGGAGATTGCTCAGTTTGAAACCGCCATCTGGCGGAGATTGCTAGGTTTGAAATTCACGCGGATTTTTATTAAAGAAAAATAAACCATGGATTTGGTTGTGTTTGCAGGAACAGCGTAGGTTACACAAGTAGAATTCAATGCGAAGTTTAACTCGGTACCAATAACTCAATTTACGTAAATGTAGGAGAATGCAGGGTTTGAAACTAGCCCCCTCTGCCACCCCAAAACATTGCACCTGTTGTTATCGGCCTCGGATGTATTGGTCGTGCATACGTTCACAGGGTCGTCTCTACACTCGCTAAGATCAATCCTCATTGACACAGCCGATATACACACATGCAAGAACCACTAATGGGTTTGAGACAACTACGACTCTTTGCCAGCAATATGCAAAACGTTTTTGATGTGTGTATAATAAATCGTGACTTAACATAAATTACATGATACATCACAAGTTGCTGCAGCACTGGAATTCTCTGTGTGTTGCTGACAAAGACTAAACAAGAGCGTACACAACCTGATTTATCTCGCAATGCATAATACAGCTTTTCTATAAATTGGGCCTCGCTTTAGAGCGTTCGAGTTTCGTGCCCGGGAGCACTGCGATCTACGTACTACCCAGAATCGATGTCCATACAGCACGCCGGCGTGCTTCTGGTACAGACAGCCTTACAGCCCGGAATGGTCGAACAGCGCTAATTGGATTAAAATAAGAGAGTCCAGTCAGCTTACGCTAATGGGTTTGGAAAGAGAGTGGGGGTTGGCAACCTCTCCTGAGAAGGTATATTGGCTTTCACGGCCAGTGAATTAAAACATTACAGTCAGTCTGAAAGACTAGACGTTCGATCATTTCAAATGACGCATGCTACAAATGCTACACATGTTAGAAAGGCTCAGGAGGACTCTTTTAACAGACTCCATTACCCATTAACTTAGGCATCCCGCGTGGGCACCTCTTTAAGGGTCACCCTGTATTTGAGTCTGACATCTTTTACAACACTTTAAGGATCACCCATTATTTGAATCTGATATCTTGCAAACCTCTTTAAGGGTCACCCTGTATTTGATTGAATCTAACATACTGTACACCTCGTTAAGTGTCACCCTGTATTTTGCTCTGACATCCTGCACACCTCTTTAAGAGGCACCCTGTATTCTTATCTGGCATGTTGTATATATCTTTAGGAGTCACCCTGTGTTCTTATCTGTCATCTTGTACTGTATTTTGCTCTGACATCCTGCACACCTCTTTAGGAGGCACCCTGTATTCTTATCTGGCATATTGTATACCTCTTTAGAAGTCACCCTGTATTCTTGTGTGACATCTTGTACACCTCTCTAGGAGTCACCCTGTATTCTTGTCTGACATCTTGTTCACCGCTTTAGGAGACACCCTGTACAGTATTCTTCTCTGCCATCTTGTACACCTCTTTAAGAGTCACCTTGTATTCTTATCTGTCGTCTTGTATATCTCTTTAGGAGTCACCCTGTATTCTTATCTGGCATCTTGTACACCTCTTTAAGAGTCACCTTGTATTCTTATCTGTCGTCTTGTACACCTCTTTAGGAGTCACCCTATATTCTTTTCGCTTCGCTCGAATCCCCAGGTCGCTTGACGCCCCAGGACTCTTTCAACATACTCTATTAATCAATAACTTAGGCTTCCCGCGTGGCTGCATGACGTCACGCACTCGCCGTCCTTTACCCATTAACTTAGACTTCCTGCGCGGCTGCATGACGTCACAGTCTCCGTCTCCGTAACGCAACCGTCCCCGTCCCGCGTAACGTTAGACCCAAGGCATATCGACCAAGTCGACAAGATCATTTGAAATGATACCGACAGTAGTGGCTATGCTGGCTAAAGCGCAGCATTAGGTCATGGGGCCAAGCTCTCTGCTGACTCGGGAGACGCGTGGGTTCGAGCCCCACCGTCGGCCGTCCTTGAAATGGTTTTCCGTGGTTTCCCCATTTTCAACACCAGGCAAATGCTGGGACGGTACCTTCTGATAGGCCACGGCCGCTTCCATCCAAATCCTTGCCCAATTTCATTCATCTTCATCCATTCCATCTCCCATCCCGACGCGCAGGTCGCCCACGGGCGTCGACTAGAAAGACCTGCACTCGGCCTCTCAAAAAAAAAAAAACGACAAAAAAATGAAATGATAAAACTCAGCAATTCTTCTAGGTTTGTGCCGTGTCTTGTGTGTGCGGGCACGGAGACCAAGAGCCCGCTGATGAGCCAGCTTGATGTTCCTAGGCGCAACGCCACAACTGATATGGCATAAACCTATAAAAATTTCTGATTTTTAATTCCCTTCAGAAATATTGTTGGTTAAGCCATGAGTTGACAGCTACTTACACATGGAACCCCTGAAGTTTCCTTAGATAACATGTTATCCATATACAGTCAAAGAGGTGGAGAATTGCGAGTTGTAGGAAACTATAAATTTTGACTAGAGTTTAGAGACAGTCCAGCGGGGCTGACGAACCGACCCGAATACCCACGACCGCTACCGATCATCCATCCCCAGTCACCTGTTCCTCGATTTTGGCAGACCAGCGCAGAGGGCAATAAGAACGTAAGTTACCCGAAACTTCACAACCTAGACCGATCATTAGGTCTAGGATTTTTATGTAAATATATATTATAGCAAACATAAATAAATTTCATTATGTCTGAGGAAATGTGTACGAACTCAAAAATAAGTATTGTTTGGAGCACTTTTTGTTGAAAATTAGTCTCAGGCACTCACTGGGCAACTGGAATAAACTTAAGTCTAGCCACTGAGTTTCCGACAGGGTGCTACGTTAATTTCCATGCCCTTATCTCCACTAATATATTTCTTCCAATGTCCTTTCTCAACGGCTTACGAATTGCTTGGAAAATTCGTTTCATGTAACTGAGTTTCTAGTGAACAAATATTTATCGACCGTAAATTTCACTTGCGAATAAATACTCGTTTTTTACAGTAGGAGACAGAATATGTAATTTTAAATATATAAAGTAAAATTATGTTTTAAAAATGTAATTTTGATCAAATTTGTAAAATAAAAACACAGAATATGTAATTTTACATCAGAAATTTAAAACATGCAAAACAAACGTCATTATGATCAGATACGGTATGTAACAATAAAATGTAATTAAATGATAGCTAAGGTTCTAATTCATTGACATTTATCATTTTTAGTTATGCAGAAGGAAGGGAAAGAATATGTATTTACATTTCGGGTACGTTCTTATTGCCCCGCTTCGCTGGTCTGTCTCAACGAGGAACAGCTGACTGCCCCGCTGGGCTGTCTCTAAGCGCTAGTAAATTTTGTGAGTGTGAGCTGTCACAACGAGGCCAAACGTGCAGGTGTTCGGACAAGGAATGTTCTGCCCTTACACCTTGTTTTGTACCAAAATACATACTGTATAAGCATTTTCGTTCCCACGATATGGTTTTAAAGCTATAACTTGCATACGAAAACATTTTTACGAAGATACAGCATAAATATTAAAATGTGCAGATCTGAATAGTAACTGTGAAACACAAAGAAAATGACCGAACTTGAGCTTCAAGTGAAAAGCTGAAAAAAATCGAAGAATCTGGAACTTGCTAATGAATCTTTGAGATAACAAGAGTAGATAGTGAAGATCAGCGCAGGTTGACACATTTCGAAAATATTTACCTTAACGTCCAGTTTGGAGTGGGGGCAAGTGGTTGTGCAGACGATGAGTGTTGTAAGCCATGGAGCGTTGTGTGGGTAGGAGGGTGGTCCCGGACAGTGCTGGAGACCCTGAGTTCGACGCGACGTGTGGACAGTCGCGGGGACTACAGGTAGGACTGGGGTCGGAGTTGTACGGTTGGGTATCATTGAGTGGAAACTGAGCAGTGGACAGAGGACTTGACAGCGTGCTGTGCGAGAAGAGGTCTGATCCCTCGAAGATTGAGGGTTGGACGAAAGATGAAGTAAGGGCCAATTAAGGCGGGAAAATTAAAGACCTACAGGATATGGAGATTACAAGTGAAGATATTCAATTACGCAACCCCCTCAGGACGAAACTAAACGACCACCAGGATTTTCAAGAAAAAACAAAGTTAAAGACGGGAAAGATGTGGATGGAATAAAGCAAAGAGCAACGCTGATAACGTATGAAGGAGCACTGGGCAAAGATCAAAACCCAGAGAAGACAGTTGAAATGACGTGGTCCTTATTAGGCCGATACGATTGAAGAATGAAAATGAAAATCCACAGCCTGCTTCCAGTCAACCGACCGGGTCAGGGATGGAATGAATGAACCCCCCATCTAGCGGCGAGGATATGAACTGTGCCGGCTGCCGAAGCCTGTCACACTCCTCAGGGGCAATGATTAAATGAATGACAGATGAAATGAAATGATAGTGGAGAGTGTTGTGGAATGAAAGTTTTGACTGGGAAAACCGGAGTACCCGGAGAAAAACCTGTCTCCCTCCGCCTTGTCCAGCACAGATCTCACATGCAGTGACCGAGATTTAAACCACGGACCCAGTGGAGAGAGGTCGGCGTGTTGACGCCTAAGCCACAGAGGCACACTTAAAGAATAATAATAATGTTACTGGTTTTATGTCCCTTTTAACTACTGCGGCTTTTAGAGACGCCGGAATGCCAGAATTTACCCCGAAGGGGATCTTTAACGTGCCAGTAAATTTACTGACACTGCTCCCTCTCATTTGTGCATCCTCAAATGCCACCTGACTGCGCCAGGATTTGATCCTGCAAGCTTGGGAACAGCAGGCATTTGTTGTGAGCCCCTGGGGGTAGAAATGGAGGTAATGTGCGTAGTTCTGTGATCGTACAAGCAATAACACCAGACAATACTTGTTTAACAGTAATATATCACTATGTACGTGTGATCACGGAACAGTTCGCTTATTGCTGGGCCGAGGAGGTTACGTGCCGGTACAACAGAACGTGAGCTCATAAAATAAATGAGGAGTAGTGTAATTAGAGGTCTCTGAGAAATGAGAGTAATATCTAAGTAAAGGAGCGATATATTCTTGTCTGTTTAACATACCAGTATAAAACCTGTAGTAATAAAGGTGACGCTAAATTGATGGGCAATTTAAATTACTGGGATATAGGATGGAAGACTGGCTGCGTGGCTCAGCGGTAACGTTCTCGCTTGCTGTTCCCAATGTTGCAGGATCGATAGTTTTCCAGGATTTCCAGGTTTTCCAGGAGTAGTGGCCACCATGTAGTACAATTGGAACACTGTTGAATAACAGACACGGACATGTCACTTCGCGGCGAGTCTGCACTCTGAAGTTGCTGCGCGTCCATGTCGGAAAGCCTCCACCCTACGTGCAACTGTTCGGTAATCGCCAACAGCTTCACAAAGTGTTGCACGACACTGCCTAGCATTTCTGCCACCGAGAAAAGCAATGTTCACGATTTACGCTGTTCCAATCTGCTTACATCCATCTTGTAGCACGGCCAAGCTGAGAATGAACGTGTATGCCACTGGCATCTAGCCACCTGCACTTATAGTCGCCTTTATGTCGGGTGAATTCTATGCTGTCTGCCACGGGGTTTCGAATGTCTACACTGGAATTACCGTAATGCCATATGTTCGAAAGATAAAACATACTTGCCGTGACTTACGTAATGACCCTCGTATCTAGTCGTGAAGTGCTGGGTGAATGACCCAATGCTATTCATGTCGTCCACAATGTGTATCGGCAAACGTCTGTCTTCACCATTGTATAAGAGAATGCAAGTGATATTCGGACAATTTGTACATTCTGCATAGAAGATTCCTTTATCGGCATGCTTCTAAACAATGCCTGTCATGAAAATGGAACAACCTATCATTTGAGGTTGCATTATTCCGTACAGTGATATCTACAGTCACACGTAAATAAACACTGAATGGCCAGTTCACTTTTGCTGTCATGATAAACATCGCTGGCAGGCCCCGGGCTATAAACGGGCATACTGGGCATATGCCCAGGGCGCCAAATTTTAGGGGGCGCCGACATTTAGGTGACGCTGAACGCAGAAAAAGGTTGATCCAACAATCCGAACATTAAAAATAAATATGACATGGAAATCTTTAAAAATTAGGATAAAATAACTATTATTTACGTGAATATAAAATAAAAGTAATATTAAATATCACATACATTTGTAGTATTTATGTTTAA
Source organism: Meconema thalassinum (assembly GCA_946902985.2). Classification (NCBI taxonomy): domain Eukaryota; kingdom Metazoa; phylum Arthropoda; class Insecta; order Orthoptera; family Tettigoniidae; genus Meconema; species Meconema thalassinum. The sequence goes on from OX336400.1 coordinate 160,236,024, forward strand.
TCATGATTAGGCCTATATTATTCATGGACAGAGAGACAGCAAACTAAATTCTGTATTGTTATTGTATTTTGAAAAATACGTAATCCTTAGCACATACTTTTCTGACATAAATAAATTTCCAAAGTTAAAAGCCAGAAAAAAAACTTTGATTTGAAATGTTTCTGTATATTGTACATTTAAAATTTAACTTTTGAATTTGTAATCTTGGGGTTTAGTGTGATTAATGTATCAATAAATGGCTACAACATTTATGAACGACTTACTTTTCTTATTATTTCCAGTGATACAATATTAGTAACGTAGTTGTTTGAAAAAAAAAAAAAAACATTGCATACGACTGTTTATGTTCGACGATAATTAGTATAACTATTTTATGTTCGAACATAAATATTCATAAATATCTGTCGAGATTTCGCCAGTTTTATGTACTGAACAGAGCGCAAGAGACGCAGAGAATGCCTTGTATTTGACCATGGCCTCCTCGATGACACTAGGCCACGCAGTGACATTTTAATTAGAAGGCCGTGGAACTCAGCGCAGCTGCGATGTTATCCTCATATAATTGGTCAAACAACTGTTTCTTGAGCTCTGATTGGTGGGAGAAACTGTTTCATAATGAAAAATAGTGTTATAATGAGCCTCATAGTACAGTTTTCTGACATATAATAGTCAGGGTCGAACGTAAAACCTATTATGCTATTTTTATAACAAAAATTGAGAACAAGGGCGCTAGTAGACCATTTGCCCAGGGCGTTTATCACCTTAGCCCGGGGCCTGATCGCTGGTGATAACGTGGTTCCGGAGGACAGCTTCTCTGAATGGAATAGAGTTGAAAATGTTGAACGTAGTTGGGACTCAAAATGGAATCGTTCCTGGCTCAGGAAGTTAAGTTGTGATGATAATTGTTGTTTTAAGGGGACGAACATCTAGGTTATCGGCCCTTAATGGTCTGGGCGATGGCGAAAATGACAATGAAATGGAAACCATAACGAAAATTAAGTGAGACTGAAAATACTAACAAAATGGAACTCAGATTGAAACAAGTCACAAAATGGAGAGCGGTAATACTTACAAAAGGGAATTTACAAGGAAAATACGCACAAAAGGAATAGATTAAAAATACGTACAAATGCAATTGGGGTTCAAAATACTTACAAAATGCAATAGAAATTGAAAATACACAATGCAATTCAGATTGAAAAACTCCCATTTCAGATCCGAAATACTCACAAAGTGCAATTGATATTCAAAATACTTACAAGATGTATGGTAGATTCAAACTACTCATTTGGACGGACAATACTTACATTTAGATTCAAAATACTCACAAAATGCAATTGAGAATCAAAATACTAACCAAGTGCCCACCATACAAAATGCAATTGAGATTGAAAATACTTGCAAAAAGAGGTTTAGGTTGAAAAGACTTACAAAATGCAATTGAAATTCAAAATGCTCACTTAAGTCCCAACCCCTATATTGAAAGACTTAAAAAGCAATTTAGATTGTCAGTCCTTACAAAATGCAGTTGAGGTTAAAAATACTCGCAAAATACAATTAAGATAGAAAATACTTGCAAAATGCGACGTAGATTGAAAATACCTACAAATGGAGTGTAGATGCAAATAATTCGCTAAAGGGAATTTAGATACACGGGGAGCCAATTAACAAATACAGTGCGGGATTCTTAAAGAGAAAAGGAAATATAATGAAAAGAAAACAAGAGATCTGACCCCTCGAAGAAGGAGGGATCAGGAAAGATGAGACAAGGGCCAAAGAAGGCAGGAAAGTGAAAGACTCCCTAGGCCTCAGACACCCTAATACCGTCGGGGTCGGAAAAGAACAAGAGTTGACCAAGGGAGGTTGGCAGGAAAGAAGACGGAGAGGAGCCCGGAACAAGTAAGTGGAATCAATGCCAGACTCGGCTGGGGTCTCGTGGTCGCCAACCCACGTCCCACTAGATGTGAGCCCCTGGGTGAAGTTAAGTTGTCGAAGGCCGGGAAAGAGAACCACGGCACTCATGAGTTTTGCGATGTTGACTCGTGAAAGATCTCTGGCACCGTATCACATTTAGTGATTACAAACCTAACTTAATTAAATCTAAGCCTCATGACACCCATTAGGGTTCACTGCCAGATGGCAGTGTTAAACAGAACGTGGAAATCGGCGAGTAGATCGCCTCAGTTGCTCCAACTCTACGCCACGGTATCTGAGTACGTATGATTATCTTATTCCCTTTCTCTCCACTTTCATTTTTACTTTACTTTTCTTTCTACTCGTCTTTCCTCTCCACCCCTTTATCATTTTCTTTCCTCCTCGCTCTATTTTCCTCTCACCTCCTTTTGTCTTACCTCTCTATTTTCCTCTCCTCCTTCCATTCCTATTTTCCATATATTTCTCTCTCCTCCATACCCCTTCTTCTTTTAATACCTCTCCCTATACCTTCTCTATTCTCTCCTCTTTCGTCTCCTCTCTCTCTTCCTCTGTTCCCTTCCCTCTTCCCTCATTTTTAGCCTACTTTCGATTTTTGCAAAAAATGAAAGTAGACTTATGAGATCAACACAGGGCGAAAAAAGTGTGTCTGTCTGTGTGTGTGTATGTGTGTGTGTGAGTCTGTGTGTGTGTGTGTGTGTCTGTGTGTCTGTGTGTGAGTGTGTGTACTCTGAATGTCTGTCCCCCCCCTATCAATTCGAACACGGTGAATGCGAATTGAACGAAATTTGGTACAAAGGTAGCACTAGCAAAGGACACCTCAGTGTCATGTTTTATATCGTCGCCATCTTGACGGAAACGTAATGGCGGCCACACAAATGTTCAAAGCTTAAATCAAATTACGACTAACCTAATCATCCGATCTCTACCAAATTTTGCAACAACATACCTTTATGGGGGGAGCATCCTTTGACCAAACTAATAAGTCATCAGCGTAATAGTTTGCGGATGGCGGCCATCTTTGTGTGAAAATCGATCCCCCCTATTAATTCGAACACGGTGCAACCGAATGGAACGAAATTCGGTACAGAGGTAGTACTAACAAAAGGCACCTCAGTGTCATCTTTTATATCGCCGCCATCTTGACGGAAACGTAATGACGGCCACACAAATGTTCAAAGCTTAAATCAAATTACGATTAACCTAATCATCCGATCTCTACCAAATTTTGCAACAACATACCTTTATGGAGGAAGCATCCTTCGACCAAATAACTAGGTCATTAACCTAATAGTTTGCGGATGGCGGCCATCTTTGTGTGAAAATCAATTCCCCCTATTAATTCAAACACGGTGAAACCAAATGGAACGAAATTTGGTACAGAGGTAGCGCTAGCAAAGGGCACCTCAGTGTCATGTTTTATATCGCCGCCATCTTGACAGAAACGTAATGGCGGCCACACGAATGTTCAAAGCTTAAATCAAATTACGATTAACCTAATCATACGATCTCTACCAAATTTTGCAACTACATACCTTTATGGAGGGAGCATCCTTTGACCAATCTAATAGGTTATCAGCCAAATAGTTTGCGGGTGGCGGCCATCTTTATGTCAAAATTGATTCCCCCTATTAATTCGAACACGGTGGAACCGAATGGAACGAAATTTGGTACAGAGGTAGCACTAGCAAAGGGCACCTCAGTGTCATGTTTTATATCGCCACCATCTTGACTGAAACGTAATGGCGGCCACACGAATGTTCAAAGCTTAAATCAAATTACGATTAACCTAATCATCCGATCTCTACCAAATTTTGCAACTACATACCTTTATGGAGGGAGCATCCTTTGACCAATCTAATAGGTCGTTCGCCTAATAGTTTGCGGATGGCGGCCATCTTTGTGTCAAAATCGATTCTCCCTATTAATTCAAACACGGTGAAACCGAATGGAACGAAATTTGGTACAGAGATAGCACTAGCAAAGGGCACCTCAGTGTCATGATTTATATCGCCGCCATATTGACAGAAACGTAATGGCGGCCACACAAATGTTCAAAGCTTAAATCAAATTACGATTAGCCTAATCATCCGATCTCTAGCAAATTTAGCAACAACATACCTTTATGGAGGGAGCATCCTTTGACCAAACTAATAGGTCATCAGCCTAATATTTTGCGGATGGCGGCCATCTTTGTGTGAAAATCGATTCCCTTTATCAATTCGAACACGGTGAAACCGAATGGAACGAAATTTGGTACAGAGGTAGCACTAGCAAAGGGCACCTCAGTGTCATGTTTTATATCACCGCTATCTTGACGGAAACGTAATCGCGGCCACCCAAATGTTAAAAGCTAAAATGGAATTACGACCAACCTAATAATCTAGTCTCTACCAAATTTTGCAACACCATATCTTTATGTGGGAAACATATTCAGACCAAACTGCAAGAACATCAGCCCAATAGTTTGCAGATGGTGGCCAAGTATGTGTGCAAATCGATTCCCCCTATCAATTCAAACACGGTGAAACCGAATTGAACGAAATTTGGTACAGAGGTAGCTCTAGCAAAGGGCACCTCATATTCATGATTAATATCCCTATAGCACGTTGTATTTCAACAAGCTACTACAACCAACATTCAATCATACTCCTTGAAAAGGACAAAGAGTTATAACAATACCCATGCATTTAGGAGAAAGTAGGCTATATGTTCTTTACTGAACATCTTGTTTTACCTGTATCTTTGTTTATTAATTTTCGGTCTTTTCAAATTCTGGTATCCACCTCTAAATTTTAAATTCCATTCCAAAATTGTCTAAGCTAATTGAATCTGTTTTAAGAGGGGCAGATGACCTCGTAGTTCCGCCCCTTAAAACAACAATAACTAACCAACTAGCTCTTACCTCTATATTTTCTTCTCAACTTTCCATTCCTATTTTTCATTTCATTTTCCCTATTCTTTTCTGCACGGTACTTTTTCTTTTAATTCATCCCCCTTTTCCTTTTCTATCCTTTCCTCTTTTATCTTCCTTTCTTTTTCTCTCCACTTTTTCATTTTCTTTTCTCTTCTCCATTTTCTTTCCTATCTACTCCATTTTCCTTATATTTTCTCTCCGATTTCCTATTCTTTCCTCTTCTCTTTCTTCTCAGCTCCTCTTTCTTTTCTCTACATTTTCTTTCCCCTTCTCTACTCCTTTCCCCTTCTTTATCCTTGTTCTTACTTCTCCTCTTCTTTGTACTCCTCTTTCCTCTCTCGTCATTTATCTGTACAGTCTCCTCCTCCCTTCTTCTCTCATCTCCAGTCATTTTCCTCTCCACGCCTTTTCTTTTCTTTCCTCCTCTCCCCTCTTAACAGTCCTCTCCACTGGCTTTGTCAACACCGAGAATCGAAACTCAAATCTCCGGACTTGCTGAATCTTCCAATCGCGGTTGTAGTTAGGGGCAGATGACCTCGTAATTCCACCCCTTAAAACAACAATAACAAACTATCTAATGTTGTAGTGAGTGATTTAATACGCACAGCTATACCGTGATGTAGGAAAGAAGTGAAGGTCAGTCCCAAAGCCACTGAAAAAATTCATTGTAGGAAAAAGGAACAATGGTGTGCGCTCTGGAGGTAAAAGGAAATATCACTGTGGTCATTCACTCCGCCATCTCTTATTTCAATAGCAACAGTATCGACACACACTGTTGGTCCCAAACCCCATCTGCTCTGCTCCGCTATTAAATCCAGATACTGTATTTGTCCCGGAGGAGCGGACGTGTATGAATGTGTGAGTTTGGGATTAAAGAGATAGTCTAGTGGTCCAGTCTCGGGAGGACGTGTAATGTGGCCTCGTCTGATCCGCCCCGCGGGGGACAGTGGATCTAGTGACCGGCAATCAGCGGTGTGCGATACAGTAGCACCTCGTCCGTGAGCATGGAGACACTTGTCATCGTCCCATGTAACACAATTGAAATGAAAATCCACAGCTTGCTTCAAGTCTCCGACCGGGTCAGGAATGGAATGAATGAAGCCCCCATCTAGCGGCGAGGATATGGACTGTGCCGGCTGCCGAGGCCTGACGCACTCCTCTGGGGCAATGATTAAATGAATGACAGATGCTATGAAATGATAGTGGAGTGTGTTGCTGGAATGAAATGTTGACAGGGAAAACCGGAGTACCCGGAGAAAAACCTGTCTGCCTCCGTTTTGTCCAGCACAGATCTCACATGGAGTGACCGGGATTTGAACCACGGACCCAGCGGTGAGAGGCCGGCGTGCTGCCGCCTAAGCCACGGTGGCTTCCATGTAACACAATTAAGACACACAAATAATACTAGTCTGCGTATCAGTGTTAGAGAAACTATCTTCAAATTTCAGGATCACGGTTTCGATTCACAGCAGAGATTATTATTTATGGTCGAATGTAAATATTATATGTCAAAAAAATGTATCAAAATGAGGGTCATTATAACACTATTTATCATTATGAAACAGTTTCTCCCACCAATCAGAGCTCAAGAAACAGTTGTGTGACCAATTAGGTGAGGATAGCATCACACCTGCACTGACTTCCTCGGCCTCCTATTTTAAATTTCACTGCGTGGCTCGTGTCATAGTGGGGTATTCGAGGAGGCCATGGTCAAATACAAGGTATTGTCTGCGTCCCATGTGCTCTGTTCAGTAGGCTACATACAACTGGCGAAATCTCGACAGATATTTATGAATATTTATGTTCGAACATAAAATAGTTATAATTATTGTCTAACATAAACAGTCGTATGCAACTCTCCTATAATGGTAATTAAGACACTCGTATGGAAATTATAAAACTAGCTTCGCTCGTTTTATGAACATTATAGGCCATTATAGGTTCGTTGCATAATGTACTATAATCGTTTTCTATAGTACACACATCATATTAGACTACAGCTTAATGAAAAAACAACAGATAGTCTCATAATTTAACATCTAAATTCAAAATATAGTCCACTGATGCAGGAGTCACTGAGAGAAAATCCAATATGTTGCCACCATAGGATCTTAGAGGACAGTCCTAAATGATGTGCCTCACAGTTTGTCTATCGGCTCCACAGTCACACTGTAACCTGTTCCACTTGAACAAAGAGTCCACAAGAAAAAACAGAATTGGTCCTGATCAGGTTTAATTTCGACCATATCCGACGAGAAAGATCAAAGCCATGTACGGTACCGGTACTTTTGATGTGACGGATGGCATGTCTCGGCCCTCCTGTGGAGCAAAAATCTTCCAATCATGATACCTCTGCTGGACCATGTCCAGCTCATTGATAAGTCTCGTAGCTGTCTTTTCACACGGGGCTGCCTTGAGCGAAGTTTGGGTAGACAAGCAGCAAGTACAGTATATCAGCATGAATAGGGAGATCCTGATTTTGAAGTATCTTGGACAGCAGAAAAATTTAGATTTTTGAAAGGGCGGGGAAAACCCACGATACGACTGGTTCGATATATGTATTTTGTGTCACATTTGGTGATTATAAGAGAGAATTAATGAATTATCAGCCGCGGGTCATCTAACAGATTTTCGGTAGATCTAGAGTAGGAAGCCTAAATAGATTCAAATAAACAGATCTAGTACATTAGGTAGCTAAGGTCATGCAATTAATATAGACTGTATGTCTACCCCTTATTATTCCCGTTTTCAACAGTGTCGGGATGAGATATGATGAAATTGTATGTGGCGAATGTGTTTTTACGGCCGGATGCCCTTCCTGACACCAATCTCATGATAGGAGTTAATGGGAGATGAAATGAATGAAAATTAATTAAACTGGGCAAGGGTATGGAAGGAAGCGGCCGTGGCCTATCAGAAGGTACAGTCCCAGCATTTGCCTGGAGTTTAAAATGGGGGAACCACGGAAAACCAATTCATGGACGGCCGACGGTGGGGCTCAAACTCACGTCTACCGAGTCAGCAGAGAGCTTGGCCCCATGGCCTTGCACTGCGCTTTAGCGAGCATAGCCACCGCTACATAGACTAATATTTACAAAACATCTTAGCAAGAAAATGTGTATATAAACGCTATGGTGGGGGTAAGTTGAAACTTCTAATAACATGATAGGACACAGGAACACTGGTGCCCAAGGTCGCGGGTTCAACCCCGGCCGGGGGCGTGGTGTCGCAGTGGTCAAGCTGTATGCCTCTCACCAAGGCGGACCGCGTTCAATTCCCGGTCACTGCATGTGAGATTTTCGAAGTGAAATGCCATGTCCTGTGGTTTGGATTCCACGTAAAACGGAGGTCTCGTGGCTCATGATCGCGATATTAACGGTCACGTAAAACTACAAGCTTCCTTCAACCCCGGCCGAAGTCGTCGAATTTTTTAAGAGGGTTAAAAATCCCTCAGTATGCCTTCCTTCGGAGGGGAAGTAATGCCGGCGGTCCCATGTATAGATTTATGGCATGAAAGAGAACCTTCAACTAATTACACTTGTGAGAAGCTAAATTATAGGTTAGATTTAACTAACGCTCTTAGGTTCCAACGTTCGTCATCAGAAGCCGACTGCGGTGGCATCTAGTAATCAAGTTCACGACTAGTTGTCATCGACGGTGGCGTTTGGTAGCAAAAGTACTTGAAAATTGAATGTCTGCAGTCCTTACTTGAATTAAAAACAGATAAGACACACTAATGCAGCCATCACAATTAACACCGGTTATCATACAGATTCTACACACACCCAAAGTACACGGGGCTACATGACCGCGTTGTCGCAGCCCCTAAACTAAGGAACCAACCGACTAGGAACACTGGGCAATTACAATGACATATAAAACAAACTTAAAAATAAAAATTAAACTAAATACTTGGTTGCAAAGTTTCCGTGACTGACAACTCTCTTCACGTGAACGTATTTCTTTGTGTATTTCTCTGGAAGTTTTATTTCGAATACTGTTTTCCAAAGTATTGTTTGGAGAGGAAGGATTAAGGTTCTCCTTCATGAAACGAACATAACTAACTGTCAATTTATAACGATGTTATAGGTAAAAATGTGGTGTATGGCTGATTGATCTCCGAGTTAGTTTACTGATTATAATTCTGTAATCACAATATTTTACTCGCATATAATTTTACAGTCATCGGTTTATTGCAGAAAACATGGTCAAAACACTGTCAATAATATAAAATAATACGTTTTTCTCAATTTAAATAACATAAACGCAAATAACATTATTTGGTGTAATTCTCAGTGCCCAATGTCACACAATCTGAAGTAGTCTATTGCAAACAGGTTTGCCGATGTTTCCATCTGTAATAAGAGATGTGGAACTACTGTAGTCTATATACGGTATCAAATTTGTGAACAATAATGTAATATCAATTTGACACTTTACGCCTCGGTATGACAATTTTGTGGTATATTTCTGTAATAATTATAATAATCTTCATCATCAATATCAAAAGTATCCCCAGAAATTTCGCGTTTCTATTTTCCATCCTTCCTTCTCTCTCTCTCTCTCTTCTTTCCCTCCACTCCTTCCTTTCCTTCTCTTTCTTTCCTTTCCTTCCATTCCTTCCTTCTCTTTCCTTCCTTCCCATCCTTCCCATTCTGCCTTCTCTTTCCATCATTCCTTCCTTCCCATCCTTCCTTCTCTCTCTTCTTTCCCTCCACTCCCTTCCTTTCCTTCTCTTTCCTTCCTTCCCATACTTCCTTCTCTCTCTTTCCTTTCCTTTCCTTTCCTTTCCTTTCCTTCCATTCCTTCCTTCACTTTCCATCCTTCCCATCCTTCCTTCCCATCCAGTTTCCCATCATTCCTTCTCTTTCCATCCTTAGTTCTCTTTCCATCCTTCCCATCCTTAGTTCTCTTCCCATCCTTCCCATCCTTAGTTCTCTTTCCTTCCTTCCCATCCTTAGTTCTCTTCCCTTCCTTCCCATCATTCCTTCTCTTTCCATCCTTCCCATCATTCCTTCCCTTTCCATCCTTCCCATCCTTAGTTCTCTTCCCATCCTTCCCATCCTTAGTTCTCTTTCCATCCTTCCCATCCTTAGTTCTCTTCCCTTCCTTCCCATCCTTAGTTCTCTTCCCTTCCTTCCCATCCTTAGTTCTCTTCCCAACCTTCCCATCCTTAGTTCTCTTCCCTTCCTTCCCATCCTTAGTTCTCTTCCCTTCCTTCCCATCCTTAGTTCTCTTCCCTTCCTTCCCATCCTTAGTTCTCTTTCCATCCTTCCCATCCTTAGTTCTCTTTCCATCCTTCCCATCCTTTGTTCTCTTCCCTTCCTTCACATTCTTAGTTCTCTTCCCTTCCTTCCCATCTTTAGTTCTCTTCCCTTCCTTCCCATCCTTAGTTCTCTTCCCTTCCTTCCCATCCTTAGTTCTCATCCCTTCCTTCCCAACCTTTCTTCCCTTTCTTCTCATCCTTCCTTCCCATCCTTCCTTCCCTTCCCTTCCCTTCCTTCCTTTCTTTAAACCAACTAACCTCCTCCATCGTCTACCACTAGTTTCTTTCCTACTAAGCCATGGCACACGACTTAAATAAAACATTGCAGTTGTTCATAACGACACTTTTATAAAACGTGGAATCATCCCTGTTCACGCAACCTATTAAATAATCGAATGTAATCAAATCATAATTACCTATATAAAATCTATTTCAGGTTCTCGCTGTTAATCTTTTATTAAAAGATAGTCGTCTCCCACGCACGACCTATATAGCCTACAGTAAAGCATTTCATTTATAATTTTATGTTCGACCCTGACTATTATGTGTCAGTACACTGTATCATAATGATGGTCATTATAACACTATTTTTTTTCCATTATGAAACAGTTTCTCCCACCAATCACAGCTTAAGAAACAGTTGTTTGACCAATTAGGTGAGGATAGCATCGCACCTGCGTGGAGTTCCAAGGCCTTCTAAACTGCGTTGCCTAGTGTCATAGTAGAGTAATCGAGGTGGCCTTGGTCAAATATAAGGCATTGTCTGCGTCCCATGCGCTCTGTTCAGTACATAAAAGGGGGCGTGGTGGCTCAGCGGTCTAGCTGTATGCCTCTCACCAAGGCGGTCCGGGTTCGATTCCCGGTCAATGCATGTGAGATTTTCGAAGTGAAATGCCATGACCTGTGGTTCGGATTCCACGTAAAAAGGAGGTCCCGTGGCTCATGATCTCAAGATTAACGGTCACGTTAAACTACAAGCTTCCTTCCTTCAGTACATAAAACTGGCGAAATCTCGACAGATATTTATGAATATTTATCTTCGAACATGAAATAGTTATAATAATTATAGTCGAACATAAACAGTCGTATGCAACTCGCCTATAATGGTAATTAACACACTCGTATGGAAATTATAAACATACTCGTGTCTTAATAATAGCCATTATAGGCTCGTTGCATAATGTACTATTATGTACGACCCTCACTATTATGACGTGTCAGAAAACTGTATCATAATGATGGTCATTATAACACTGTTTTTCATTACGATACAGTTTCTCCAGCCAATCAGAGCTCGTTCATTGACCAATTAGGTAACGATACCTTCGCGCATGCGCTCAAAATCCAACATGTCGGACATAAACACAACAACGAACTATAATAAATTACCGACATGGAATACGCACCGTCCATATGTTCGCGTAAATAAACTGGCGAATATGAGACAAGAAATAGCACTGTACCTTAATATCACCAACGCTAATTTCTACACAGCGCATTGCCTTCAAACGACTCCGGTGACAATATTACTGAGGGACGGCAGATGTAAACATATGGCTTGCATAATATGGCATTGCAAGCACACAGAGCGCATGCGTCTGTCGTTCGGAGATCTTGAAAGACAGATATATCATACCTAGCGCTCGCTCTCCGATCACAAAATTCAAGTGGCTGACTCTCAACAGATATTTATGAATATTTATGTTAAAACATATAATAAAGTTATAATTATCGTCGAACATAAACAGTCGTATGCAACTCGCCTATAGACTAATGGTAATTAAGACACTCGTATGGAAATTATAATACTCGCATACGCTCGTTTTATAAAAAATACTCGTGTCTTAATTATAGCCATTATAGGCTCGTTGCATAATGTACTATTATTTGGTACTTTGTCCATCAATGTAGGCTATGCGACGTTCTGTATCTCCAATTAGATGATTTTCCTCATATAATGAATAATGATTGACCTAACTGCAGGGCCGTGGAGAGCGACGACGGGCCCTGGGGCTGGAATCTCCCGGGCCCCCCCTAAAATCAAATTCTGTAAAATCCCCGCAAATTTGCACAAACTGATTTTGCACATTTTTTATTTGCACTAAATGTTCATTACGAAATCAATTACAAGAACATAAAGAGCCAGCAAGCAAGCAATAGTAATAATAATAATAATAATTGTAGCATGCTGAACTGCAATGCCCAAGATCGCGGGTATAAATTCGGCTGAAGTCGTCGGATTTTTAAGAGCGTTAAAATCCTTCAGTATGCCTGTATTCGGAGGGGAGGTAAAGACGGCGGGCCCATGTCATTGATTTATGGCATGTAAAAGAACCTACCACTACAATTGGTAGTGTGTAACCAAAATTTGTAGGTTATTTGGTTAGAAACGCTCTATCAAGTTCCAACGTTCCCCGCTGGGTGTCAGTGACAGTGGCGTCTGGTAGCCAAAGTTGGAACTACTTGAAATTTTAACTTGTTGGGGAGCCTACGGGCGTTCATTTGAAATGACCGTTGGCTGCAATTCATATATAATAATGATATTTCAATGATATATTCCACTAAATCCAGGCTATATTTATTATCATAAGCAGAGCGTGAATTACTATCAATATACATAAGTTAATGCTGGTATGTAAAATTTACAACATTGAAAGTGGAGGAATGCATCCAAAATTATTTGCAAATTCAATGTTTATACCTGATAAGCGCGTATTAATGCATTATTTTCAATTAACAAAAATTAATATCAGAATAAAGCCATCAAAAACTAGGTACCGTAACAAATTTCATTAATTCACTATACTGTTTTGGCCTTTGACAAATCTAAATTTGTCTCGATGAGGTAACACTGTAAGCATGCAGAGTATTCACATTTAAAGTTCTGCAGGTCCTCTTTGATATCAATAATTTTAGAACTTCAGTGATACTCATAAAATCAATATGCTCGTTTGTCGCACACAAATTTGAAAATAGTTGCATTTACCGGACCAGTAATTGCATCGCTTTTACAGTATTTAACTTTGGGAAAATACTCACATTGAAAAAAGCTGTTGTCCACGAACTCGGAAACAGGTGGGTTGGAATTCCACCGTCGCGTCGGTGATTCGATGCTTATTTTCCATGATTCATCGTTTTAACCCGTACATTCATTTCCTCCTCTATTCTATCCCTACGTCATAAGACCCAAACATTAATCAACATGAAGTTCATCTCACTGAACTGCATGTTAAAAGAGATGGAAAAGGGTATACTGTACACTGAGCAGTACTACGGCCTCTGTGACGTAATCTCTTTTCATAATGAAAACATAATTCTTACACAAAGTCAAGACTTATTTTAAAATAGTTTTACATATAGTGTTTATATGTTGACATTCTTAAAATTTGCTGCCCTTGAAGAGTCACGCCCTTGGGTCTAAGCCTAAACACTGATAAGTGTTTTGGTTGAACGGCGATCACACATCTTTGTACATTAAACAAAGCAAAATATATTTTCATAATTAACCACAGGTATACAGTACTCATACTTAACTCAAGTTATTATGTGCTATCAGTAGTTTGCAGCTGATCAGTGATTGTTTTCACAAAAGAAGGAAATGTGAATTTGAACTATATTTTGTAATTGGCAGTCAGTGGATTTCTTATAATTTAATATTGCTTTGCAGTAAGCGAAACTAGAGGCAGATTTTCCTAAACATCCTCAATCCTATCTATGACTGGTGACCATCCTGGGCGGATTTAAGCCAATGTCATGGTGGAGTGGACACATCGGGGATCTTGGGGTATGGAATATTACCAAGCTCAGAGTGGGGTCCGGGGGCCTCCTCCGGAAAAGTTACCAAAAATTAGGTCCAAATTATTGAGTTATAGGATAGGCCATTTGGGTGATTATTTTTGGGATATTTTGGAGTAAAAATTTGGTGACCATTGACATTTAGTGGCTATAGAAAAGACTCTCCGATATTGAAGTAAAAGCGCTCACTTCTTCAAGTAAGACCCCGCGGTGTACCTCACCAATGACCGTGACGGGGGCCTACAGCAAGTCTACAGATCAGAGGTTCGAATCCGGGCGCTGACAGCGGCTATCCTGAGTGTGGTTTTTCACACTCCCTCCATACCAATGCCGGGGCACTACCTTATTTCAAGTCCAGGGACACCTACCCTACTCTAAACCCTAATAATTACAGTAATAGTCGCAACGGCCAACACATTCCCAGTCGGCAACTAAGAATACGACATGCGATTTATCATGTCACAGAGGCCTTAGCACAGCACAGTGTATACCCCGCTTTTCACCCAGTAGTTGATGGTTTTAAGAGGGTCTAAGTTTTTACTCTCCTAGACAAATAGTTACAACAATGTTGCCAATGCACCTCACCTATTATACAACAACCACTAACCTCCCCTTCAGTCTACACAATTCGCACGTTTTTTTGGTTTTCTATTTTGTTCGCTTCATTAATATTTGTGAAATATACTGCTTTACAGTCAACTTCATTCAATAACGCGGAGGCCTTCAGAAACAAACCGTAAAACTAACGCGCCAGCAAATACTGAATTATATCTACAGTACTATTTGATGCAACCCATCCCCAACCGAGCGCCAATGGTTCATTGTCCACCAGTGATAGCCTACTAGACCTACTAGCTACCAAGTACACGGGTTGAATGTTGCAAGCCCCTAAATGAATTAACATCTGTAACGACAAACAGGCCTTTTTTTACTGTTGAGTAAGACTACGAATAACACCGCAGTCGGGAAGCCAAATCCTGCATTCCTGCCGCGGCTTCGTCAGGAACCAGAGTAATTTCTAAGTCGTAGATAAAGAAGGGCAATTAATTTTATGTTTAACGGTGCTGAGACGTTAAAGCGTATCATGAAAGGGCTTGATTCGCAAGGGAAAGTATCTCTTCGCGTCCTGAAAAATAAGTGCTTTGCACATCCTCCTAGGACGCCGGGCCCCCCTGGAAGGGTCGGGCCCCGGGGCACCAGCCCTGCCTGACCCCCCCCTCTCGTCAGGCCTGCCTAACTGTAGGTCAAAGGGCAGGTTAACTATGTCACGTACTATTCTCAATTAAGGGTATGTTGTGATAACTCGCGTGTACAAGTAACAAAAGTGGTTTCAGTAACAGAGCTAAATAAAGAGTGAGCAACAACACTCAGCATCAGCTCAGACTTTGACCGCATGACGTCATTCTCTAACTTTCCCTGGAGCAAGGCAGGCACATTTGAACACCCTGTGGATACACGGAGGCGTGTGTGAAGTCGCGATATGAAAGCCTATCTCGGAGACTAGCAATCAATAAAGGCTAATTTCTGAAAATGGTTTTCCGTAGAGCTTGCTGGGATTTAGGCCTACTCTTGTCTGTGCGTACACGTTCGATGAGCGGGATGCAGTGCGCATGCGCCGTAACGATCGACTGTTGCCATGACAACCAGCGTGACTCAGTTAACAATAGCATGGAGCCCTCCTTTCATCTTCAGCTGCGAGACAAGTGAACATCGTGGTGTGACGTAAAAGAAGTTCAAAACAACTTGCATGCGTTAGGCGAGCGTGGGTCAGTGTCGTTTATGACGCAAGGGTGCTTCCGGCTTCTGCTATAGGATAATAATAATAATAATAATAATAATAATAATAATAATAATAATAATAATAACAATAATAATAATAATAATAATAATAATAATCGACAAGTTAGCGTCGCACGCATGGCTGACCCACTCGGTCCTCTTTCCGGAAACAGAGGGATTCGTTGTAGCTATCCAAGATCAAGTTGTTGCTACTCGAAGCTATCGGAAATTTATCATAAAAGATCCAGCAACAGAGAGTGAGAGTGAGAAGTGTCGCCGCTGTGGCAAATGTAGTGAAACCATTCAACACGTTATATCAGGTTGTTCCCACCTTGCCAACACTGACTACAAACATCGACACGATCAAGTTGCCAACATTATCCACCAGAAACTGGCCTTGAAGTACAAACTTCTTCGAAGCTCCGTCCCCTATTGGAAATACACACCATCTGCAGTACTCGAAAATGCCACACACAAGCTCTATTGGGACAGAGGAGTTGTGACAGATGTCGCAGTCAGTAACAACCGGCCATATATCATTGTCATCAATAAAGTACACAAAGAGGCATTACTGATTGATATCGCATGTCCCAACACTCAAAACATCCAAACAACAGCTGCTACTAAAATATCTAAGTACACAGAGCTGGCAATTGAGATAAAGCAGATGTGGAAACTTGATTCGGTGACTACCATCCCAATAATTGTATCCTGTACTGGTGTTATACCGAAAACTCTCCACAGAAGTCTATCAATATTGAATCTGCACCCGCAGATATATATTGAACTTCAGAAGGCAGTTCTGTTAAACACATGCCATATTGTTAGGAAGTTCCTTGGTGACAATGCCCTGGCCGAATACTCAGCAAAGCTCGATGATCCAGATGGGAATTTAGCTCATCCTACAAATGAAGGAGACTCGTGAAGACTGCGGGCACGACATGGATGTGAAGTCTCTGAACAGTGTAATAGAAATTATCTCAGTACAGATGGTTCCTTGCTAAGGCCGAACCAGGCTGTAACAGAAAATGTAGCCGGTATTTGCCGTGATAATGTTGTCAAACAATAAACTATAATAATAACCGATTTTTTTCAGTCAGTCAACACGATTCTACCCTATTGTAATGAATGTTACATTGAATTGAAAAAATTTTAAGAAAAATTCTCGGACCAAAAGAATGTGCTGGCACATACCGATTACGTAGTAACAAAGAATCTCAGATACCATACGAAAACGAAGGGTTAAATTCTCTGGACATGTTTCAAAAATGCCTGACGACAGACTAAGAAAATGTTGAACCACTTCAACAAGCCCAATCGAAAAGGTAACTCTTATGAAAAATGGTTTGCTAACACCAAGAAGGATCTACAAGAAATGAACATCACTGATCAAGACATCCGCAACAGAACTACTTTCAGAAATAAGACACACACATTTGAGGGGTTCCTAGAGCCAGAAACAGCGACCAACAAGAAACAACATTGGACAGCTGAAAAGAAAGAAGCTGTGAATTAAAGAATACTGGCGTCAAAGAAAACTGAAATCATGAATCAATTATGATGATGACACTTGGATGACCAGTTTCGATCGTCAAGCGATCATCATCAGATCCATTATACTCAACCCCTGGCACTATCCAGCCCATAACGGGCTAAGGCCGACCAAGCGACCGCTGCCCAGCCATTTGGCCTGCAGATATGGGGGTGACGCGTGATCAGCGCATCGGGTCCCCTCGGCCGTTAATCTTGGTATTCGTGATCGGGGCGCTGTCTCACTGTCAGACAGCTACTCAATTGTCCTCACGAGGCTGAGTGCACCCCGTTCCAACCCTCACGTCAGTTTTAAAATCCCTGACGGAGCCGGGGATCAAACCCGGGGCCTCCGGGTGAGAGGCAGGCGCGCTACCCCAACACCACGGGGCCAGCATGATACATTACACTTGAGCTATTAAATCTATGTCTACTAGTAGACTATGAGTGCTAGTATTTACAATATGTACAATATCATACTATCACCCATACTAGTAGTCATATAGGCCTACATAGTTTCGTTCACGATGTCGCGATTGAACGAAACTCTATTTGTCGTGATATATCGATTTGAATGGCTGCCTTTGATTGGCTAGTTAACGAGATTTCACTTCTGACCGCTAGATAGCTCTAGCGTAGCACTGTAACTTCAAGTCGGAAGTAACGATAGTTTTACTATATAGTACGTCTCTACTTTAAAAGGCAGTACGCATTAAATGGGGCGCGATGATGCCAGATCTACTGCATATACCAAGTTCTGCAAGGGCGGGCACATGATGTAATATAACTCGTATACAGGCGTGCTTTTACGCAAAACTCGGGAAATTTCCAAAATATTTGTTTGCTGTATATAACTGTAGCTCATTCCTTGCAGCGAACAACGCTACAATATTTATATATAAAAAAAATAGATAATATAATTATATTGAAAACGCAGGCACGGTCCCAGCGTTTAGATAAGACTGTGGGTCTTATGGGCTTTTACTTTTAACGGAAACCTCCCTACACTGGTTTTGTTAACCCACCTTTTATCATGAAGGAACTCTGAACATATTGTTACGTGCCACCCCCCTAGTGGCACTTTTGTTAACTGGATTACGGTGGGTAGAAAACACAACACCAATTACTGCTTTAAAGAGAAGTTAGCTTTATTGCTTGCAGGAAGATACAGCACTCATCAGTAAATACAAGCAATTAATATCTTACTCCAGTTTCCTCAAGTCTCTGCCTTTGGAGAGTTCTTGCCCCCTTTCACTTGTCAACAAGCCGCAGAAGTTAATCCCTCGTAATGAGGTGGCCCCGTGCGTTGGCTGGAAATATCTGCACTCAGCCTGTCACCGTACTACACACTGTTTCACAATGCACCACAATCACTTCCTCGCTGTCAAGAGAATCAGCTTCACTAGGGGTTTCGCAAGTCACCATACTTCTGTCGCTCAGGATAAACACTCGCACCAGCTCATAAAAACACAACCACAACAGCTTGACAGGTCGCACTTATATAGCAGGCCGGTGACACAATAAATGCTTCTAGATCCATCCAGGGTTCACGGCTTCTCGAGTTTTCCATCGCTGGCTCAGTCACGAATATTCTGGACTATCCCTTTGTCCTAGTACCTGTTGCATAAGGCGCACGCAATACACGAGGCAGGGCCCAGCCCAGCCCTGGGGCAGTTGTGACTCATGCGGCGAGCGATGACACAAACTCACAGCCGTAACAATATATATTTTTCGTCATAATAGCTTCCTACAATTATCTGCCAATTGATTACCTTTGTTATTGAATACAAGTATCGTTTATGTTACGTCTTAGTAATTAAAAAAAAAAACGATGTTTGCACGCTGGAAAGAAGAGCCTCGTCCTGTGCTGTATGCTTGCCCGGAGTGGAGCACGTGCTCAGTTCCGCCGACAACATAAGTTCTGAAGCACTATCCGTCATTGGAGTTATTGTTGTGTGTCTGTTTTATTTTCTGTTTGATCGAATCATGGCTGCCGACAATGGGGTTCGAACCCACTAGCTCCCGATTGCAAGCTCACAGCTGTGCGCCCCTAACCGCACGGCTAACTCACTACAATATTACAAATATTAATCTAAACAAAACAACAAGAATAAAATTGAAATAAACTAAATTACAGCCTAACTAATAACTAAAGAGGCGAGGATCAACAGCATTGCTGGCGTTAAAATCGTTAACATCGTCAGCATACATCTGAGAAGGAAGGAAGGGTTGTGCTCTCGACATCTGTCAATCCAACGAGCTTTAAAGATACTTAAGGTGTTAAGATGTTTAAGCTCGTTGTGTCAATCAGTAACGCGTCATATCACAACGAAATGAATGTCGTTATTGGTTCTCTTCGCGTACAGCATCCTTAATACTGGTCCATTCCGTTAACACCAGCAAATCTGCTCTTTTGTCGGCGTGTTCTATTTCAGGTAGCTGCTGAGGTTGTGGTTGTCTCGCTAACTTATGAAAACGCAGTACTCGAAGCGGGTGAACATAACGGATGAAGTCAGCGCTACCTCTGCCTCAAGTTAGCAACACTGTCGCATAAGGCTCCACAGTCTTTTCTAAACGCGGGATGCTCTATAGTAGTTCCCGTTGATCTAGCGATGGCGTCCATGCTGTTCTCTCACAGCGTGGTTCTAGGTTGGAGACATGTCACTTCCGTATCAGGATTCACTTTTCCCTTTTGGGTGCTTGGCAACAGTTTAAAATGCTTGTTGACAATTAGGTCACCTCAGATGACTGTCTGAATGCCGAATGACTTGTTACGCCTGTTACACGTCAACACCTTTCCACCTGCTGGGTGAGAGGGGTGGTATCTCGCCGAATGTCTTACGCTTCTGCGACACATGTGGATATACCTCTCGGTATGAATGATCACTTTATAGAGAGGTTATTAATGCAGTATGTAGCTATTTCCTTATTAGTCTCATCTGTGTATTTTAATCAACCTGATGTACAGGGTGTTTGAAAAGGACTCCCTAGTTTTAATGTCTCATAGAATCTGTACAAAGTGGCATACACTATTCTAGTTTGTGGTGTGTGATTCATCATCTCTCCAAGTTTGGCTCCCCTGCAGTTGACAGCTCTGCTTGACCTTGAGACGGCCCCAGTGCTGTTTGTTTCCTCTGCTTCCTCAGTTCAGTCCAGGCGTGCATGCAATGTGTACTCCGCAACAGAATGCACAGTGTGCTATTTGGCTGTGCAAACTGAGTCAGTTATAACAGTGCAACGTAATTTTAGACGTCAGTTTAGACGTTTATTCACAGATCTGTTCAACAACAGCTTCAGAAGTTCTCGGTCTACCTGGTGATTTTGCTTTTAAAACACCACCGGTTTCCTTGAAAGACTTTAGCCAATGACGGATAGTTTTTTTTTTTTTTTTTGTAAGTGGTTCACCGCCATACTGACGTCTAAAATTACGTGACTCAGTTTTGACAAGCCAAATGACACACTACGCTTTCTGTTGCGGAAAACACCGTTGCATCCGTAGGATGGAACCCTCATCCCCTACTATCTACGACCCACACATCTACCTAGGTATACCCAAATAAACGCCTTCTGACATCATAAAAATCTACTACACATCTATAAGCCTAATACTTCTTCAACAACCTCCAATGACCTCCAATAACCTCACAACTTGA
Source organism: Meconema thalassinum (assembly GCA_946902985.2). Lineage (NCBI taxonomy): Eukaryota > Metazoa > Arthropoda > Insecta > Orthoptera > Tettigoniidae > Meconema > Meconema thalassinum. The sequence continues at coordinate 160,256,896 of OX336400.1, forward strand.
ACCTCATGAACCCCGGCCAGCACCTCACATCCTGAGGAATTTGCAATTATGCGCACTCGACACACGGAAAGCTATAAAACAGTAGAGGTGAGGTAACTCGGGGTCAGTCTTCCTCAGTGCTACCTAGTGCCAGACCGCAGCTGAGCGCCGTTCCGACAACTCCTCACACAGACATTCACACTTTCACCCCCTAGTGCTTGGATTGTAATAATCATCTGAATTATTAACTGCTCTGCCAAATCTAGGAGTACTTCAAGTCAGAAGTACTCATTAAACTCAGACATATTAGAAGCAACTGGTCTTTTAGTTTATTTCTCTAGTGGTTAAGATCCTGCCCTTCATCCCTCGTCCCGGTAGGATCCAGGTAACTGTTAATTGTTCTGTGGCTTCCGCATTCAGCCACTCGTCTACGTCACAGTGTTTGTCTCGTGCATAGCGCGAGCCGCCAGCCGCTCACGTTAGCAGTAATCCAAGTAGCAGCTCAGCTGTTTAGAGCCTTCTGCACCAAACCGCCCTCAACTCCGATATCACACCCCCGAGCTACCCAACCAGACAGCACAATTGGGAGTTCTCCTTTCGAGCTCCGTCCACGCTCTTGGTCTGCTCAAACGCCCACACTTCCTACACACGAACCTCCAGCATATCCCCAGGTTCCCATTTCTCATCCCCCCAAATATTGCATTGTAGAGGGTACACACTCAGTACCCTACAACACATTGCTACTGAGTTGCACTGCATGCATACATGGACTGAACTGAGGGAGCAGAGGAAACAAACAGCACTGGGGTCGTCTCAAGGTCAAGGAGTCCTTGTAGAATAGTGTATGTCACTTTCTACAGATTCTAGGACACATTAAAACTAGGGAGTTCTTTTTAAAACAGGTATTATAGGATTCTTTCTAATGAACACGCTACCTAAATGCGTAACTAAAGCGTTTTAATGAACACTGCATGCGAACTTTCCCAGGTCTTTCCACCCTTGTCTCACCTTTGCTATTTTTGTCCATTGCTTTCATCCCCATCTTGCCAATAGGTCCGCCCATCGTGTTCATTGCCTTCCCACACTTCGTCTTCCTTTTCTCGAGGTCCCACATAATCATTTTCTTTTTAGTTCATCGGTTTTGATCTAGTCTAGCTACATGTCCTTTGCCATTGGGGATGGTCTGCTGATGCCATAGCGTATTTCATATACTTGGCTAATAAAGACCCTACTGTATATTTTAAGAATATTCTTATCGGGTACGGTAGCAGAGAGCGTTAACGCGAAGCCATCACGTGCTTCGCTGGCTTCAGGAGAGCGTGTGTTCGAATACCACCTCGGCCGTCCTTAACCCTTCAGAGCTGGCGTGAAAAAATATAACACGTGGAATGGCACCGGGTCATTTTGACCCATAGTGACGTAGTCGTACGTATTTAAATGAAGTAATTTTACACCTGGTGTCTTCCTATGAACTATTCCGAATAAAAAATGAGGTTTATTTATATTTTTCATTTTCGACATGCAGAAAAATAACAATTATTTTCGTAACGGTATAATTGGCCTTACTAGTGGTGGCAAAGCAGTCATCTCATTTGTTCAAACAAAGGAGCTGATGACCAAAGTGTTCCTAGACCCTAAACATGAATTAACAAGGACGTGAGCTATGTGATTGAGTTGCACCAAAATAGGTGGATTTGCCCCTTATTTTTTACAGATTGGTCCGAATAACGTAAGCCGAAAATTGTCACAAGAGGACTGGCGCCTTGGGTAAATCTGACCCGACCGTAAATAATATAGAAATAACTTAAGTGATGATGATGATGATAATTGTTGTTTTAAGGGGCCTAACATCTAGGTTATCGGCCCCCTAATGATCTGGGTGATAGCGAAAATGAGAATGATATGGAAACCAGAACGAAAATTATCTGAGACAGAAAATACGTACAAAGAGAAACTCAGATGGAAACAACTCACAATATGGTCTTACAAAAGGGAATTTAGAACGAAAGGATTCACAAAAAGAATAGATTAAAAAAGACCCACAAAACGTAGGCTAGATTCAAAATACGTACAAAATGCAATGTAGCGTCGAAATACTTACAAAATGCAACAGAAATTCAAAATACTTACAAAATGCAAATGAGTTCGAAAATACGTAAAAAATGCAATTGAGGTTCAAAATACTTACAAAATGCAATTGAAATTGAAAATACACAATGCAATTCAGATTGAAATAGGCCCTATTCTAGTTCCAATCCAAATTATTCACAAAGTGCAATTGAAATTCAAAATACTTACAAAATGCAATTGAAATTGAAAATGCTTACAAAATGTACGGTAGATTCAAACGACTCATGTGGATTGACAATACTTACAAAATGAAATTTAGATTGAAAATACTTGACAAAATGTAATTTAGATTCAAAATACCCACAAAAAGCAATTGAGAATCAAAATATGTGCAAAATGCCCACCAATCAAAATGCAATTTCGATTCAAAATTCGTGCGAAATGCGGTTTTGGTTGAAAATACTTACAAAATGCAAATGAAATTCAAAATACTTACTAAAACGCCCGTCTACCTGCATTGAAAGACTTACTAAAAAGCAATTTAGATTGTCAATCTTTACAAAATGCAATTGAGGTTGAAAACAATCACAAGATGTAATTTAGATCGAAAAAACTTACAAAATGCAACGTAGATCAAAAATGCCGTAAAAAATCGCTAAAAGGGAATTTAGATACACGGTGAACCAAGTAACAAAAACAGTGCGGGTATCTTAAAGAGAAAAGGAAATATAAGGAAAAGAGGAGAGGAGAGGAGAGGAGAGGAGAGGGAAGAGAGGAGAGGGTCCGCCCCAAAGGTAAGGGACAAAAGTGGAAAACGGACCCAGCTCAGGAATCCCTCGAGTAGGTAATATAAGCCGATCCTGGCGCAGGGGCTAATGGGCAAGATGGCCGACACTCCTTAGACCGTGCATGACGTCACAGAGAGAGGTCAGCCGTGTAGTTGCTAAATGGAATATTTATTGTTATTATTATTATGTAATTATTGGCCTCCGTGGCTTAGGCGGCAGCACGCCGGCCTCTCACCGCTGGGTCCGTGGTTCAAATCCCGGTCACTCCATGTGAGATCTGTGCTGGACAAAACGGGAGCAGACAGGGTTTTCTCCGGGTACTCCGGTTTTCCCTGTCAAAATGTCATTCCAGCAACACTCTCCACTATCATTTCATTTCATCTGTCATTCATTTAATCATTGCCCCAGAGGAGTGCGTCAGGCCTCGGCATCCGGCACAGTCCATATCCTCGCCGCTAGATGGGGGCTTCATTCATTCCATTCCTGACCCGGTCGGAGACTGGAAGAAGGCTGTGGATTTTCATTTCATTAGGTAATTATTGATTGATCGTTAACAATCAAGACCAGCCTTATATTGTCCACCTCTTAGTGTAGTGGCAAGCATTCTTGGCGGTCATTCCCGAGGTTCGAATCCCGGCTCTGCCAAGAAATTTAATTTCTGGTTTCAGGAGTGGAACCGGGTACACTCAGCCTTGTGAGGCAAAACTGACAGGAGCTGGCTTTTGATTCATACCTCAACGATTCTGCCTAAACCAACTTCACCTAACCTAACCTAACCTAACCTAACCTAACTTCAAAGTCAGAGCAAATATGAGAGCAAATGTGAGAGCACACATAAAAAAAACAAGTTATAACCTAACCTAACCTAACCTAACCTAACTTAACCTAACCAAACCTAACCTAACCAAACCTAACCTAACCAAACCTCAAAGTCATAGCAATTATGAGAGCAAATTTGAGAGCACACATAATAAACTAAGTTATAACCTAATCTAACCTAACCTAACCTAACCTAACCTAACTTAAAAGTGCGAGCAAAAAAAAAGTGAGACCAAAATGTGTGAGCAAAAAAGTGAGAGCAAATGTGAGATCACAAATAATAAACTTAGTTATAACCTAACCACACCTAACCTAACCTAACCTAACTCAACTTCACCTAACCTAACCTAACATAACCTAACTTCAAAGTAAGAGCAAATATGGAAGCAAAAAGTAAGAGCAAAAAGTGTGAGCAAAAAGTGGGAGCAAAAAGTGGGAGCAAAAAAGTGGGAGCAAAAAAGTGGGAGCAAAAAAGTGGGGGCAAAAAAGTGGGAGCAAAAAGGTGGGGAGCAAAAAAGTGAGAGCAAAAAAGTGAGAGCAAAAAGTGGGGGCAAAAAAGTGGGAGCAAAAAAGTGGGAGCAAAAAGTGAGAGCAAAAAAGTGGGAGCAAAAATGTGAGAGCAAAAAGTGGGAGCAAAAAGTTGGGAGCAAAAAGGTGGGGAGCAAAAAGGTGGGGAGCAAAATAGTGGGGAGCAAAAAAGTAAGAGCAAATGGGAGAGCACTAATAATAAACTTAGTTATAACCTAACCGAACCCACAGAAACCTCATTTAAAGATATTAGATTTTACATTTTAACATTTTACATTTTAACATTTTAGATTTTTGATTTTTTCATTTTACATTTTTTAGATTTTACATTTTACATTTTTGATTTTTTGTATGGTATTTTAGATTTTAGTTTTTTTAGATTTTACATTTTAAATTTAAGATTCTTTGATTTTAGATTTTACATTTTACATTTTCCGAAAAGAGTAAACTGCAAGGTCACATACCTAACCTCACCAAACCTAACTTTATCAAATCTAACTTAAGCTAATCCAAAGGCTAATGCACATAAACAAAGTATATAAGGGCACATGCAACTATCCTTGTGCTAAACTTATAGGCTACTGTACAACATGATTTACCCCAACCGGGTTTTTTTTTTTTTTTTCATTTTGTTGTTTATACATTTGTCAATTTTCCAATTTTCCATTAACAGTTTTTCTTAAATGTCAGTTTTAATTTTTCAATTTCATAATATGGAAACATGGATTTTGCATTTTGTTGTTTACACAATCGTTAATTTTCTAATTTCCCATTTTCAGTTTTTTTAAATGTCAGTTTTAAGTTTTCTCAATTTCATAATATGGAGACATGGATTTTGCATTTTGTTGTTTACACATTTATCAATTTCACAATTTCCCATTTACAGTTTTTAAAATGTCAGTTTAAAGTTTTTCAATTTCATGATATAGAAACATGGATTTTCCAATTTGTTGTTTACACATTTGTCAATTTACCAAATTCCCATTTACAGTTTTAAAAATTTCTGTTTAATGTTTTTTCTATTTCGTCAATATGGAAACATGCATTTTCCAATTTGTGTTTTACATGTTCATTTTGCATTAGGAGTGGAGAGAGGTGGGTAGTAATTAAAATGTACAAGCAGTGTCCATACAATATTTTTTATTTTAAATACATGTACTCTATTTACACATAATACATTTTTATATATTTTTTTTTGTTATAAATTGTACAGTTGTTTTAATTTTGTTTTCTATTTTTATTTATTTTTGAGTATGAATATCTTTTTTTTATTTTTGTGTTTTTCTATTTTTGTAGTGCTATTGTTTTAATTTTTAAAATTGTTTTGTTTTATGTATTTTGCTAGTTGCAAGCAGAAGATTTTGATATTCATAACTTAACTCTTTAAGCATGGTAATGATTGAGTAATGACCATAGGCATGTGTACCTATACCATCAGCATCAATCACTCTTTTATCATCACCACGACACAAAGCAATTTTGTTTAGTCTTATAGATGATATGTCATGTTGTTTAGAAGCGATAATGTTCATGGGTATTCTTTTTACATTGTTTTTCATAACACAATCCTCATAATCTTGAAAGCTTATACAATTTTTGACAACACCTCTGTTAATGCCTTTAATCTTTTTGATTTCTTTACCATTTATGTCTAAAGCATACATTTTAGCTCTAAGTCCAACAAATGCTTTTATAATTTGTCCACAAGCCTCGTCTTTAAATTTCCGCCAACGTTTTCTTGTTTGATGTAGAGTAACATATGTGATTAGTAGGATAATCTGATGTGTCCAGGTGTTCTAGGAAATACAACTTGTCTTGATATACATCTGGGGTGTTAACCAAATAAATGAACGAGTCAGTATCCATATACATGAGTTTAAGATTGTCCATGCCATAATAGGGTAGCAGGACATCATAGTGGTGGGAATACATGAGTGTTTTAGAAATATCCAGTATACACATTCCAATATAGGCTTATTGAATACAATGTTACGTTTAGCCATGTGGAAAGCAGGTAGGTTATGACCATAAATTGTTCTGTCAATAAATATCGCCTTTGCTATTAGCTTTTCTGCCTTTTTGCTGTCAGTCTCAAGACGTATGTCTATTCTTTTACGGATATTTTCCATTGTTTTTCCAAAAATGGCGTTGTTGAATAATTTGTACAGATTTTTCTCAAAATCATTTTTGGCTTGTTTTCGAAGGTTGTTATTAAAATCAACGTATGCCTTTAACCAAGGCCTTTGCTTAAACTTTAACACACGATGGATTTTTATCAATTTTATTCCATGATCTAAAGCCTGTTTTAATGCCATGTAGTGAACAACATATCGCCTTCGATTTCCAAGATGAGGAATTAGTTTTTTCAGAGACGAATCCTTAGGTTGTGTACACTCTGGTAGGAAAGGTAAATCGTTGTGTAGATCATGAAGGTCAGATGGGTAATCAACATCAACGTCTAGAATGTATCCCACAGGATCGTCTTCCTTTAGTTTTTCTAGATCAACAGTATCTGGAGAAACCCACTGAAGTCCACCATAAGGAAGGGAGTGGCACATAGCCCACCCGTATTGGTTGTTGGCATCATCGTAGGTAATAAACTGCGATGGTTTCTCAGAATCATAGGTTTCCATGTATTTATTGTTAGCTTCAGGATACCGATGAGACACTTGGCATATGCCTCCATGTATTCCAGACTCGATTAGAAGAATCTGATCGTAATCCTGTAGCAATTCCAGTTCAATGCCTGTGTAAAGGAGCATTGCATCGAAACTTAAACCAGGCGAAGTGAAAAAGTGTGCAGCATCCACTCGGTGTGTTTCTAGTGTTTTCTTTCTCAACGTTTCAAAGCTGTCTGCAAGAAGGAGTACATCTGAAGTTAGGTAAAGGTCACTATATTCCCCTAGAGTTTTAATGTTGAACTGTTTCCAGAAATTTTTGGGATGTTCATAGTCTTCTTGACTAACATTTTCTTGACTTAATTTGTTAAAGAATGCCTCTTTTGGAGGTAAACACGTTTCACTTAACTTTTCCCATGAGTCAATGTAGTCATAACAAAATACCCCTTTACGAGTCATGAGCATTGCATTTTCTTTTCCAAAGTACTTGTCTGTTTCAGGGTATAATGTTAAGTTGGAAACTAAGTTTTCCAAACTACTCGGCATTAACCGAAACGTGTCCACAAATCTAAGCTTAACATTTCCTACATATTTGGTAAAGGAAATGTACTTTTCTTTGGAGTTAGGGATAACATCCACTCTCTCAGTAGTACATCCCAATAGCTTTACAATGAAATTTGCATCGTAGCCACTCATATTATGTAGAAACACAGGAACGGGGTTACGTGTTTTACACCTCAAATTACAGTTATTGTGAGCACTTCCACGGTATTCCCCTGTAATATGACAATGGTCTCGAACTTTCCAGTCCTCTTTGATAAATGGTTTATGACACAAATAACAGCAACTAGCAAAATACATAAAACAAAACAATTTAAAAATTAAAACAATAGCACTACAAAAATAGAAAACACAAAAAGAAAAAAATGATATTCATACTAAAAATAAATAAAAATAGAAAACAAAATTAAAACAACTGTGCAATTTATAACTCCACGCTCTTGGACTGCTTAAACGCCCACACTTCCTACACACGAACCTCCAGCATATCCCCAGGTTCCCATTTCTCATCCCCCCAAATATTACATTGTAGAGGTTACACACTCAGTACCCTACAACACATTGCTACTGAGTTGCACTGCATGCATACATGGACTGAACTGAGGGAGCAGAGGAAACAAACAGCACTGGGGTCGTCTCAAGGTCAAGGAGTCCTTGTAGAATAGTGTATGTCACTTTCTACAGATTCTAGGACACATTAAAACTAGGGAGTTCTTTTTAAAACAGGTATTATAGGATTCTTTCTAATGAGCACAAAAAGAATATATATAAAAATGTATTATGTGTAAATAGAGTACATGTATTTAAAATAAAAAATATTGTATGGACACTGCTTGTACATTTTAATTACTACCCACCTCTCTCCACTCCTAATGCAAAATAAACATGTAAAACACAAATTGGAAAATCCATGTTTCCATATTGACGAAATAGAAAAAACATTAAACAGAAATTTTAAAAACTGTAAATGGGAATTCGGTAAATTGACAAATGTGTAAACAACAAATTGGAAAATCCATGTTTCAATATCATGAAATTGAAAAACTTTAAACTGACATTTTAAAAACTGTAAATGGGAAATTGTGAAATTGATAAATTGTGTAAACAACAAAATGCAAAATCCATGTCTCCATATTATGAAATTGAAAAATTAAAACTGACATTTAATAAAAACTGATAATGGGAAATTGGAAAATTGACATATGTATAAACAACAAAATTTAAAAAAAATACCCGGTTGGGGTAAATCATGTTGTACAGTAGCCTATAAGTTTAGCACAAGGATAGTTGCATGTGCCCTTATATACTTTGTGTATGTCCATTAGCATTTGGATTAGCTTAAGTTAGATTTGATAAAGTTAGGTTTGGTGAGGTTTGGTATGTGACCTTGCAGTTTACTCTTTTCGGAAAATGTAAAATGTAAAATCTAAAATCAAAAAATCTTAAATTTAAAATGTAAAATCTAAAAAAAAACTAAAATCTAAAATACCATACAAAAAATCAAAAATGTAAATGTAAAATCTAAACAAGTAGTTCCGTGAAGAACTATACAGCCTATTTTCATATATCCTGCTCATGTTAATTACCTCTATCAACATACAAAATTTCAGTTTGATTGTCGTGATAGATTCGTAGATATTGAGAACCGTCTAAATATTTCAGATGGTCGCCAGGTTGGATTTTTATTTTTGCACTATTACATTAAGATTATTGTGTATGTGTGGTATTCAAAATTCAATCGCATGATTAGAACACAAGAAGTAAAAACGAGATTTTAAAATTATGCACAGCAGCCATCTTGTGATTAAGCAAAGAATTGAAATAAATTAGATGCCAGTGGATCAACATTTGTATAAGCATTTAACGTGCAACGTTTCACGGCACTCGGATAGTTAATTCGCGAGAAACGTCCATTTAAATATTTATACTTCGCGTCGCCGCCATGTTGGATTTGTGCTCACCAGGTTACTGAAAGTCCTATAGGTGAACTTATGTTCATAGTCTCTATGAACATTAAAAAATTCAGTTTGGTTGCTGTAAAAGGTTCATAGATATTGAGAACCGTCTAAATATTTCGGAAGCTCGCCATTTAGGATTGTTATATGTATAGGCCATAGAGTTATGTACCATTCAAGGACAATTATTGCCTAGGTTCAGTATTCAAACTTTCACTTCAATCGCATGATTAGGACACAAGAAATAAAAATAATAATTTTAAAATTTCGCACAGCCGCCATCTTGAGGTTATGCAAACAATTGAATTAAATTAGAGGGTAGTGCATTACAATCTGCAAAATCATTTTCTCTACCACATTTCACTGCGCTCAGAGAGTCAAATCACGAGAAAAGTCTATTAAAATATTTCAAATTCGCTTGGTCTCCATGTTCGTTTTGTACTTTAAAGGTTTATGAAATATACATAGGTAAACTTGTATCAGTACCCTTCATCACCGTACAAAATTGCAGGGTGATATCTGTAATAGTTTCGGAGATATAGAATGTCAGTGAAATATTTCCCACAGCCGCCATTTTGAGGTTATGTGAACAATTGAACTAAATTAGACTCCAGTGCATTACAATGTGTATAGACATTTACTGTACCAAGTTTCATTACGTTTGGGTAGTTGAATCGCGAGAAAAGTCTATTTAAAAGTCTCAACTTCGCTTGGCCGCCATGTTGGTTTTGTAGTCACCAGGATTTTGAAAGTCTCATAGGTGAACTTCTAGTAGTGCCCTTTATCACCGTACACAATTTCAGGGCGATATCGGTAATAGTTTAGGAGATATTGAATGCTAGTGATATATTTCGCACAGCCGCCATGTTGGATTGGTGAGACGTAACAAAATTTGAAGGGCACGGTCGAGGTCGCCGGGAATAGTGCTATGAACTTACCGAGTTTCATTGAAATCGCTCCAGCCGTTTAGATTTTATTAGGGACACACACACACACACCTCACACACACACACACACACACACACGCACACACACGGACAAAAGGTGATCTCATAAGCCTATTTTTTCAAAATTGAAAATAGGCTAAAAATGTAAAATGAAAAACTCAAAATTCTAAAATGTTAAAATGTAAAATGTTAAAATGTAAAATCTAATATCTTTAAATGAGGTTTCTGTGGGTTAGGTTAGGTTAGGTTATAACTAAGTTTATTATTTGTGCTCTCCCATTTGCTCCCCACTATTTTGCTCCCCACTATTTTGCTCCCCACCTTTTTGCTCCCACTGTTTGCTCCCACTTTTTGCTCCCAACTTTTTGCTCCCACTTTTTTGCTCCCACTTTTTTGCTCTTACTTTTTGCTCCCATATTTGCTCTCACTTTGAAGTTAGGTTATGTTAGGTCAGGTTAGGTGTGGTTAGGTTATAACTAAGTTTATTATTTGTGCTCTCACATTTGCTCTCACTTTTTTGCTCACACATTTTGGTCTCACTTTTTTTTTTTTTTTTGCTCGCACTTTTAAGTTAGGTTAGGTTAGGTTAAGTTAGGTTAGGTTAGATTAGATTAGGTTATAACTTAGTTTGATATGTGTGCTCTCAAATTTGCTCTCATATTTGCTCTGACTTTGAAGTTAGGTTAGGTTTGGTTAGGTTAAGTTAGGTTAGGTTATAACTTAGTTTTTTATGTGTGCTCTCACATTTGCTCTGACTTTGAAGTTAGGTTAGGTTAGGTTAGGTGAAGTTGGGTTAGGCAGAATCGTTGAGGTATGAATCAAAAGCCAGTTCCTGTCAGTTTTGCCTCACAAGGCTGAATGTACCCCGTTCCACTCCTGAGACCAGAAATTAAATTTCTTGGCAGAGCCGGGATTCGAACCTCAGGAATGACCGGCAAGAATGCTTGCCACTACACCAAGAGGTGGACAATATAAGGCTGGTCTTGATTGTACACGATCAATCAATAATTACCTAATAATAATAATAATAAATATTCAATTTTGCAACTACACGGCCGACCTCTCTCTGTGACGTCATGCACGGTCGCAGGCGTGTCGGCCATCTTGCCCATTAGCCACTGCGCCATCTCTGACATACCCCTCCATAATAATAGCAAAGGGCTGGTTGCGCGCGGCGGCCATCTTGCCCATTAGCCCCCGCGCCAGGATCGGCTTATATTACCTACTCCTTCGGGGTCGCCAACTCCCGAACTCACCAGCCGTGAGCCCCTGAGGGTTTAGCATTATCTAGGGTGCACCAGAAGTGGTGGGGCTACATACACCCTGCCTCCTTAAGGGCCTTGAGCACAAGGCAGAAGGTAAAAGGAAAATAAAAAGAAGGCTGACCCCTCACAGAAGGAGGGTATCAGGAATGATGAGACAAGGGCCAATTAAGGCGGGAAAGTGAAAGACTCCCTAGGCCTCGGATAACCTAATACCGTCGGGGTCGGAAGAGAACAAGAGTTGACCAAGGGAGGTCGACAGGAAAGAAGACGGAGAGGAGCCCGGCACAAGTAAGTGGAAGCAATGCCGAAATAACTTAAGTGTTCAAAAAGTTATTGACATGACGTCTTTTGCAGGATGAAGTTCAAGGCTAGGAAGTAAGGTAACGTAAGAGACAGGAAATAAGGGCTGACCAAAACGAAAACATAGAACATCATTTAAGCCTCGGGTCAATAATACCCAAGCGCCAGTCCTCACGGGTTAAAATAGTTTCCAGTTTTCAACACCAGAGAAATGCCGGGACGGTTCCATTCAACAGGTCTACGGCCGACTTCATTCCAAAATATTTTCCTTGACCCTTCCTCAATTAGACACAAGTTAGCAGTCGGCCTGTCACCATCCCCAGTTGTATCAGCTGACAAAGTGTGTTCAGTTCCCAGACACCATCCTTGCGACGCAAAAATTCTATGAACGGTATCTATTAGTAAAATAAGTGACAGAAACACATTCTTATAGCAAAATAACAGCAAAATTTATTGTACATACCTAATCACTGCATATAGATTAGTCAGAATCTGAACTATTACCACTTAACTCACTTTCACATTCAGAGTTACTACCCTACCAGCGAATTCTTACCGGTGGCGGAAATCGGAACTAATGCGCTCCGTCCAGCCACACGCCTGCGTATGATTCGTGTTGGGTCATGCGCTGTGTGGTGTGTTCTCATTGTACGACTGTACATTCGTTTCCCTTCTTACCCCGCAACCGCTCGCTGCAGCCAAAACGGGACGAGATGACGTAATGTATACACAACCGCGCTCCACGTCTAGCGGTAACAATTCCCTGGTAGCTCGCCACGGTGGGTGAGCGGATATCGTGTTGGTCTACTAACCCCAAGATTGCAGGTTCGCTCCTGGCCGTGGTAAGTGATTTTTGAAAGGTGGCAAAAATACAGTACGCATGTCATACGATGTTGGCATGTCAAAGAACCCATTTGAATTCAGTAGGCCGAGTTCATAATGGCAAAATTAATCTCGGGAGTTTCCGCCAATACAAAGTTCCTCATTTCTCTACTAGAAAGCGCTATAGTGTTCAAGGAGCTTAGATATCTAACGAAATTCGACATGCAAGCTACCCTCTGGGTGTCAACAAAGCTTGCACCCGGCACCCGAGGCCATACGATATTTAAAAAAATCCCTGGTAGGGTAGTAATGTTCGGTGGCAGCAACATATCTAAAACGTGTTTATCGAAAGATGTCTTTCTTCGTCCAAGCTTCGGATGTATGAGTCAGGGATCAATCAGGAGCCTATTAAGCACATCGTGATTCGTCTTCGCTTAGCACATTTTTCTTGTGAAACATTCTCTATACCTTTTGAACACTTAATTGCTGGCTTAAAGAAAGTATTATACAGCAGAGATACGCAAATATTCACTGATGTTATTATAATACGACTATCTTGAATAGCAGAAAAAGTTAAAATTATAGCCCGGGCGTGCTCGGAACTATATTACAGTTCATACCTCCAGGTGACGATTCCATAGTGGTTACTATTTCTGAGGTGAACACAGAACGGATGGTAACAACTCTCTCCGCTTATCAACTAGGCTACTCACTGGGTAGTGTGGGGTTGTTGTGGCAGTTCAGACTTCCGCAGCGAGGAGTGCAGTACTCGTTGCATCATTTCCTTATCGGCATATGATGGGTGGCTTCGGTGGCGTAGTTGATAGCATGCTGAGCTTCATTATCCAAGATCGCCGGTTCAAAACCGGCCGAAGTCGTCAGATTTTTAAGAGCGTTAAAAATCCCTAAGTATTCCCTCGGAGGGGAATTAAAGCCGGCGGTCCCATGTCATAGATTTATGGTATGGAAAAGAACATTCCACTAACTACACTCGTGTGAAGCCAAAATTTGTAGGTTATAATTGATAACGCTCTATTAGTTCCAACGTTCACCACCAGGTGCTGACTGCGATGCCATCTAGTAGCCAAGTCCGCAAGCTAGGTGTCGTGGACGGTAGCATTTGATAGCAAAAGTTGGAACTACTTGAAATTGTCTGCAGTCCTTACTTGAATTAAAACAGATAACACACACTCATACAATCATCACAATTAACACCGGTTATCAGACAGATTCTACACACACCCCAAAGTGCACGGGGCTACATGACCGCGTTGTCGCAGCCCCTAAATTAAAGAACCAACCAACCGACATATGGTGCACGTGGTCTTCTATTGTATGGAAACGGAACAGTTGACTAAGAAGTCCGGGATTTGATTTTTGGACTTTTTGCCAGCTTTTCCCTGCAAGAGCCCGACTGTGCGACGGTGGAGGAATGACCCCTTGCACGCAGAATCCATCGGTAAAGCCGAGCTGAGAGGATAAGCGATTTTAAAAAAACAACAATAAAACCCCTTTACTATTTGCTTGTAATAAAACCTCGCCTTCTTGAAGGAAATGTAAAACAAAAAAGCCAATGGAATATAGCACTGTACCTGGCAGAATCTCGTCGATCCTCGGCTGCAGTCCCTCATCCAAGCCTCCCACCACTGAGAAACCGAACCGGCGGTCATCATCGCCCAGACGTAACACACAGTTTAGTTTCACACTCTGGAACAAACATGCACCCATACATACAAAATGTTAAAATATTTAGCCAGATTAAAGTCTTCCTACTCAAATGAAATAATGTGGAATCATGTTAGATGGCTCGGGGACTATCTGTGATCAACGTGGACCATGTTACCATGGCAACAAGTGATCATCATCTACGGATATGCATTCTAGTTCAGTAGACACATATAGGCTATATGTTCTTATAAGAACATGTTGCCTACTATTATGCGGCTACGGTGGCGTAGTTGTTAACATGCTGAACTGCTGTGCCCGGCCGAAGTCATCAGATTTTTAAGAGCGTTAAAAATACATCAGTATGCCTTCCCCCCGGGAAGGTAAGTAAAGGCGGCGGTCCCATGACATTGATTTATGGCATGAGAAAGAGCCTTCCACTAACTACACTTGTGGAAACTAAAATTTGTAGGTTAGTTTGATAACGCTATATTAGTTCCAACGTAAACCGAGTGAGTTAGCCGTGGTCGTTACGGCATCGCTGCAGGCAGCCGCTCACATCTGGGAGGCAAGGAGGTTCGAATACCCCCACCGGCAACCTTGAAGATGGTTTTCTGTTGTTTCCCATCTTCCCTCCAGGCAAATGCCGGTCTTGGTCCTTAACTATAGGTCACAGCCACTACCTTCCAACTCCTTGTCCTTACATTCAAACTTTCCTCCCCAGACAACACTCCACACGCGACGGTACTCGTAGCTCACCCCATTAGTGTCCGCATAGAAGCAGCTTCAAACTCTGGCGAGCCGAACATATCCTCGGACACTCCCGGCACTAAAAGCCATACGCTAAAAGAAAAGTTCCAATGGTTGCCACCAAGTGCCGGCTGCGATGGCATCTAGTAGCCAAGTCCGCAGCTAGGTGTCGTGGACGGTAGCATTTGGTGGCAAAAATAGGAACTACTTGAAAAATTCATCGTCTGCAGTCCTTCTACCTGAATCACAGATAACACACTAATACTGCCATCACAATTAACACCAGTTGATCAGACAAATTCTACACACACCTAAAGTACACGGGGCTACATGACCGCGTTGTAGCAGCCCCTAAACTGAGGAACCAACCATTCAACGGATATGTGGGAAAATACGCGCATTGTTGACCAAACATTGAATACACTATTTCGGATGTTGGTTGGTTGGTTCCTCAGTTTAGGGCCTGCGACAACGCGGTCATGTAGCCCCGTGTACTTTAGGTGTGTGTAGAATCTGTCTGATAACCGGTGTTAATTGTGATGACTGGGGTATTAGTGAGTGTGTTATCTGTTTTTTTTTAATTCAAGTAAGGACTGCAACTTTGAATTTTTCAAATAGTTCCAACTTTTACCGCCAAACGCCACCGTCAACGACTACTAGGCCTAGTTCAGAACTTAGCTACTAGACGCCACCGCAGTCGGCTCTTGGCAACGAATTTAGAAACCTAAGAGCGTTGTTTACATTCTTAACCTATACAATTTAGCTTCACACAGGTGTAATTAGTGGAAGGTTCTTTAACATGCCATAAATCTATGACATGGGACCGCCGGCTTTAGCCTACTTCCCCTCCGAAGGAAGGCATACTGAGGGATCGGCCGGGTTTGAACCAGCGATCTTGGGCATAGAAGCTCAGCATGCTACCGACTACGCCACCGAAGCCGCTATATTTCGGATGTTAATGTATATGTTTTCATTCCTGAGCAGAACATTGATTGAAAAGCTTTTTTTTTTCGGGGGGAGGGGGGGGGGAGGGGGAGGGGGAAGACGTACTACTATTTTTATAACAATAATAATAATAATAATAATAATAATAATAATAAATCCTTTTCACATCGTTATGGGCCTACCCGTCTAAGGAGTGCGATTGAACCTATCCAGGTGAGCTTGCTCTCTTGTCTTCTCAAGATCTCATCTTCTCGCTATGGCTCTTTTCACGCTCATCCATCCAGGTTATTTGTAATGATGTACCAAGGTAAATTGAAAATACTTACAAAAATGGAACATAGAATGAAAAGACTCACAAAATGTAGAGTGGAAATACAGTACTTACAAAAGGTAATTGAGATGGAAAATACTCACAAATGCAAGTTAGATTGAAAAAAAAAAACGCACAAAATTTAGTTGAGGTTCAAAATACTTATAAAATGGTTGTAGATTCGAAATACTCACAAAATGCAGTTGAAATTCAAAATACTTACAAATTGGTTGTAGATTCAAAATACTTACAAAATGCAGTTGAAATTGAAAAAAACTTACAAAATTTAATTTAGATTCTAAATACTCACAATATGTCAGCCCCCGCTCCAAAATACATACAAAATGCAATGTAGATTGAAAATACTCACAAAAGGTCATTTGAAAAAATAAAAACTTTCAAAATGTAATTTAGATACGCGGGGAGCCAATTCACAAAGCAGTGCGGGATTCTTAAATAGAAAAAGGAAATATGATGAAAAGGAAAAGAAGAATGAGGGATCAGAAAAGATGAGAGAAGATCCAATTAAGGCGAGAAAGGGAGAGACTTCCTAGGCCTCGGATACCCTAATACCGTCGGAGTCATAAGAGAACAAGAGTTGACCAAGAGAGGTCGACAGGAAAGAAGACGGAGAGGAGCCCGGCACAAGTAATTGGAAGCAATGCTGGACTTGACTGGGGTCCCGTGGTCGCCAACCCACAAGTTGTGAGCCCCTGCGAGGGGGTTCTTTTGGATGTATTGTTTGGGTGGTCTGAAACTGGATGAACTAAACTTAAACCTGTTCAGTACTATACCACTTAGATGTCTTTTTTCCTGAAGGTATTTTTCAACTTCAAGTTATAAAAAACTTGTGTTATTAAATAATTCTAAATATTGTTGTAGATAAGTGTAATACATACCCACCGAAACTACACTGGTCAAAACAATTAGGGGATCAGTTGAGATATCTAGGTTCTGACGTATTGTCATCGGCAGAATGACCTGAAATGGTTCGAAGTCTTTCTGTCTGTTCTACGGAGTGGAGACAACAGCATTACGGCAACTGAGATAGCGGTAATAACAGGAAGTTGCTGCAGAGGGTGTTGGTGTGGACGTGTGTTTACTCTACCAAACGAATGACACAAGCCGTTGGGTTCAGATGGTGTAGTGAGAAGATAGTGAAATGCAACAACAACGTGACTTAGCCGAAGGTATGGCATGGAGAGCCATAGGAAGGTTGGCAGCGGGACAGACAGAGAGGGATGTGGCTGCAGCTGTTGGGGAGTAATTTCCAGGACCTGGACGCGATTTCAGACAACAGGAACCGTTAAAAGAAGGCCAGGCCAAGGTCGTCCACGGGTAACATCAGCAAGAGATGACCGTTATCTCCGGTTAACAGCCCGTCGAGACAGGAGGCTGAATGCAACTCAGCTGCAACGCACCCTCCATGCGGCAACAGGACGCGCAATATCAACACAAACAGTCCGAAATCGCCTTCGGGAAAGTGGCCTCTACGCACGGAGGCCTATGGTGTGTGTCCCATTAAAACCACGCCACCGTTTAGCCCGCAGAAACTGGGTGGAGGAACATCAGGATTGGCATCGTAACGAATAGCGCCGGGTTCTGTTCACAGATGAGTCAAGATTTTGTGTTCAGCCGGATAATTGTCGTTCCCTCATCTGGAGAGAACGTGGAACTCGGAACAATCCCGCTTATGTGCGGGAAACAGCACCATATCATGCTGGTGGACGAATGGTGTGGGCAGGAGTCAGTATTGGCGGACGTACGGACCTCTATGTCGTTCAGAATGGCGCTTTGACTGCTGAGAGGTATCGAGACGAGATCCTTCGACAGTTTGTTGTGCCCTACACTGGTGCCATAGGCGATGGGTTCATTCTGGCGGACGATAACGCACTTCCCCACAGAGCTGCACTGGTGGACAACATGCTTGACGACGAGGGCATTGAACGAATGAGTGGCCAGCTTGTTCACCTGACTTAAACCCGATTGAGCATGTCTGGGATGCACTTGGCAGACGCATTGCAGCCAGACAAGCACCTCCCACAACAGTCGCCGAGCTGGATATTGCACTCATGGAAGAATGGCCAAATATCCCTCGAGCTGACTGATAACCTCATACTGTCCATGCCACGCAGGTGTGCAACTGTCCTGGCCACCCGAGGTGATCACACACCATATTAGAGGGCAACGAGAATGACTTTTTCTCGATTATGGTAGCCCGATGGTGCCTCGCTCTAAGTAAACGCCATGTAAACCTCCATTAAAAAGTTGAGACAGCACAATATCGTACTGTAGCACACACAAATTATAATTGTAACCGAACTCTGAATAAAAGACGTTACCATATGTATCTTGTGTATGATATCTCACCTGATCCCCTAATTGTTTTGACCTGTGTAGTCTAAGCCTAGGTGGACAGGATCTGATGATGATCGCATTACGATCGAAATGTTAATTAATTTAATAATTGCAGCCAAGGAGCCATACATAGCAGGAGGAATACATACACAATTTAGTTTTCAACACTGAATTCAGTCACTGTTTTTGGGATTTTCTTGCAATGTAACACATGATATACTGAATTTATCACATCGTAGTTCACAAAATTTACAAATACACTTAATCGTCACTATATGAAAACTATTTATGGAACACACTTTATGGTGGAAACCATGTACTGCCAGTCGCGTTACAACTTTCCTCATGCTTTTATTCTGTCCTGTCCAGCTCCTGTCTAACATAGCAGCTGTTGTTCTCCTCTCTTCTTCATATTTTCCGACATCAGCTCCCTATATGCCACTGTTTCTGGAAGTAGCAACACATCGATGGTACACAAGAAAAGTGACACAAGTCAAAAAAGTGCAATTTTGAGTTAAGAAGTGGAACACGTTGCTCTCACTGCATATTTTTATATAGAAAAACGTCATAACTCTATCTATAAAATTGGCCGCCAGAGGAGAGAAATGTCGTTTTTCCGCCGGAAGAATCACGACTGGCTGTTATCTTGAATAACGTCACATCTCACTTGAGGTCTGGGATCGGAAGCGGGAACATCGCAGCTGTGTCGAGAAGAAAGTCATATCTCAAGTTGTGACAGTATTATTATAGTTTATTATCAAGAAAAGTGTCATATTTCGAGTTAAGCCGTTTTTCATGATAAGGTAAGCCTAACACAACACATCTTTTTTTCATCGTCGTAAATTATTTGTAGTTAAGACATTTTTCTCCAATATAATGATATCCTACTGCCACATATTTTGAATTGTGTCACTTTTCCATAATTATAAACAGAGCATTGCTGTGGGAAAATTCCGCAGTAAACTTTGAACTTTTGACACATTTCCTCATAGTTCTTAATATGAAAACCTGCGATGTTGGTATGTATATTGCAAGTTGCTCGTGCTTTCTTTCATTTTGTTTTAGTAAGCCATCAGATATTATGAGCAATGGCATCCCAGCGCACAAGAGTTATCTTGAAGCTGGCAAAAATGAAATATGATCATTTGGAAGGCAATGGTGAGTCAACTGATAAGAACTGTGAGTGGACAACTTTGACATCAGTAGATCCAAGAGTTACATCAGCATTTAATCAAGCAGGTTAGTGTATGGTTCAAAATATTCGTCATCTGTATTGTTATTTTATCTGGTGTTTCCTTATAAATATACAATGTGAATTAGATTAATTGCAAAGCATGGTTCCCGGATAACATTTCAGATTAGATTTTAAACCTCGTTTCAGATGCCAATGGAACTACTTCAGTCGCATCCGAAGACAAAGTGGCTTTGCCATCACCGGAACAAGGTTAGAACATTTACCTTGTTTAGATATTCTTCCTGATAAATCAATCATGCTGCGATCTGTAGAAAATACATCTTAATGTACGTAAATAATCTTCAATGGTTAAAACATCCTTTTGTTTTATTTCAGATGTGAACAAACAAAGTAGTTGCAGCTCATTTGCTAATTCTCACACATCAGAATCAGAATCGGACATCTCATCTGATGATGACATTCAAGATCCTACCTACAAGGGACAAACTAGTTCATCCTCTTCGTCCGCGGGTGCGGAATCTGAAGAATAATCTGCTGTGGAGGATAATGCTGACGTAGAAAAAAGGAAAGGAAGGAAAAGACGGGCGAGACCACTGGAATGGAAGAAAACATTAGCAAAGCAGTGCAGGAACTCAGGGAAAGAGTATGTATCCAGTTCCAAGAGTGGAAAAGTCTTTAAGAAGAAGATAATGGGAGGAAGTTGTAAGGACAAATGCAGGTTGAAATGCAGTACAAAAATTAAAGAAGAAGACCGTCAGAAGATATTTGATGAATATTGGAATTTGGGAGACTTACAATGGCAACATGAGTTCCTTCTGTTCAATATAGAGAGTATTTCTCCTAAGTACAGATACATCAGAGAAGGTAGTCATCGCTCAAATAATAACGCATTTTATTTTACTGTTGCGGAAAAAAGGATCAGAGTTTGTAAAACATATTTTAAAAGCACACTGGACATAATAGACAGGCCAATAAGAACAGTATTACACAAGAAGAGTTGTGCAACAGGTGGAATACTTGATTCAGACCTCAGAGGCAAACGCGGTAAGCATCACCACATTGCTGATGACGTAAAAGAAGGAGTACGTCACCACATTAATTCAATTCCTAGGATAGAAAGTCATTACTGCCGAAAAGATTCGAAGAGAGAATACATTGAAGGTAGTAGAACAATAGCGAACCTGCACAGAGATTATGTTGATCAATGCAAGGAGAAGAATCTGTCATTTGCAAATTACTTAATGTACTCCGGGATTTTTACAAATGATTTTAATATTTCGTTTTTTAAACCGAAAAAGGATATGTGTGACGAGTGCCTGATGTTCATAAATGCTTCGGAAGAAGAAAAACAGAATCAGAAGGAAAAATACAACACGGAAAAAGATAATGATAAGAAAAGTGTGAGCAGCAATTTAATTGTCGCTGTATATGATTTACAGGCAGTACTTCAGTGTCCCAGGGGTGATGCCTCCAGTTTTTACTACACTTCAAAAATCAATGTTTTCAATTTTACGATATTTGAGCTTCAAAGTAATACAGTCCAATGTTTTGTATGGGATGAGACCGAAGGGAACCGGGGTGCTAATGAAATAGGAACTTGTGTCTTGAGATATCTTGAAGGTTTAGAAGAGAGAGCTAAGAACACAGAGAGCAAAAATACAGGGTGTAACATTCTATTCAGATAACTGTTGCGGCCAGCAAAAAATCGCGTCATATTTTCAATGTATTTGTTTGCTGTGAATAACTATCCATTTATAAACTCCGTTACACACAAATTTTTTGTCAAAGGACATAGCCAGAATGAAGGCGATAGTGCACATGCAACCATTGAACGTGAGGTAACAAAATCTCTAAAATCTGGACCCATTTATGTTCCACAGCAATATGTCACACTAATTCGTACAGCCAAGAAGACGGGGAAACCTTACCTAGTCACTGAAATGAACCACGAAATGTTCTATGACTTGAAGGACTTGACATGTAAAATAGGTCTAAATGTTCTAAAAACTGAATATGAAAATGAACATGTGACCATTAGTCGCATCTCAACAATTCGATTTGAAGGGAAGAATCCTGAAAGAAATCTTCTCAAAACTTCTTATGCAGATACGGAGTTTCGTACTATTGCAGTAAGGAAGACACGATCAGGTTCTACTGGAAACATCCAGCTGAAGACAGTGTATAATAACAAACTGATCATCAAAGAAACTAAAAAAAAACAGGGATTATTAAAATTAATGTCGAAAAATGTAATTCCTAAATCTTATTCGTATTATTATAATAGTTTGTAGTTAAAGATTTGGTGATTGCCGCAATTATGTACCTATGAAATTACGCTGTTATAGTTCCTCTATAATGATTTACGTACGAAACGACAGCTGGCAATCTGTATTAACATTATTACAGTATTATGTTTTGTTCCTAGATTACCAATTTAGATCTTATTTTAGTTTTTATTGTAAACTTTTGATGTATATTGCACATTAAAATTCCAAAATATTAGGAAACTAATTATTTATGCACTTCATTACTAATGTATCAAGATAAAATTATCATATAGTCTTAGTATTATTTTCCAGAAAAGTGTCATATGTCGAAGAAGGGTATATTTTATTGATATATACAAGGGTTGAATAACACTGACGTTCAAATATCCATGGTGTCCTAAACCTTATATTATATTAAGTCTTTCTCGATCATAGGAATAACCAATTATACGAAAGAGCAAAAGAAACTCGCTCTCAAAAGAATGACAAATCTTTAAATGGCTCTCCTGAAAAAGTATGTATTTTGACTTGTGTCACTTTTCTTGTGGACCATCGACATAATGAACATCTTCCAACAAAAAGGACTCCCTCGTCAAGATGATGGGGTGTATTTGGACATCCCAATTATTCGCTTGAAAAAGGTAGCCTTCACTTTCTCCCATTCTTTTAGGTCATTCTTTTTTAAGAATTCCCATACTAAATGTATGCCATATATCGAAATTGGGACAATTTTCACTCGAAAGAGCAGCATTGCCGTCTCTAGGTAGATTTGTTGAATGCGATCTATATCTGCCATGACTTTTATGGCAATTATGGCCCTTTTCTTTGGCATTATTCGAAATAATATCGCGGTTGTTTGCAAGGTTACTCCTAAGTATGTATAGGCGTTCGTTATTGTGAGCTCTTCTCCTCGAAATATATCATCTAATTAATTACCTCCACTTCTTGAACTTTTTTTTGTATATACTGTATATAGGGATGTTATCTAACTAATTAAATGTAGTGCGTACAATTGGTGTTTTATCTTTTGATTCGCAGTATTGCAGAATCCTATTTCCATCTAATAGAGCGGGCAGCAGCATAAATGGAAGGTTTTCTGGGATGTGGTGGATGGCTTAAATGGCCTGCAATAGTAATGCGAATATTATTTTCCAGAATCCATAACATACACTTTTTTACAAGTCATTCTAGCTTCAGTTAGTTACAATTTCCGTCAACAGATGTCACGCGTAACGCTATTCAATACAAAGCACTGCTGATCGGCAGTGGAGAGTGGGCTGGCGAGAGGGTAGCTGCGGCTACGACCAACAGCTCCGGTAACATAAGAAACCACTTCAAGCATGATCTAAGAGAAACCATATGTCATAGTAGAATTCAAGTGCATGCTCGAATTTTATTTATAATAGGCATATTGCGTTCTAATTTGTATACACGTACATAATATTCATGCGTAATTCACGAACCCATATAGCTAAAACTAACTAACCTGACATAACGAGAATACAAACTGCGAATCAAAAGATAAACACCAATTGTGAGCACTACATTTAATTAGTTAGATAACATCCCTATAAATGAAAGTTTGTCTGTTTTTTTCTTAATTTCTACGGAAATTTGCGTTATTAACGCGTTTCAGACTTTTTTTTTTCGGATGCGCGCGAAACAATTTTTTTTGTCTGTCTGTGGACAATTATTTGTTCCCTTATAACTCGAGACCGGCTGGGTGGATCAACGTAATATTTGATACAGATATCCATCAGAGGCACGGTACTGTTCATTGATGTAACTCTTCTCCGTACTTCTCATAAAAGGGGGCCTACCCCCTTAGATACATGCTGAAATAGGCGTAGAAGGGTGAGACAAAGCTCATCTTCAGCCCCTCAATGTGAGAAACAAAATTTTAAGGCCCTAAAACCAACAGTTTTTGAGATATTCCCAGAAAACTAACGAAAGAATGAAAGCCGGTAACCATGGCAACAGAATTTCAGAGGTCCATTTATTACATTACTGTGAAAGTTTGCAAATGGCTAGAAGGTTATCACGGAACCAAATTAAGCTGTAAAATTCATCAATATATATAACGCGCTTAAGGGGGTCAAGGGATACCCTAATATTTTTTCAAGCAATTTACACGTGCGATATATCGTACTGAAGGTCTATTATATCTCCAAACAGCAATATTATTTTCAAAAATTCCTGAATTGAAATAGTATTTTTATGGCTTTTAGGAATTTGGGCCATTGGAGGCTAAAAAAAACTGAATTTTCATGCACCACAAGCCTTTATAATTTATTAAAGAGGTCTTCCTGTGGATTTGACATAACGGTGAGGATCAGTTTTTGTGTGACGTGTATTGCGTTTCATCTACGAGGATTTCAATTTTATTTTCACGCCAAGAAGTAAACGTTAGGTAAATTTAGTTTGAGAGCACATTTTAACTAATCATTTTTCTTTGTCGACAAACAGGTTCCAAGCCCCTAACCATTTCAACAGTAGCTCAATTGATTACGTCTGGTTATTAATACCGAAGACCGTTCGAAGAATGGGTACTCCTGCTAGTTGCATATACACTTAAACCTGAACTCAGTGATCGTCATCTGATGATGACCACTTGAAGGTCGAAACGCGTAATCTTAAAAATTGCCCCATTATAATAGTGATCAGAACTATTACATGTATTTTTTCCAAGAGTGTTATTTACTTATTGTTCATATTATATTACATATACAGTACATTGTACCCCGCCCAGTCATTGGGCAAATTAGTGTTGACCGACTGGAAAGCATTCTATGATGTGTTATTTTCTCCACCATTAGTGATGTTTTTTCGGAGATCGGGATATGAACTACAAACCCCGACAAACATGCAAGTCCTGAATTAAGAGAGACCCACAGTAAGTTCTACTGGTTTAAGGGGAGACGTAGACGGTTATACAGTACGAAATTCACATACAGTACGTGGAACTCCTACAATGTTCATCACATCTCACTGAAATTTAGTACACTTACTAACAATCCATTAAGGCATCTTCGTGTAGTTTTTGAGAATTTCTTTGTAACTTATAAGAGAGTTATCATCATTTATTTACGTTTTCTTGTATACTGTTGTTTTTCGGTACACTTTTCTCCCATATTTGGGTATGGAGTGTCAATTTCCATGCATAGAACTAATATGTGTTAGTAACAAGACATTTATATGCAGCAAATCCTTGGATAAGTATTTCACTGATTTTCTGTGCAATTTTGAACTTTACGAAATTCTTTACAAGAAAAAAAATGGACATTTTCAAGCACAACATTATTTTTTTGTAAACATCATATTTACACTAGTTAGGAGTACAAATGTGTAAAATTTTGTTACTATCCATTCAGTAGATTTTGAGAAAAATGTACCTAAAATGCTAAAAATGTTTAACTCAGAAATTTCAATGTAAAGATTTCTTACTCATTTGCAGCCCAACTGATTATAATTTTTTTAGCCTACTTTTCACATTTTGCAAATATGAGGAAAAAGTAGACTTTTGAGATCGATCCGGGAAAATGTGTGTGTCTGTCTGTGTGTCCTTCTGTCTGTCTGTGTGTGTGTTCCCCCCCCCCCCTATCAACTCCTAAACGGCTGCAGAAATCGAAACCAAATTTAGTATGAGTAAAGATGTATACCGGAATATCTCACGTCCATATTTGAAAATGATGTCAGTGCTATCAACTGCTGAAAAAACGCACTAGGAATTTGAGCTCCATGTTGGATATCTTGGAAGGTATGCATGGGAGCTATTCCAAAATTGGCACACATGTAGATAACACTATTTCAGTGTTGCCAAAATAATTTTAAGCCTTCCGATAAGTCCAATTTTTAATGCCTATAACTTCTACACTTTCAATTGGATTTCAACCAAACTTCGTATGTAATATGTGTAAATAAACAGATATGACTGAGCGTATTGTTAAGAGCCACCATGGCTGTCAACGGTTAATAATTGCTCTCTCTCTATTCTTTTATCCAAATACCAATATATCAGAAAGTATGCAAGCCGACAGCTTTAAACTATGCACACGTATAGTACCTGACATTTTAGATTAATTTTGGAGTAACTTATATACTTCAGTTCTACCAACATGATTTTAAGCCTGCTGATAGGGCCAATTTTTAAATACATGTAACTTCTATACTATCAGTTGGATTTCAACCAAATTTCGTATGTGCTATGTGTAACATAACTGATATGACTATAAGTATTCTTAAGAGCAATCAGGGCTGCCAACTGTTAATAAATGCTGTCTATATTTTTTTTTACCTAATATCAATATATCAGGAAGTATGCAAGCCAACAGCCCTATACTTTGCACACGTATAGCACCTGCCATTCTAGATTAATTTGGAGTAATTAATATAAGTCATTGCTGCCAACATGATTCTATGCCTGCTGATAGGTCCAATTTTAAAATACATGTATTTTCTATACTAACAAATGGATTACGTCCAAAATTTGCACAACAAGATATCATAATATTTCAGATTAGACTATTTCTGACCAGCACACGCATGGCATTGTTGCCAACATGCTTTTACGCGTGCTGATGGATCCAATGTCTAACTGCATGTAACGTCCATTGGACTTCAACCAATTTTTTTATTCTGTACCTTAAAGATGGAACTAAGAATATATTCAGTCACCAGGGCTGCCAACGGTAATGCTTTATTAGGCTACAGTATACCAGGTATATTTCGAACTAATTTCGATATTACCATCTTAATTTCGTCATTTTTCTAGATAGGTTCATATACTGTAGAATAATCATTGGCATGGAAAGTAGGCTCTTTAGTTCGTCACGGAACATCTTGTGTTTTTTTTTTTTTTTTTTTTTTTGTAAGCATCATATGAAAATTCATTCTATGAATTTTTAGCCTACTTTTCAAATTTTGCAAAAATAAGGAAAAAGTAGAATTATGAGATCGGGCAATTGTGTGTCTGTCTGTCTGTCTGTCTGTCCATCTGTCTGTCCTTCTGTCCTGTCTGTCTGTATGTCGGGCTGTGTGTGTGTGTGTGTGTCCCCTATCAACTCCTAAACGGCTGGAGCAATCGAAACAAAATTTGGTAGGAGTCAAGATCTATACCTGAATATCTCACGGCCATATTTGAAAATGATTTCAGTGCTACCAACTGTTGAAAAATCGCAATTGAAATTTGAACTCCGTGTTGGATATCTTGGAAGGTATACATGGGAGCTATTTCAAAATTGGCACACGTATAGATACTAATATTGCAGTTTAATTTCCAGGAAGCCATACATGGCAGTGTTGCCATAATTATTATAAGCCTGCTGATAGGTCCACTATTTTAATGCATATAACTTCTACACTATCAATTGGAATTGGACCAAATTTCGTATGTGTTATGTGTACATAAACAGATATGACGGAGCGTATTCTTAAGAGCCACCAGGGCTGCCAACTGTTAATAAATGCTCTTTTTTTAAATCCAAATACCCATATATCAGAAAGTATGCAAGCCGACAGTTTTAAACTATGCACACGTATAGTAGCTGACATTCTATATTAAATTGGAGTAACTTATATACGTCAGTGCTACCAACATGATTCTAAGCCTGCTGAGAGGTCCAATTTTAAATACATGTAACTTCTATACTAGCATTTGGATTTCAACCAAATTTCGTGTGTGCTATGTGTACCATAACAGATATGACTATGCGTATTCTTAAGAGCAACCAGGGCTGCCAACTGTTAATAAATGCTGTCTCTATTTTTGTTACCCTAATATCAATATATCAGAAAGTATGCAAGCCAATAGTTCTAAACTTTTCACACGTATAGTAACCTGGCATTCTAGATTAATTTGAAGTAACTAATATAGGCATACGCCAGTGCTGCCAACATGATTCTAAGCCTGCTGATAGGTCCAATTTTAAAATGCATGTAACTTTTATACTAACTAATGAATTTCATTCAAAATTGACACAACAATAGATCATATTATTTCTGACCAATAGGCCTACATGTTGTCATTGTTGCCAACATTATTTTACGCACGCTGTTAGATCCAATGTTTAACTGCATGTAACGTCCATGCTATCCATTGAACTTCAGCCACATTTTGTATTCTGTACCTTAAGAGATGGAGCTAAGAATATATTCAGTCACCAGGGCTGCCAACAGTAGTTCTCTATTAGGCTAAATTATTCCAGGTATACAGTATTTCGAACTAATTAGAATTTTCGATATTACCTACTTAATTTCGTCATTATTCTAGATAGATCCATATAGATTAATCATTGGCATGAATCTTAAATTTAAAGAAAAGCAGGCTCTTTAGTTCGTCACGGAACTTCTTGTTTTTACACTAGTTAGGAGTACAAATGTGTAAAATTGGGATTTTGAGAAAAATGTACCTAAAGTGCTAAAAATGTTTAACTCAGAAAATACAATGTAAAGTTTTCGTAATGGTTTCTTACCCATTTACAGCCCAACTTATTATAATTTTTAAATGACATTTGTAGATCGAATTTTGAAACAAAAATTTGGGATTATGTTATCCAATATGCGCATTTTAAAATCAAGCATTTTTTTCTTTTATGTAAAATTTCTATGTTTTCTGCCTACATCTCCCCTTAACCTTGTAGGCAGTGATTAATATTCTTTGCTGTCACCCTGAAATTCCGGGTTCAATTTCAGGCTCTGCCAAGGAATGTAATTCTAGTTCTCGTTAGGCACAACTGAGAAGAAGGGGATTTGATTCCCACCTCAGCGTGGTTTCCCACTTCCAAGATGGCTGAGGTGGGATTCGAATCCACCTCTTTTCAGCTGTGTCTCACGAGCCTGAGTGTACTCCGTTCCAGCCCTCAAGCCAGAATTAAATTTCTTGTCTGAGCCTAGAATCCAACCCGAGACCTTTGGATCAGGAATCTCAATACGTACCCCCGAACTTGAGATGGTGGCGGGTTTTTATTAATATAATGTTACTGGGGGACCTGTGCATGTGCATACATCACTCACCTGTTATGTGGGCTTCTTGTTTATTTGTTTAAACGATATTCATGAAATCAGAGCTCAATTCGTTACTGTTGCGGCTAATTCTGTTTTTTAAACCTTTACAGGGCAAAACTATTTTTAATTTTAATTTTGATATTTTTTATTGCTTTAATTAATTAATTAATTTGGATTGATTTTTACAATTATTATCATAGTTCTTTTATAGTTATGTTTATTATTTTATGTCGCCTCCGTAGCGTAGTGGTCAGCATGGTTAGCTGCCGCCCCGGAGGTCCTGGGTTCGATTCCCGGCTCTGCCACGAAATTTGAAAAGTGCTATGAGAACTGAAACGGGGTCTACTCAGCCTCGGGTGGCCCAAATGAGTAGAGTTTTTTTTCTGCGGTTTCCCACTTCGTCTTCGGGCAAATGCCGGGATGGTGCCTACTGTCAGGCCACGACCGCCTCCTTCCCGCTTCCTTGCCTATCCATCCCAATCTTCTCCTCCCTTCCCATCCATCATGAGGCCCCTGTTCGCTTTGCAGGCGAGGTCGCTGATCACACCTCCTGTGTTGTATCCACTCCGACCAGATGTTCCCAGCTCCAGGACACTGCCCGTAGAGGCTGTAGTGGTGAGTTCCCTCGCTGAGTCCGTGGAGGGTAAAATCGATTTTTTAATGTTTATTATTTTATTTTCATTATTGTAATTTTATTATTATGATTTTTATTTCTATAGTCATATTTTAGTTTAAAACTTGACTGAAAGATACAACTATTAGCATCTTTGAAAGCAGGTGGTTAATATAGAGACCACTATCCCATAAAGGTTGCACAATCTGCTACTTGTGAACGCCCCATGTGTAGACTGATGATGATGATAATTGTTGTTTTAAGGGGCCTAACATCTAGGTTATCGGCCCCTAATGATCTGGGTGATAGCGAATATGATAATGGAACGGAAACCAGAACGAAAATTAAATGAGACGGATAATACTCACAAAAAGGAACTCAGATTGAAAAAACTCACAAAATGTTCTTACAAAAGGGAATTTAGAACGAAAAGATTCACAAAAGGAATAGATTGAACAAGATGTTCAGGAAAGAACATATAGCCTACTTTCTCCTAAATGCATGGGTATTGTTATAACTCTTTGTCCTTTTCAAGGAGTATGATTGAATGATGGTTGTAGTAGCTTGTTGAAATACATCGTGCTATAGGGATATTAAACATGAATGTGAGGTGCCCTTTGCTAGTGCTACCTCTGTACCAAATATCGTTCAATTCGGTTTCACCGTGTTTGAATTGATAGGGGGAATCGATTTGCACACATACTTGGCCACCATCTGCAAACTATTGGGCTGATGTTCTTGCAGTTTAGTCAGAATATGTTTCCCACATAAAGATATGGTGTTGCAAAATTTGGTAGAGACTAGATTATTAGGTTGGTCGTAATTACATTTTAGCTTTTAACATTTGGGTGGCCGCGATTACGTTTCCGTCAAGACAGCGGTGATATAAAACATGACACTGAGGTGCCCTTTGCTAGTGCTACCTCTGTACCAAATTTCGTACCATTCGGTTTCACCGTGTTCGAATTGATAAGGGGAATCGATTTTCACACAAAGATGGCCGCCATCCGCAAAATATTAGGCTGATGACCTATTAGTTTGGTCAAAGGATGCTCCCTCCATAAAGGTATGTTGTTGCTAAATTTGCTAGAGATCGGATGATTAGGCTAATCGTAATTTGATTTAAGCTTTGAACATTTGTGTGGCCACCATTACGTTTCCGTCAAGATGGCGGCGATATAAAACATGACACTGAGGTGCCCTTTGCTAGTGCTACCTCTGTACCAAATTTCGTTCATTCGGTTCCACCGTGTTCGAATTAATAGGGGGAATCAATTTTGACATAAAGACGGCCGCCATCCGCAAACTATTAGGCTAATGACCTATTAGATTGGTCAAAGGATGCTCCCTCCATAAAGGTATGTTGTTGCAAAGTTTGGTAGAGATCGGATGGTTATGTTAGTCGTAATTTGATTTAAGCTTTAAACATTTGTGTGGCCGCCATTACGTTTCTGTCAATATGGCGGCGATATAAATCATGACACTGAGATGTCCTTTGCTAGTGCTATCTCTGTACCAAATTCCGTTCCATTCGGTTTCACAGTGTTTGAATTAATAGGGGGAATCGATTTTGACACAAAGATGGCCGCCATCCGCAAACTATTAGGCGAATGACCTATTAGATTGGTCAAAGAATGCTCCCTCCATAAAGGTATGTTGTTGCAAAGTTTGGTAGAGATCGGATGGTTATGTTAGTCGTAATTTAACTTAAGCTTTGAACATTTGTGTGGCCGCCATTACGTTTCTGTCAATATGGCGGCGATATAAAACATGCCACTGAGATGCCTTTTGTTAGTACTACCTCTGTATCAAATTTCGTTCCATTCGGTTGCACCGTGTTCGAATTAATAGGGGTAATCGATTTTCACACAAAGATGGCCACCATCCGCAAACTATTACGCTGATGACCTATTAGTTTGGTCAAAGGATGCTCCCCCCATAAAGGTATGTTGTTGCAAAATTTGGTAGAGATCGGATGATTAGGTTAGTCGTAATTTGATTTAAGCTTTGAACATTTGTGTGGCCGCCATTACGTTTCCGTCAAGTTGGCGGCGATATAAAACATGACACTGAGGTGTCCTTTGCTAGTGCTACCTTTGTACCAAATTTCGTTCAATTCGCATTCACCGTGTTCGAATTGATAGGGGGGACAGACATTCAGAGTACACACACTCACACACACACACACACACAGACACACACAGACACACACACACACACACACACACAGACAGACACACTTTTTTCGCCCTGTGTTGATCTCATAAGTCTACTTTCATTTTTTGCAAAAATCGAAAGTAGGCTAAAAATACCCACAAAATGAAGGCTAGGTTTAAAATACGTGCAAAATGCAATTGAAGTTGATAATGCTTACAAAATGTACGGTAGATTCAAACGACTCAAGTGGATTGACAATACTTACAAAGTGCAATTTAGATTGAAAATACTTGACAAAATGTAATTTAGATTCTAAATACCCACAAAATGCAATTAAGAATATGTGCAAAATGTCCACCAAACAAAATGCAATT
Organism: Meconema thalassinum; assembly: GCA_946902985.2. NCBI lineage: Eukaryota > Metazoa > Arthropoda > Insecta > Orthoptera > Tettigoniidae > Meconema > Meconema thalassinum. Next base: position 160,289,184 of record OX336400.1, read on the forward strand.
TAGATACAAAATTCGTGCGAAATGCGGTTTTGGTTGAAAATACTTACAAAATGCAATCGAAATTCAAAATTCTCACTAAAAGGCTCGGCTACCTGCATTGAAAGACTTACCAAAATGCAATTTAGATTGTCAATCTTTACAAAATGCAATTGAAGTTGAAAACAATCGCGAGGTGTAATTTAGATCGAAAAAAACTTACAAAATGCAACGTAGATTAAAAATACCTTAAAAAATCGCTAAAAGGGAATTTAGATACACGGTGAACCAAGTAACAAAAACAGTGCGGGAATCTTAAAGAGAAAAGGAAATATAAAGAAAAGAGGAGAGGAGAGGAGAGGAGAGGGGAGAGAGGAGAGGGTCCGCCCCAAAGGTAAGGGACAAAAGTGGAAAACGGACCCAGCTCGGGAATCCCTCGGGGTCGCCAACTCCCGAACTCACCAGCCGTGAGCCCCTGAGGGTGTAGCATTATCTAGGGTGCACCAGAAGGGGTGGGGCTACATACACCCTGCCTCCTTAAGGGCCTTGAGCACAAGGCAGGAGGTAAAAGGAAAAGAAGGAGGGTATCAGGAAAGATGAGACAAGGGCCAATTAAGGCGGGAAAGTGAAAGACTCCCTAGGCCTCGGATAACCTAATACCGTCGGGGTCGGAAGAGAACAAGAGTTGACCAAGGGAGGTCGACAGGAAAGAAGACGGAGAGGAGCCCGGCACAAGTAAGTGGAAGCAATGCCGGACTCAGCTGGGGTCCCGTGGTCGCCAACCCACGTCCCACTAGATGTGAGCCCCTGGGGGAGCATGTGTAGACTATAGACCACCCTACCGGCTCTATCGTTATGTGGGCTGGACGCGACACGGATCTGACAGGGGCTATCGCCTTGTTTATGTGTTTAAACGAAATGTATAAACAAATGAAATGAAAATCCACAGCCTGCTTCCAGTCTCCGACCGGGTCAGGAATGGAATGAATGAAGCCCCCCATCTAGCGGCGAGGATATGAACTGTGCCGGCTGCCGAGGCCTGACGCACTCCTCTGGGGCAATGATTAAATGAATGACAGATGAAATGAAATGATAGTGGAGAGTGATGCTGGAATGAAATTTTGACAGGGAAAACCGGAGTACCCGGAGAAAAACCTGTCTGCCTCCGTTTTGTCCAGCACAGATCTCACATGGAGTGACCGGGATTTGAACCACGGACCCAGCGGTGAGAGGCCGGCGTGCTGCCGCCTAAGCCACGGAGGCTCCGTGTATAAACAAATAAATGATATAATATTTCCATTGACTTTTCAAGAAATGCAAGATTTTTCCTGTACTATTTACAGGATTGGGAAGATTTTGGTACAAACCGCACCTTTTAACTTCCTCTGGTTTAAGAGCTTGAGTCTTACACCTTTGCGTTTTATATCTAGTGTTTGAGACGGCTTCGGTTGCGTAGTTGGTAGCATGCTGAGCTGCTATGCCCAAGGTCGCGGGTTCAAACCCGGCTGAAGTTGTCCTTCGGAGGGGAAGTAAAGCCGAGTGTTAAAAATACTTCAGTATGCCTTCCTTCGGAGGGGAAGTAAAGCCGGCGGTCCCATGTCATTGATTTATGACATAAAAAACAACCTTCCACTAACTACACATGTGTGAAGCCAAAATTTTTAGGTTTGATTAATGATAATAAGTTCCAACGTTCGTCCCTGGGCGCTGGTTGCGATGGCATCTAGCAGTAGCGTAGTTCACAGCTAGGTGTCGTGGACGGTAGCATTTGGTAGCGAAAGTAGGAACAACTTGAAATTATCGTCTGCAGTCCTTACTTTAATTAAAAACAGATAACACACACTAATACAGTCATCACAATTAACACCGGTTATCAGACAGATTCTACACACACCCAAAGTACACAGGGCTACATGACCGCGTTGTCGCAGCCCCTAAACTAAGAAACCAACCGGCCAACCATCTACTGTATGATAATGAAGTTGTATTTTGAATTGCCAACACTCTTCGTGATATTTTCGATAATTTCCGTGAATTTTGAAAACGTAAATACAAATTCTGTAAGTTTCCTCTTTATCTTTTACCTACTACAAATATCTCTGCTGGTGTTTAACTGAGGCTTGCTATTGTGTGGCCATTCCTTATTGCCCTCTCCTCTCGCCCCTGTAAACTGAGAGGCTGACAATAAGCTTGCATCTTCGTCTAATTTATCCGGAAGTCATCTCCATTGTATTCTAAGTCAAAGAGCTCCTATGACGAGGGGGAGAATGGAGAAGGGCTGAAATACGATACCAGCCCCTCAGGTATAGGAGTCAGAACTGCGATGAACTACAATCATCACAAACACTTGTGGTGTTATTGGTAACACTGCTTCCTTGTCTCGGTCAACTTGTTGCTTAGCTCTGCTGAGCTTCAGATCGCTTTCTTTGCTCTTCTTTTATTTATTTTTTTGTGAGAAAGGGAAATTCGATGGCCAATGCGCTCGCCGCGCCGCGTCGTTCTGAGGCGAGGGTGTAGGAGGCTGTGGATAGGTTCTCACGCTCCCGCAAGGACACCCACAACGGGTGGCCATGCTCACACTCCATTTAGTAGAGCTGAACCGTTCATTTTTAATAACAGTCACGTACGACAAGATTGCTTTTCTTCAGCTGGTAGGCCTATTCATTGTTACTCGTCTGTCGACTAACAAGATTTCATACACAGTCTCTCGTTTTCTTATCGCTTGACTGGCTGCGTGGCTCAGCGGTAACGTTCTCGCCTGCTATGTCCAAGGTCGCAGGATCGAATCCTGGCACAGTCAGTTGGCATTTGATGGTTCACAAATACAAGGGACCCGTGTCAAAAGATTTACTGGCACGTTAAAAATCCCCTTCGGGGCAAAATTCCGACACCCCGGCGTCTCTAAAAGCCACAGTAGTTAAAAGGGACGTAAAACGAATAACGTTATTAACAATTAATTATGTAGGGGAATGTCGGGAGGTATCGGACAGTTTAACTTTTTTGCCATAATTTTTTTAATGAATAAGAAATAAATCATGTAATGCACTTTATAGTTATCATAAATCTTATATTAACGTACTCACTTGAATATATTAAATCATAATGAAAAACACGGACAATATTAACAAATTATCAGATCATTACACTCTCGCATGTTTGAAAAACTGGAGGGTGGTTTCGGACAGTGAATCTTTTTAACAAAAAGAGATTTTTCACGTTCATAATACAAACAATTTAACGTTTAGCCATTCTGCAAATATCACGCTTGTAAAATAATGCCTCTCCTTCAAGATTTGCACAGTTTTTATGAGCCCAACCTCTTCAAATAATACACTGAATCCAATCTTCATTGAAGCTCGCTCCACAAATGTTGCAGTCAGTTTTCCTATAATTTCCTGCATTGTCTTAAGTGAATGCAAGGGTTCTTTTCGAAGTTTTCAAGGATTTCTTGGTGACTTTGCCCTTTCTCATCTCTTGTTCAGACGAACGAGCTCGTTTTTCCTCCAGTTGGTGTTAATATGGGATATGGGGTGGAAGTCAAGACTTCGCTCTGCTCTCGACGTCGTTTCCTTGCATCTAATTTCTCCTTTGCAGGGCTTGGAAGGGGTGAGATTTTCTCCAATAGCACCTGGGATGTAAAATGCTTGCTGTTGATCTCTTCAACTTCAAGTAGTGGGGATGGCTGTGCAGCTGGTGATGCTACTCGTCTTGAAATTGATGGGTAATCTTGATTTGAGGGTACAAGTGAAGTTTGAGGCAGAACAGAAGAAGGTTCTGCAATAGAAGCCAGTGGAGGTTCAGAGAAGGACGATTGAAAGTCCAGGTCTGTGAAAATATTACGGTTGAAAGGGGAGATTCCAGTACAGGTGATGTCCGATACCGCACACCAGTTTCGTGTCCGATACCGCCCGAATGAACCCCTTAAGAAAAAACAGGAACTGAACGATAACGTTCGAAAAGAAACTGATTCTAAACGCACGATATTACAGAGAAAGGAATACTGATTCTGCTAATGTACTTAAAATTAAATACAACATACCCTTGTAGCTGCTACGTCTTGGTAAAAATAAATCCGTGCCGGCCGAGAATCACACAAAGAACAGAAATACACCACCGCTCATAAATGGCCTTGCCTATCGACTGAATAGGGTGTGTCCACCCTTCAAATAAGCAGGTAGTCCTGTGAATAACAAAACAGGTTCTGCCACATGCTTCTAACAAAGACAACTGTGACTGTCCGATACCAGCCAACGTCCGCTACCAGACGACCTTCCCCTACATCCCTCCCAGGGACTCACAACTAGTGGGACGTGGGTTGGCGACCACGGGACCCCAGCTGAGTCCGGCATTCCTTCCACTTGCTTGTGCCGGGCTCCTTTCAGTTATCTTTCCTATCGACCTATCTTGGTCAACTCTTGTTCTCTTCCGACCTCGACGGTATTATGGTATCCAAGGGTGTTTTTTCAATTTCGCGACTTAGTTGGCCCTCTTTCCTGATATCCTCATTCTTCGAGGAGTCAGACCTCGTCTTTTATAGTCATGGTATCTCCTGCCATACCGACAGTAGTGGCTACGCTGGCTAAAGCGCGGCGTTAGGTCATGGGGCCAAGCTCTCTGCTGACTCGGTAGACGCGTGAGTTCGAGCCCCACCGTCGGCTGACCTTGAAATGGTTTTCCGTGGTTTCCCATTTTCAACACCAGGCAAATGCTGGGACAGTACCTTCTGACAGGCCACGGCCGCTTCCTTCCACATCCTTGCCCACTTTCATCCATTCATCTCCTCTCTCACCCCGACGCGCAGGTCGCCCACGGGCTTCGACTAGAAAGACCTGCACTCGGCCTCTCAGGAGACTACACGAACAAAAAAAATCTCCTGCCTTCTGCACAAGGCCCTAAAAGAGGCAAGGTGTGTGTATCCCCACCACTTGTGGTGCAACCCGGATGGTGCTACCACACCCTCAAGGGCTCGCTGATGGTAAGTCGGGAGTTTGCAATCCTGAGGGATTCCTGAGCTGGGTCTGGTTTCTCCCCTTTTTCTATTGACTTTGGACTCTCTCCTCTTTCCCTTTCCTATCTGCCTCTACTTATTTCCAAGTCACTCACTTCTTCTTCTTCTTCTTCTTCTTCTTCGTCGTCGTCTTCTTCTTCTTCTTCTTCTTCTTCTTCTGTAGTAAGTAAGTTTGTTTGAATCTGCAGTTGTTTTTTTCCTTTATAGTTCAAATTAATCTAGTTTTTAGTTTGATTAATCACCAAATATTTATGGTTTTAATGTTCTTAATTTAATTTAAGTTTACTTTATTTTTATCAAGTTAACAATCACCATATATTTGTGTTTCTTCCTTTTCTTTTTAATTTAACTTTTAAGAATACCGGTAATCAAACTTGATCTAGTTATTATCTTGAGTATTGTATATTGTGCAATGTATTATCATTGTATGTTGTTTTCAAAACGGTATTAATATGTAATAATTGTGATCATACTATGTAAAATTTGTCTTTATGCTTCTTAGGGTGCCTTTCCGCTTCGAACGTTGGTGATCATTCGGGCTATGGTGACTTCATTGGTCGCTATCCGGAACAATGCATTGCAGTAGTTCGTATCTGCCTCTGTTCCTCATTATGTGACCCAGGTATTGAAGCTTACGGCATTTAACAATATTGACTATTTCTTGGGTTGTATTCATCCTTCGAAATACTTCTTGGTTGGTAATCTTATGAGCACATGGTATCTTTAGAATCCTTCTGTATAACCATAGTTTAAACGCGTAGAGTTTTGAATTGGTTTCCTCCTTCAAGGTCCATGTTTCTACGCCATACATAAGCACTGGGTATGTATAGCATTGGAGTAGTCTTATTTTTGTGGTTAGGGTATAATAATATCGTATGGCCTCGGTACCGGGTGCAAGCTTTGCTATTTGACACCCAGAGGGTAGCTTGCATGTCGAATTTCGTTGTTCCTTGACTATGAAAGTCAAGGAGGTTAGATGTTAGATATCTAATCTCCTTGAACACTATAGCGCTTTCTAGTAGAGAAATGAGGAACTTTGTGTCGGCGGAAACTCCCGAGATTAATTTTGTCATTATGAACTCGGCCTACTGAATTCAAACGGGTTCTTTGACATGCCAACATCGTATGACATGCGTATCGTATTTTTGCCGCCTTTCAAAAATCACTTACCACGGTCAGGGGCGAACCTGCAATCTTGGGGTTAGTAGACCGACACGCTATCCACTCACCCACCGTGGTTAGGGTGAATTTACGACTCTTGAAAATCGAGCCCATCGTTAAGAAATTGTTAAAATTGGTCAGTCTCCAGTTATTGGAATTTCGTTCTGATGGAGGCAATGCATCAATAAATAAATTAATTAAGTGCGCAGGTATTTTTAGTTGTAAATTTTATGTCATCTTCCATTTCCACCATCAACCAAACCATTAGGCACAGATAACCTAAATGTTACGCCCCTTAAAACAATTATTCCAATCTCCGAAATATTTTGTGTGGAGATGCTTCGTAACCTCGCCAAACATTAATACACTGGCTCGAATATGCTATAATGTTGTTATTGTGAGTTAATTTTAGGGTCTTACAACATCTTGGTCATCATTACCGAGTGCTTGGAGTTGAGTTGAATTGAATTTCTCTGATAACCTGTGATTCTGAGGTTACTGTAGTAGTGTGAGTGTGTGTGTAGCTGTATTAGGAACAGGAATATGCGATTGGTGCCACGGGAATTCTCGTCATTTGCCTGCAGGGAGTGTGAAAAAAACGAGGGAATAAACACAATCAGGATAGTCACTGGCAGCACTGGGATTCGAACCTCCAATCTCTGGAATTGCTGCAGCTCCCCTGTCGCGACATACGGCGGTTATTCTTAAATGTTCAAGCAAACGCCTGATAGATATGCCACCCTTCATACCATTGACACACTGAATATACAGTAGCAAAAATGACTTACCGAAACTGATTTCATATTAGTGTTGTCGTCGCTATTTCATTTTATAGGCTTCTGGCATCTTGGTCGTCAGTCCCGTCTACTTGGGTGTGTGTTGAATTTGTATGATAACCTATGTTTCTGTGGTGACTAATAGTGTGTGTAGGCCTGATTGCAATTATTACAGTATAAAATTGGGGCAAGTGCCTTGAACTTCAAATGAGGTTATCAATCCTGTTATTTGTCCAAACGGAGTTTCATAAAATCAGGGAGGAAACTACCCTCAGGATGGCCACTAACAACTCCGGAAGCGCACCTTCAAATCTCAGTTAAGTTAACGCTCCTTTTAACTACTAAGACTGAAGATTCTCTAATGTACATTATTTTGTCCCCTGAAAGGAACTTTAAACGTGATTTTAAATCTATTGGCGCAGGTCTGTAACATTTAAATACCAATCAACGTGCCAGAGTTCGAACCTGCAACTTCAAACCCAATGACCTGTACAAAATGAACCGCAGATACACGAAAAATCATTTGATGAGACTAGCAATTTTGGCTGTCATGACAGAGGTCCTTATTGGATTCCCGACTGGCCAGGATATTTAACTCTGAACTGAGGGATGGAACGGGGTACACTCGGCTTCGTGAGGTAGAACTGAGAAGAGGTGGGTTCGAATCCCACCTCAGCCACCCTGGAAGTAGTTTTCACACTTCTACTCAGGCAAATACCGGGATATAGGGGCAGATGACCTCATAGTTCCGCCCCCTTAAAACAGCAATAACTAACTAAATACAGGGATGGTTCCTAACGCATGGCCACGGCCGCCTCCTTGCTAATCCTCACCTTAATTATAACTACACGTACCACAGTAACACAGGCTAACCGACAAATTCGACACACACCCAAATCCATGGAACTAAATAACCACGATTTCCAAGACCCCCATAATTAAACAAACAACGTAGTCTGTAGCATGCTGAGCTTCTATGCCCAAGATAGCGGGTTCAAACCCGGCCGAAGCCGTCGGATTTTTAAGAGCGTTAAAAATCCCTCAGTATGCCTTCCTTCGGAGGGGAAGTAAAGCCGGCGGTCCCATGTCATAGATTTATGGCATGTTAAAGAACCTTCCACTAATTGCACCTGTGTGAAGCTAAATTGGATAGGTGAAGAATGTAAACAACGCTCTTAGGTTTCTACGTTCGTTGCCAAGAGCCGACTGCGGTGGCGTCTAGTAGCTAAGTTCTGAACTTGGCCTAGTAATCGTTGACGGTGGCGCTTGGCGGCAAAAGTAGGAACTATTTGAAAAATTCTAAGTTGCAGTACTTAAATTAAAAAACTGATAACACACACTAATACAGTCATCACAATTAACACCGGTTATCAGACAGATTCTACACACACCCAAAGTACACGGGGCTACATGACCGCGTTGTCGCAGCCCCTAAACTTAAGAACCAACCAAACAAACAAACAAACAAACAACAAAAATAATACTAATTTAACGGAAAAAAAGTAAAAACGACCTTTTCTATGACTGCAATATCTTGCATTATTTTCCCAAAATAAAGCTTGGTATCATGTGAATAGTGTGGTTTACCACTTCGTCTTCGGGCAAATGCCGGGATGATGCCTACCGTCAGGCCATGGCCACCTCCATCCTTCTTCCTTGTCTATCACTCCCATTCTTCCCATCCCGTCTCATCCCTCATGAGGCCCCCTGTTCACTTTGCAGATGAGGCCGCCTGGGCAAGGCACTAGTCCCGCCTCCCCAGTTGTATCTCCTGACACGATGTCAAGCTCCAGGACACTGCCCGTAGAGGCGATCCCTCGCTGAGTCCGTGGGAAGAGCCTATCTGGAGGGTATGAAAATAGTTTTCGTGGTTTCCCATTTTCACCACAAGGCAACTGCCGGGACGATTCCTTTCAATAGGTCCACGGTCGACTTCCTTTCATAATCCCTTCCCTGGCCCTTCATTAATTAGACCCATCCCCAGTTGTATCTACCACTCACCGTCCTTGTGACGGTAGAGGAATGATCTCTCCCAAAGTCCGTGGGTGAAGCTAAGCTGGGTGGATAAACGATTAAAAATAAATATGTAGACTATGAATAGTTTGACCGCATATCAAGGAAAGCAGAACACATGTCACTCACCTGATCAGAGCGCATTATCGTACATCCAGAACTAGCCCATTGCACTCACTCGCAATTGCTCCGACCTTCCGCACACTACTGGACTGGCACTACAGTATATCCAGTCTGTCAGCTGAGCGCCTGCTTGCCAGTGTGGCCAACATAACATAACCTTGGACACGGGCACTTGTCGGCAAGTTCACAAACACGTAGGACGTTTCAAGTTTCAGACGTGTACCGGTCTTGGTCGCCCGCAGAGGGGAACGCCTTTCTTTTCCAAGATTTATTCCCACTCATTTTGTTGTTTCGTTTAGGGTCTTTGGACATATCGCTCATCATTCCCGTACCGTACACTATCTCGTGCTCCCTTCCCAGGTACTCACAACTAGTTGTTGTTGATTTATTTGCGACATCGTGGTCATGTGGGTCGGTGTACTTGGATGTATGTGGAATTTGTTTGATAGCCTGTCTTATTGTGATGGCTGTGTATTTGTAAGCCAAGTGAGGATTGGGAAGGAGATCGCCGTAGCCTTAGGTTAGGAACCATCCCGGCATTTGCCTGGAGTAGAAGTTGGAAACTAGACCGAAAACTACTTCCAAGACGTCTGAGGGGGCAATGAAACTCACCTCTTCTCAATGTCGCCTCACGAGGCAAAGTGCACTCCATTCCAGCCCTCAGACCAGAATCAAATGTCTTCACCGAGCCGGGAATCGAACCCAGACCTCCGGGCGACAGCCAATAATGTTAGTCAATACGCCGCGAGTTTGTAAGTCAGTAGTCAGCAGTATTAGTGGTTTTAATGTATTTATCTTTTTCCCTACCGTTGTTGTTATTGATTCTTTTTGGGGCCTTGCGACAACGCGGTCATGTAGCTCCGTGTACTTTGGGTGTGTGAAGAATCTGTCTGATAACCGGTGTTAATTGTGAATGGTGTTAATTGTGAATGGATGTATTAGTATGTGTTATCTGTTTTTAATTCAAGTAAGGACTGCAGATATTCAATTTTCAAGTAGTTCCAACTTTTGCTACCAAACGCCACCGTCAACGACCAACTAGTTCTAAACTTTGTTACTAAGAGCGTTATTCAAATATAACCTATAATATTAGCTTCACACAATGTAATTAGTGGAAGGTTCTTTTTCATGCCATAAATCTATGACATGCGACCGCCGGCTTTACGCTCTTAAAAATCCGATGACTTAGGCCGGGTCTGAACCCGTGACCTTGGGCACAGCATGCTACTAACTACGCCACCGAAGCCGTTAGGCTATATAAACTATAATATTAGCTTCACATAAGTGTATTTAGTGGAAGGTTCTTTTTCATGCCATAAATCTATGACATGGGACTGCCGGCTTTTCTTCCCCTCCGAAGGAAGCCATACTGAGGGATTTTTAAAGCTCTTCAAAAATCCGACGACTTAGTCCGGGTTTGAACCCATGACTTTGGGCTTAGAATTTCAGCATGCTACCAACTACGCCACCGAACCCGCTGTGGAAGTGGGTCTCGCCGAATTCTTCGCACCAAAACCTAAGAGACTGGTACCGTAGCGGGATAAGAACACTCGCTGAAAGATGGCTCAAGACCATAGAATCTTATGGTCTCTACTTTGAAGAATAGTTTCATTTCTTCTCAGAAAACTTTCCAAATAAAATTTTCTTTAAAAAACTACTTTACTAATGAGACATCCCCTATATAAGTTCTCAGAGGACTGAAATATAATATATATTATTTCAGTAGTATAGATCCCTCCTGCGGCGCTCACAAGCGACCGATCGTGACAAATGAGCATTCAAATGAAAGAGAATATACATTACCAGTGACGCATTGCACTCTAATTTCATAAATATCTATAATTTCTTTAAAACAAACTGTACGAAGTGTGCGATTTGCAGATACTGTTGCTGCAGGAAGATACACTGCATTGCTGACCACTTGACGCCTGTTTCATGTCATATTAACATTCTGAGGTATAGGGCGCCCAAGAATGTTCTCCGCAGTGGGTACATGCAGCTGCGAGTGGTTGAGTCATATGTTTAGTTGGCTGCACTGTGTCCTTGAAAGGGGGACTCCCGCTTGTGGGCTGTCAGTGTGTATTGCGATAAGCGAGTGAGACTGTATGTCTTCAGTGTGTATTGCAGTAAGCGAGCGTTCAGGTAGATTATAGGAAGAGTGCAACAGTATACAGGCGATAATGTTTACTACTGAAGAGAGAGGTTTTTTTTGTTTTGTTTTTGGTGGAATATGTTTTTCGCGAAGGCGATCGGTTTACAGAAAATGTAAAATTAAGATTTCAGGCGCGGTTTCCTATAGGTGTATTTTCCAGAGTTGGAATCTGACAGTTCAGCGGAGAACCGTTGAACTAAAGGCAGCATTGCCACGTATGCTACTAGCCACCACGTGCGTACTTCCACCCTCTCGTTCTTTTCATCATGCTCATAACATCATTAGCACCGTTATTATACATTTATTACATTTTTACTCAGATGGTTTTCAAAAATCTTAAACAAAGCAATGCTTAAAACTGTTCGGTTCACACTGTAAAATAAAATAATAGAACGTCAAAGTGAGGAGAGGCCTAAAATATTGTAATAAATAGCAATAGCAATATTACTAATAGCCTACTATCATAAAGCAAAAATGTTCAAAGCGAAACGACAACACGGGATTGTTTCCGGTTATTTAGCAATTTATATATCCTGTAGAATAAGTTTCAAGACACAAGAAACACATAAATGTATTACAAAATATACTTTCATTGTATAGGCTATTAACTCACCCTTTAGAAGACAGAAGCTTGGGCGAAGAGAAGTTCTCCATAGTTACCCTCCAGACAGTAGTCTTACTAATTCCAAGAGTACGCTCCTGTGCGCAACTGAATGGAATTTTGCCTGATGCTCGGATATGTTCACCCTCCCTCTCAAAAAATTCTCGCGCGGCGATAATCATCTTCTTTCATGGCTTCGAATAGGTAGGCTACACCTCGACCAGTTCTTGACGATTCCTGAACAGGATTTATCCTCGGTCTTCCTCTACGATAAGTCATCCTTAAAAACGTCATCACTCGCAAACAAAAAAACGTTAGCCTTGATCTAATTCACATGAACCTAAGCTTAAACTGACACTAACACTATATAAATAAATAACGGACACTAATAACTTATAAATATAAGTATAAAGTATAAATCCTACACGAAAAAGTAATTAACTAATTAACTCAAAAAAATTATAACGCAGCCAGGTCAGTGTGCACTCTGGAAGCAACCAAACAAGCGACTGGTCAAACGACAAGCACGTGGCCAAATTGCGTCATTCAAATTGGCAGCGCTGTATGGTTTCCATGGCAACAAGTCTTGCGTGCGATCTACTCGTCAACTGTTTTTGCCTAGTGGCGCCGAACTGTCAGATTCCAACTCTGGATAATACAACTGTGTGGTAATTCAAAGGGTCCAAACCGTGATACTGTTCGGGAATTGGTAAGTAAATTTCGTGTGACTGGCTCAGTTCCGGGAACAGGCAGGCCTACGCTTTTAACAGACGAAAAACTTGATGAAATCTCCGATATAATGCTGCATGGTCCAAGTAAATCAACACGAAAATTAGCTCAACAAACAGGAATCTCTAAGTCGCCAGCACATAAAGCTGTAAGCGACAAGCTTCAGTTGTTCCCTTATAAAGTTACCGTGGTTCATGAATTAAAACAAAAAAGAGTGATGTACTGTGAATGCTTCCAGCATCTGTTATGAATGGCTGTGGTGAGTACAGCGTTTACTGTTTATTTATTATGATGCAAGCGGCAGGCGTGCTACCAACGTAACTGCTGTAGCTAGCTCTCGCAAACGCATGTAGGCGCTGCGGAGAACATTCCAGGACTCACTGTATTTCCTTTATCATTTTGCCTGGATTTCAGAAACAGTAATTTAAAGGAATGAGTAGGCTACTCAAATCGTATAATTTCATAAATATCCGATAACCGGTGAGTGTTACGGCTAAGCTGTCAATCAATGCACTCAGCACACAAATGACATTAGCAGTGACGAATTGCATTCTAATTTCATAAATATCAATTTTTGTAAGAAGTGTGCGATTTGCAAATACTGTGCTCTCTGAAAATACGCGACATCATTGCTGTTCAGTTCGCATATTGGTCGTAGGGACGCCTGAAACGTAAATAGTGTTCTATAATAATTTGGTTCAAATAAAAACATAACAACATTTCTCCTTAAGTCTCTCATTATAAACCTATTGGGGAAAGTGTGGCTTATGAACATGCGAGATTTCTCGCACGGGTTCGCTAGTGTTATTCTCTCATCTCTCACGGCTTAATTCCTGCCGCTCCTTTCGGAGCATAGGGCCTTGGCGAAATTTCTCCACGCAGTACGGTTCCTGGCCATTCTCTTCACTTGACTCCAGTTCTTGTCCACCTCTGCAATTTCATTTTCGATCGTCCTCTTCCAGGTCTTCTTAGGTCGACCTCGCTTCCTGGCACCTTGAGGATTCCAGTCTAGCGCCACCCTCTCAATAGCTCCGTCCGGCTTCCTTAGTGTGTGACCAATCCAGCGTCATTTCCTCTCCTTGATCTGGATGCTAATCGGTTGTTGATTGGTGATGGTCCAAAGATATTCATTTGAGATTATGTCCGGCCACCTCACATTCATGATGCGACGCAGACATCTGTTAATGAACACCTGTAGCTGGTTGTTGATCGGTTTTGTGACTTTCCATGTTTCACAGCCGTAGAGAAGAATCGCCTTTACGTTGCTACTGAAAAGGCGGAGCTTGGTCTTCCTGGAAATGTTTCTATTTCTCCAGATGGGGTAGAGCTGGACAAAGGAACCATTTGCCTTCCTGATACGGCTTCGAACATCTTCCTCTGCTCCCCCATCATTTGTGACTATACTTCCAAGGTAGAGGAAGGACTCAACTCGCTCAATGTCCTTTCCGTTGACTGTCAAACTAGTCGTGATGTCAGAATTTATCCTCATCTCTTTGGTCTTGTTGGTGTTGATCATCAGTCCTGCACGTTCTGTTTCTCTCTGCAACCTGCCCAGCTTATCTTCTATGTCTCGGTACCGTTGTGCCATAAGACAAATGTCGTCTGCGAAATCCAGATCTTCAAGCCTGTCATTTATACCCCATTGAATACCCCTCTTCCGCCCTCCCATTACCTTCTTCATCACACTATCCAGGACCAACAGGAACAGAGTGGGAGAAAGGACACACCCCTGTCTCAGTCCGGAACTGACCTTTATCTTTTCTGTTAATTTGCCTTCGTGAAGAACCTGGCACTCATACCCTTCGTACATTTCTTTCATGATTCTGATGATCTTTGTTGGAATTTTATATTCCTCGAGGGTCTTCCACATGATTCTTTGATTTACGGAGTCGAAGGCTTTCTCGAAGTCAACAAATGTGAGGTAAAGGGTATTCCGCCACTCCACACTCCGCTCCAGGATGATTCGGAGGGTGTTGATGAGATCCACACAGCTGCGATGTTGTCGAAATCCAGCCTGTTCCTTCCGAAGCCTTTTTTCTACGCAGTCTTTTATACGATTCAGGATGAATCTCGCCAGCACTTTGCTTGGAATGGACAGCAAGGTGACACCCCTCCAGTTGTTACAGTTTGTGGTATCCCCTTTCTTCGGCAACTTGACTATCAACCCCTTCTTCCAGTCGGTTGGTATTTTCTCCTCCTTCCAGATCCTCTCCAACAGCGGGTGTAGCAGATCGATCGTAATATCCAGGTCTGCTTTCAGTACTTCCGCTGGGATATTATCCAGACCTGGTGCCTTCCCGCATTTCATCTGCTTCAACGCTGTCCGTATTTCGCCCCGAGTTGGGGAGTCGAGGCTGATGCTTGGGTCACTTTCTGCTTCCTCTTCATCTTCTCCTCGCTGCTTACTTTATGGTCCTCTATCTCTATTAAGAACCTCCGCAAAGTGTTCTCTCCATCTTGTCAGCTGCTGTTCACACGTCGTGAGGATCTCGCCCGTCTTGCTCTTCACAGGCCTAGTTTTATTAAAACCTTTCTTTGAAAGCTTCTTTGTGATGCCATAGAGCTCCTTAACGTCCCCCCTTCTTGCCGCTTCTGCTTTCTCCGCCTGCTCATCAATCCATCTCCTATGATCCTTCCGTACACTCCTCTTTACCTCCCTGTTTTCTGTTGAATACTTTGCTTGTGTGAGAGCCTTCTGCTGCCTAGTCTTGCAGGTGTTGAGCTTGGCCTTAAATATCCTTCCTATAATTTATCTTGTCCCAGGTCTGATCGGATATCCATTCTTTCCGCAGGTAGTTCTTGTTCCCGAGCTGCATCTCACTGGTTTCCACGAAGATATTCTTTACCTCGCTCCACACAGTCTCCACGTCCTTCTCTGTCTCGGAGTCCAAAATCTGGAATTTATTTCTGAGCTCCAGTTTAAATTGGTCCAATCTCTGCTGGTTCTTAAGCTTGCCCACATCAAACTTGTTGTGCCGAGTGTTAAACTTTCGGCGGACTGCGACGATCTTCATGTGGAAGTTGGCAACCACAAGATGATGGTCACTACCAACGTCCGCTCCTCTCTTGTTCCTATCATCTTCCAAGCTTCTTCTGAACCTCCTGCTCACCGCGATGTGATCAATTTGATTTTCTGTGACTTGATCAGGAGACACCCAGGTGACCTTGTGGCACCGCCTATGAGGAAATATCGTGCCACCCATCACCAAATCCTGACTGGCGCAATATTCCGTAAATTTCTCCCCATTGTCATTCATCTCACCAAGGCCATGTTTACCCATGATCTGCTCCAACGCCTCATTGTTTGAGCCCACCATCGCGTTGAAGTCTCCCATAACAATGAGAATGTCCTTCTTACTTGTTTGTCTTGTGACATCTCGCAGCATTTTGTAGAATTCTTCCTTCTTCTCTGGCTCCGATTGTTCTGTAGGCGCATAGCATTGGATGATGATCACATTCCTGATCTTTGTCTTGAACCTAGCAAACATGAGCCTACTAGAAATTGTCTTCCACTCCATAAGGCTTCTCTTTGCATTTCTGTTGAGCAGCAACCCCACTCCATCCCTGTGTTCTTCATCATCGCCCCCAGAATAGAGAAATGTAATTCCATCTGTTGTCTGTATTTCACCAAATCCTGGCCACCTCACTTCACTCAATCCTAGGATATACAGCCCATAGTTCTTCATCTCCCGTGTCACTTGTTTCAGTCTGGTTTTCTCCATCAAGGTCCTCACATTCCAGAAACCGATTTTCGTAGTCCTCTTCATGCCAAAAGTCGTCATCAGGTTATCCGTCCGGTTTTGTAATTTCGCTTCAGTTTCCGTAATCAGTTTATTTAAGAGGAGCGAGTGATTAACCCACTGCCTCCGAGTGCCTTGGAGGGGCTGCCACCTTAAGCCTGAGGCACCAGGCTGATTTTCTGTCAGGGTTTCCTCCCTTAGCCTTTGAAGAACCAACTCCAAACTACAAGGCAGCAGTTGTTTCACCAGAGCCCCGTTAGCCGTAATTTCTTCAGGGTTCCTGTAGGGCCTTCACAGCTACCGTAGCGGTCTTGAGGCACACAAAGTCCCCACTGTACTTCACCCCTACAGGCAATTCCCTACTTAATTACGTTGCCCATCTCCCACGACGAGGACAAGGGGTTGGATTTGTGGGAGACTTATTCTCTCATACAATGCTCAAATATCAACGGCGCTCAGTTGGTCAAAATCAAAATCTAAAAGAAAAAAAAGTCAACCCCTGGCACACTACACAGCCCATGACGGGCTAAGGCCGACCAAGCGACCGCTGCCCAGCCATTTGGCCTGCAGATATTTGGGTGACGCATCATCTGCGCGTCGGGTCCCCTCGGCCGTTAATCTTGGTATTCGTGATCGGGGCGCTGTCTCACTGTCAGACAGCTATTCAATTGTCCTCACGAGGCTGAGTGCACCCCGTTCCAACCCTCACGTCAGTTTTAAAATCCCTGACGGAGCCGGGGATCGAACCCGGGGCCTCCGGGTGAGAGGAAGGTGCGCTACCCCAACACCACGGGGCCGGCTAAATCGAAATCTAGGGGGACAAAATTATTTTTACGTTTTAATCATGAATTTAGAATGAAAGCAACGTATATATTTTGTTTACTTCATAATAGATCAATTAAGACTTTTTATGCTACGTCTACACATGCAAGAAATTGTCTATGACTAGGAGTTGGATAGAGCATTCAGTTATCTCTTCAGAACAATTTTCTACCCCTAATTTACTTTTAACAAAGTCACAAAGTTCCACTTTTGACATAATCGTCGAACCCACTGCTTCAAACAGTTGTAAACGTGTGAGAACTGGTTGCGCGACAACTTCTAAAACGTAAAATAACTAAGTAAGTTGCAAAAATTCTTATAACATGCCTAAACTTCAAGACTTTATCTACATTTTAACATTAAGTAGAAAGTGACGCGACATACTAAAAATTTAAGTGAAAATATAATTTTAAAAATACTGTAATAGTTAAATATTATATAATGCAAATACAGCTAAAATTACGTAATTACGCCCATTAATAACTGAAACACGTTACAAAGATCATACATTCAGCTTCAGGTTCCATCTTAAAGCATCACACTAACCACAAAGACAACCAAACCACAGCCACTTACATTCACCCTCCAATTCAGACTGCTCGAACAGTAGTGACAGATTTACACTAAGATGCGTTTATAGCCCAGAATAGTGAGCGGCAATTATATGAGAATGCTGTAGAATTAATACATTTTGATGTTTTAATTATGAAAAGACATAATTTTGTCCTCCTAGATTTCGATTTTTACCCACTGTGCGGCGTGATTCTCGGAAGCTAATCGTTTATGCTTAGTATTATTTAACATGATACACATGCGAACCTGTTACCAACTGGTAGCAAATTCTCTTTTTATTTTCCACTTTTGGTGGACTCTGATTTTCTTCCGCTGCACCCTTCAACTGTGCAATCAAAGCCTGTACATCTGTGAGGAAGAGAGGTGGGTTGGATCCTCTGTTTAGCGGCTGCGACAAAGCGGTCATGTAGCCCCGTGTACTTAGGGTGTGTGTAGAATCTGTCTGATAACCGGTGTTAATTGCAATGGCTGAATTAGTGTGTGTTATCTGTAATTCAGGTAAGGATTGCAGACGATCAATTTGAACTAGTTCCTACTTTTGCTACCAAATGCTACCGTCAACGACACCTAGCTCTGAACTTGGCTACTAGATGCCACCGCAACTAGCACCTGGCGGCGAACGCTGGATCTTAATATAGCGTTAATCAAATTTAGCTTCACACAATTGATTGTAGTTAGTGGAAGGTTCTTTTACATGCCATAAATCTATGACATGGGCCCACCGGCTATACTTCCCCTCCGAAGGAAGGCATACTGAGGAATTTTTTACGTTCTTAAAAAATCCGACGACTTCGACCGGGTTTGAACCCGCGATCTTGGGCATACAGTAGAAGCTCAACATGCTACCAACTACGCCACCGAAGTCGTCGCACAGTGTGAGATTTTTCCCATCCAGGGGAACTTTATTCGCTGGCTCTGTGGCAGATTTTGGCTACCTCTAGAATTAAAATAAAGTTTTTAATTTGTAGTTAGAGATTAAAAATGTTTTATTTGTATTTTTGTCCAAAAAAAACACACATGTTTGACAAAACGTAAGACACAAATTTGGCTAGTGTTACCGTCAAATATACAAAATATATATTGCTCTTGGCTTTTGATGAAGCCAGATTCATTGAGATTAAACTTTGGTGACAATGGGAACTAAACAATTTTCGGTCCATAAAATTAAAACGTAATAACAAGGTACGACACAAAACATGCGCAAACACAAAGGAAAGTTATCTGATCTAGTCTGTGTCACTGCAGCTATCATCAGTGTGATTATCCGAAGCATTTACAACAGGATCCCCTAAAAGTTCTAAAACTTCGGGCATGACTACCGAACGTTTCGTTTTCGGAGAAGCACGTAAACTTTATGGATCGGATGTAATAAGCCATCTATGAACCAAGTCCGTGTTTGTATGAATTCTGGATGATTTACGTGTGAAGAGTTCCCTGTATTTTCTATTGTCTTTATTCCTAGCTTCCTGAGCCTCTTCTGATAGCTGGCCTATTGGCAAGATACTTGAGGCTATGATGTCTTTACCGTGATACAAAACTTTATGAACGCTTGTTGGCATATAATACCAGGGATAGGGTGTCAAATACATTTCCAACGCAGAACGAGCATACTCGCTAAATTTATCTGCATCAATCGGGAAACCACAAGTAAGAGATTCTAAAATTACATGAAATCTCTTTATCAATTCTACATTTACTCCAGTTATTTCTGATGATTTTTCAGCATTTCTGAAAATCTTACGGGCTGTATTGCCATCATTCGTGTTTCCTGATTGTTGCTTGGGCATATCTAATAATAGCCAGAGCAGACAACGAAATTCCACTTGGATTTTTTTTTCTTCACTTCCATTTTAGCTTTGTTTTCTTTGCCGCGAACCTGCCACTTCATAATATCCAGTCTATACGAGATGTAGAGTATACATTCGAAAAACCGTATCCATGAATGCAGGGTGACAGTCCTAAAGTCAAAAATGTTTGTTGAACTTCTTTCTGAAATAGAGTACGAAGGTTTTTCATTTCGCTCGGTTGAGCTCCACACAAATAACATCTTTGGGTTGAGGAACTATCAGATACTGCATTACAAATGTTTCTTTCAATCATACAAAACATCATGTTAGGCTTGCAGATGAATTCCATGTTGCCCACAGTTATTATAATAGGAGTGAGATTAGCTATTTGTCCTTCAACTTTCTGTACTTCGCTTTTTACAGCATCGACTGTTTCTTTTGTAAAAACCAACTTTATGGGGGCGGCAATATCTAGTTGAAGATGGAGTTGGATTTTGCCAAATTACAGATTTATGGTTGTCGTTTACACTGTAAATTTGAATAGGTACCATGGAGATGCTAAACAAACTTATTTTGTCGATTGTTCATCTGAAAATTTTTGACGATACACACTCTGTTGGGCACCGTCACAGCACCACTTAACAGCAATGTTAATGTTACTAACAACACCGGGCAAAGTCTTGAGTACATCTTCTTGGGCTTTACTAAGCCTTGTTAGTGTGCTCAAGAAGAGACTGCAATGACATCTCAGTGGATGTTTCAGTGATTGTAATATTGTTAGGATAACAAAGTTTCTTAGCATCCTTTACTTTATCGTACGATGGATAAATTTTACTGCCGATTTTTCTTGCTTGATTTCGCACAATATTGTATTGGTTCGTCGAAAGATTTGTATCAACTAATAAAGCTAATGCTTCATCTGCGGACAACTTAGGTGACACTTCAAGCGAAGAATTTCGAGCTTTCTTGAAGTTTGTGCCCCTTGTAGGAGAAGAAGAACAAAGCTCCTTCACGATTGCAGCCGAGTCGCGTTTTCCCGCCTTGCGCAATGAGAGTTCAATAGCCTTCGATAGTTCTTCATGACTTGTAGATTCGACAAGTGCTTTGATTTTTCCAGTCTGAACTTTGGAGGAACAATCTTTAAAGGATTTTTGAGGTCTACCGGCCTAGGTTGGATTAATCGGAGGATCAGTTGCAAAATTAAAGTCGACTTCATTGTCCAACCAAGTCGCGCTGTGGTATAAAAATCTCTCCCGATGTCGATTAGCTTTATCCCATTTAACTTGTATACTGTGTACACACTTCCTTATTTTTGCCTTTGAACTAGGCGGAAGTTCCGCGACTCCCGTTTGTTCCATTATAAAGTTTGAATGAACTTCTGACTTGTTTGTGTGAGCTTTTGCCCACTCATCGAACATAGTACGCCACGTAAACACGGATGCCATTCTGAAACAGACAGGACATTTGGTCGTTACCGCGCAAACTTGCGCCGGATATTTCGATCGTTGCTAGTATTATACTTAATAAGCTATAATGTGAAACAAATTTCAGGTCGGAACACGATGGAACACCTGAGTAGAATCCTCTTTGATTTTTTTCAAGAAACTACAGTAGTTTCTGTTCATGACAAGCCTCTTTTCAAGACAACATTGTAACCTAACCCTTCAATGAAATTTTAAGTTAACATACAAAATCTTACCTTCAGATATCAGCAATAACATTGAAGCACAGCACTGACCACTCTGCGTCACAGCGCTCGTCATCAGTCGAATAAACAATCAGCCCAAACACCGAGGGGCGTGAGTGATCACCCGGTGACAACCAACCAGGGCCCTGAGGCATGCTCTACAGAGCCGCGATTATACCAGACAGTTGCGTGTGCGTCGTGAAGAGGGACACTCAGCCAAAACACCGAGGGGCGTGAGGGATCACCCGGTGACAACCAGCCAGGGCCCTGAGTAGCGCTCTAGCGAGTCGCGATTACATCATACAGTTGCGTGTGCGTCGTGAAGAGGGACACTCAGCCCAAACACCGAGGGGCGTGAGGGATCACCCGGTGACAACCAACCATGGCCCTGGGGCATGCTCTACAGAGCCACGATTATACCAGACAGTTGCGTGTGCGTCCTGAAGAGGGACAATCCGCCCAAACACCGAGGGGCGTGAGGGATCACCCGGTGACAACCAATCAGAGCCCTGAGGCGCGCTCTAGAGAGTCGCGATTATACCAGACAGCTGCGTGTGTGCCGTGAAGAGGGACACTCAGCCCAAACACCGAGGGGCGTGAGCGATCACCCGGTGACAACCAACCAGGGCCCTGAGACGCGCTCAAGTGAGTCGCGATTATATCAGACAGTTGCGTGTGTGACGTGAAGAGGGACACTCTGCCCAAACACTGAGGGACGTGAGGGATCACCCGGTGCCAACCAACCAGGGCCCTGAGGCGCGCTCTAGAGAGTCGCGATTACATCAGACAGTTGCGTGTGCGTCGTGAAGAGGGACACTCAGCCCAAACACCGAGGGGCGTAAGGGATGACCCGGTGAAAACCAACCAGGGCCCTGAGACGTGCTCTAGAGGGTCGCGTTTATATTAGACAGTTGCGTGTGCGTCGTGAAGAGGGACACTCAGCCCAAACACGGGTGCCATTCTGAAACAGACAGGACATTTGGTCGTTACCGCGCAAACTTGCGCCGGATATTTCGATCGTTGCTAGTATTATACTTAATAAGCTATAATGTGAAACAAATTTCAGGTCGGAACACGATGGAACACCTGAGTAGAATCCTCTTTGAATTTTTTCAAGAAACTACAGTAGTTTCTGTTCATGACAAGCCTCTTTTCAAGACAACATTGTAACCTAACCCTTCAATGAAATTTTAAGTTAACATACAAAATCTTACCTTCAGATATCAGCAATAACATTGAAGCACAGCACTGACCACTCTGCGTCACAGCGCTCGTCATCAGTCGAATAAACATACTGTTGGCTACACTGCACGGCTGTACGCGTCTTTACTTTGTTTTAAGCCCCATTTGACAGACGTTGCGGGTGATTATAGTACAAGTGCGTAGCATTTTCTTTTGACTGGGATATTTAGCGAACTAAATGTCATTAATTTTGTGAAAAATAACATGGTCGGGAAATTGAGTAATGTTCTCCTAGATAGGCAAAATCTCACACTGTGCGCTGTGAGGAAAATAAATGAGTACATGTGTTCCAATCTAGCTCCTTACTTCTTTGTGTTTTCCTTTTTACCAGGCAGCGTGCATCAAAGGTACGGTAAGGCATTGTTTTTCAAACTGAGTTCGAATCTAGAAATGTGCATGGACCTGGATATTGTCCTAAATTATTGTAAGCCCATTTCATTTTCCATGATAATACTGTATATACAGGGTGATTCTAATTATTTTTTTAAATCAATTTTACCCTCCAGGCTGGTGGCTCCCACGGACTCAGCGAGGGAACTCACCACTACCGCCTCTACGGGCAGTGTCCTAGAGCTGGGAACATCTGGGGAGGTGTGATCAGCACCTCGCCCAGGCGGCCTCTCCTGCAAAGCGAACAGTGGCCTCATGAGGGAAGGGAGGGGCCTTGTCACGTAAGTGACGAGGAAGGAGGAGGGGGAGGAGTAACAACCTCGTTAAAAATCCAGGGTTCACTTGGCCCGAGTGATAGCACCCTGTGAGGGCTCCTTGCTAGGATTATAGCGAAGACCTCAACGGCAGTGACGGCGGAGAGAATGGATCTCGGTACGGCGGAACTGGCGGAAGAGGCATACCATTCTGCGAAATCCACATTGCGTCTGACTTGAAACAAGCGGCAAAGTGTTCAGCGTCTGTTTCTCTAATTGAGGCGGCTGCACTAAAATCTTCTCGAACTCAAAATCGAGTCGTATACCTGTGGTCTCAACTGAGATCACCACAAAAAACAAAACTCAACTTGAGCGCATGATGGAAAAGACGATAACAGAATCACTACCCCAGGCACCAGTCGATAGACTGGACTCACCTGATCATCGGATTCTGGGGGATCAGGGACACCATGCCGAGAAGAATCGGAGCTTCTCAAGAACTCTTCACACTCTCAAAACTCGACGCAAGAATTTTATTGGCACAATTAATGTGAACACCCTCACTAAAACAGGCAAATTAAAACAACTCACTAACGACCTCGAAAAATTTGACCTCAAAATCACCGCACTTCAAGAGACACGATTCACGGATGAAGAACCTTTTAATACGGAGAATTTCAGAATTTATAAAGGCAAACCTGCCATAAAAGTTAGAGGCAAACTACCACTCCTGGGAACCGGTTTCGCCATACACAATTCCGTACTCGACTCAGTCATCGATTTCTCTTCTCCCAACGAAAGAGTATCTCTGCACTCAGTAAAGTCAGCCAACAAAGCTTACACACTGATCAACGTCCACGCTCCCATAAATCAACTCAACAAATCCGACCCTGAAACTATGGACAATTTCTGGGAAACTCTCGAAGAAACAACCAACAAAATACCAAGGCACCATGTGAAGATTTTATTGGGCGATTTTAAAGCCCAGTTAGGTAAGGAAAGAAAATTTAGTGATACCACAGGCCCCCATACTAAGCACGAACGTACCAACGGGAATGGTGAAAGACTAATTGGCTTCTGCAGAAACTTTGAACTTAAGATCATGAGCACACAATTTCAAAAACCTCCAGACAAGTTAACCACATGGAGATCGCCTAATATTAGACAGGGTGAATATCAAATTGACCATATCGCAATTTCCAAGAAAAACACAAAATAAATTTTAAACGTCCGAGCTCGCAAAGGTGCCTTTGAATCAGACCATCATCTTCTCCAAATTAAGACGAAATTCCAACCCAATAGAAAGCAAAAATGCCCACCCAAAAATATTAAACCAGATCCAGAGTACTTGAAACTCCACAAAGAAGAAATCATAATGCAAATTAATCAGGAGACATCAACAGACTGGCAGAAAATAACGAAGAAAATTCAGTAAGTCATGAAACTAGGACAACCTCCTCGCACAAGAAAACATCGTTGGTGGAATGCAATTTGCGATCGGGCAGTTGACAACCGAATGACTGCGTGGAAAAAGTTTAACAGTCACAAAACTGAGGAAAACTGGGAGAACTTTCTTAAAACCCAAAAATATGCCTCCGAAACAATTAGGGAATAAAAACGAGGATATGACAACAACAGACTCCATGAAATCCAGCAGGATTTCACCCAACATAATACTAGAAACTTCAACAAGAAGTTTAGAGAAAACTTAAAGGGATATCAGGCGCCCAGCATGTGCTTCAAAAAACCCGATGGCACGTTGGAAACTAACGCGAAAGAAAACTGTAAAATATTAGCCCAATACTTCAACTCCCTTCTTAACTGCGAACCACCCCAAGAAAAACTTGCCTTCACTCCTCCTGTTTCCACACACCCGGACTCACAACCCCCTGACCAAGAAGAAATTCAAATCATCCAAAAGCTCAAAAATAACAAAGCACCAGGAGAAGATGGGATCGTTGCTGAATTCTGGAAACTGAACGATCCTACACTTACGCAGAAACTTCATCACCTTATTTCAGACATACGGACGATGGAGAGAATACCAGAAGACTGGAAATGTGCTCTAATTCATCCGTTACACAAAAAGGGTGATAAAACAGACATCAGTAATTACAGAGGAATCTCCTTGCTCCCTATTGCTTATAAAATCCTCTCCAATACACTTTTAAACAGGCTAGAACCCCAGGTGGATCCGCTAATTGGTGAATACCAAGCCGGATTCAGAAAAGGGCGATCATGTGCTGAACAGGTGTGGAGCTTGAAAACAATATTACAAATGAGAAAATGTAGAAATACAGTAATAACATTCGTCGACTTCAGAAAAGCATATGACTCTGTAGACCGCGAAACCCTTTTTATGATCATGAAAGAATTCGGGATAGACAGAAAGACCCGAAAAATCATTGAACAGACGCTTACAGGAACTATGTCCAAAGTGAAATTTATTGGTGAAATATCGGAGCCCTTTCTCATCAAAACTGGAGTTCGACAGGGGGATGGATTATCCCCAATGTTCTTTAATATTGTTCTAGAAAAGATCATTAGGGAATGGGAACCTCATGTAAAAGGCATTCAAATTGGAATCAAAAAGGAGAACCATCTTACAGTCAAGTGCCTCGCTTTGCAAATTGGAATCAAAAAGGAGAACCATCTTACAGTCAAGTGCCTCGCTTTTGCGGACGATATTGCCATTATCACTAACACCAGACATGAAGCCATACACGCAGTGGAAAAATTACATGAAATTGCGCAAAGAACCGGACTACAAATTTCTTATGAAAAAAAAAACACTATATGGAAAGACGGCCAGAAAATAACTCTTCTTTAATCACACAATACGGTAAAATAACACAAGTCCCCCATTTTAAATACCTTGGTGAAATCATACAGTCCTCGGGACTAAACCGAATCGCCAAAGAACAAAGAATCACCAAACTACAGAAGGCCTACAAGCTAACGCGGGCTCACTACAACAAGAAGTGCATCTCGTTAGACGCAAAATTAAGGCACTATACAACGGTGATTCTTCCGGAAGCAACTTACGCAGCCGAAACAATGGTAATCGACGGTCATTCAAAAATTAAGGATATAGAAAAACAGGAAAGGAAAATTCTCAGAAAGATTTACGGGGCAGTTAATAATAACGGTATTTGGATGAAGAGACCTCAAAGCAAATTCTACCAAAAGATCTACACGATAACGGAAGTAATCAGAAAACGCCGAGTACAGTTTTATACACACATTTACAGGATGGAAAATTTCAGAACGGCGAAGAAATTGCTCAACGTTATAACACGGAGTAAGGGTGGCACGGAGTGGCTGACAGAGGTTCAGAGGGACCTACAACATGTCAACATTGAAAACCTTGAGGACCGCACCGAGTGCAGGAATAAAATCAAAAATGTTAAGTTTGATCAGAGACCGTCACGACAGCCTGGAAGAAAGTGGACAGCTGAGCGGAAGAAGGAGCATTCTGGGAGGATGAAGAGATTTTGGGAAGGGAAGCGGGAAAACGCCAGGAGATGAAATCATGTATTCAAACTCAATCGCTCTCCTAAAGGGGAACAATCGATTAAATAAATAAATAATATCGTATGGCCTCGGTTGCCGGGTGCAAGCTTTGTAATTTGACACCCAGAGGGTAGCTTGCATGTCGAATTTCGTTGTTCCTTGAATCACTGTGAAAGTCAAGGATGTTAGATATCTAAGTTCCTTGAACACTATAGCGCTTTCTAGTAGAGAAATTAGGAACTTTGTGTTGGCAGAAAACTCCCGAGATTAATTTTGCCATTATGAACACGGCGTACTGAATTCAAATGGGTTATTTGACATGCCAACATCGTATGACATGCGTGTCGTATTTTTGCCGTCTTTCAAAAATTACTTACCGCGGCCAGGAGCGAACCCTGCAATCTTGGGGTTAGTAGACCGACACGCTATCCACTCACCCACCATGGCAAGATGAGGGGAAGATGAGGATGGATAGGCAGGGAAGAGGGAATGAGGTGGCCGTGGCCTTACAGTAGGTAATGTACCCGTATTACCTACCAATACCTGTTGAAATCCCTCGATGGTAGCTGGATCGTAGAACCTGAAAATCCCCTAGTAGAAGGGATAATAGGGCACAAGTCATTCCAAACAAGGTGGCATTAAGAAAGACCACAGCAAAGAAAAAATTAAAAACGCTCAGAGAACACAAGATTCCAGTAAAATAAAAATCTCAGGAGTGTGGGAAACTCCAGAAAACACCCAGCGATGGCCTTCTTAACGCAACCTTTCTCACCTTTATAAAACATCACGCCATAAGGATTAAAATCAGATAACAAAGTTTATTCACAAAATGACATTACATGGGAAGAAATGTCTATCAAAGAAAAAATCTTCAGTGAAAATCATCGAGGAAATCGATGGAATAAATGCAGCTCACCGTCCCATCGGTCCTGCCGGTGCTGATATCCTAGTCACTTATATGAACCAGAAATATGTACAACCATAATGACCCAAGAACAAGAAAACCCTAGTGGATCATTCACATAGACATTCCATGTTTGAAGTCACCGCATGTTAATTATAATTTTCATATTTACAAATGTACATTTTCATTCATACACCTTTAAGTGTCTTCGCAATTGACTTAACACTATCATCATCCAGATTTGCATCATTCTGTATTTAAATTCGTTGAGTTTAATTTAGTGCATTGCAATGCGTATAAACATTTGCTGTACCATGTATCACTGCGCTTGGATGGTTAAATCGTGAGAAAAGTCCATTTAAATGTTTCAACTTCGCTTGGCCGCCATGTTCCTTTTGTATTTAACAGTTTTTTGAAAGACACATGGGTGTACTTCTAGTGCTCACCCCCTTTATTACCTTACATAATTTCAGGGTGAATAGTTTCGGAGACATAGAATGCCGGTGAAATATTTCGCTCAGCCGCCATGTTGGATTGGTGAGACGTATATAATAAAATTTGAAGGGCACGGTCGGGGTTGGACGAAATAGTAGCCTATTATGACCTTACCGAGTTTCATTGAAATTGCTCTATCCGTTTAGATTTGATTAGTGGGACACACTCGGACAAAAGGTGATCTCATACACTCTTTTTTTTTCATAAATGAAAATAGGCTAATAATGGACCTGTATATCTGTCCGAGATTAATAGACTCCGACACCGTTTAACCGATTGCTTTGAATTTGTGTAGGGTTGTGGTGCTTACCCCTAAGAAGGTTTTGGCAACAATAATAATAGATAGCCCTCTCCATTCCCTTCATTTAGGACCTTTGGCACAAACCTACACCATTTCACCGATCTGAACCAAATTTTACATACTTACCCTTTGGAATCCAACGAGTAACACAGTCTGCTTGAAATTTCGGACAGCCCTCTCCATTCCCTTCATTTAGGTCCCTGGCACAAATCTACACCGTTTCACTGATCTGTACCAAATATTACGTACTTACCCTTCGGAACCCGACGAGTAACACTGTCCACTTGAAATTTTGACTGCCCTCTCCATTGCCTTTGGCACAAATGTACACAGTTTCACCGATCTGAACCAAATTTGACGTACTGGTAATGAACTCGAATTCAGCCCAGCTTAAGACTTTGATTGAGCCGAGGTTCAAACCGACTTGTGAACCATGGGAGAGAAAAATTGGAAATTTGGAATTAAAACAATTTAATATTTATGCATTTTGGGAAGTGAATGATGCATAATGAAACTATTTTGGAAAATTTTGGAGCATTTTATGGAATTATTATTTGGAAATATTCTGGTGAATGAGATTTTAACTAAGGAAGAGTCAGATCATTCGAGGCTGGAAATTGAACAAGGCTTCATGTTAGCAAGCAGAAAACCAGTTTTGGTTAGTCAAGGCGACAATAACAAATTATGCACACGACCAGTTGATAAGAGGCTAGATCCAGGAGCTTCTATCATGATATTTCAACAGCCAATCAGAATGAGGCACATACATTTTGTGGGAATCGCTTTTATATAAATTTGGCTTATATAAAGCGATATGAACACTTCTACAGGTGTAGAATACAATATGGAATTTATTTGGTTAAATAGAAGTATAAATTATTGGCTAGGAGAGAAACTATGAGTATATTTCTATTAAAATGCATCCGTGCGAGGCTAGCAGAGCAGGCTAGTTTTGGCACGCGCGCCATCGCAGAGAGGGAAGCCAGGACTCTTACTCAGCTTCTTGAACCGAGCGGACGTTTTCAGTCACGAGTCCAGCAGAGCATTACCATGATAAAGAAGTACGGCCGACAGACGAAGTAGGACCGTTTGGAGATCAACCATTCACCGAGGAGGAAATACGAGAAGCCGGTGAAATATAAATGCACACCTAAAGAAGAGAAAAGCATTTATTCAGTATCAGTATTCAGAGTTCGCTACTATAGCACTATTCTTCAGCGAAGCGATAAACAGCAGCATTGCTTACTACAGCTATATTATTGCAGCATTCAACATTCTACAGTGCAATATCACAGTCAAGATGACCGTAATAAACCTGAGTCAGGGAGGACGAACTTATTCAACTATTATTGAGAAGATTATAATGAGCAACTAAACAAATGGAAGGAGGTTAGTCTATACCATGGATTGGAGATTCAGAGTGATCTAGACGACCGGGAATCGATAAATCTACAGCTGCTTAACAACATGCAGTATTCTGAGATGACTTCCAATACTACAAGCAAGATGTCCACCAGAAAGAGATATCAACCCCGGACATTCAGATCTACATTGATGATGACGATCTGCTACACGAGAAGAAGAAGATGGACGCATGCAGTCGTTTGGACCAAGAGATCCAGATACCAGGTCGCTGACCGTGAAAAGAGAAGACTTGCCGTTAACCGAGAAGGACGAGCTGTCTCGCAGGTGTTCGCAGCAGGATCCAGACCGGGGAGCGATCATATGGTTGGCACACGCTTGGCAGGAACCCGTTTCCAACGCAGACGACTCGCACCAGCAGTTCGAGCCGAACATCGAGCACATCTAATGAAGGTATTCACGACACCAGAAGCCATCAGAAAGGTATAAAAACTGAATGCTCTAAGATCTGTAGTTTTGCAGTAGTATTTGTTGTTATTGAGGGGTGACCAAATTCATTGTAGATATTCTTATCTTTATCCTATGTTTATTGTAGCTAAATTTTGGAGATTTACTGTAATTCTTTGATACGTCTACGTGTGTCGTTTCAGACGTAATTTCATTCATTTTTGACCTTAGATATTTCGTTTCTTATATATTTTGAAGGAATCGTTTTTAACATGCTCACTTTCGAACAAAACTCGTTTTATAAGGGAATGCTTCGATAGTAATATATTTCGAAGGGAATGCTTCGATAGTAACATATTTCATTGGAAATACTTTCCAATAGTAAGAATATTTTGAACGTTAAGATTGTCATTGATAGTTACAAATGCGTAACAGCGACAGAATACATTTGTATAATTATATTTCATTATTATAAAGGAACGCATTATTGTAAAATGCTGTAACATTGTTTAACAAACATTTTTATGTCAGAATATAACTGAATGCCACGGTGGGTGAGTGGTTATAGTGTCGGACTACCAACCCCAAGATTGCAGGTTCGCCCCTGGCCATGGTAAGTGATTTTTGAAGGCGACAAAAATCACGATACTCATGTCATACGTTGTTGGCATGTTAAAGAACCCATTTGAATTCAGTAGGCCGTGTTCAATGGCAAAATTAATCTCGGGATTTTCCGCCAACACAAAGTTCCTCCATTCTCTACTTGAAAGCGCTGTAGTGTCAAGGAGTTTAGATATCTAACCTCCTTGACTTTCATAGCGTTAAAAGGAACGACGAAATTCGACATGCAAGCTACCCTCTGGGTGTCAATTAACAAAGCTTGCACCAGGCACCCGAGGCCATACGATATTATTATTATTATTACTGAAACAATTATTTATAACAGTACGGAAGTTATAAAATTCCAATTGCTGAATACAATTTATTTGACAATGATATCGTCATGGACTATTGTTATTATGAAAGTACACTATAAGGATCATGTTAGTGACAATTTAGGTCAAATGATGCCTATAGTTATTAACAATTTCATTGGAAACATTGTTAAACTGAAATGACAGCCGATTGGAGATTTGTTAGTCTACCTGAGATCCTGTATGTCTTAAAACGAGCTTAAATACGAATAATTCATTCATTTAAATGTACACCCGATGCGTGAGGATATGTATTTATATTTATTAACTACTAAAGACGAGCTAACTACTAGTTAGTATTGTTTATATTTGGTAACGTGGAAAAACAGTCTACCATGGAACTAAGTGAACGAAAAGCGCTATTGAAAGAAATAAGGAATACTGTGTGAGGTGAATTGTAGTGAACAAACATGTAATTGTTGTTAATAATGCACGAGGTTAAATAATTTAGAGGAGAGATGTGGTTAGGAGTGCACTCTGAACGGTAGTATACAATTGCGTATTTACCAAGTAAAGTCACTGATTCTTCTACAAGTTTGTAGCAAGATGGGTTTCTTATTGAAGTAATGCCGTGCGGAGTGATGAAGATTGTTGGTAATAATGAAAAGAAGGAAATATGTTATGTTTGGAGCGTAGCAGACGCTATTTATGAATATTGTTCACCGTATTACGAGAGAAGGAAACGTATTGCCATGTGGAGCAACGAATTGTTACAGTATGTGTAAAAAGCACTGACATAAGGGTTAGTAATTGTATTGTGCATGTCAGAGAGTATCAGTATGATATCCACGAAGTATATTTTGAGGTTTTTAAGTAGTTTCGCATCGCTCTTTAGCTTATTGTATTTTATTCATTGACACGACATATTCTAAGCTATATTTAACTTCTGTGTTCGATATACAAGCTTTACTTATTTTGACAAGTTACCAGAGATATCTGAAAATTTATTGATGTGTGAAACAGTGTTCATAGAACTGTTTTCTTAAAACAGAGACACTAGAGGACTGTCAGATCGCGACTGATAGTGCGAATAGTATTTTTAATACCGTGTTAAACATAGAAAGGTGTATATAATGTATATATTTCAACTATATTTAATTAATATTATTATCTTATATATTCACATTTTATGCACGTATGTGTATAATTCAGTGTTTTTACATTGTTAACTTAATTTTTGATGATTGAACAGCTGATGCTGACCGGACTGCTTCAGTGACAGAGTCACAGGGTAATTATTAAATGCGTAAACATTTTATTAATTTCTTAAATAATTACATTTTTGTAATGCCATTGTTTATGAACATTTATAGCACAGGTAGAAGGACTATCTGACGTGTGATTTATTTTATTTTAACTTGCTTTTATTTCTATTGGTGATAGGGAGTTTATTGTTTGTAATTTTTAGTAATAAATCCCAGGCACTAATTTTTGTTTGCCTGTTTGTTTTTTATAAATCTGATCACCTTTTCATTTTGCAATCGACATGCGATAATACTGCGATTTATTTACTAGCATTCACGTAGTCTCAACTTTCACCGTTCACGCCCGAGATCCGAGATTCTCGTTCTACCATCATGTTATGGGTATTTTATTTCTAGTAAATGTGTAACTAATCAGTAGTGTTGTTGCATGGCCGGTATGTATCGAGGGTTTCCTAGTCATTATCCTAGTAGGGTAGTGTTGGTTTATCTGGCTGGGTATCGACCTCCCTACAATCCTGTTCCATCTCAGCGGATATAGGCTATGACTATGCAGAATTCGGGTGCAGTACGTAACCTTCGGAACGTAACAAGTAACACTGTCCACTTGAAATTTCGGACAGCCCTCTCCATTCCCTAGATTTAGGCCGTTTGATACGTAGACAAAAATATCGAATTTGTCTCATCAGAACAAAATTTTATGTAGCCTACTTATCTTTTGGAAACCGACGAGTAACATTGTCCACTGGAAATTTCGGACATCCCTCTACATTTCCATCTTTAGGCCCTTAGGCCCAAATCTTCACCGTTTCACCGATCTCAACCAAATTGTATGTACTTACCTTTAAGAACTCTGCAGGTGACACTGTCAACTTGACATTTGGACAGCCCTCTCCATTCCCTAGATTGAGGCCGTTTGACACACGGACGAAATATTGAATAGCACAATGTGGCGAAAAATGACACTATTGCTCCCTCAAGAGCTCGGGACAGCCAAAGTTTCCCGAAGTGCTTCGATTGTTTTCATACAGCGCTAAGCGGCAGAAGACAATTGCTCTCTACTTTTCTAACAGCCCATGTGATATACAGAGAGGATAGTTTGTATGTATCGGAGACCCTCGCTAGCCCGCTCGCCCGCGGCGCGAGCCTGTCTCCCGCCACGCACTTTGCAGTTATGCGGCGCCCGCCCGGCACTGAATCATTGAGTATAGGAATTTGTACTTACCTAGTTCACAGCTGATGCTGAAAATGTTCGCCATGCACTGCTACACATCGCTGGCACCTTTTTATGAAACTGGCATTTACTCTCTGAAGTTCCTCAGCACCGATTGACTGTATTTCAGCTGTAATATAGTCTTTAAGCTCATTTACAGTGTGAGGGTTTATCGCATACACTCTATTTTTAAGCGTCCCCCACAAATAAAAGTCACATGGTGATAAGTCTGAGCTTCGCGGGGGCCACACGTTCCGACTTACAATCCTCGTACCGAAAATGCTACGCAATTCTGTCATGGATGCTTCGGCAGTGTGAGCAGTGGCAGAATCTTGTTAAAAGTAATTCGACAATCACTCTCCGTAAGTCAGTTCGTCAAAAAATTGGTCAAGGATCACATTGAAGTACAAATTTAAGTACAAATTCCTATACCCAATGACTCAGTGCCGGGCGGGCGCCGCATAACGGCAAAGTGCCTGGCGGGAGACAGGCTCGCGCCACGGGCGAGCGGGCTAGCGAGGGTCTCCGAGACAGATAAACTATCCTCTCTGTATATAGGCAGTGTCTTTTATTTCACTTACTCCTCTTTCTAATCATTTTTTTCAATTTGTAAGTAAATTACATATTTATAATAATCGTTATCATTAGGGGGAAATGACCAGGACGTTACGTACTTTTTACCACTTACCACCAGCACAAAAAGTCTTCCTCGACTGTTATTTTTAAAATATTTTTCTCTATTACTTTGTGTTAGTTCAGTAGTAGTATTTGTTATCATCCATAAAACAATGAATCCACCGGGTGAAGCCAGGTGCTACTAGTAGTAAAATATAAGAGTCAGATTTGGTAAAAACTTTAATCTTCAAGTAGTGCCTTTAGTTTGGAAGGATGACAGTACATGGGCAGGTGGTGACTATTGTCGTTCAGAAATTTGAGCAGGTGATCCACCACCATACTCTTCTCCGGGCTGTGGTCGTATTTCATATGCAATTCACTCTTTATTTGATCCATTGTCTACAACACAGACACAATGATGATGATCAAAGATGTTTTCACGTGTATTTTTAATATACAGTACAGAAGCTGTTCAAGAATGAGCATGGGTGCCCAAAGTACTGATTTAGGTGTAGAGATAATTCCACAGTTTTATTTAACTTAGTAATGTGGGATTATTTGAAACTATCTCCAGTTATTTATAAAATGGCGAACTGGATTAATATTACCCCTATGAACTGCTTGATTTTTATTTTTGTCGATACATGGTGATGCAACTCCTGTACTTTTACTTGTTTTTAAGAAATGAACATTATGACGATTGAGCCGTGAAACGGTTCATAACACTGGACAAGGGCAATAATTATCGATAACTGTATACTAAAGTTTTTAATAGTCTGTTTAACTCAGCACATACCCGGCAACTCGGGGTGTGCACCAAGTTAAACCCACTCCAAACACGACAAAGATTTCACCCGATCCTAATATTTAAAGTTCAATATTTAGTTAGGCAGGTAATTAACAATAGCAGAAGTAAGATTTCTAGGTACATGTTTCGGAATTTACCACAAAAGCCCACTCAACTTAATATTAGGCCACATCAGTAAAATATACACATCACATTCCGCATCGAAGGCGAAAAACACATAATTATAATACACTAACTGATGTGGCCTAATATTAAGTTGAGTGGGCTGAGGAAGGAATTGTGGTAAATTCCGAAACATGTACCCAGAATAACGCTAGTAATAAATTGTGTTGAATAAGGCGGAAACTTTAAGTTTTCATGTTAACTGTCAACACGGAACCTGAAATGAATATTTCTTCTAATAAAATTATTAATTATTAATTCTTTGAAGGACTCATACTTTCTGCCAGGAATTTCCAATAGGGTACTTCAGTATTTCAACCGTTCTACAGACAAGAGTCCTGATGGCTGGTGCTACCTGCTGGGATAACCGGGAACTGCATCAGTGCATACTCGGCAACTCGGGGTACGCGCCAAGTTAAACACACAATTAAAAACTTGAGTATACAGTTATCCATTCATTATTATTGTCCTTGTCCAGTGTTATGAACCATTTCACGGCTCAACGATGATTCACAAAGAAAAGCGAACTTCTAAGGATAAAAACTCTGAAATAAAAAAACTATTCCTCCCATTCATCCCATAAAGATAACAGTGGCGAAGCTACATTCATGCAACTGGGTATTCTAAAGTCCATACCTTATAGTGTTTTGTAGAAAAACTCCAGTCGTCATGATTTTCGCTCTGTGTTGTCCCAGAAGATGATATTATCGTTCTCAATTAAGAATATGTTTCTTAGAAATTTGATGCTTTCCTGCTCTACGATAAAAATTTTCAATACACGCAATCCCAGTTTCACTCCATTGTTTACTATCACCACCAAACTGAATACAAATATAACAGTGCATCGTACCCGTCGTTACACTTGTTGTCAAGCATACATTAAAAAAAACTGACATTACAGCCCATGAAGGGCCTGGGCCTACCAAGCGACCGCTGCTCAGCCATTTGGCCTACAGATATTGGGTGACGCATGATCAGCGCATCGGTTCCCCTCGGCCGTTAATCTTGGTTTACGTGATCGGGGCGCTGCCTCACTGTCAGACAGCTACTCAATTGTCCTCACGAGGCTGAGTGCAACTCGTTCGCTCTCACGTCAGTTTCTAAAATTCCTAACGGAGCCGGGAATCAAACCCGGGGCCTCCGGGTGAGAGGCTGGCGCGCTACCCCAACACCATGGGGCCGGCCAACCATTCATACTGCTCATATTACTGAGACTGGAATTTACATGACTGATGTTTATCACTCTGTACAATATTTATATTAGGTGTTGGTCTCCTCTCTTCCACTGTACATTTCTTTTCATAGGACAACGAAGAAAATGGTCTTGATTTTAAATACACAATTAAATCACTACCCTGATCCACGTTTTAAAACTCACAAACGAACATGCACGCGCTGAAATACCACCCGCCTCACGAATGCACTGCTTGGAGCCTAGGCTCTCTGGTGACGCATGCGCAATTGCCTTCTCTACCCACAGAGACTTGAGCCTGTTTCAAAGGAGTCTCATTGGCTGCGCTGAGAAGCAAGCGTCAATCCAACCGTGGCTACAGAGAATGATACCGAAAACTATAAATTTAATTTGTCTATGCCAATTTGAAAAATAGGAAAATTTAAATGTGCTTCTTACTTGAGAATGAAATGGGTATTCTACGGCTCAAAGATTCCCCTCCAGCTTCGTCACTGAAAGATAATGTACCCAACAGTTTCAGAGCAGCCAAATCATGAATACCACGAAGCAAAAATTGAAACAAAAATTGCAGGGGTTGGGGGTTACATCTCATCATCACCAGGTGACAGGTAGGTAATGAAATTAAAAATACAGTATTATTTGCCCACCCTGGAAAAAATCCTGCGGGCACCCATGAGAAGGAGTGAGACTGTTTTTATTTCCAGAAGAACATCAAAGAAAAATAATTGGGATCAAGAGAACATTTTACTTACCATAGTTATAATAATTACAAATTACTTTTTTCAAAAATAATCTGTAAAATTATAATTACAGATCTGTGCAAATTATTAGACTCAAGCCCTTGTTTTTACTAAATCTTCCTTCATCCAGCAGAGCATTAACAACTGCAACTTTACGTGAAGATACGTCTTTGTCTCTCCCCATTATCTTAAAACAAAATATTGCACCAAGAATGACCATAACCTCAAATTTTCATTGTTTTCTTAAGCTGTTTACAGAGCAGGGAGTACTCTCCCTTCAGAACAAAACAGCTGAAGGTCAAAGTAGAGTTGCCAACATCTTGGATGAATCCATAAATCGAGTGGGAACTGTTAATACACATTATACTAACAATCTCACAAGGAATTTTGCTTTAATGAACAGCCTTCTTAATATATAACTTACCATATTTAAAAATTGTGGAAATTGGAGTGTTGAGTCCAATAATTTGAACAGCTCTGTACTTCTCAAAATGGCAGTACTTAAAAATTACTTCTGGGAGAGGAGAGAGGGGGATTACGATTTAATTTACAATTAAAACTTAATCAGAAAAAAAACACCATAATTTAAAAAAAGCAGAATTTTCAACAGGCCTGCAAGAAGGAAAGAATGTCTGTGATAAAAACGAAAGCAGGTGTGTTTGATTAACTTTCCTGTGTTGAATTCGAAAATGCATTCTATCACATGTGGTTATTTGGCAATAGTGAAAAATGTTATTTTGATTATAACAATTGAGCCTAAATAAAATGTGATATTACAAAACTCACACCATTTTCAAATTCGGAACATTAAATAATTTGTGTTATATAATCCGCCTTGTCAACACTTAAATATGTAGCTTATTAAGATTCAAACAAACATATTTCAAAATACAATGATATCTTCTTCAAAGTTCAAAAATAACTAACTAACGTTCAAAATAACGTTTAACTTAAAAATAAAAATTGATATCATTACAAATAATTTGAATTAAAATTGTTTGTAAGGATATCCATATTTATTGTTTCTAAACAACACTTTCTAATGTTTGGAAATAAAAATGTATTTTGGAACTTTAATATTAATTCAAATTATTTAACTACTTTTGGAAAAATAAAACAAACAATAATTGGTTCAAAGAAGTCCAAAGTGATTTAGATATTACAATGAAACAAATTGAACATAAGAGAAGAAAAAAAAAAGGGTTCAAAAGAACAAACGTATAAGGCTTACACTTATTTATTTATTGTATGGCTTTTAGGGGACTTGTTCGGCTCACCAGAGTCTGTAGCTGCTTCCAGCGGACACCCTTAGGGTCAGCTATAAGTTCCGTTCAATTTCAAGTAGTTCCAACATTCGCTACCAGATATCAATGATACCTACTGTCGACCAAAGTATTATGTGTACTCGAGTTTGAAGGTCGTTTGTGAAGTAACCAATAGACCTACATAAAATCCAATACCATCAACATTTTCGTCGTTCTATTTTGCGTTAGTTCATGTAGGTTTGGATTTTTAATTTATATTTTAATATTTTTTATCGCAGTTGGAACACAAAAAGTGCACGTTTTTAAGCGTGTTTCAACCATGCGTCACATTTAAGAATTATTATCTCAAAAGCCCGTCATCAGATCGAATCCAAATCCAAATCAACAAAAACAATATGTCATATATGATGATCGCGGGTTCAAACCCAGCCGACGTCGTCAGATTTTTTAAAAACGTTAAAAATCCCTCAGTATGCCTTCTTTCGGATGGGAAGTAAAGCCGGTGGTCCCATGTCATAGATTTATGGCATGTTAAAGAACCTTCCACTAATTACACCTGTGTGAAGCTAAATTGTATATAGGTTAAACATTTGGCTAACGTTCTTAGGTTACTACGTTCGTCGTCAAGAGCCGACTGCGGTGGCATCTGGTAACTAAGTTCTGAACTAGTTGGTCATTGACGGTGAAGTTTGGCGGCAAAAGTAGGAACTACTTGAAAATTCATAGTCTTCAGTCCTTACTTGAATTAAAACAGATACACACACTAATACAGTCATGACAATTAACACCGGTTATCAGACAGATTCTAAACACACCCAAAGTACACTGGGCTACATGACCGCGTTGTCGCAGCCCCTAAACTGAGGAACCAACCAACGAACCATATATGATGAGGAAAGGGCAGCCAGGTCAGTCAGAATGAAGAGGTTTTGGGAGAGAAGGAAGATGACAGCTAAATTCTCTGTAAATCTGTAGAGGACTTATACAGGGTCTTTCATATAAAGTAAGAACGGCAAGCGGCAGTATTGTTATTCGCAGCTGCGGTGGCCATGGCCGAGCTTGCGACGTGCCGTGGCCCCCTGCTGTACTATTGAAAGCGCGCGCATAGTACATAGGAGGGCCGTCTTGTTTTCAAGTTCCGATGGACTGTATAAAAATAACAGATTGACATTCCATACTGATTTTACTACTAAATGTTTGCTTGATTTATTCTTATGTTTCAACATAATCGCTAAAACGATTGAAACATTAGTCGTATCTTTACACCAGCTTTCCAATGCCCTCGGCAAAATATTCTGCCGCCACTGAGGTGGGTACGTCTGGACAGTCTCCTGAAGTATTTCCTTTTTGGCGAGGGGTTGTCACCCAACCATACCTTCAATTCTCGAAAAAGGTGAAAATTATTCACGACCACACTGAACCAACGTTACAATAGACTTTACAAAGAATTAAAGTGTGAAGTTTTGGACCATCTGCCGTTTAGTCCAAACCAGCACTGAATGATTTTCACCTTTTTCGAGAATTGAAGGTATGGTTGGGCGGCAACGCCTCGCCAAAAAGGAAACACTTCAGAAGACTGCCCAGACTTACCCACCTCAGTGGCAGCAGAATATTTTGCCGAGGGCATTGGAAAGCTGGTGTAACGATACGACAAATGTTTCAATCGTTTTGGCGATTATGTTGAAACATAAGAATAAAACAAGCAAACATTTAGTAGTAAAATCAGTTTGGTATGCCAATCTGTTATTTTTATACAGACCCTTGGAACTTGAAAACAAGACAGCCCTCGTATGTACTATGCGCGCGCTTTCAATAGTACAGCAGGGGGCCTTGGCGCGCCACAAGCTCGGCCAAGGCCACCGCCGCAGCAAATAAAAAAACTGCCGCTTGCCGTTCTTACTTTATATGAAAGACCCTGTATGTATTTGGTTTGATTTAATGTGGGCATAAAAGGAAAGCTAAACTCACAGGCCACATTTTGCAACATAACTCATTCCTAACTTATCTCCTGGAAGGAAAAATCACAGGGAAGAAAGGCTGAGGACAACCGGAGAAAATATTTCCTTCAAGACATCACACTATCTCTTACCGGGTGAGTTAGCCGTGGTCGTTACGGCATGACTGCTGGCAGTCGCTCACATCCGGGAGGCGAGGAGGTTCGAATCCCCCAGCCGGCAACCTTGAAGATGGTCTTCTGTTGTTTCCCATCTTCCTTCCAGGCAAATGCCGGGGTTGGTCCCTAACTATAGGCCACAGCCGCTACCTTCCAACTCCTCGTCCTTACATTCCAACTTCCCTCCCCAACGGTACATGTAGCTCACCCATTGGGTGTCCGTCTCGAAGCAGCTACAAAACTGGCAAGCCGAACATGTCCTCAGACACTCCCGGCACTAAAAGCCATACGCTAAAAAAAAAAAAAAACTATCTCTTCATTATGGTTCCTGCTATGAAATGAAACGAGGTGCTGAAGATAGAGAACAATGGTTGCGGAGACAAGGTATTGCCTTTGGAAGTTGATGATGAATGTGGGCGTAAACTATGTAAGTATATAAATAAAAAATTGTAAAGAGATCCATTTTCAGCCTACTTTCGATTTTTGCAAAAAATGAAAGTAGACTTATGAGATCAACACACAGGGCGAAAAATTGTGTGTCTGTGTGTGTGAGTCTGTGTGTGTGTGTGTGTGTGTACAATGAATGTCTGTCCCCCCCTATCAATTCGAACACGGTGAAACCGAATTGAACGAAATTCGGTACAGAGGTAGCACTAGCAAAGGGCACCTCAGTGTCATGTTTTATATCGCCGCCATCTTGACGGAAACGTAATGGCGGCCACCCAAATGTTAAAAGCTTAAATCAAGTTACAACCAACCTAATCATCTGATCTCTACCAATTATTGCAACATTATACCTTTATGTATGAAAAATCTTTTGGCCAAACTACAAGGTCATCAGCCCAATAATTTGAGGATGGCGGCCATGTTTGTGTGCAAATTGATTCCTCTATCTATTCAAACACGGTGAAATCGAATTGAACGAAATTTGGTACAGAGGTAGCACTAGCAAAGGGCACCTCAGTGTCATGTTTTATATCGCCGCCATCTTGACAAAAACATAATGGCGGCCACACAAATGTTAAAAGCTTAAATCAAATTACGACCAACCTGATCATCTGATCTCTACCACATTTTGCAACATTATACCTTTATGTACGAAGAATCTTTTGACCGAACTACAAGGTCATCAGCCCAATAATTTGCGGATGGCGGCCATGTAGGTGTGCAAATCGATTCCCCACATCTACTCAAGCATGGTGAAACAGAATTGAACGAAATTTGGTACAGAGGTAGCACTAGTAAATGGCACCTCAGTGTCATGTTTTATATTGCCGCCATCTTTACGGAAACCTAATGGCGGCCACCCAAATGTTAAAAGCTTGAATCAAATTACGACCAACCTAATCATCTGATCTCTACTAAATTTTGCAACAATATACCTTTATGTAGTAGGAATCTTTTGACCAAACGACAAGGTCATCAGCCCAATAGTTTGCAGATAGCAGTCATGTATGTGTGCAAATTGATTCACCATATCAATTTAAACACGGTTAACCCAATTGAATTACATTTTGTACAAAGGTAGCACTAGCAAAGGGCA
This sequence comes from Meconema thalassinum, assembly GCA_946902985.2. NCBI lineage: Eukaryota > Metazoa > Arthropoda > Insecta > Orthoptera > Tettigoniidae > Meconema > Meconema thalassinum. The sequence goes on from OX336400.1 coordinate 160,331,067, forward strand.
CCTCATATTCATGTTTAATATCCGTAGAACACGTTGTATTTCAAGAAGCTGCTACAACCAACATTCAATTATACTCCTTGAAAAGGACAAAGAGTTATACAATACCCATGCATTTAGGTGAAAGTAGGCTATATGTTCTTTACTGAACATCTTGTTAATTTTTAATGTTAAACACCATTTTGTACACTGAAGAAGATATTATTGTAATTTGGAACATGTTCGTTTAAATATTATTAAACTACATATTTAACTAAAATGAGACACTACCAGACAGTTATACATAATTTCTACATTGTTGTATGACTGTGAAACGTGGACCCTTTACCGACATGATCTTAGGAACTTTGAGCGCTTCCACCCACAAAAACTTCGATCAATCCTGAGGATTAAATGGGAAGCCCGCATTACCAATATTGCTGTTCTTGAAAAGGCTTAAATCAACAGCATAGAATCATCCATAATAGGTCACCAATTTAGATGGATTGGTGACGTCCATTGGATGGATGATGTGAGATTACCTCGTCAAATGCTATATGGTGAGTTATGCTATGGCACCAGACCTCATGGTGGTCCTAAGAGGCGCTACAAGGACCAATTTAAGCAGACCCTGAAATTGTCAGGTCTTGATTCACAAACCTGGGACACGCTGGCTGAAGACCGCTCAACTTGGCGCCGTACCATCTCGGATACTGTAAAAACGTTTGAAAGGGATCGACGCACACATAAAGAGGCCAAGCGTCAAGCTAGGAAACTTTGAGCAGCCCAACTACGTCCTCCTCCAGCAATACTATGTGACTTGTGTGGACGCTTGTTCTATGCCAGGATTGGACTCTTCAGTCACCGTAAACACATCCACAAACTGGACTGAAGGAAGAAGATTTATACTCGGATTCGAGTTAAAGCCGATGATGATGGTGATGACGTCCTAAAGCCTTATATGCTTCAGAATGTCTAGTATTCAACCGGAAGGGACCCACTGACAAACTCCAAGTACAGGAGAGGAAGATATTGGGGCCTGTTAGGGAAGGGAATGAATACAGAGGGCGACCTAATCAAGAGCTCTACACGTACTGTGAAGGAATCACAGATGTTGCTAGGAAACGACGTCTAGCATTTTATGGACATGTTTACAGGATGCATCCTTCCAGGTTGACCAACCAGCTCCTCGGTTACTGGAAAAAGCGGAAGACCAAGTCACCATGGTTGTGGGAAGTGAGCAAAGTTCTGCAAGAACTTAGAGGGACGGAAAGAGACTTAAAAGACCGGACATCGCTCAGGAAGATGCTTCAGCAATTGAGGTTCCAGGACAAACCGCCAAGAAGGAAAATAGATACCCTCTGGACACAGGAGAGGAGAGCACAACACAGCCATGGGATGCGTAACTACTGGGCAAACATCAAAGCACACTCCAAATGTAACAGTTATATGTTGTGGTACTTAGATGTCCTATACGAAAAAAGAAGAAGAAACTACATATATAAGTATTGACAAGGCAGATTATACATAAATAACACAAATTATTTAACAATAGTCAATACGGATCAAGATGTAATTTGGTTGGCACTCCGAGAACACGGAATTCCAGAATGTATTGTTAACTGGGTGCACCTTCTCTACAAAGAAACAAAGAGTTATGTTCAAGCTGCCGCTGGAGCAACCAATGATTTCAGCGTCATGGTAGGAGTCCACCCCTGCTGTTCATTCTTGTAATGGATACTGTTACATCAGACCTACACAAGCCACTCCCATGGACACTTCTGTATGCTGATGATGTCATGTTAGCTGCAAACAGCAAACTTGAATTCCAGCACCAAACACAAATGTGGAGTGACCGACTAGCAGAATATGGCCTGCGACTCAACAAAAGGAAGACGGAGTATATGACTTTAGATCCACAAGAAGTTGGGACCTTCAGTGTTGACGGAGAAGATCTCCCTCATGTAACAAAATTCAAATATCTTGGATCTATTGTCTCTGACAATGGAAGAATCATTGACGATGTCAACGCAAGGACACAGGCATCTTGGCTGAAATGGCGTACGTCGACAGGCATCACCTGGGACCACCGTATGAAAGACCACCTTAAATCCAAGATCTACCGCACTGTTATCCATCCAGTCGCACTCTATGGTACCGAGTGTTGGCCCGCTACAAGGGAGGTGGAACGTTGGCTAAGCATCATGGAGACAAGGATGCTTAGGTGGACAGGCAGCGTCACTAGAATGGATCATGTTTCCAATGATGATATACGGATACGTTTCGGAGTGGCGCCCATCAGTCAGAAAATACAGAAAGGCCATTTACGCTGGTTTGGCCATGTGCTGCGTGCAGCTGATGACACAATAGCTAAGTCGACATATACCCTGGCAGTCGCAGGAAAGAGGCCCAAGGGACGACCAAGGCAGAGGTGGGTTGATACGATCCGTACTGACCTGAAGACTGTACATCTACACCCAGACATGGCTCAAGACCGAAAGAAATGGAGACAACGAATCCTCACAGGGGACCCTGCCACCAGGCGGGACAAACGCTAAAAGGAAGGAGAAGAAGAAGAATACGGATCAACATTTACCAAACCAAAATGGGTAACATATACACATTTTCAGAACATTAATCTGTATAAAAATTGTATTAAAAAATCCTTTAATAAGAATAATTTCATGGAGCGACATAGAATCATAGACAGTGATATGTTGTTTGAAACGAAACATACATATAAAATTGAATAAAATTGATGAAATCCAATAATAAACGTAAGCCACATACATACATGAGCTAAATGATAAATTCACAATCTTGTATAACCAATGAAGTGAAGGCAGACAAGACAGACATTTAGTACTGGTAAAAAAATCGATGTTCTGCAGTGCTAAATTAGTTTAAAAATGAAATTTTTACGAACCGCTCAAATTTTGGTCTCACCCCTTGTGATGGTGTCACCCGGTGTGGTCTGCACTCCCCGCACCCCACTAGTGACGCCACTGTGTGTACTTGTAATAGAACGCTTATTACCAACTCTACTTTCTAGCCATTTTGGCTGCAAAGTTGTCATCTGTGTGTTCCTAAACTCGTCGTCGTCGGCGGCCAATACTCGTATCCGAGTGTATGTTTCTTTCCTGCATTACAAATTTGTATTCACTCGATGGTGATGTCGCTGGTGACTCAACAGACCAATTCTGGCATAGAACATACGACCGCACACAATGCAGATGATGGAAGGTGGAGGATGTGGCAATATCTGGCGCAGCTTTCTCCTCTGTCGAGTTTCCATTTCCTGCCTTCGGCGTTCGTCTTCAAAATGTGAAACCGCAGCAGAGGTGGCTGCACGCCAACGTGCGCGATCTTCCGCAAGTGTATGCCAATTATCAGGATCAATGGCTACACTCCTCAAGGTTTGTTTATGCTGATCTTTGTAACGCTTCCGAGATGCTCCTAGAGGTCTCTTGCCCGTGCTGAGCTTGCTGTACAGTTCCTAACCTAATACGCATTCAACAGAGAAGAAAAACACCTACCTTAGCGGGTTTACGGCTGGCGGCAGCCGCCAAGCCTGTAATAATCTCTTTCATAATCTGTGGTTCCTTGGTATCCTGCAATGAGACCACAGTTTTTCTTTAATTGTGTCAAGAGTACAAGATAAGTCTTAAAAAAGACAATAATTGTTTTTTTTAATATTATTTTTTGTTAGTATAAACAGGTTAAAGGTTCCGCCTGATCAATACTTTTATTAAATAAAAGACACATCAGAGCCGACATAGAATACAATTTAACCTCATGTAATTTGCCAATTTAATAAGTATTCTTATTAATCGTTGCTCAAACCAGACGGACTGGAGGCCAATCTCTGCCATGGCAAGTGTTGAAGTTATGCACTTCATAAGCTTTCTATTGGCAAGATACACACATCAAAAAAAGTTTTGCATCACCTCGGTTCCAAGAGTTCCGGAACCGTTAAATACAAAGGGAATAGAGATCAACACAAACAACATTTCAGCTCGTTTTATTGCTCATGAGACCCACACATTGCATGTTGTACCATCATACAGCTAGACTTTCAGCATTTGTGGTCCAGATTGCAGTACACACCACTACCTCTAATACCCAGTAGCACGTCCTCTTGCATTGATGCATGCCTGTATTCGTCGTGGCATACTATCCACAAGTTCATCAAGACACTGTTGGTCCAAATTGTCCCACTCCTCAACGACAATTCGGCGTAAATCTCTCAGAGTGGTTGGTGGGTCAAGACGTCCATAAACAGCCCTTTTCAACATATCCCAGGCATGTTCGATAGGGTTCATGTCTGGCGAACATGCTGGCCACTGTAGTCGAGCGATGTCGTTATCTTGAAGGAACGCATTCACAAGATGTGCACGATGAGGTCGAGAATTGTCGTCCATGAAGACAAATGCCTCTCCAATATTCTGCCGATATGGGTGCACTATGGGTCGGAGGATGTCATTCAGGTATCGTAAAGCCGTTTCGGAGCCTTCCATGACCACCAGTGGCGTACGTCGGCCCCACATAATGCCACCCCAAAACATCAGGGAACCACCACCTTGCTGCACTCGCTGGACAGTGTGTCTAAGACGTTCAGCCTGACCAGGGTGCCTCCAAACACGTCTCCGACGATTGTCTGGTTGAAGGCATATGCGACACTCATCGGTGAAGAGAACGTGATGCCAATTCTGTGGGGTCCATTCAGCATGTTGTTGGGCCCATCTGTACCGCGCTGCATGGTGTCGGGGTTGCAAAGCTGGACCTCGCCATGGACGTCGGGAGTGAAGTTGCGCATCATGCAGCCTATTGCGCACAGTTTGAGTTGAAACACGACGTCCTGTGGCTGAACGAAACGCATTATTCAACATGGTGGCATTGCTGTCAGGGTTCCTCCGAGCGGCAATCCGTAAGTAGCGGTCATCCACTACAGTAGTAGCCCTTGGGCGGCCTGAGCGAGGCCTGTCATCGACAGTTCCTGTATCTCTGTACCTCCTCCATGTCCGAACAACATCGCTTTGGTTCACTCTGAGACGCCTGGAAACTTCCCTTGTTGAGAGCCCTTCTTGACACAAAGTAACAATGCGGACGCGATCGAACTGCGGTATTGACCTTCTAGGCATGGTAGAACTACAGACAACATGAGCAGCGTACCTTCGTCCTGGTGGAATGACTGGAACTGATCGGCTGTCGTACCCCCTCCGTCTAATAGGCCCTGCTCATGCATGGTTGTTTACATCTTTGAGCAGTTTTAGTGACATCTATGAACAGTCAAAGGGACTGTATCTTTGATACAATATACACAGTCAACGTCTATATGCCGGAGATCTGGGAACCGAGGTGATGCAAAACTTTTTTGATGTGTGTATATTTTCAGCGCAGTGACTTCATTGGCTTTATTATTTTTATATTTCTACATTGCTATTGAAGTATTAAGTGTTCCATCATTACTGCTAGTTTCCAACATGTTTTCACGGTGTTCTCAACTGTTGCTGCCGTACTGAACCAGTACATTTGTGTATCATTAGCATCTTTAGACCACAGTTAGGCGTGTATTGAAAGTGTACATAGTTCATAAGACTTTTGACATCTTTTATATTACTTTAGGCGTTAAAAATTCTTCAATCTCTCTTTATGGTGCACCATACAAGATTTAGTTTTAGGAGAATTTTTAGTGTTCAGCCAAACAATTATCTTGTATTGTTTTCTTTCATATCGGCTTATGAAGGGGCCAAAACTATTAATTAGGCCTCGAAACATGTCCCACTAATGACCACACAGTGGTCATATTTAATAAAAGTATTGATTAGGCAGAGCCTTTCACCTTTTTATACTAATTAGTTCATCAATACGGAACCAGAATGAACCTTTTAAGTTCTAAGATTATTATTGTTCCGTACTGACTTACAAATTTAGTTTAAAACTAATCCATATGGTTCCACCTAGTATATACAGCAGAGTTCCTCCAATCCAAACCCCGCTAATCCGAAAATCCGCCTAATTCGAACAGTGCTAGAAAAAAATATCTACCAAATTTGTTTTGAATTTTAAAACAGGAAAAAATAAAGATTAAGATTAAACCAGTTTTCCCAAGTAAAAATGTAAATTTATTAGCACAGAAAAACATGAAATAAATGCTACAGGAGTAAACAGTGAATCTGTTAAACACAAAACCTAAAAAACAGAAGGCCTAGACCTACTAACATGTGCATAAGAAACTTTGAATGCATTTTTTTTACGTTAACGACAAAACAAACGGAAAAGCTGATCAACACTTAAGAAGTGAAGTCAGTGATCTTCCTTAGACACAACGCACTGAAACGACTTGAAGAGGCAATGTTTCGCCAACGTTGCATAAACATTACATCACTAGGAGTTGCAGCGGCATGCTGCTCAACATAGCATAGGGCGAGAGCCAACATAGTTTATAAAAACATTACAATACAGTGTAATTGATTTTCGAGCCTTAAAGTCAATATATTGTCATATTTGATGAAAATCCACCTAATCCGAATGTTTGCTAATCCGAACAGGGTTCGGACCCAATTAGTTCGGATTAGTGGGACTCTACTGTATATATATTTCCACAGGGACATCCACCCGGCAATCCGGGTGACCATAAAGATCCTGGCTCTACAGTGAAAAAAGAAGAAAATCCACAGCCTGCTTCCAGTCTCCGACCGGGTCAGGAATGGAATGAATGAAGCCCTCATCTAGCGGCGAGGATATGAACCGTGCCGGCTGCCGAAGCCTGACGCACTCCTCTGGGGCAATGATTAAATGAATGACAGATGAAATGAAATGATAGTGGAGAGCCAACAAGTGGCAAAGGAAAAAATAATAAAACATTGCATTGCTGACGATAGCGATGGCGCGTACATCTTTCCGCGGGAAACAGCATCATGTCAAAGAATCGCTATTGTTAAGTGAAACAATGACATGAAGAACGGGGATGCATCCAGGAAACCAATTAACCTTACTTCCATGCTATAATTACTGTAAGTACTGTACTAGGCCTATAGCGTTTATTTATGATTTGAATGAAAGTCATGTTGAATTTTTCAAGTGATCGTTTTTTTGTTTTTGTTTTTGTTTGTTTGCCGGTCAGTGTATATAAATAAACTAAGAAAATGCAATTGCATTCTGCTAACTCGGGAGGATCTGCATGAGCAGCTCCACAACCAGGTCACAAAGTCAAGATGTAAAATTAGAAAGGATGATTTAAAAAGGAGTGATAAAAATATGCATAAGTTAGTACACACCTTTATTTTGTTGCAGATCTCGTATATTCTTTGTTGCATGTCATCAAAGCGATCGAGGAATATAGCATAGGCCCACGGTTGTCTGAAGTACGCGAAGAAGTCTGGTATCTGCCCTTCCTCAAACCGAAGAACCAGGTTGTTTAGCAGGCGCTCGTGCTTTCCATACAGACATTTTATGTTGTTGACATCAATATCCTGTAGATATAAAACACAACTTGACCAAGGTAGCCAGCAGAGTAGGGCTAAGGATAGCTTATGACAAGACAAGACTCTGAATACCAGCGGCGATTGGAAAACTCCAGAAGGCACTGTGCAGAAGGTCGATAAGTTCAAATATCTTGGAGAATATATTGTTACGGCTGTGAGTTTGTGTCATCGCTCGCCGCATGAGTCAAAACTGCCCCAGGGCTGGACTGCTCTCCCTCGGTGTATTGCATGCGCGTTACGCAACGGACTGCGAAGTGAAAGGGATAGTCCAGAACATTCGTGACTGGACCAGCGCTGGAAACCTCGAGAAGCCGTGGACTCTGGATGGATCTAGAAGCATTTATTGAGTCACCGGCCGGCTATATAAGAGTGACCCGTGAAGCAGTTGTTGTTGTTGTGTTTTACGAGCTAGTGCGAGCGATTATCTTGTGCGACAGAAGTGTGGTGACGAAGTGCTGTGCGAGTTACGAAATCCTGTGACATTGTTTCTCCCAGCTTGTGAACAGCGTACATCAAGTGCTCGTAAGTAACTGTATTTGTTGTACCTGAGGAAGAGGGGCAGGTAGCTTCTGCCAAGGCCACCGGACTCATTAGGACGGATTAACTTCTGTGGTCTGTTGCAAGTGAAAGGGGCCAAGAGCGCATAAGAAAGAGACTTGAGGAAACTGGAGAAGGCTCCTAATTGCTTGTATTTGCTGATTAGTGTAATTTTCTGGCCACAATAAAGTTAATTATTTCTTTAAGCAGTAATTGGTGTTGTGCTTTGTACTCCCACCGTAATCCAGTTAACAAAAGTGCCACTAGGGGGTGGCACGTAACAACTGGTGTCAGAAGCCGGATTACGAACTCAAGCACAACACCTGACGATCCTGGTTTCAAAACCCGAGCAGGTCATTTTCTCTAATTTTCCTGTGAGTGCATGCCCTTTACAAGACAAACAACTAAAATGGAGGAGAAATTGGCAGCATTGCTAGAAAAGTTAACTGGCATGGAAGACGGCCAGAAGAAATTAGCCAAGGACCTGAAGGATGACCTGAAGAAGATGGAAGACGGCCAGAAGAAGATGGAAGACGGCCAGAAGAAATTAGCCAAGGACCTGAAGGATGGCCTGAAGAAGATGGAAGACGGCCAGAAGAAGATGGAGGGCGGCCAGAAGAAGTTAGCAGAGGACCTGAAGGACGGCCAGAATAAGTTAGCAGAGGACCTAACCGCCAAATTTCTGGATGGCCAGAAAAATCTGGAAGAGTGTCTGCTGACGAAATTAGAGGAGAGCCAAAGGAAATTAGAACAGGGCCTACGTGAGGAAGTCGCAGCAGTGGAGGAGAAGTTCAACACCTTGCAAGTGGAAGTTGCCGAGCTGCGCCAACGCCCGCTGATGGGGGTGGAGGAGAAATTCAACGCCTTGCAAGTGGAAGTTGCCGAGCTGTGCCAACGACCGCTGATGGGGGTGGAAGAGAGATTCAACGCTCTACAAAAGGAATTTGCTGAGCTGCGCCGACTCCCGCCGACAGGGATGGAAGATAGATTCAAAGCCCTACAAGAGGAAGTCGCCGAGCTGCGCCGACGCCCGCCGACCGGGGTGGATGAGAGAGTCAAAGCCCTACAAGAGGAAGTTGCCGAACTGCGCCAACGCCCACTCACGGGGGTGGAAGAGAAATTCAAAGCTCTTCAAGAGGAAGTTGCCGAGCTGCGCCGACGCCCGCCCACAGGTACACCGGGGACATCAGGAACGGGACAGAGCAGAGTGACGCCCCCAACCTTCGACGGAAAGGTCCCGTGGAGCACCTACTTACGTCAGTTCGAGGCGGCCTGTTCCATAAATAACTGGAACAACACAGAAAAGGCTACAGCTCTCATTGTAGCGCTGAGAGGTGACGCCCTTAACGTCCTTCAGGCCATCCCGACTGGATCCCAGGACTACGCTTCCCTGATCGCCCATATGGAGTCCCGATATGGAGATAGCCATCTTCAGCAGGCCTATCAGATGCAGCTCCGGACCCGGGTACAGAAGAACGCGGAAACCCTGCAGGAGTTCGAGATGGACATCGCACGCCTCGTAAGGCTCGCCTACCCAACAGCGCCGGCCGACTTTCTGGAGCAGATAGCGATGCAGACTTTCACCGACGGGCTACGGGACTCGGACACTCAACAGGCGCTGCGTCTCGCGCGCAATAAGACCCTGGCAGATGCGCTGAGCCGCGCACTTGAGTTCGAGACGGCAAAACAGGCATCCAGAATGCACGCGCGGGTGCGTCAAGTGGACGTCGACGAACCAGTAAAAACCAACGAGACCAAGCCCCTGGCCGACGAATTAATGGAGGCGCTAAGCCGTTTCTTCGATAGTCGCGGCACCACCAGCAACGACACAGCCGGAAGGCAACCGGAGAGGCGGCCCGGAAAAGGACTACCGACCTGCTGGACCTGCGGTAAGAAAGGCCACCTGAGCAAGGACTGCGGTGATCGCCGCCGCCGAGGGTATCCGACGGGAAATCAGTCGTCTGAAAACCGCGCGACCCAGGGAAACGAGTATTAGCCAGCCTTGGGGGGCAAAGGTTGGCTTGTGACAGTCGTCAAGCCCCGGCAGACCAAGTTCGTGTGACGCAGTTACGGAGGGATAATAGCAGCCTGATGGTCGACGGAGTCGTCAACGGAGAGAGCTGGCCCATGCTAATCGACACGGGAGCATCGAGGACCATCGTCAGTCCCACCGTGATCCCGAAGTGGAGAGTGCAACCCACACAAAGGAACCTCCAGCTAATAACCGCGACCGGAGAGACCGCACCGGTACATGGCGAAGCATCACTGGAGTTCGTCATTGGTCGACGGGCGATAAAGCATCCAGTGCTTGTGGCTGACGTGTCAAATGAAGTGATCATCGGACTGGACTTCCTGGAACAGAACAACATCATCTTGGATCTGAGTACCAACACTCTGCACTTCGGAGGTGAGGAACTTGCTTTGCAACCTGCGCACGAGTCCATCACCGCACGGCGAGTAAGGCTGAGAGAAGACGTCATCGTTCCCGCCAGGACGGAGGTCAGCGCTGCCGTATTTGTCGACGGAGCTGCTGAGGCAGTGGCGGCTGTCATCGAGCCAAAATATGAGGACATCCAGACAAAAGGATTGCTAGTTGCCAAGACTCTCATCAACACGACGTCTCGGCCGTACGTCCGCCTGTCCAACCTGAACGACTACGACATTACGGTTGATCGGGACACCAACCTAGGAGTCAGCGAGCCCGTTACCTGGATTGCCCGCATCACAGATACGACAGACGGACACCTGCAGACGGACAACCGAAGAAGACGCACACTGCCAGAAGAACTACAGAAGCTGTACCAAGGATCCCAGGACCATTTAGACGAGGAACAATCACGCCAACTTCGGGACCTGCTACACGAATTCCAGGATGTCTTCTCCGTGGGAAGCAAAGTCTTCGGCAGGACAAGCTTGGTCCAGCACAGAATCGACGTTGGGGACAGCGCACCGATTAGGGCCCCATTCCGACGTGTCCCGCTCGCCAAGCAAGCCGAAGTCGACCGGATGGTTGAAGAGATGAAGGATCAAGGGGTGATCGAGCCATCACATAGTCCTTGGAGTTCTCCGGTCGTGCTTGTGAAGAAGAAGGACGGTTCCACCAGGTTCTGCGTGGACTACAGGCGGGTGAACGACGTCACGAAGAAGGACAGCTACCCTCTACCCCGGATCGACGACACGCTGGACACCATATCAGGGTCAAGATGGTTCTCCACCTTGGATTTGAAGAGTGGCTACTGGCAGGTGGAGGTCCACCCTAAGGACCGCGAGAAAACGGCTTTCTCTGTGGGCAGCGGGCTCTGGCAGTTCACCGTCATGCCATTCGGTCTGTGCAACGCCCCTGCGACCTTCGAAAGGCTAATGGAGTCCATTCTGAGGGGGCTACACTGGAAGACCTGCCTAGTCTACCTAGACGACGTCATCGTTCTGGGGAGAAGCTTCGAGGAGCACTACAGCAACCTGAAGGAGATCTTGTTGAAGCTACGGGCTGCCCAGCTGAAGTTGAGCCCCAAGAAGTGTCAGCTCTTCCAGAAGCGGGTCCAGTACCTTGGGCATATCGTCTCCGAGGAAGGGGTGCGCACCGACCCAGAGAAGACCGCAGCTGTGAGGGAGTGGCCAGTTCCGAAGGACAAGTCCCAACTACGAAGCTTCCTGGGACTCTGCACTTATTACCGTCGCTTCGTGAGAGGATTCGCCGACATCGCCAAACCTTTACATCGACTGACTGAGAAGGACCAACTCTTCACGTGGACAGCAGAATGCCACAGTGCCTTCGAGCAACTCAAGCAGGCTCTGTGTACCGCGCCTATTCTGGCCTACCCCAGACCTGGAACAAGGTTCATCGTCGATACCGATGCCAGCGACTTTGGCATAGGGGGGATCCTGTCGCAAGTAGTGGACGGCGAGGAGAGAGTAGTGGCCTACTTCAGCAAGGCCTTGTCAAAGCCAGAAAGGAACTACTGCGTCACCAGGAAGGAGCTGCTCGCCATCGTGAAGACCATTGAACGCTTCCACAAGTACCTGTACGGGCAAGAATTTCTCATCAGGACCGACCATGCATCCCTGCGGTGGCTCCTGAACTTTAAGCAGCCCGAGGGTCAACTCGCGCGGTGGTTAGAGAGGCTTCAGCAGTACAACTTTGAGATTCAGCACAGGAAAGGCCAACTGCATTCTAACGCCGACGCCCTGTCACGAAGACCGTGCCCCGAAGACTGCACCTTCTGTACTAGGAGGGAGGAGAACACCGGGATACAGTGCCGGAGGACTACTGTGGAACTTCAAGGGAAGTGGAGCCGCGAATCCTTCACGCGGGCACAAGCAGAAGATGATGACCTGGGACTGATAGCCGAATGGAAGAGGGCCTGTGTCCCCAGACCCGGGTGGAACATTGTGAGTGACTGCAGCCCAAAGTTTAAGTCCTACTGGGCGCAGTGGGACTCGCTGATTGTAAGGGATGGCCTCATCTGCCGCGCCTGGGAGAGCACCGACGGGAAGACATCTCGGGAACAAGTCGTCGTTCCAAAGGCTATGACGGAGGAAGTCCTGAAGGAAGTCCATGGAGGATCATCTGGTGGACACCTAGGGATAAAGAAGACCCTGGAGAAGCTGAGAGAGCGGTTCTACTGGATCGGATGCCGAAACGACGTGGAGAACCACTGCGCGAGGTGCCACGATTGCGCAGCCAGCAAGGGCCCAGGACGAAGACGGCGGGGTCCACTGAAGACCTACAACGTCGGCGGCCCCATGGAGAGAGTGGCCATCGATGTTGCTGGGCCATTCCCATTAAGCGAGGCAGGGAACCGCTACATATTAGTCGTCAGCGACTACTTTACCAAATGGCCGGAGGCGTATGCGCTCCCTAACCAAGAAGCCGCGACGATTGCAGAGACCCTGGTGAAGGAATTCGTCAGCCGGTACGGAGTACCCCTGGAGCTGCACTCCGACCAAGGGAGGAACTTCGAGTCGCAGGTGTTCCAGAACCTATGCCAGCTGCTGGGGATCCGGAAGACAAGGACAACGCCGCTACACCCTCAGTCCGACGGGATGGTAGAGCGATTCAATCGCACCGTCGAGAACCATCTCCGAATAGTCGTCAGCGAGCACCAGAGGGATTGGGACAAGCATCTTCCACTATTTCTCCTGGCCTACCGCGCCGCCGTGCATGAAGCCACCGGGTGCACACCAGCCCGGGCCATGTTTGGGAGGGAGCTCCGTCTACCTGTCGATCTTGCCTTCGGCCGACCTGGGAATGATCCGATCCCGGTAAGCCAGTATTGTCAAGAACTGGTCGACCAACTGGAGGACGTGCACGCGTTCGCGAGGAGGAAACTGCGGATCGAGACCGACCGAATGAAGACCCGATACGACCAGCAGACGGATGCCGGAGGATTCCACGAGAACGACCTGGTCTGGCTCTTCAACCCATTACGGAAGAAAGGCCTGTCACCCAAACTGCAGAAGTCCTGGGAGGGCCCGTACCGAGTCGTGAAACGAATCAACGATGTCGTCTACAGGATCCAGCGGAGCCCGAGGGCGAAGATGAAGATCGTGCATCGAGATCGCCTGGCAGCCTACGGAGGGACACAGACGGACCAATGATTGATCGGGACGATCAGCCTTTTTAGGAAGGGGGTGGTGTTACGGCTGTGAGTTTGTGTCATCGCTCGCCGCATGAGTCAAAACTGCCCCAGGGCTGGACTGCTCTCCCTCGGTGTATTGCATGCGCGTTACGCAACGGACTGCGAAGTGAAAGGGATAGTCCAGAACATTCGTGACTGGACCAGCGCTGGAAACCTCGAGAAGCCGTGGACTCTGGATGGATCTAGAAGCATTTACTGAGTCACCGGCCGGCTATATAAGAGTGACCCGTGAAGCAGTTGTTGTTGTTGTGTTTTACGAGCTAGTGCGAGCGATTATCTTGTGCGACAGAAGTGTGGTGACGAAGTGCTGTGCGAGTTACGAAATCCTGTGACATTGTTTCTCCCAGCTTGTGAACAGCGTACATCAAGTGCTCGTAAGTAACTGTATTTGTTGTACCTGAGGAAGAGGGGCAGGTAGCTTCTGCCAAGGCCACCGGACTCATTAGGACGGATTAACTTCTGTGGTCTGTTGCAAGTGAAAGGGGCCAAGAGCGCATAAGGAAGAGACTTGAGGAAACTGGAGAAGGCTCCTAATTGCTTGTATTTGCTGATTAGTGTAATTTTCTGGCCACAATAAAGTTAATTATTTCTTTAAGCAGTAATTGGTGTTGTGCTTTGTACTCCCACCGTAATCCAGTTAACAAAAGTGCCACTAGGGGGTGGCACGTAACAATATAGCAGGACGGAACAGAGGTAGTTAGTTGGTTCCTAAGTTTAGGGGCTGCGACAACGCGGTCATGTAGCCCCGTGTACTTTGGGTGTGTGTAGAATCTGTCTCATGACCGGTGTTAATTGTTATGACTGTATTAGTGTGTATTATCTGTAATTTAATTCATGTAAGGACAGCAGACTTTTGCATTTTTCAAATAGTTCCTACTTTTGCTGCCAAATGCCACCGTCAATGTCTACTAGTTCAGAACTTAGCTACCAGACGCCACCGCAGTTGGCTCTTGGCAACGAACGTAGGAACCTAAGAGCGTTGTTTACATTCTTAACCTAATGGCTTCGGTGGCTTAGTCGGTAGCATGCTGAACTGCTGTGCTCAAGATAGCGGGTTCAAACCCGGCCGAAGTCGTCGGATTTTTTAAGAGCGTTAAAATTCCTTCAGTATGCCTTCCTTCGGAGGGGAAGTAAAGCCGGCGGTCCCATGTCATAGATTTATGGTATGTAAAAGATCCTTTCACAGATTAAACTTGTGTAAAGCAAAATTGTTAGGTTAGATTTCATCAGAACGCTCTATCCAAGTTCCTACGTTCACCACTAGGTATCATTGATATCTGGTGGCGAAGGTTGGAACGACTTGAAATTGAACAGAACTTGTAGCTCACCATTTAGGGTGTCCGCTGGAAGCAGCTACAGACTCAGGCGAGCCGAACATGTCCTCGGACACTCCCGGCGCTAAAAGCCATACGATAAATAAATAAATAAATGAAAAATGAAAATTCACAGCCTGCTTCCAGTCTCCGACCGGGTCAGGAATGGAATGAATGAGGCCCCCATCTAGCGGCGAGGATATGAACTGTGCCGGCTGCCGAAGCCTGTCGCACTCCTCTGGGGCAATGATTACATGAATGACAGATGAAATGAAATGATAGTGGAGAGTGTTGCTGGAATGAAATTTTGACAGGGAAAACCGGAGTACCCGGAGAAAAACCTGTCTGCCTCCGTTTTGTCCAGCACAGATCTCACATGGAGTGACCGGGATTTGAACCACGGACCCAGCGGTGAGAGGCCGGCGTGCTGCCGCCTAAGCCACGGAGGCTCTAAATAAATAAATAAATAAATAAATAATTCTTAACCTATACAATTTAGCTTCACACAGGTGTAATTAGTGGAAGGTTCTTTAACATGCCATAAATCTATGACATGGGACCGCCGGCTTTACTTCCCCTCCGAAGGAAGGCATACTGAGGGATTTTTAACGCTCTTAAAAAATCCGACGACTTCGGCCGGATTTGAACTCGCGTTTTTGGGCATAGAAGCTCAGCACGATACCAACTAAGCCACCGAAGTCGTCGGAACAGAGGTAAGGAGGGGATAAAGGAAAGGGTGAAAAGGATGAAAATATCATACATTGCAACCAGAGACGTGAACAATAAAAGAAATAAATCTACGGAAGCAAACACCTGACACTACAAAGCAACAGTAAGGAATGTTGTCTTGTAAGCTGCAGATACTATGACACTAGGAAGGTATGGAGCCGAACAACCGGAGAAGGAAGAGAGAAAAATACTGGGACTGAAAAGGGGAGTTGAAAGATGGGTACGAAGATCAAGAAATGAACTATACAAAAATATGAGGACTATCTCAGAAGAAATGAGACTGAAAAGCGCATGATTTGCTGGTCATGTGATTAGGATGGATATGGGGAGATTGACCAGAAGGATATGGGAGACAACAGGGAGGACAAGAGGAAAAACAGGAACCAAATGGGTGGTTGAACTTCGGAAAGACTGGACTGAGATGGGGATCAAGGTGGAAGGGACAGAGAACTGGAGAAATAAATATGCACTAACTGATATAGCGGAACTGACTGACAGGATACCATAAAAGGATTGAGAATCATCAATGGGGAAGACAAGAAAAGGATTTCGGAGGAAGAATGGGAGAGAAGAAGACAGTGGATGAAGAAGTTTTGGGAGGAGAAAAGGAAGCAGACCCAAACCATGGCAGAGCTGCCCGTGGTCCCATAGAGGCCATAACGAAAGAAGAAAAAATTAGTTATTGTTGTTTTAAGGGGCGGAACTACGAGGTCATCTGCCCCTCTTAACACAGATTAAAGAATACAAATTTTGAATTGAATTTAAAATTTAGAGGTGGACACCTAAATTTGAAAAGACTGAAAATTAATCAAATAAAAAATTTAATCATCATCTTCATTTCTCCTTTTCCAGTTGACACTGGGTGGGGGCAAATATAGTTCCTCTCCACTTCATTCTGTCATTACACCATTCCTCTTCCGACATGGTGTTCCAAAACTAATAAGTATAAAAATAAACAAAAATTACAGAAAAACAAACATTCATCACTCGAAAACAAACCAGTTGTTGTCATTGCACACTGGAAAATTTAGATTGCTGGCCCTAACCCACTCTCACTTATAAAGCGGATGACGAGATCAGCAGCCACCGCGTCATTGGCTAATATAAGTTTGAGTGTCATCTGCAAACCAAGGTTTCAGCAAGATCCACACACTCTGTTAAAATGTGGGCCATGGTGAATACGGCTCCTCAGGTACATTAGGTACGAGTGGGTGGATCTTGTATGACCTATCATTAGCCTACACAAAATGACGGACTCCCTCCGTGAAAGAGCTCCGCCACACGTGAGTAGTTCCCTTGATCGCTCTCAGTTTACTGGGCATTGGGTCAGCTAGCCACTGAAGGAAGAAGGAGATAAAACACAAAGATG
The DNA here is from genome assembly GCA_946902985.2 of Meconema thalassinum. Taxonomy (NCBI): domain Eukaryota; kingdom Metazoa; phylum Arthropoda; class Insecta; order Orthoptera; family Tettigoniidae; genus Meconema; species Meconema thalassinum. Next base: position 160,348,117 of record OX336400.1, read on the forward strand.
ATGTCGCACCCCCGGTGGAAGACTGCCACAAGTCAAAAAACATGAATTTTGAATTAAATGGTACTTATAAATGCCTATGATCAAATCAGTGTCCTGTAAAACTGCCATAACTCAGATCCTATAAATAGCAATTCTACGGCACTGAATAGAAAACTGCCATAACTCAAATTGTTAATATTTTTTATTAAAACACATAATTATAATCCATGAAATAACTTTGTATGTTACTGTATAGTACTAGGCAATGTTAGAAGTTAGTAATACGTTACTTTCACTTTAGTTATGCAAATATTTATACTTTTCCTATTAGCTCAAAATCTTTAAGTGCTTCTCCTGAAAAGTGTCCTTTTTGACTTGTGGCAGTCTTCCACCGGGGGTGCATGTAAATGGTCAATTAGACAGTTTTCTGTAGAGTGCTGTTATCAAACATCGACTGACTGATCCAGAAAACCCCAAGCAGAATGGGATAGCCGAACGGAAGAACCTCACTTAAGTCGAGATGGCCCATTGTCTACTAATACAGTCCAGTCTTCCACCCTCATTAAGGGCAGAAGCAATTTCTACTGCTAATTATTACATGTGTGATGAGTCTTTGCCGTTTCGAAGTGAGTGCGCTGTCAACTGTTGATATCTGTCTATTAGCGGTCAGGGCGAGTGTAGGGAAAGAGGGAAGTTTTGTACACTGTGGGAGTGTTTTCTATCATCGGGGCGGAGTTTAATTTGGAATAATAATAATAATAATAATAATAATAATAATAATATAGTATGGCCTCGGGTGCCGGGTGCAAGCTTTGTTATTTGACACCCAGAGGGTAGCTTGCATGTCGAATTTCATTGTTCCTTGAAGCACTATGGAAGTCAAGGAGGTTAGATATCTAAGCTCCTTGAACACTATAGAGCTTTCTTGTAGAGAAATGAGAAACTTTGTATTGGCGGAAAATCCCGAGATTAATTTTGCCATTATGAGCACGGCCTACTGAATTCAAATGGGTTCTTTGACATGCCCAACATCGTATGACATGGTGTCGTAACTTTCGCCGCCTTTCAAAAATCACTTACCACGGCCAGGAGCGAACCTGCAAGCTTGGGGGTTATTTATTTATTTATTTATTTATTTATTGGTGCCTTTATTGTGGCGAAGTTAGGGCTCTAGGCCCTCTCTTACACTTAACCACATACAGTGCAACTTACATGAATACTCATATGTTATTCTTAACCTACCAAACTTAAATACTAGGAAAACCTTAAATACTAGAATAAAATAAAATAAAATAAAATTAAAATTAAATTAAATTGGCGACTGCGTGAGATTAACTAAGCTATACAATTTAAATGACATACATTTTTAACAAAATTATACTATGGTCATTCACTCACACATTCATACACAAATTGTTCTAGTTGGCCTACGAATTCAAGAGGAAATCTTTACATGCACGTTTGAAAGTTGTAGGGGATGTACAATTTCTGACGTCACGAGGACAATTATTCCAAATTCTAGTTCCCGACACGAGGAAAGAGTTACTGAAGGCAGAAGAATGATGTAGAGGAATTGCAATTATAGATCCAGATCGCGTGTGACGATCATGAAAGGAAGAAAGAAAACGAAAATTACAAGAGAGATAGTGAGGAGTACTTTCATTGAGAAGTCGATAGATGAGGGTACAAATGTGCAGGTTCCTTTGTTGTTCCACTTTTAGCCAGGAAAGTAGATCATAAAAAGGAGACACGTGTGAGGAAAATTTCAAGGAGAAAATAAACCTAATGCAGGAATTTAAAGCTCTCTGAAGTTTCTTGTTTTGTTCACCGGTAGCATCTACTAATACAACATCACAGTAGTTAAATATTGGGAGTATCAAGGTTTGGACGAGTTTTATTTTCAAGTTACGGGGTAGAACGGACTGGTGAATCTTAAGTGGATGAAGTGACGAGTAAACTTTCCTGCATGTATTAGTAACGTGCCCATCCCAATTCAAAGTTTCATTTAGTGTGACTCCAAGACTTTTTACCGATTTAGAGAACGGGATAGCAACACCATTTAGTTGAATTAAAGAAAGCGGTCTACTGTGTAAATGGAAAAGCAATTTAGTCTGCCCTATTACGATAGCTTGGGTTTTAATTGGGTTGATGGCAAGAGAATTTTCAGTTGCATAGCGGCTGATCCTCTTTAGATTTAGATTCATATTTTCAATTGCCGCATCTATGTCGTTTACTTTTGTGTGGCAATATATCTGAAGGTCATCAGAATATAGATGGTAATTGCAGTTTTCCAGTTTCGAAGAGATGTCGTTCAGATATAGAATGAATATAAAGGGGCCGAGAATTGAACCCTGAGGTACTCCATTTGTTTTGAACTTCCACTCAGTTCTGTTTTCATTAAGGAGTACACGTTGTCTTCGGTTATGAAGATAGGAGGCGAATAATTTGAGAGCAACGGGGCTAAGATGGAATGATTGCAATTTAGCCATAAGTATGTCCGTGTTAATGGTGTCGAATGCACTGCTGAAGTCTAGAAGAATGAGTATAGTCACTTTACGCTCATCCATTGCTCGTCTTACGTCATCAGTGATCTTAATGAGTGCAGTAGATGTGCTGTGTCCTTTCTTAAATCCAGATTGTAACGGATCAAGTAGTGAGTATTGCGTCAAGTACTGAAGAAGTTGTTCATGCATAAGTTTTTCTAGTATTTTGGAAACTGAGGAAAGTATGCTTACAGGTCGATAGTCGGATGGAGAATTAGCAAGAGAATTTTTCGGAACTGGAATAACTAAAGCATCTTTCCATATTGTTGGGAAGAAACCTTCTAAAAGACATGTGTTACAAATGTGCGTAATAATTGGCAGTAATACTTCTATCAGGTTAACGATAAAGGAAATTGGGATGTCATCTATTCCGACTGCTTGTGATTTGATAGATATTATTTTTTTTCTTACGACAGTATCATCTATTTTACGAAACTTGAATAACGGTCGGTGAGGTAGTGGGACACATCGCAGTGTATTTATTGTTGTTTGTATTATTTGGGGATCAGTTCTAATTATTTCTCGAGCAAAGTGAGCATTTAATTCATTGGGATTAATATCCTGCGTATTGGTGTTTTTAGTGCGCCTCCCAATACCTACCGACCTGAGTTGCTGCCAGGTGCTTCTAGCGTTCAAGTTACCGGCTAGCTGTTGGAAGTAGGCATACTTTTTATTTCGAATCATTTGTTTAACTCGATTTCTAAGCACACGATATTTTTCAAAATCGTCGCTTGATAAGGTCTGCTTATAACGTCTGTGAAATGCGTCACGTTTGGCCATTGCGGATTTAATGTCACTTGATAGCCAGGGGGCAGCTTTACGAGTGACTTTTGCTGTTCGTTTAGGTGCATGTTTGTCATATAGTTCCAGCAGTATTTTGTTAAATCTGCTCACCTTTTCATCAACGTCAGTCAAGTGTAGTATATCGTTCCATGGACAGAGAATTGCGTCTTGTGTTAGTTCTTGAAGGTTCAATCTTTTCATGTCTCTATATGTTATGTATTTAGGTGCAGATTTTGGAGTTTTTAGAGAATAAGCTAAATAAATCAGGTCGTGTAAAGATATGCCAGGTACTGAAATCTGTCCGTGTTTTAGTATTTTCTGTGGGTTATTTGTGATAATTAAATCAATTAGAGTGCGTGAAGATCCTTGGGGGCTGTGTACGTGGTGAGTAGGACCGAGTGGTAATATTGTCATGTTACAAGAGGTAAACATATTCCGTAAACGATTTGCGTCAGTGGAGTCTATTAATATGTTTGTGTTAAAGTCACCAAATATAAGTACGTGTTCGTAGGTAGGTAACAGTCTTAGTAGAGTTTCTTCAAAGTCCATGAAGTTCCCTTCTTTAGGTGGTTTATATACTACACCAATAAGCACTTTAGTCACGTCAACAGTGAGCTCAACAAACATATATTCGGTCAAGGGGTCAGTAGATAGGTTCGATGTTTTTATAATCCTTGCCGCCAAATTGTTTTTATAGAATAAAGCTACTCCTCCTCCTCGACGCTTCAGTCGGTTGTGAAAGAGCGAATTGTACCCTACTAGACTTATCATGTTTAAAGGGACAGAGTCTTTCATCCAGCTTTCACTAATTGCTACAACGTTTACCATGCTTCCTTCAAAAATAGCTTGGAGCTCAGCGTGATGCGCTACTATGGACTGGGCATTGACATGAGCACACAGCAGTGAACGGGGAAATGTGGAAAATTCCCTTTCCAGATGATTGCGGGTGTGGAGAGACGAAGACAGGGGTTGGGGAGGGCTGGGAGGCTCATTGTCAAGGTGAAGGTCAGTAGACCGGCACGTTAACCACTCACCCACCGTGGCGGATAAAGACATACCACTCAAGGCTAAAGAAGTGATGTATAAGACCTATACTTACAGATGATTGCCACGGTGGGTGAGTGGTTATCATCTCGGACTGCCAACCCCAAGCTTGCAGGTTCGCTCTTGGCCGTGGTAAGTGATTCTTGAAAGGCGACAAAAATCACGGCATGCATGTCATACGTTGTTGGCATGTTAAAGAACCCAATTGAGTAGGCCGTGTTCATAATGGCAAAATTAATCTTGGGATTTTCCGCCAACACAAAAGTTCCTCCATTCTCTACTAGAAAGAGCTATAGTGTCAAGGAGCTTAGATATCTAACCTCCTTGGCTTTCACAGTGTTCCAAGGAACGACTAAATTCGACATGCAAGATCCACTGTCACCAGTCTGGTGGTTGGTTCTTAAGTTTAGGGGCTGCGACAACGCGGTCATGTAGCCCCGTGTACTTTGGGTGTGTGTAGAATCTGTCTGATAACTGGTGTTAATTGTGATGACTGTAATAGTGTTTGTTATCTGTTTTTTTTAATTTAAGTACTGCAACTTATAATTTTTCAAATAGTTCCTACTTTTTCCACCAAGCATCATCGTCAACGACTACTAGGCCAAGTTCAGAACTCAGCTACTAGACACCACCGCAGTCGGCTCTTGGCAACGAACATAGAAACTTAAGAGCGTTGTTTACATTGTTATCCTATCCAATTTAGCTTCACACAGGTGCAATTAGTGGAAGGTTCTTTAACATGCCATAAATCTCTGACATGGGACCGCTGGCTTTACTTCCCCTCCGAAGGAAGGCATACTGAGGGATTTTCAACGCTCTTAAAAAAAACCGACGGCTTCGGCCGGGTTTGAACCCGCTATCTTGGGCTTAGAAGCTCCGCATGCTACCGACTACGCCACCGAAGCCGCATGTCACCAGTCTCATGAGCATTTAGGTCAAGTAAACTGCAGTACCTTTTATTACACCTGATTGGCTTTGGTGGTGTAGTCGGTAGCATGCCTTCCTTCGGAGAGGAAGTACCGCCAGCGGGCCCATGTCATAGATTTATGGCATGTTAAAGAACCTACCACTACAATTGGTAGTGTGTAGCTAAATTTGTAGGTTTTTTGATTAGAAACGTTCTATTAAGATCCAACATTCCCAGCTAGGTGTCGATGACAGTGGTATCTCTGATAGTCAAAGTTGGAACTACTTGAAATTGCCTTTGATGGGGAGCCTTTGGTCGTTCAATAAAGAAATACCCTGCTATGGCCATTGGCTGCAATTTAAATATAATATAATAATAATAATAATAATAATAATAATAATAATAATAGAATACAGTAGAATCCCTCTCGTCCGCCCTTGGCTGTTCCGCCGCTCTGGTTGATCCAATCGTGCTCGAGCCGAACTTGTCCCGACTCGTAGCGGTGACTCATTACCAGTTGCGCCTTTGTTGTTTAAAGATACTTGTAATCGCTCGTCCGTTTTAGTGCTCCATCATCTCTCGTACCGTTTCTGTCATCCGTGTTTTGTACAGTACGTACTGCACTGTAAAGTTTTTAGTGCTTAATGTTCGTAGGTTTTACGACTTTGTTCTTCTGTGTTTGTTGCAGTAATTTTTTACTGTACATTGTAGCTTGCCACAGTGGGTGAGTGGTCAACGTGTCGGTCTACCAACCCCAAGATTACAAGTTCGCTTCTGGTCGTGGTAAGTGATTTTTGAAAGGCGGCAAAAATACGGCACACATGTCAAAGAACCCATTTGAATTCAGTAGGCCGTGTTCATAATGGCAAAATTAATCTCGGGAGTTTCCGCCAACACAAAGTTCCTAATTTCTCTACTAGAAAGCGCTATAGTGTTCAAGGAGCTTAGGTATCTAACCTCCTTGACTTTCATAGTGATTCAAGGAACAACGAAATTCGACATGCAAGCTACCCTTTGAATGTCAAATAACAAAGCTTGCACCCAGCACCCGAGGTCATACGACATTATTATTATTATTACTATTACTGTACATTGTGTGTACTGTACAGTTGTATGTGTTCAGGAGTGAAACGTAAATACGTTACTCTTTCATTAAATGAAATATTAGCAGTGCTACGAAGCCTGGACAAAGGGGAATCACTCCAAGAAATTGCTAAGGAACTCAATAAAAGATTGAAGAAGAAATCGGAAAGACATTGAATCAATAACAGTGACAATTCATGGTGAAAATGTAAAACAGCGAAAAAGCTTAATCTTGAACTGATATAACTGCTTGACAACGCATTGTGGATGTGGTTCTACCAAGAAAGAAGGATTGTCAAAGTCAACTCCGTACAGGCCATGGAGACCCTGGGAGTAGTGGAAGGTAGAGGCTTCCACTTTTTGTGACATCGGCACTAAATGGGATGGAGTTGTCAGTTCCACGCCCGGCCGTCTTTGCTCCCAGGAATTACCCTGGTACTCATTTCTGGTGTCGGCTGAGTGAACCCCAGGGCTATTTACTTTTCCGAAAGTGGTAATTTTGTTTCTAAAATCCATTACCTGGATGGGGATCGAACCCACTCCCTTTCAGTTAGAAGCTCAGCGCCTCCACCGACTGCGCCATGCAGCCCCTAAAGAAGGAAAGGAACCCTGATATCTTGAGTTCAGAGATTGTTTATTTTAATGAAAATCCGTATTTTTCTGTACTTCCTGATAATCTGACCTTTAATGCGTTCCGACCAAACCCTCAGTCCCAAAGGTGACGGATTACAGAGGTTGTACTGTAATAATTTGTATTACACCTACAGCATCAACCCATAAACAATGCATACAAAGAGTTACTTGAAAGTAAAATAGACATCAATGAATAACTTACCTGGCTAGTATAGCAGGTGATGTTCTCCACACACCACTGAGCATTAAAGTGGAGTCGGAAGTAGCCTTCCTTCCTCGTGCAGTCTCCAGTCACAAATGCATGACCCTATTTCACGAACAAGCACAATGATGGTTGGTTAGTTAGTTATTTATTTATTTAATATATTCATTAAATAGAAATTGATTTATCAACAGCAAATCATCTAGATCAGGAGTGCACAACCTTTTTATAAATAGGGGCCAAGTTTATTTTTACATAATAAGTGGCGGGCCACAAGGCACATAGGCACTTGCCAAACCCTACCGCTAAAGCTAATTTTACTATTATCTGAATAACTTATTTTAGCAGCAGACAAAAAATGTCTTTCAATACCATTTTGAGTTCCTCTAAATGGTTTAAATCCATTTTTGAAGTTATTTGGCAAATTGCGTTATCAAGTTATCAAATTACTGATTTACAATCAACTTACTCCTAATTCGAAAAGGTTTAGGGGTATATAAATTAAAATAATACTCTCACAAGGTTGTAAAAGTTTTATTTTTACAAAAAAACAGAATAACATCAAAGTATATAAAAAATAGCCGGCCCCGTTGTGTAGGGGTAGCGCGCCTGCCTCTCGCCCGGAGGCCCCGGGTTCGATCCCCGGCTCCTTCAGGGATTTTAAAACTGACGTGAGGGTTGGAACGGGGTGCACTCAGCCTCGTGAGGACAATTGAGTAGCTGTCTGACAGTGAGACAGTGCCCCGGTCACGAAAACCAAGATTAACGGCCGAGGGGACCCGACGCGCTGACCACGCGTCACCCCAAAATCTGCAGGCCAAATGGCTGGGCAGCGGTCGCTTGGTAGGCCTAGGCCCTTCAAGGGCTGTAGTGCCACGGGGTTAGGTTAGTTATATAAAAAATGAAAATCAATATATCGTCAAACCGACCATCAAGTCAAGTAGTAGCCTAATGCTCCTAATAATTTTCTTATTTCAACTAGGGCCTACAATATTGGGAAAAATCTCATCATTCACAATATATATATTCACGTTTTCAATAGTATAAAATATTTATCCGCGGGTCGCATAAACTGATTCTGAGGGCCGCGGGTTGTGTACCCCTGATCTGATCATCATTATCAGGAATTCCTTCCAGCGAGCCGGGTAGGATGTTTTAGAACGAAGTCTTGGTTTGTTTCTTCTCTCTCTAGGGCATCCGATGTTTCTCTTCTCTTCTCAAGGTCTTCTTTAATCTGGCTGGTCTAACCACCTATTCCTAGGGTGTCCAATCGGTCTTCTTCCTGAAACGATCCTCTCAAAATACTCCCTTGGAGTTTGTGATGACTGCATTCGGTTGAAACACTTCATCTTTGGTTGGTTGGTTCCTTAGTTTAAGGGCTTCGACAACGAAGACATGTAGCCCTGTGAACTTTGGGTGTGTGTACAATTTATCTGATAACTGGTGTTAATTGTGATGTCTGTATTAGTGAGTGTTATCTGTGATTCAAGTAAGGACTGCAGACGATCAATTTTCAAGTAGTTCCTACTTTTGCTACCAATTGCTACCATTCACGACACCTAGTTGTGGACTTGGCTACTAGATGCCATCGCAATATGCCGGCGAGCGTTAAAACTAATTCAGCATTAATCACATCTACCTCCAGGTTTTAGCTTCACACAAGTGTAGTTAGTGGAAGGTTCTTTTACATGCCATAAATCTATGACATGGGTCCGCTGGCTTTACTGAGGGATTTTTAATGGTCGTAAAAAATCCAATGACTTCGGCTGGGTTTGACCCCGTGATCGTGGGCATAGAAGAACAGTATGCTTTCCACTAACTACAATTGTGTGAAGCTAAATTTGTAGGTTAGATTTGATTAATGCTCTATTATAGTTCCAACGTTCGACGCCAGGTGCCGGTGGCAGCTAGCATTCTTGGCTATCACCCTGGAAGTCTGGGTTTGGTTCCCGGCTCTGCCATGAAATTTTAATTCTGATCTGAGGGCTGGAAAGGGGTACACTCAGCCTCGTAAGGCAAAACTGAGAAGAGGAGAAATATTTGATTCCCATCTCAGCCATCTTGGAAGTAGTTCCGTGGTTTCCCACTTCTACTCCAGGCGAATGCTGGGATGGTTCCTAACTTAAGGTCACAACCGCCTCCTTTCCAATCCTCCTCTAAATTACAAATACACACACTAATACAGCCATCACAATAACACAGGTTATCAGACCAATTCCACACACAGACACACACACACCCTTAAGTACACAGGGTTACATGACCACGATGTTGCAAAAGCCCCTAAAGAATCAACAACAAACTATACTTCCTGTATTATTTGTTCTGCCAATGAAATGATGAAACTGACATAAGTCTCACAATACCAAACTACCAGCAGCATGTGATTTCAGCCTTAACACTACACAGTAGAGGGTGAAGCATCCATTAACCAGGGGCGGCTCTAGGGGAGGGCGAGGAGGGCGACCGCCCAGGGCCCCGCGGTCCAGGGGCCCCGCGCCAAGTTTTTTTTTAAATTTAATTAATTAATTAATTAATTATACATTTCAAACTTTTCAAACTAAGTTATAATTCATATTCTTTTTTCAGTGCAGCTATGCCTCCCGTACCATTTAGCAAGTTTAGATTTCAGTGAAATAATATAAGACTTCAGCCAGGAAAAGAAGTCGCAAAGTGATATTTTAATATTTCGTAGTTAACACATAATCTTCATCAAGGGGACTTAATGGTTTCTTTCATTTTGTTAAAATAATGTACTGTAGTGTATTCAAAATATCGTAACTATTCTTTATTTTATTATTATTATTACAGAACTATTTTCCATTTGATTTGATTTTTTTTATTATTTCCTATTGTTGTGGGCCCCACCTTATCATATCGCCCAGGGCCCCACAAGGACTGGATCCGCCACTGCCATTAACCATTATATAAGTCATGATAAAAAGTATCCATTTGAGGGCTACCGGAAGGTCTGCAGCCAGTGGCTACTCTGGTCGAAGCCGAACATAAAGCACACCGGATGGCTGTTTGCCTACAGCATCTAGGGTTGCCAAATTTCAAGAATGGAAAAACGGAACACACGTCCCGAAACATTGTATTTTTTTAATCAAGGTTGTTAAATGTTGTAATAAATAATACACATATGTATTAAATAAACATTACATAATCATATACACAACATTAAAACTACTGTCGACCAAAGTATTATGTGCACTCCGAGTTTGAAGGTTGTTTGTTAAGTAACCAATAGACCTACATGAAAACCAATAACATCATCATTTTTGTCGTTCTATTTTACGTTAGGTCATATAGGTTTGTAATATTTAATTTATATTTTAATATTTTTTATCGCAGTTGGTACACAAAAAGTGCACGTTTTTAAGCGTGTTTCAACCATGCGTCACATTTAAGAATTATTATCTCAAAAACCCGTCATTAGATCAAATCCAAATTTTAACACAATATACATTGGAATGTTGTATAACTGGTTTATTAATTTCAAAATTTTGTGTGTCCAAGAAACAATGTTGTTATCATTTTTGTAAGGTAACTTTTTCTCGGCTCGGGGTGGTTGGAAAATGTAGTTCTTGGTTGCATTGTAATCCTTATACATCGAAGAGTTATGCTGTATGACTGTGAAATACGTAAATTAATTCACTTATTTTATATCGGTTTGTATTTGTACGGGGGAATAACACATGTTTCACCAGCTAGCCGCTCCGGGAAAAGCTGTACAGCGTTGCCAAAATGGTGCCCACACGCATCATGGCGCGTCTCGCTCGGAAGTGATGGGCTCCATCTCAGCAACGCTGTACAGCTTTTCCCGGTGAGGCTAGCTGGTGAACCATGTGTTATTTCCTCGTACAAATACAAACCGATATAAAATAAGTGAATTAATTTACGTATTTCACAGTCATACAGCATAACTTTTTGATGTATACCGATTACAACGCAACCAAGAACTACATTTTCCAACCACCCCGAGCCGAGAAAAAGTTACCTTACAACAATGATAACAACTTTGTTTCTTGGACACACAAAATTGTGAAATTAATAAACCAGTTATACAACATTCCAATGTATATTGTGTTAAAATTTGGATTCGATCTGATGACGGACTTTTGAGATAATAATTCTTAAATGTGACGCATGGTTGAAACACGCTTAAAAACGTGCACTTTTTGTGTTCCAACTGCGATAAAAGATATTAAAATAGAAATTTAAAAATCCAAACCTATATGAACTAACGTAAAATAGAACGACGAAAATGTTGATGGTATTGGATTTTATGTAGGCCTATTGGTTACTTAACAAACAACCTTCAAACTCGAGTGCACATTATACTTTGGTCGACAGTAGGTATTGCTGACATATCATATGGGCTTGTGACACCAGCAACTTACAAATGCTTTGCAAGGATCTTTTATTTCTAAGTACCGTCTGATAAATTTCACTACAATTTTCGTCATAATTATAATTAGGGCTCGGATTTTTAGGTAAATAAATATTTTTTAATGTGAATACATATTTTAAGCGGAGCCTCCGTGGCTTAGGCGGCAGCACGCCGGCCTCTCACCGCTGGGTTCGTGGTTCAAATCCCGGTCACTCCATGTGAGATCTGTGCTGGACAAGATGGAGGCAGACAGGTTTTTCTCCGGGTACTCTGGTTTTCCCTGTCAAAATTTCATTCCAGCAACACTCTCCACTAACATTTCATTTCATTTAATCATTGCCCCAGAGGAGTGCGTCAGGCCTCGGCAGCCGGCACAGTTCATATCCTCGTTGCTAGATGGGGGCATCATTCATTCCATTCCTGACCCGGTCGGAGACTGGAAGCAGGCTGTGGATTTTCATTTTTCACATATTTTAAGCATTTTTTCTATAAATATATACATTCCTGTTTTTCACTTATTAGCACATAAAAATACTAATATTTACATTTTTTAAATCAGTATGCTAGATCTTTCAGTTTATTGCATTTGTCTTATGTGTTACTTCAACCTGTGAGCTATCTAATCTCCATGCAGAGAGTATGTCAGCTTGCAACTGTGTTATTCTTAACTTGTCGCCCCGTGCCACTCGCTGTGTAAGGCAGGGATTTCCTTGTCCATAGCCATATTGCACCATGTGCTAGACCTCCCCTCCCCCAGCTACCTGGAACCAGTGTCACTCACATGCAGTTCAATTCTGGCACTGCGAAGTGTAAGGCAGTTCTACGATGCCTAAAGTAAAAGCAACTACAAGTTATCCTCTGCACAGTATGTTGCAGAATTTAAAGATAATTGTACTTCTGATGGGGACGTTCAGTTCTGCCAACCATGTGGGAAAGCAATCAATGCTGAACAGCGATCTCAAGTTACACAACACCGCAAGGGCAAGAAACATACCGTATTGCCGCAGTTTTGCGCATTCAGAAGAACTGTTTCGCGATAATCGTCGGTCGTTTGTGATGGACAACCTGAAGATCTATCTCGTCGTGTATGTAATTCTTCAGTAGTCAGAGAGGCATAGCATAAATTGCATTCGTGAGAACTGCATATTGTATATTTTCATATTAATAAACTAAATTATAATTAAATATTTTTACTTTTTTGTCACATATTTCAGGTATTTTTAATACATAAAAAATAAATATTTTCCCGATTTTTAGCACCTAAAAATCCGAGCCCTAATTATAATTTGTCAACAATTCTTGTTTCATCAAACTAATGGAGCTTCTGTTTCTATCATCTCTCCATTTAATATTCATGACAGAAAAAGCTCTCTCCGTAAAAGCATTGAAGGGGAAAATTCTGAGTATTAACTACACAAGAACTAAGATACTCCTTAATTTTGTGGCCCCTAATAAATCTATAACATGTACCCATCTGACACAGACATAGAAATCATTTTCTCTTTCAAACTTGTACCTGTATCACCAGAAAACAAGCTAGATATTACAATCAGTTCTGAAGCGGGACATTTGGAAATTGGTGCGAAATTGAATATATTATCAAATAAACAAAAAAAAACGGAATATTTGGTGTTCCGTTAAAGATTAAAACGGAACGCGGAACAAAAGGAATTGTTCCGGGTAAAACGGAACGTCTTGCAAACCTAGCAGCACCTGATGCGCTTCGATGTTGAAGGCGACACGTTCCTGGAGCGCATTGTTGCAGGCGACAGAATCGAAAGGGTCGACGGTGCAGTGATGTCATCCATCATCCCTTCGTCCCACGAAGCTCAAGAGCCAACCATCTGCTAGAAAGGTGATGCTCAGTCAGTTCTTTGATTACCGGGGCTCATTGCTTGTTGATTTCAAAGAGCCTGGTGTCTCCATCACTGGGGAACGGTACTACGCAACACTGGAGAAATTAAGGCGAAACATCGTGGAAAACTGCGACTAGGGATGCTTATTATTTATTTATTTATTTATTTATCGTATGGCTCCATGGTCCATGATGTTCACTGATGATGTGGTCCTGTGTGCAGAGACGAAGGAACTTGCAGAGAAATGGTTGGAGGAATGGAGAGAAGCACTAGAAAGCCGAGGAATGAAGATAAGCAGATGTAAGACAGGGTTCCTGAGCCTGAGGAGTGCTGAAACAGGTTTAAAATTGGCTGGAGTAGAGATCCCAACAGCAAGTTCATTCAGATATTTTGGTACAGTTATCCAACAAGATGGTGGACTGAAGAAGGAAATAAAGAGCAGGATACGGTCGGGATGGTTCAACTGGAGGAAAACATCAAGTGTACTGTGCTACAAGAAGATACCAGAAAAATTAAAAGGGAAGGTACACAAGGCCGTGGTGAGACCAGCAATGATATACGGGGCAAAAACCTGGCAGACAACAAGGAGATGGGCAGAAAAACGGGACGTGGCAGAAATGCGCATGCTGAGATGGGCAAGTGGACATACAAGGCTAGACAAAGTGAGAAATGAAGTGATTAGGAGACAACTTAGCGTGGTGCAAGTTTCTGAGAAAGTAAGAGAAGCTGGCCTCAGATGGTATGGCCATGTTAAGAGAAGAGATCAAGATTATGTGGGGAATAGGATGATGGAAATGCTTCCATCAGGGAAACGGAGTCGAGGACGACCAAAAAGGTGATGGATGGACAGCATTCAAGAAAGCATGAAACAGCGGGGGCTTGTGGAGGAAATGGTCCTGGATAGAACAACGTGGAGGAGGAATATCCGCATCAGCGACCCCACATAAGTGGGACTAATCATGCTGGAGAAGAAGAAGATGGCTTTTAGTGCCAGGATTGTCCGAGGACATGTTCGGCTCGCCAGAGGCTGTAGCTGCTTCAAGCGGACACCCCTAGGGTGAGCTAGAAGTTATGTTCAGTTTCAAGTAGTTCCAACTTTCACTACCAGATGTCAATGATAGCTAGTGTTGAATGTTGGAACTTTGATAGAGAGTTACATCGAAATCTAACCTAGAAATTTAGCTACACACAAGTTTAGTCTGTGGAAGGATCTTTTACATGCCATAAATCTATGATATGGGACCACCGGCTTTACTTCCCCTCCGAAGGAAGGCATACTGAAGGATTTTAATGCTCTTAAATAATCCGACGACTTCGGCCGGGTTTGAACCCGCTATCTTGGGCACAGCAGTGCAGCATGCTACCAACTACGCCACCGAAGCCGCTAGGGGTGTTGCTGCTTCATGATAACGCACATCCCCAAACTGCAAATGTGGTAACGCAGAAGGTACGCCAACTCAAGTGGGAGACCACTTGAGTAACCATCCTATAGTCCTGATCTATCCCCATGTGATTATCATGCTTTCAGTCCATTAAAAAGGCCTTGAAGGGTCGACAAGTCCTGTAGGACGAGGATGTGCAGCAGGCGGTAACGGACTGCTTCACGCAGAAGGACATGGTGCTTTACCACACGGGGATCTTCAACCTGGTGAGTTGGGGGGATGAGTGCCTCGTTGGCAGACCAATTCTGGACTGAATGGCCATCAATCGGAAACTTTTGGTTCACACCTTATACGGCAAGTGAAATTATGGACCTGATTTCATAACTTTATTCTGTGAAATATAATGAACATATCATAATGTGAGACATGTGCTAAGAGAAATAAATTCTCAAAGATTTTTTCAGTCATATCACAAGTGTTCTATGTAAGCACCTCACATATCACAACACACATCAAGCTGATAGTCTATCTCCTGCCAAACCTTGTGTAGTATGTTGTGGTCAATCTCTGCAATGGCTGCTGTGATGCGGACACGAAGGTCACCCAATGTTGTTGGAAGTGGTAGTACGTAAACATGATCCTTTACGAAACCCTACAAGAAGAAATCGCACAGGGTCAAATCAGGGGAACGAGGTGGCCAACGAATGGGAGTTCGATACTCCCAAGAAGCACGGCCTATCCAGCGTTGTCGCAATGCCTCATTTAGATGGTACCGAACGCTGCCATGGTATCTCTGAAATTTGCATACCACTTATGAATGGCCTTTCCAGTAGGTGGGTCTCTTCCATACCTGGCACGGAAATGCCGTTGAACACTAATTGCAGAGTTGTTTACATGGTAATCAAGCACACAGAACAACGTTTCCTCTCCAGTCACCGCCATTTTCTTTAACTGCTTCCTGCGCACTCAGAACAGTAGAAAATGGAAACAAGCAGGAGGGAAACTAAACTTTGAGAGTTTGCCATTCTTTGCGCATATCTCACATTACGATACATTCATTAGTTTTCACAGAATAAATTTGTGAAATCGGGTCCATCAATTTTGACTTTTACTGTATACACAACAAAAATTTCCCCTACCCAATGACATTTTTTAATATCGATAATAGCCATGAAAATCTAAAACTATCATAACTCACATAGTTTTCACGGAGCATGGCAGACTCAAGAGGAACAGGTTTCCCTGGTCGACAGACGCTGAGGTAATTCATTCCTCCAGGCAGCCGACAGTTATTCACCGTTGGTTTATGGAAGTACTGTCTAGTGTGGTTCAATGGTGAAGGGGGCAATGTGATCTGATCCTTGATGTCTGTTGGGTCCCACTTCTGAATCAAATACTTGGCCACCTCTTCACCCACCTCAGCGGAGGAATAGTAACGATGGCTGAATTGATCAGCATAATATTTTCTCTTGTACTTGGTGAACGGACCGGCAGCATAGATGTAAGGGTCGGTAGTGGTGAACTCCTTGTCGATGACGAGCCCGTTGTCATAAACCAGGTTGCCTCGAATTATGGCCATGAAGGAGCGGTGACTCAATCTCTTCATACCAAAATAGAACATCGCCAAACAGTCCAAAGTTATGGCCTTGGTCTTAGTCTCAAACCTCACCCTTGATACCTTCAACAAATCAAAATTCAAATTGAAACACGGAAATGGCTTCAGAACGTAGATCTCATACAGGGTCATTATCTATGTGTGCCCAGATAAACATGGCAAGCTAAGCCGGCTTTGACTAGCCCAGATAGTGGGTGCGTGTACACGGTTCGGCCGGTTGTTGGCGCGCACTTTTGCACTTTGACCAAACATGTTAAATAATGTGTACTTACAGTGCTCATAGTTGATGCTGAAAATGTCCTCCAACTCTTGTAACACACATCTGACATCTTCTGATGAAAGAATGGACAACGATCTCATCTAATTTTTGTTGTCTGTTAACTTTCTTATTATTTACAGAGCCAGTTTTCTTGAATCGTTTAGCAAGCATCCTAATTGTACTGGTATTAGACAGAGGACTTCCTGGAAACACGATTCGAAATTTTCGTCTTGTTTCAGATAACTCACTAAACGATATTGCGAGGTCAGCACCTGGCCAGCCAAATGACGCAATAGTTTGCCGCGGTCCACTCATTTGGCTGGCGAGGCGCGCAGCAATACCCCGCTTCGCTGACTCATAACGTTAGTTCACACGTGTTTTGTCATTCATATGGACGTGTATCTGGAAAGCTTAGATGATAGTGTTGCACGTTTAGTGAGTATTGGGATTAATGTGAACTGAATTTGAACAGTACATAAGAGATGAAATCAAAGCCATCACTGCTTTGGAACTTCAGAATGTTGTCCATTCTTTCATCAGAAGATGTCTGGTGTGTGTTACAAGAGAGGAGGGACATTTTCAGCATCTACTATGAGCACTGTGAGTACACATTATTGAACATGTTTGGTAAAAGTGAGAAAGTGAGCGCCAACCACTGGCTGAACCGTGTACGTGCGCCCAAGATCTGCGCGAGTCAAAGCTGGCTTAGCTTGCCATGTTTATCGGGGTGCACGTAGATAATGACCCTGTACTAGAGGGCAAGGATGTCCCCTCAGAACAGCAAAAAGGTCATATATCGGACGTACTATGTCCCTATCCTGACGTATGCCTCGGAGACCTGGGTTATGAAAGGAAGGGAGAAGAGCAAAATACAGGCCAGTGAGATGAGGTTCTTGGGAAGCAGTATTGGAGCTACAAAGATGGACAGAATAAGAAATGAGAGGACCAGAGAATTAATGAAGGAGGAACCATTACAGGATGGTATAGAGAAATCTAGAGTTAGATGGTATGAACATGTAAAACGAATGGAGGAGAAGAGGATACCCAGGAGGATACACGAGACGAAGTGGGAAGGAAAGAGACCGAGAGGAAGACCGAGAGACTGGTGGCTGAAGGGGGAGGAAGAAAGCGTGAAGAAGAGAGGAGAAGACTGGACAAGGGTGGAGGCTGAGAGATGGTGGAAAGACAGAAGACGTTGGAGAGGTTTGTGTTCCAAACAGACCCGGCCAGTGGCTGGAAACTGTACAAGATGATGATGATGAGGAGGAGATCTACGTTCAGTATGCGTGTCCGCAAACTGCGCCAGTCAAAGCCGGCTTAGCTTGCCGTGTTTATCGGAGCGCACATAGATAATGACCCGGTAGGAGCGGTCATATCTGTTGATAGACAAATTTTATTTATTATAAATATATTAGTCCGTCGATCAATAATTTAAATCACATATATTTAACAGTGGTACATGTTTCGGGCCACTACATACAACCCTTCATCAGCCACAACATAATGAATTTAGAGAACAATCTCACACACATCAAAGACACTATGAAAACCTTAAAAAACATGTATAAAAAATTGGTTAAAAACATGTCAAAACACAGATTAAAATGCATGCACACATCGTTAAAACACCATTAAAAGGCCCATGAGTTCGTGGAGGTAGCGTGAGTTAAGTTCACATGGAATGATTATAACCCTATGCGATGACAGCCAGTAACTGTCCGTTTATGCTGATGTAAATATGGCTTGAAAAGAATTTGTATTCTTCTTGACGTGGTTGGGTCTGGTGCGTCAGGTCATTGATATTATTCGGTCGAAACGGGCGAAAAGTGGACATGAGCAGGGTCCCAGGAACTGTGGCCAAGTTAGTGAAGGTCAAGCAAAAAGGTCGACGGTCCATACATGAAAAGTCAATACGGACCAAAAATGGAGGAAGTAGGTGAGTTAACCGCGGTCGTTACGGCATGACTGCTGGCAGTCACTCACATCCGGGAGGCGAGGAGGTTCGAATCCCCCCGCCGGCAACCTTGAAGATGGTCTTCTGTGGTTTCCCATCTTCCTTCCAGGCAAATGCCAGGGTTGGTCCCTAACTATAGGCCATAGCCGCTACCTTCCAACTCCCCAACCTTCCATTCCAACTTTCCTCCCCAACGGTACTTGTAGCTCACCCATTGGGTGTCCATCTCGAAGCAGCTACCAAAAAAAAACTGGCGAGCCGAACATGTCCTCGGACACTCCCGGCACTAAAAGCCATACGCTAAAAAAAAAAATGGAGGAAGTAAATCCCACAGACAAATTTTATACAAATTTTCGGAGCTAATTTATTAGTGTTGCCTTTATAATCTACAATTACATCTTGTTCCGGTTGGACAGGACCATTAAAATACATCGACCAATCTATGGCTTCTATCAGCGTGGGACAATTTCAACCCGAAAGGAAATTAAAACTAACCGGAAAGGAGACTGGAAGCAGGCTGTTGATGCCATAAAAAAGTTTAAAAAATGCACTTAAAATTTTCAAAAATGTTTGTAACAAGTTACCTACAAATTCGCAAAATGCACTATAAAATGGAGAAAATAATCTTATAGTAATAAACTCACCAATATTTCAAAAATTCGAAAAATGCACTATAAAATGGAGAAAATGAACTGAAACAAGAATATACACCCCTTCCCCTTTCTACCCCGCCACAGCTGACCTTGGTCAACAGAGCAGGTAACATTCTATTCCGCTAATAACTGGCTTGCGACGAAAACAAGAGCATCTGTATACCTACGGTACCGTTCTTCTGCGTCCAAGATATATATATATTTTTCTACTAATAGCAATACCGAAATATTTTATTTTTTATATTTTAAATTATCTTGTATCAGCCACTAGTTTCTTCTTAACTCTGAGAGACGTAACTCCCTCATATAAAGTTGTGACATGTCTAAATTGGAAAAAAAATACCTTAAAAGGCCGATTTCTCGAAAATATGACCAAAAGAATCTACCAAACTTAAAAAAATGCTCTTAAAATGGAAAAATAGCAAATAATGCAAAAAGATGCAAAATAAAAATGATATTTGAAGACGGGGTGGCCCGTCCGGAGTTTCTATGTACTTCAGCATTGTTTTAGACAGCTCAGTAAAAAGATGACATGTCATCAACATCCGGGCCCTAGTGATCAGCTTCTCAAATGCTAAACACGTAGAACATTTATAGATATACAACAATTGGCAAATTTAGTGAATTAGGAACATTTTTCTTTGCCCAGTGGAATCTACCTCCGCCTTTCGGTGTACCGAGGGGGTTATTTTTTAAATTTGCTGTTCGGTGTACCATGTGGCTTAGGCGGCAGCACGCCAGCCTCCCACCGCTGGGTCCGTGGTTCAAATCCCGGTCATTCCATGTGAGATCTGTGCTGGACAAAACGGAGGCAAACAGGTTTTTCTCCAGGTACTCCGGTTTTCCCTGTCAAAATTTCATTCCAGCAACACTCTCCACTATCATTTCATTTCATCTGTCATTCATTTAATCATTGCCCCAGAGGAGTGCATCAGGCCTCGGCAGCCGGCACAGTTCATATCCTGGCCACTAGATGGGGGCTCCATTCATTCCATTCCTGACCCGGTCGGAGACTGGAAGCAGGCTGTGGATTATCATTATCACTGCATCAACATCCGGGCCCTACTGATGACCAATGCGTTAGAAGCCCCAATTAATGTGAACGGAGAAACACTGGAATATGTTCAAGAATATAAACAGGGTCTTTATATTTGCTTGGCAAGGACATTCTCGCCAACACGCTCCGCCAGTGAGGGCTCAGTTGCCGGTTGCCGGCTGCCGGGCTCGCATATTTACTGTATGTATGGCAGAATACGGTGCTTAAAATCAGTATCATGCAATTTTACTCACCGTGTTTACAGTAGATGCTGAAAATGTTCCCCATCCGCTGTCAAACATGATCGGCATCTCCTTATGGGCTTCGGTGGCGTAGTTTGTAGTATGCTGAGCTTCTATGCCCAAGATAGCGGGTTCGAACCCGGCCGAAGCCATCAGATTTTTTAAGAGCATTAAAATCCCTCAGTATGCCTTCCTTCGGAGGGGAAGTAAAGCCGGCGGTCCCATGTCATAGATTTATGGCATATTAAAGAACCTTCCACTAATTACACCTGTGTGAAGCTAAATTGTATAGGTTAGGAATGTAAACAACGCTCTTAGGTTTCTACGTTCGTTACCAAGATCCGACTGTGGTGGCGTCTAGTAGCTAAGTTCTGAACTAAGCCTAGTAGTTGTTGACGGTGGCGTTTGGCGGCAAAAGTAGGAACTATTTGAAAAATTCAAAGTTACAGTCCTTACTTGAATTTAAAAAAACCAGATACACACACTAATACAGTCATCACAATTAACACCGGTTATCAGACAGATTCTACACACATCCAAAGTACACGGGGCTACATGACCACGTTGTCGCAGCCCCTAAACTGAGGAACCAACCAATCAACCATCTCCTTATGAAGTTTCCAGTAACCCAGTTAATTTAGCTTCAGTAAGGAAATAAGGACCTTTACGTCTATTTGTATTGTTTACTGAACCCGTACGTTTGAATCTCTTAGCCAGTAGTTTTAGTGTGATTGCGTCTAGTGCTGTAATGCCTTGTGAAATTTTCTTTACGTGAACGCGTATATCTGCAAAGTATGTAGGCCTACATAAAGTGTAGGAAATCATGTGCTAGAACAAGAAAAAAGTTTCTAATTAAATTTCCAAGGAGACCCATTCCTATAAATTGGAATAATAAAACAACTGGCTAAGAGATTCAAACATACAGGTTCAGTAAACAATAATAGACGTAAAGGTCGTTAGGCCTATTTCCTTACTGAAGCTAAATTAACCAGAGTAACCGGAAACTCCATAAGGAGATGCCGATTATGTTTGACAGCGCATGGGGAACATTTTCAGCATCTACTGTAAACATGGTGAATAACAAGAAGTTCCGTGAAGAACTAAAGAGCCTACTTTTCTTAAAATTTAAGATTCATGCCAATGATTAATCTATATGGACCTATCTAGGATAATGACGAAATTAAGTTGGTAATATCGAAATTTCTAATTAGTTCAAAATACTGTATGTAGCCTCTTAGAGCACTACAGTTGGCACCCTGGTGACTGAATATATTCTTAGTTGCATCTCTTAGAGTACAGAATACAAAATTTGGTTGAAGTCCAATGGATAGCATGGACGTTACATGCAGTTAAACATTGGAACTAACAGCGCGCGTAAAATCAAGTTGGCAACAATGTCATGCATGTATTGGTCAGAAATAATCTGAAATAATATGATCTATTGTTGTGCCAATTTTCAATGAAATCCTTTTGTTAGTATAGAAGTTACATGCATTTTAAAATTGGACCTATCAGCAGGCTTAGAATCAAGTTGGCAGCACTGTCGTAGGCCTATATTAGTTACTCCAAATTAATCTAGAATGCCAGGTACTATGCGTGTGCAAAGTTTAGAGCTATTGGCTTGCATACTTTCTGATAAATTGATATTAGGGTAACAAAAATAGAGACAGCATTTATTAACAGTTGGCAGCCCTGGCGGCTCTTAAGAATACGATCAGGTATGTATGTTTATGTGCACATAGCACATACGAAATTTGGTTGAATTCCAATTGATAGTGTAGAAGTTATATGCATTTAAAAATTGGACCTATCAGGAGGCATAGAATCATTTTGGCAACACCGCCATGTATGGCCTCATGGAAATTAAACTGAAATATTATTATCAACTCGTGTGTCAATTTTGAAATAGCTCCCATTCATACCTTCCAAGATATCCAACATGGAGCTCAAATTTCAATTGCGATTTTTCAACAGTTGAGATATTCAGGTATAGATATTTACTCCTACCAAATTTTGGTTCGATTGCTGCAGCCGTTTATTAGTTGATAGGGAGGGACGCACACACGGACAGACAGACAGACAGACAGACAGAAGGACAGACAGACAGACACACATTTGCCCAGATGGTTCTCATAAGTCTATTTTTTCCTCTTTTTTGCAAAATGTGAAAAGTAGGCTAAAAATGCATGATACTGATTTTAAGCACCGTATTCTGCCGTACGTAAGCGCGCTCGGCAGCAGGAAACTCAGCTGTCACTGGTGGAGCGCTTGAGCGAGAATGTCCTTGCGAAGCAAATATAAAGACCCTGTATATCTCGGTCAGAAAATGTCATTTTCAAGTCTTTCAGAGAAAGAGGTCAAACGAAGAATAGGACAGGCATGGAAGAGCTTTTGGTCCCTAAAGTTTATACTGGCTGATAACACCCAAAAACTCACTCTAAAGGCTGAAGTTCTAGAAAAATGCTTGATACCGGTGTTACTACATGGTTGCCAAACTTGGGCATTAACATCGAAACAAAGACAAATGATCCTGAGATGTCAACGAAAAATGGAAAGGAAGATACCTCATGTCTCATTGAGAGATAGAATACGGAACGAAGACATGAAGGAGAACCTGCATGAAAGACGCTATGACATCAGCAGACCAGTTCAAATGGAAATGGGATGGACATGCAGCGAGACTACATCCAAACCGATGGACGTACAAAATGACGATGTGGGACCCAAGAACGGGAAGGCAAAACGTAGGGAGACAAAGAATCAGATGGGCAGACTTGTTCGTAAAATGGGGGGGGGGGGGGGGGAAACAATGGACAAGAACAGCAAAGATGAGGCAGGAGTGGAAAGACCTAAGGAAACTCGCATGCAGTGACCACTAAATCAATATCAACTACACATCTATATAGAAGGCCCAATCAGAATGAATGATCCCGAATGCTCCTCAGGACTTGCTCATCTGATGACTTAAAACCTGAGCAATTCCCTGCAAAGCAGGAGGCCATAGCCCTTATGGTATTTGTAAGGCTATTTACGATTTTCGATTACGAGTCTACTGCTATTTACCATGCACTGGCAAAACTGCCAACCAGCCGGACAGGAGTTGGAGATAACGCTATCAGCTGTGGAACGACATGGCTGTCAAAACAACATCAATATTGCTTTGATGACATCCATAGTACAGGAGTAATCAAATCCATAATTGGTCCGTGTTGACTATAAGTTAATTCAATGAAAATACAGTACAATGATCCGCTCATTCAATACATATTAATATAAAATCTATAAGTACATGTTTCGGGAGTTCATTTTGCTTCAGCCTATACGAGCATTTTAATACTATACATTATAAAAACATTAATCATACAAAAATACAACTATACATTAAAAAAATATCGTTAATCACTAAATTGTCACATATTAGAAATTCTACATTATTTAAAAATGATGTTCTTTATATAATACTCTAAACATTGTCTACGGAAGATGATATGTCATTTGACAAAAAAGTTTTTAAGACGCATTAAATGGCCCTTTCTTATATTCTCTTCTGTATCTGGTTTGGTTGGTTCCTCAGCTTAGGGGCTGCGACAACACGGTCATGTAGCCTCATGTACTTTGGGTGTGTATAGAATCTACCAGATAGAAAAAGAAGAAAATCTACAGCCTGCTTCCAGTCTCCGACCGGGTCAGGAATGGAATGAATGAAGCCCCCATCTAGCGGCGAGGATATGGAAGTGTGCCGGCTGCCGAAGCCTGTCGCACTCCTCTGGGGCAATGATTAAATGAATGACAGATGAAATGAAATGATAGTGGAGAGTGTTGCTGGAATGAAAGTGTGACAGGGAAAACCGGAGTACCCGGAGAAAAACCTGTCTGCCTCCGTTTTGTCCAGCACAGATCTCACATGGAGTGACCGGGATTTGAACCACGGACCCAGCGGTGAGAGGCCGGCGTGCTGCCGCCTAAGCCACGGAGGCTCTAATCTACCAGATAACCGGTATTAATTGTGATGGCTGTATTAGTGTGTGTTATCTGTAATTTAGGTAAGGACTGCAGACGATCAATTTCAAAGAGTTCCTACTTTTGCTGCCAAATGCTACCATCAACGACACCTAGCTGCGGACTTGGCTACTAGATGCCATCACAACCTGCACCCGGCGACAAACGTTGGAACTTAAAGAGCGTTAATCTAACCTAGAAATTTATCTTCACACAAGGGTAGTTAGTGGAAGGTTCTTTTACATGACATAAATCTATAAATGGACCCGCCGGCTTTACTTCCCCTCCAAAGGAAGGCATACTGTGGGATTTTTAACGCTCTTAAAAAATCCTACAACTTCGGCTGGGTTTGAACCCACGATCTTGGGAATAGAAGCTCAGCACAGTACCAACTACGCCACTGAAGCCACCTTTGCTGTATCTTATTGCCGCACATTCATACAGAAAAGATTTAACTAAACTAACTAAAGATATACATCAAATTGGTGCAGGTATTGTTAGTTTCTGATAATATTTTACAGTTTTATAAGATATTTTCTATGGCAGTAAGTTTTCAGCATAAACACCTGGCACTACAGAAAATAGCATTGGCACTTGTAG
The DNA here is from genome assembly GCA_946902985.2 of Meconema thalassinum. Taxonomy (NCBI): domain Eukaryota; kingdom Metazoa; phylum Arthropoda; class Insecta; order Orthoptera; family Tettigoniidae; genus Meconema; species Meconema thalassinum. The sequence continues at coordinate 160,373,280 of OX336400.1, forward strand.
GGTTGCTGCAGACGATCAATTTCAAGTAGTTCCTACTTTTGCTACCAAATGCTACCATCAACGACACCTAGCTGCAAACATGGCTACTACATGCCACCGCAACCAGCACCTTGCGGTGAACTTTGGAACTATAATAATAATATAATAACGTATGGCCTCGGGTGTCGGACGCAAGATTTGTAATTTGACACCCAGAGGGTAGCTTGCATGTCGAATTTCATTGTTCCTTGAATCACTATGAAAGTCAAGGAGGTTAGATACCTAAGCTCCTTGAACGCTATAGCGCTTTCTATTAGAGAAATGAGGAACTTTGTGTTGGCGGAAACTCCCGAGATTAATTTTGCCATTATGAACACGGTCTACTGAATTCAAAAGGGTTCTTGGCATGCCAACATCGTATGACATGCGTGTCGTATTTTTGCCACCTTTCAAAAATCACTTACCACGGCCAGGAGCGAACCTGAAATCTTGGGGTTAGTAGACCGACACACTATCCACTCACCCACCGTGGAACTTAAAGAGCGTTTATCAAATCTAACCTAGAAATTTAGCTTCACACAATTGTAGTTAGTGGAAGGTTCTTTTACAAGCCATAAATCTATGACATGGGACCGCCGGCTTTACTTCCCCTCCGAAGGAAGGCATACTGGGAGATTTTTAACGCTCTTAAAAAATCTGACGACTTCAGCCGGGTTTGAACTTGCGATCTTGGACATTGAAGCTCGGCATGCTAGCAACTACGCCACCAAAGCTGCTATTTATATTTTTAGAATGTGAAACAACCCTCTCTGATCAAAATGGTGCAGGTATTGTTAGTTAGGAAGAAGGAAAGAACCACAACGGGAATAACAATTGGTGGGGAACAGCTGAAGAAAGTGGACAGTTTCAAGTATCTGGGAAGCCTGATACAAGATAATGGAAGAAACGATAGAGAAATAAATGAGCGGGCGAGACAGGCAGAAGATATTCCGGAGGAGTATGAGAAGCATGATATGGAGCAAGAATGTCCCTCAGAACAGCAAAAAGATCATATATCGGACGTACTGTGTCCCTATCCTGACGTATGCCTCTGAGACCTGGGTTATGAAAGGAAGGGAGAAGAGCAAAATACAGGCCAGTGAGATGAGGTTCTTGAGAAGCAGTATTGGAGCTACAAAGATGGACAGAATAAGAAATGAAAGGACCAAAGAATTAATGAAGGAGGAGCCATTACAGGATGATATAGAGAAATCTAGACTTAGATGGTATGGACATGTAAAACGAATGGAGGAGAAGAGGATACCCAGGAGGATACACGAGACGAAGTGGGAAGGAAAGAGACCGAGAGACAGGTGGCTGAAGGGGGTGGAAGAAAGCATGAAGAAGGGAGGAGAAGACTGGACAAGGGTGGAGGCTGAGAGATGGTGGGAAGACAGAAGACGTTGGAGAGGCTTGTGTTCCAAACAGACCCGGCCAGTGGCTGGAAACTGTGCAAGATGATGATGATTATTAGTTTTTGATAATATTTTACAGTTTTATAAAATATTTTCTAAGGCAGTAAGTTTTCAGCATGAACACCTGGCACTACAGAACATAGCATTGGCACTTGTAGGGTTAATGTAAGGATACCTAGGCTGAGGTAAGTCTACTCCATCTACTCCATGTTCTATTTACCTTGCGCTGTGTGAATTTGAATTCCCAGCCTGTGAAGTAGTAAAATGAATAGATATTGATGCCATCCTGTTTCATTTCATTCATCACTTGTTCATCCAACTCAATGTCATTAAAGCAGGACACTTGATGTGGCTCTCTGGGAAATGGTTCCACAAAGGATATGTTCTCGCTGGGGACGCCAAACTCCTGTAGGGCCGCAATACAGTTGAATGCTTCAAAGCAGTGCCCATAGACAATGATATTATAGTCTTTCTGATGAGACATGAGATGCTTAAGCGTCGTCAGTGCGTTGGAGGCATCTATATCCGAATTGATGATGAACACATTTGATGGAAGTTCCCCCAGATCCTCCACAGGACTGGGAGCATGTCTGGCACATTCACCAGTACCTGCAATAGTAATTCATCATTATTATTATTATTATTATTATTATTATCATCATCATCATCTAAAGATTGTTCTGGATGCAAAGGTAATTCCTTATGAAACAGTTACTACACGACACCGTCCACTAGTAGCCAGAATGTGCATCAAGCCCCCAGCTATCAAGAAAGTCGAATACAATGGTCCAGAATGGATTAAGTGGTGGCGATTCAAGGAGAAGGAGAATGAAGTAGTATCTAACATCACTCTTTCATCTACGAGGGCTATTCCAAAACTGAGGTCCGGTTAAAAAAAACATCCAAAATCAAAATTGTTTCCAAAACAATTGTTTTATTGACATTCCTTATGTCTTTCTCTATTTTTCTACATAATTTCCATACTTATTTACACATTTGTCACATCGTCCCACAAGCTTTTGAATGCCTAAGTCGTAGAACTCGGCCACCTGCGAAGCTAATCAATCTTTAACAGCTTCTTTCACTTGATCATCTGTGTCGAAGCGCTTGCCGCCAAGAAACTCCTTTAGGTAGGGGAACAGGTGGAAATCACTTGGCGCCAAGTCCGGTCCATCTGTTCCCATCCAAATTTCTTGATTAGAGTTTGCGTGTCATTCGCAGTATGGGGTCTGGCATTGTCATGCAACAACAACACTCCCGACGACAAAAGACCACATTGCTTCTTCTGGATTGCACGTCGAAGTTTAGTCAGGGTAGCGCAGTAGGCGGCGGCTTTATTGATCGTTGTCCATGAAATAGTGAATCGCCGATCTTCACGAATTTTGTCGTCAACCGCATGAACCAACTCATCTGAAATCACTGATGGTCTGCCAGAGCGGGGTTCATCATGCACATTTTCCCGCCCTTCATTAAAGGCTCGCACCCACTTGCGCACTTTACTGTCACTCATTATGTTAGGACCGTACACTTCAGTAATCTGCCAATGAATTCCTGCCACAGAAAAGTTTCTTGCAGACAGAAACAGTATCACTGCCCTTACTTCACAATCAGCGGGCTGATTAATTGTCTTAAACATTGTGAACTGACACTATCAACAGCACACAGCAACAGTAACAACGCTACTGGCGGCTTTTGCCGTGCAAGGCATGCCAGGAGTCAGCGCGCATGCGTGTTTTGCCCTTGGCGCCGCTTTCAAATATTTACGACGAATCGGACCTTACTTTTAGAATTACCCTCGTATTACTGATGTTGACACAACGTGGATTCTCTGAAGGATAGTGTCTATGCAGCTGCTTATAAACAACTAGGTATTACAAAGCCTGGATGTCGCAAAATCGACCGTCAAACATGGATGTGGACGGAGGAGATGAAGATGAAATTGCGGATTAAAAAGGAACTCTATCATAAGTTTCTCGCATCAAAGACAGAAGTACATTGGGCAGCTTATCGAGATGCCAGAAGTGTAACAAAGAAGGCTGTGGCAGCGGTGAAAGCATCCCACTTTAGTGACATCTATAAGAAACTTGACACACCAGCTGGCGAGCGAGAAATCTATAGACTTGCTAAGCAGCACCACATAGGTACAGCTGATGTCGAGAAATTTTATGCTATTAATGACGAAGAGGGCCAACTCCTCACCAAACAAAGGGAAGTAACAGAAAGATGGCGACAACACTTTGATAAAATCAGCAATGAAGAGTTTCCGCATGCTCCTATCCCACAGACCACTCCCGTGGAGGGACCTATCCTACCAATCACCGAGAATGACGTTACCGAAGCGCTTGGTAAGATGAAGCCTGGAAAGGCTACCGGACCAGATGACATTCCTGCAGAACTTTGGAAATCAAAACAATGGGATCCAACTCAGTGGCTCACATGTTTCTTCACGAAGATCATTGAAGAAAAACAGATACCAACAAAGTGGATGTTCAGCACAACAGTCCCAATTTGGAAGCAAAAAGGAAACCCAGCAGAGTGTTGTAACTACCACCCTGTACACCTCCTATCTCATACCATGAAGATCTTAGAGCGTATCATTGATAAGAAGATACGACAAATTGTGAATTTCCTGTTCCTGTCGGTGTACATCAAGGACCTGCTGCTCTTTCACCTCTCCTATTCATCATTGTCGTAGACACTGTCACCAGGGACCTACAGAAATCTCCCCCTTGGACCTTGCTTTATGCTGATGATGTGCTTCTGGCCTCCGATGATAAGATGGATCTTGGACAACATGTCCAAGCATGGAGTGACTGCCTAGGAAAATTTGGACTATGGCTCAATGTTGATAAGACAAAATACCTAACAACAGATCAAATTGAACAAGGCACAATTAAAATCAATGGTGTCGATCTACCGAAGGCAATGCCATTCAAGTACCTTGGCTCAACTATTGCTGCTGATAGAACCTTAAGGCTTGAGATTGCTCACACGGTGAGCAGCACATGGCTTAAATGGTGGACAATGACTGGTGTTCTCTGCGATAAGAAGATTCCTGAACGCCTCAAGTCGAAAACATATTGGTCCGTAGTGCGACCAGTCGCCCTATATGGCGCAGAATGCTTGCCCACTACAAAGGAAGAAGAACGAAGACTTGCTATCATGGAAACGAAGGTGATTAGGTGGATATCTGGTCTGACACTTCACGATCATGTCACCAATTATGACATCCATAGGCGATATGGAGTAGCACCAGTTATTAAGAAGATGAGGGAAAGCCGTCTGCGCTGGTATGATCGTGTGCTTCGAGCGGGCAAAACAACAGTTGCAACCACTGGATTGACTTTGCTTGTAGATGCGAAGCGGCCAGTTGGGCATCCTATACAGCGATGGCTCGACACATTACATGTAAGACCTTAAAATTGCTGGACTCCATCCCGATATGGCCTACGATCGTATAAAATGGCGACACAGAGCCAGAATAGCAGACCCTGCCTGTGAGCGGGACAAATGCTAGGAAGAAGAAGAAGATAAATAAATAATACACTGTTCAATCACATTAATCTGACCACCCGTCAATAGCCTGCCTAACCACCTTTTGCAGCGCGGACCGCTGCGAAACATGCAGAAAGAGAGCCAATGTGGTTCTGGAATGTGCTAACGGGGATGTGGAGCCATACTGACTCCAATGCAAGGCCCTCGTCCAGCTTGGACCTGTTCAGTGATTGTGGCAGGGTGTTTGCGTTCAGACGTTGCACGCCGTATACGCCAACGGCCAACTGTCTGATGGAACATAAAACTTGATTCATCGGAAAAGGCCACCTGTCGCCACTCAGTGCACGTCCAGTTACAATATTGTTTTCGTTGATTAATTTTTAGTGTAAGTCTTAGATGTTTGTTCTTCAGAATCCTTTTTTCTTCCCTATTTGCAATTGTAATATTCATCATCATCATCATAATCCCTTTCCAGCTCCAGTTTTCCGGGTGTGGTGTACAAGCGCTCGCCATTTCTTTCTGTCAGAGTAGAGTTTCTGTTCCTCTACGTCTTCCCAGTTCACATTCCATTTGTTGACCTCAGACTTCACTGTGTCTATCCATCGATTTCTTGGCCTTCCTATCGGTCTCAACTCATCTAAATTATTTTGAACTTCTTTGAATCAATTATTTTTTGTTTTATTTTTCCAAAAGTAGTTAAATAGTTATTGTAGTAGTCTATTGTCATGTAATCTCGATAAATGACAGAAAAAGGCAATTCTCCTTTTTCTCATCATGTCTATTATTGAATCACTTTTCCGGTAGACAACTGCTTTAGGCAACAATCTTCATTGTCCATCCACCTGGTGATTTGTATTAATGATTGTTTTGATTGTCCTTCTGTCAACCTTCTACAAGCGGCTTCGGTGGCGTAGTTGGTAGCATGCTGAGCTTCTATGCCCAAGATAGCGGGTTCAAACCCGGCCGAAGCCGTCGGATTTTTTAAGAGCGTTAAAATCCCTCAGTATGCCTTCCTTCGGAGGGGAAGTAAAGCCGGCGGTCCCATGTCATAGATTTATGGCATGTTAAAGATCTTTCCACTAATTACACCTGTGTGAAACTAAATTGGATAGGTTAAGAATGTAAACAACGCTCTTAGGTTGCTACGTTCGTTGCCAAGAGCCGACTGCGGTGGCGTCTAGTAGCTAGTTCTGAACTAGGCCTAGTAGTTGTTGACGGTGGCGCTTGGCGGCAAAAGTAGGAACTATTTGAAAATTCAATGTTGCAGTCCCTACTTGAATTAAAGAAACAGATACACACACTAATACAGTCATCACAATTAACACCGGTTATCAGACAGATTCTACACACACCCAAAGTACACGGGGCTACATGACCGCGTTGTCGCAGCCCCTAAACTAAGGAACCAACCAACCTTCTACAGTTGATCTGTCGTTCAATAGGTGGTTAATTTATTATTTATTTATTTAGCATATGATGCTTCATTTGACAATCGTTTGAAATGTATTTTACATAATAATAGTTATTAGAAAAAAAATATATATATACATATTTATATACATGGAGATAAAGTATAAGGTGCGTTCAAAAAGTAACGAGCCCAAGGCTGGAATGCCCGAACCGGTGATGACATTGGCTAATCGTGGAGTGTGTAACGAGGTGTGGTTCCGACCATGGAGTGGAAGGTCACAGCCTGTCACTAGAGAGCACGCATGCACGTCACGTGACAATGCAAAGCGAGCAGCAGCATGCATCAATCGTCCAACGCTGCCAGTCGCATTGCAAATAGTGACATGGAGGCGTCAACGAAGAGGAAAGTGGTGTTATTCGGTTTCTGACAGCGAAAGGAGTAGGGGGAACGGGCATTCATCGCCGAATGTCACAAGTGTAGGGCGAACACTGCATGTCCCTTGCAAGGGTCAAGGCGTGGCACAAGCGCTTCAGGGAAAGACGGGTGTCGTTAGCCGATGATGCCCGGTGTGGGGCACCCCCCTGCATTACCGATGACAACGTACAGCTGGTTGATGCACTCATTACGCAGGACCGCCGAGTGATAGTGAACGCCATAGCCGCTGTGGTCGGATTGAGCGTCGGAAGTGTGCACACCATCATGAAGGAACGACTGCAATTGTGCAAAGTGTGTGCCCAATGGGTGCCCTACAGTCTTCAACCACACCAGGAAGCATGTCGAATGGCCTACTGTCTTGGTCTTGGTTGGACGATTGATGCATGTTGCTTCTCGCTTTGTATCGTCACGTGCCGTGCATGCGTGCCCTCTAATGACGGGCTGTGACCTTCCACGCTCTGGTCGGAACCACACCTCGTTACACATGCCACGATTAGCCGATGTCGTCACCGGTTTGCGCATTCCAGCCTCCGTCTCGATACTTTTTGAACGCACCTTATATTACAGACTAACTAGGAGGCATGCATACACATACACACACACACACACAGCTGCAGATTTGAGATTTCATCACAAGCTGATGTCTAGTCCTTCCAACCAAGTGAGTGCCGCAGGGGTTACTTGATGTAGCTACTCCATAGGCCCAGTGAATGCTCGTAGAGGACATTCTTTCACGATGTGGCTGATGGTTTGCACTTCAGCACCACAGTTGCAGGAAGGAGACTCCAACCACCCCCATTGGTGTAGTGCAGAAGCAGTTCGACCAACACCGCAGCGTATCCTGTTTAGTCTGGTCCAGATGGTGCGTGGGAGGTTGAACCCAGGAGATTTTGCTGTTGGGTCATCGATGTTGATTAGACCATGTGGGTGTAATCTGGCCCATTCTTGCCTCCATGCTTCGTCAGGTCTAAAAGGTATGTCAGCTAGATTCCTGGCCGTCTTCCAGGCAGGTTTCCGGGATTTAAGTCTCGCTACGTTGTTTTCATCTGTATCCTGGTGGATGGCAAGTGAGCTGTTCATCATCACCTTAGTCCATAATCTGACAAGGTCATCATCGTCATCTTGCACAGTTTCCAGCCACTGGCCAGGTCTGTTTGGAACACAAGCCTCTCCAACGTCCTCTGTCTTCCCACCATCTCTCAGCCTCCACCCTTGTCCAGTAGGGTGGAACGAAAAAATAATATTTTAAATTTCAATACGTAATAGTGATAAAAAGTTGCCTTTTGCTATTATTAAATCAATTGTAAAGTTTGAACACGATTGGAGTAGGGTAAGAGGTGCCGCAAAGGGTTAGAAATTATGATTTTTTTAGTGAAATTTACGAAATTTCAATACATTTGGAGCGGCTAAAAATATTGTTGTATTTATCAATATCTGCTTAAAAATGGCAGTTTTAGGTGACTAAGATGCACTAACGAACAGAACTGGGGTTTCAGACAGGGTTGCAGCAGCCGTAGCAAGTGCCATTCTTAATGATGTGGGATTGATTTCTGAGCAGAATAAAACTAACGTCATTGGCAAGGATGAAAATTCAAAGAGCTAGAGCCAGTAATCGAAAAAAAAAAAAAAAAGCAGTTGCAACCAGTGTCAACAATAAAGTTGGAGAGAACAAAGGGTTGTTTTTTGATGGCAGAAAGGATAAGACAATTGTAAATGAGAGAAAAGGTAAAAAATTTTACAGAAAGATTGTCGTTGAAGAACACGTTTCTTTAGTTGAAGAGCCTGTTTCTCTTTTTCTGGCGCACGTTGCTCCTGCCTCCGGTACTGGTAAAGGCATCAAATATAGTATTATTGAGTATTTCAGTAGTACTGTAACTGTGATTTGAACTTGAACAGTGTAACTGCAATTGGATGTGATGGCACTGCTACAAACACTGGAGCTTATAATCGTGTTATCGCTCTATTAGAAAAGAACATTCATAAGTCTTTGCAGTGGCTAATATGTTTATTACATTGCAACGAGTTGCCGTTGCATCACCTGTTTTGTGCATTGGATGGAAATAAAAAAGGACCTAATGAGTTCGGGGGAGTATAAGGCAAACCACTTGAAAAATGTTATGAGCTCCCAGTAGTTACGTACTCACCGATTGAGGACAACCTTCCAGACCTCGAAATGAAACAATATCTAAGTACCTATCAAAAGTATTTACATGAAATGTGTAAATCAATCTCAAGTGGAATCTGCCTCCCTGATCTAGCCATGAAGAAACCAGGAAAGTTGGCACATTCACGATGGCTGACGTTGGCCAGTCGTATTCTCCTGTTGTATGTTGGAACAGAGAACCCTTCAGAAAACCTGAAAACCTTAACAGAGTATGTAGTTAAGGTGTATGCTCCCATCTAGTTTTACATTAAGCTGAAGCCCTTTTGCATAAATGAAGCCAAACACTTATGGAGACTGATTTCGTTTTCACGTTACCTTTGCAACGAACATCTCAAATTAATTTGTGCCGATTGCATCTGCACTCTTTACCCTTGCCTGAACTCTCGCCAAACAAACAAAAAACTCTAGACCCAGTTCTAAACCCAGGGGTCACTAAAACCCTAAACCCAGCTTATGACCCCGTGGTCACTAAGGTGATTATGGACCCCATGAAGAAACGAACATTTCCAAATGGTTCCAAAATAAAATCTTCCGATAAACTGCAATGTATCAATAATATATGTGACGACAATAGGACTTCCTTTAGCCATTATTGTCCGCTGTGGCAAATATTATGAACATTCATGTCCAGAATTCGCGGTGATTCAAATTCAAACTTGAGAAGTGGCCGTGTGACCAATTAGATCCAGGAACCTTCCCTCTCCTTAAATGCCAACTTAAAATACGAACTGGAGTGTTTTCAGAAATTTGATAGGCAAATTATATTGGAAATTGTGTTGTCCAACCTGCTGAAACATTCCATGACTTCAATTGTTTATTTAGTTCAAAATCTGCCACTTCCTAACTTCGGCAGCACGACGTGAGTCGCGCGCATGCGCGCACTCTGGCGGGCTAACGGGTGGAGAGACAAAGTGACGCCACACACTCTCAAGATGGCTTGAATTGAAAGCGGACGTTTGTGGTCTGGGCTCCGGCCCATGGCCGTGCTAAGAAGGTAGGAGTGGGACTAGAAATCAACTGATGATTTCAGAAACTTCATTTAATATTTGGAATTTTATTTTATTTGAAATTTTCTTCTTATATATTTAGATTTTCATGATCATTGTGTCGTGGTGATCGCGTTGACCCACTTAGGGAAACAAAGACTCTAGCTTCTGATATAGCAAGCAAGCTTTGATAATTTTCTTGGTTATTTTCAATGATTTAAATTTTTATCTCTTAAGGGCTGAAATTTGCGCAGATGAAGGTTCCAACTTGTTTAATTATTTTCTTCCTCATAGCTTGCTACCAAAAAAAAATTTTGGTAGCGGTTCACTTTAGACCATCCTTTGTATAAATATTTTTAAAAACTGAAATTACCTGATTTAATAGTCGGGAGAATATCAGGAGAGGATTGAGTATTAGATGTTCACTGCTCCGCTGTCATAGACCCACCATCCCGCCCAAATAGCGACACGACTTATATAGTTGAAATCGAAGTTCTCACCCCCATCTTTCTCACGGAGTCAGTATTGCCAACCCCACGCGTTTGGTACTATTTCGCACGTGATGTACGAAATCACTAAGTGAACTCAATTACAGTGTTTATTTATGTATTTATGCTGTTTTGCATACAAAAACAGACCTAACCTGGGGCTTACGCCCCAGACCCCCTTGCTTGTGGTACTAGCATTAATTTTCGACCAGGCAGTACCTAACCTAGTAGCGGACATAAATTGTATGTTATTAATGTTTTACATACAAAAACAGACCTAACCTGGGGCTTACGCCCCAGACCCCCTTGCTTGTAATACTAGCAGTAATTTTCCACAAGACATTGCCTAACTTAGTAGCGAAGGCGTGTGGTGAATTTCTTTATTCAAGTTGGTAACGTAGTCACATGATCCACTTTCGGGTGTCACATGACTGTCAAACATGGCGTCCGTAAGTGAAGAAAGTGAAGAAAAATTGCACTCTTTCCGTGAAATAACAATTATTGCGGTGCAGCAGTGGCTATTGAGTATGTAGAGATTGTGAAACGACTCCCAACAACTCCCCGAAAGGTATGCATATCATAAATGATATATTTTCAATAGGCTAAGGTGTTAAAAGTTGTTAAAAGTGATGAAAAGGGAGGATGGTCTAAAGTGAACAATAAATAAAATTTTTAGTGTGGTCAACATAAGTTAGGTTTAGTTTTAAGGCTTTTATGTAACTCTGTTTCAAAAAATTTGTACGAAGAACATGTTTCTTTTGCTGGGAATATGTATTAATTACTGGTGACTGTCCTTTGTTTCGTCGCTAGTTTGTTTCCATTATTGAAAATCCACAGCCTGCTTCCAGTCTCCGACCGGGTCAGGAATGGAATGAATGAAGCCCCCATCTAGCGGCGAGGATATGAACTGTGCCGGCTGCCGAGGCCTGACGCACTCCTCTGGGGCAATGATTAAATGAATGACAGATGAAATGAAATGATAGTGGAGAGTGTTGCTGGAATGAAATTTTGACAGGGAAAACCGGAGTACCCGGAGAAAAACCTGTCTGCCTCCGTTTTGTCCAGCACAGATCTCACATGGACTGACCGGGATTTGAACCACGACCCAGCGGTGAGAGGCCAGCGTGCTGCCGCCTAAGCCACGGAGGCTCACTGTTTCCATTATTAATGATTATTATTTAAGAAGTTGTTGGCAAGATGTGGTGTATTCTTGGAATACACGGTAAGATAGAGTATATTTTTTAATACTCTTTGATTGTTCATTCCTTCCTTTTTCTCAAACACCAACAGTGATCTTCCAGTTTCTCTTTGGTGGTCATGTCTCTTATGTTATTCGTGAGTCTGTTCTAGATATATATCTTCTATGACTCACCTAGCGTCATCTAGCAGCGAATCTTTGAAGTTCCTCAATTCTTCCCTGTGCAAGAGGACTTCCTTATCAATCTGGCCACCAGAACTCGTCGCCATCGCCAGCTATCATCTCCGTGATCAAGAGAACTTCGTCTACTTTTTCACCCACTATGCTGCGCTAGTATCGTCTGCTATCAACTCTTTGAAGACCATTCATCAAGAAAAACATTTATTTTTTCAAGATTGTCTATTCTGATATGTATTCCTTTTGTCTCCTACCCCCACTCTTTTCCCTTTCCTGGTCCCTCTGCGCTTTGCTGAGTGGGTCTCACTTGCATGTCGGCCCTCGACTTAGTCAAGGCTCAACTATAGCTAGCCTCCTCAAACCAAGAGGCACTCTCTGCATTCCACGCCATGTTGGAACTTTAAGTTTATCCATCAAAGGGAACTTCACCTTCGCCATGCAGCAAAGATAAGTACAGACTTCAGGTTTTTAACCTCATCTTCATTGGTTTTAATATCTACATGCTTTTAACGATCATTTTATAGGCAGTGTGAGATTACTATGTTTGGGGCAATAATCATCCTTCGCGGGATTTTCCATGTTAAGCTTTTGTCTGTCTAAGCAAATCTTAAGAGAAAGCAGCATTTCTTATGAGAAATCTTCTCACAACGTGGGAATTACCCACTGTCTATAAACTATTAAGCTCGTTCCACCGCTGGAATAACTTTGGCCCTATTCTTCTATTAGGATCGTTCTGGAACCTTCCAGATTCTGTACTCTATCTACAAGTCGTGCCATCATGTATTTTCCACTCACTTGTGGGAATATTATTTAAAAAATGAGGAATCTTCCTTATGAATTAATGCTCAATAGCTAATTTTCTTCCACCGTTGGAATGTTCTATGGTGCATTTAATTGTAATTCACAACTTTCTCAAGCAATAGACTTTCGCCTACCTAGTGCAACAAATTATTTTTCATCATTGCAATAACTTTCTTTGCCATAAACTTTTGTGCTACTACAGTGAACTTTTCATCCATTCAACAAACTATAGTGATAAACAGTGTTCTTTCAGTATTTCTTCCGCGTCGCGTTCGTCCGATTATTATAAATACGGCCATGAACATTTAACTTCCATCCCAGTTGCTCTTTCCTAAACCCCTTACTAACAAACCATAATAAAGTTGTTACTTGAGGTCTTTTTCAATGAGGTGTCACTCTATAGAAGTGCCCTCCCCTTTTTTTTATATAACATTAATTAACTTCTGCATTAATACGTGTCTAGTACACGTTTTAAACTTACATTGTTTCTCCCTTCTAATTAGGGAATACAATTCTTTCAACTCATGAGTGAGTTATTTCTAGGTTTCACGAAAGGGAATCTTGCCCCATTTGGCTCGTGATTCCTACTTAAACACAGGAGGTCTAGAACCTTCCTTTCGACTTTCTCATCAGGTTTCACATTAAGTGACCTGCCCAATTTGTATAACCAAAAAAAAAAAATATATATATAGGTGATTCCGCTTAAATATAAGAAGTTTGGAACTTCTATTTTATTCTTCCTGTTTTTGTTATTGTTATTTTCAAAGTTGTTACTCTTTCTAGAATATTTTCTCAGAAATTTCTAGAAGTACACACCTTGTACTCGATTTAATGTCTAACTTTAATCACTTCATTTGTCTTTTTTAAATCTTACAAAGATGTTAGTACATATAAAGGTTTGAAACCTAAAGAATTGTTAATTGCCTGGAGCAAACTTTAAATGTTAGGAGGTCTGCGACCCCAAATTGTTAACAAAAATTGAAACTATATACTTGTTAGATTTATTAGACTTTTTTGCATTGTTAAATAAATTCAAACTTTCCTTTTTGACTCATCATTTCTCTAATACAACGGTTAGGCAAGATCCTGTCTTCCTTGGCTCTTCCTACTTAATGCCATTAAATCTATTGATAGGGCTTTCACCACTTGTTGCATTTGAGCAAGAACTCTTAGTGGTTATCTTGATAAAGTTTCTCTTAGCTTTAATAGCTAATTCTAACTGGCCAGTAAGGCAAGTACAGCTCGCTACGCCAGCTTCCTGCTTGTGGCGATCCTCTCCAAAAAACTTATGGTTGGTTTTCCAAAAGATAAGTGTTTCTCTTTGCCTAAACTTTTAGTCGGCTCCTTGCTGGATAAAAGCTTAGCCATTTCCAAATGCAACTATTGGTTCATTTACCAAATTTATTCCCAAAGGCATAATTCTTTTATTAGTATCCTTCTTGGAAGCACTTGGTCGCTTTTCAAGAACTCTACAACTTCGAAAACTGGAAATATCGAAATCAATTCAAATTATTGGCATTCTTCGAATTACTTGTTCAACAAGAGTTTAGTGCTTTTCAGTCGGTCAACACGAATGTACCCAAAAGAGATGGGTTATGCCCTAATCCTGAAATAAATTACATGAGATTAATAAAACACTAGGATGACCAGTTTCGATCGTCAAGCGATCATCATCAGATCCAATACACTTAGGCTATAAAATCTATGTTTGAAATACAGGTGAAAATATTTACAATATGTACAATTATTTAGTTGCAGTATTGGTACTGCAACTGTCAGTGTATGCTAAATGCAGTATATATGTTAGGTGAAATGCTAAATGGTGATGGCTATCCGGAGATTGTACTTTAGAGAGATTATATGGTTGTAAACTATGGTTAAACTATAAAATTTTAGGCTAACTACTTATCTGATTGTCTTCCGTACTACAGCTATTCGCAGTTTCCGTGTTCACTTGAACTCGCTGTGCGGTCGACTGCGGTGGTTATCTTAACGACTGGTTTTTCCCTGCCTTCCCCCCCTGTCCCTACGTGCTGTGGGGAGTGATCGCGATGTGTTTATGTGAGGTGTTGCCAACCTAGATAAGATGTATGTTATTGAATGAGGTGGATCTACAACTATTAAAGACCGTGGATTAGTCCTCGCCACGCGTGGAGCATAACCCATTCGAACTAAGCGTTGACGGTCTTATAAGGACGTCCCGGCACCTTTAATACTGCCTCTAATATGGGCCTTGGTTTATTGCAGAAGAAAAGTACATCGTACACCTGATCCAGATAACATTTACCTATTAAACCCCTAATTTCCCCCCCCCCCCTTTTTTTATCTAGCTTGGCTGTGTCGCTAAATTGTGTTTTGTTTCCGACAGGGTGTGTTTTTTAGTAGCGTGAAGAGGGGTGAGCTCTCCATGAACGTGTGTTCATTTAGATTGTTGGGATTGTTTCGTTTGGCTAGGTGTATCTCGATTGCTTCCTTTATGTCAAGAGCTCTGCCTTTCGATTCGTGATGGATTATTTTAAGGTCCGACTCTATGTTGGTAAAGCTATGCCCTGCGTCACACATATGTTCGCACACGGCTGAATGTGTTCCGTATCTTATCGCATTCCTATGTTCATTATAACGGGTGTCTACTCGCCTTCCACTCTGCCCGATGTAATTAGCTTGACAATCGGTGTCTTGGCACGTTATAGAATATACCCCTGACCTTGAATACGGGTCACGTTTATTTAGATTACTATTTAGGAGGTGCCTAGCGGTTGTGTTTTTCGTCGTGAAAGCTATCTTTATGCCTTGCTTTTTGAATAGGTTAGTGATTTTATATGTATTCGCATTCACATAGTTGAAACGCGCAAATTTTTTCTCATTACTGTCCGGTTTGGGAATCGTTTTATCTTTATTTTTATGTTTGGCTATAATTTGATTTATTTTGCTTGGCGAGAAGTTGTCAACGCTTAGTTCGAATGGGTTATGCTCCACGCGTGGCGAGGACTAATCCACGGTCTTTAATAGTTGTAGATCCACCTCATTCAATAACATACATCTTATCTAGGTTGGCAACACCTCACATAAACACATCGCGATCACTCCCCACAGCACGTAGGGACAGGGGGGGAAGGCAGGGAAAAACCAGTCGTTAAGATAACCACCGCAGTCGACCGCACAGCGAGTTCAAGTGAACACGGAAACTGCGAATAGCTGTAGTACGGAAGACAATCAGATAAGTAGTTAGCCTAAAATTTTATAGTTTAACCATAGTTTACAACCATATAATCTCTCTAAAGTACAATCTCCGGATAGCCATCACCATTTAGCATTTCACCTAACATATATACTGCATTTAGCATACACTGACAGTTGCAGTACCAATACTGCAACTAAATAATTGTACATATTGTAAATATTTTCACCTGTATTTCAAACATAGATTTTATAGCCTAAGTGTATTGGATCTGATGATGATCGCTTGACGATCGAAACTGGTCATCCTAGTGTTTTATTAATCTCATGTAATTTATTTCAGGATTAGGGCATAACCCATCTCTTTTGGGTACATTCGTGTTGACCGACTGAAAAGCACTAAACTCTTGTTTACTAAGGCAACACTGAAAATATGGCTTCAAACACCACAATGTTACTTGTTCAAAACGAATTCCTTTGAACAGCCATAGAATAAGTTATGTTACTCTCTGTCTTGCCAGACCATCACCCTTCCCCATAGTAGGCATATGCATGCTTGAGAGGGAATATGCTAAAGCCATTCTCTTGCAAACCGCCCAAGTCCTAGCTGCGGTTCCCGTTAGCTTCGACCAGGTCCTTACCCACTTTAGGTATCAGAGAGTGGATTTGCAGTGGCAACCGCCTTTGAGTGTACTTCAAGTTAAATTTATAATTTTTGTGGGACTCTCCTCCTATTTCTCTATCCTTTCTCTCCAGTCCGAAACCCACCTCCTTTTCTTTATCATCTTCCCTTGGTGGTTAGGTTATTCCTCAGTCAATAATCTACCCAAGATGGCCGTATGTTCGGACGTATTTGATAATCGCTGCGTCTAAATGATTGCAAATTGTGGTCTTTTGAGACCTGAATATTCGATTTTGGTGCTACTTGTTCCTTTTAGTACAAACGTGATGTGAAATATGTGATTTGCTTGCGAAACTCAATTTTCGCTAGAATTTCGATGTTTTGGTGTTCATGCTCAAAGCATGGTGATAGCGTCAGGTTGACGCCATCTTTGAAATTTTGCATTTTTCATTTTTCAAATCATCCTAAATATTTTATTTCTAGCCTCCGGCTAAGTGTAACTTGCCAAATATGTGTGCGTGTTTGTGCTATTTTGTGAAATTCCCTTTCACTTGGTGGTTGGCAAATTTTCTAGATTTTGACCTTGCAATATGCGAAATGGTTCTCGTGGTCAGAAGCCACAAATGGTACCTTGATATGGTTTCTTGTAAGTTTTGTTGACTTTGGTCATTTGTTTTATTTCGATTCACTTAATTTGCTTAATCTTATTTGGTTCTCAACTTTATTTCGTGGTAGTTCCGCGAGTTCTCGGCCTTGCCAGCTTTAAATATTAAGGGGCTCCTCCAATTATTTCTTAGGAGTGTATTTGTGTTTTCATGTTCAACTGTCAAAAGCTGTATTATTTGTTCTATTGTTTGTTAATATATTTTCATATATAAAAACTAGTTTGGGCTACGTTATTCTTTGAGCGATCACAAGACACGGCTCTGGAAAGTTGGCCTTCCCGCCACTCAACTAGCATTGTCTTGCAAATCCTTTTAAAGGTTGTCGTACCTAAGTTTTGGGGGGCGACATAATTGACCCGGTTATTCAAAGAAATGGCTACTACGCTCACCCTGAAAACATGCTTGTCTGTATGTTAAGTGATGAGAGAAAACACATAAGAGATTTAGGCCTCCGACGACTTTTCAAGGCAAGGTCAGAATAGAAGAATGAGTTACGGAAGTTTGTGAGACCTACACTAAACTTCAAAGCTGAAGATTACATCGACATGATCAATTGGGCTGATGTATCAATCACGGAACCACCGATGGCAAAGCACGTAAATGATGAGGACTTAGCCAAGTACATAAGTGAAGCAAGAGAAGATGGCCTGATGCATTCTACTGATTTTCCACGTTTTCCCTGTCATACACAAGCAGTGGAAAGAGTAATCAAGCTTGTAACAGAATCATCACTCTGTGTTTGTGGTCTAGAAGAAAGAAATGGATTTGTCAAAGCCAGAATTGCTTCACACAAGATGATGCCAAAATTTGAAACAAAGAAACACTTTACCTAAAATGTATTTGAATCATTGAACATTGAATATTGATTTAGCTTTGTTATAATGTTTTATTTGTCTATTATTTGCATTTTATGAATAAACGTCTCAATGGTTATGACTTTATTGCTTAGGTTAAGTACCTTTTCTACTCTTTGATTTGGTTCAATATTTTCACTGTATTATAAAAATGAAAGGAGACATTCTAAGTACCTTAAATAAGTTTTAGTCAAGGAAAAATCATTACAATATCAAATCTACCCCTATCTTACTATGACAAAGCCAAAAAAGTACATTTTTAAAGAAAAACCTTAATTTATTCATGTTTTAATACCTACTAAGTGGGCCTATTAAATGACGATGGACAACAAATTTTTATTTTTTGCACTATTTTAGGCGTAGTTTTAATGAAATTGAAATAATAAACATAAAAAACCATCAATAAAATAAAAAATAAAATTCTAGAAAATTAGAAAATTTAAAGACAAAAAATTATGTTCAAGGCTTTTGCGGCACCTCAAGATGTGGTTCTATCACAATAAAACTTTGTAGAATATCGTCTCACATAAAAAGACGAATTTTAATCACTATTAGAAGGGGTGATACAGAAAACTATTTTTTGCCCTATACCAACGTTCCACCCTATTGTCCAGTCTTCTCCTCTCTTCTTCACGCTTTCTTCCACCCCCTTCAGCCACCTGTCTCTCAGTCTTCCTCTCGGTCTCTTTCCTTCCCACTTCATCTCGTGTATCCTCCTGGGTATCCTCTTCTCCATTTGTTTTACATGTCCATACCATCTAAGTCTAGATTTCTCTTCCTGTAATGGTTCCTCCTTCATTAATTCTCTGGTCCTCTCATTTCTTATTCTGTCCATCTTTGTAGCTCCAATACTGCTTCTCAAGAACCTTATCTCACTGGCCTGTATTTTGCTCTTCTCTCTTCCTTTCCTAACCCAGGTCTCCGAGGCATACGTCAGGATAGGGACATCGTCCGATATATGATCTTTTTGCTGTTCTGAGGGACATCCTTGCTCCATAACATGCTTCTCACACTCCTCCGGAATGCTTCTGCCTGTCTCCCCCACTCATTTATTTCTCTATCGTTTCTTCCATTATCTTGTATCTGGCTTCCCAGATACTTGAAACTCACCACTTTCTTCAGCTGTTCCCCACCAATTGTTATTCCCATTGTGGTTCTTTCATTCTTCCTTGTTGTGATCACCATCTCACTCTTACTTATGCAAAATTTCATCTCATATCCTTGTATTATTCCTTCCCACACGTCCAACTGTTCCTGTACCTCCTTGCTTCCCCAAATCATCAGCAAACACCATTGCTTTCATCTTTCCTTCTCCAATTACTTGTGCCATTCGGGTCATTATGTCATCCATCACCACAATGAAAAGTAACAGTGACAGTGCACTTCCTTGTTTCAGGCCGTTTCTCTGTTCCAACCAATCCGATCTCTCTCCTCCCACTTTCACACAGCTCATGCTTCCCTTGTACATCACCTTTATCCTCCTTATAGTCCATTTTTCTACTCCTCTATCCTCCAGGGACTTCCATACTTTGTTTCTGCTAACAGGGTATTTGACAAGGTATCTGACAAGGTATTTAATTTAAATTGGAAAACCTAAAGGAGATCAGAGAAAGTAAAATAAAAGTATGGAAATTGAAAGACAAAACTGTACAGGAAGATTTTCAGGAGAGATTGAAGCAACAAATCCCAGTTATTGAAGTGGAAAACATAGAAGAGGAATGGTCCCACTTTAAAAAGGCATTTGTTGGTGCAGCAGAGAGTGCTTGTGGTAGAACGTCAACAAGAGTGAAAGAGAAGGAGACACCGTAGTGGAATGAGGAAGTGAGGAAAGCAGTGAAAGAAAAGAAGTCTGCATGGAAAGAATGGAACCGGATCAAACGGAAGAAAGCAAAAGAAAGTATCACGACAGCAAACGGAGGTGTAAGAAAGTGGTAGGAGAAGAAAAGAAGAAAAGTTGGGAAGAATTTACACGAAGAATGGAAACAGATGTAAGTGGCAGTAGAAGGATGCTGTATGGGCTTCTAAGAAGTAAGAGGAAAGAAAGAGTTACTACAAAGCTAGTGAAAAAGGAAGATGGAGAGTTGTTAACACACCCAGAAGAGATAAAGGGACGATGGAAGGAGTATTTCGATAAGCTATTGAATGTGAGCAATTGTACTGGTGAGATGGAAGTGACACAACCTGACGACTCTATAACAGAAGATGATATAACAGTGCTGGAGGTGGAATTAGCAGTACAGAAAATGAAGATGGGAAAAGCAACAGGGGTGGATGAAATCAGTGTAGAAATGATAAAGGCTGCTGGACCTGTTGGTATGCAATGGTTGTATCGACTGCTAAAATGTGTGTGGAAACGGAAATGTGTACCAGAAGACTGGGAGAAAGGGCTAATGATACCAGTGTTTAAGAAGAGGGACAAGAAGGTGTGTGATAACTATAGAGGGATCACCCTCATATCACCGATAGTAAAAATACTGGAAAGGATATTAGAAAGAAGAATGAGAAGAAAGGTGGAAGGAGAGTTGCAAGAGGAACAGTATGGCTTCAGGAGTGGAAGATCCACAGTGGACCCAATCTTTAGCTTGAGGCAGGTGAAGGAAAAGAACTGGGAATATGGAGAGGATTTGATCATGACTTTCATAGATCTAGAAAAGGCATATGATAGTGTCCCCAGAGAGAAGGTATGGGAAACCATGGTTAAGAAGAGACTGGGAAGAGAAATGTTGGAAATGGTGCAAGCAATGTACAACAACTGTGTTAGCAGGGTACTGACCCCAGTTGGAAAGACAGATTGGTTTAGTAACAAGACTGGACTAAGACAGGGGAGTGTGCTGTCACCTCTCTTGTTCATAATGGTGATGGATGAAATTGTAAAGGAAACAAAGGAAGCATATGGGCATAAAGAAATGAAGTTACTGTTATTTGCAGATGATATTGTGGTCTGGGGAAGGAACACCGAAGAAGTACAAAAACAACTAGATGCACTGAACGAAAATATTCAGAAGTACGGCCTGAAAATCAATATAGAGAAAAGCAAGACCATGGTGATGACAAGAGGGGCAAGACAAGGAAAGGGCACTGTGAAAATTGGAAGTCAGAGTTTGGAAATTGTGGACACGTTCAAATACCTAGGAAGTGAATTGATGCAAACTGGTAGGTTGGACATGGAGATTGGCAGGAGGGTACAGCAGAGCAATGCATTCTATCAAAGTGTAAGAAAACTTGTTTGGGATAAGGAAGTACCAAGGAAAAGCAAGGAGGTAATGTATAAAATGTACTATGTTCCCATATTAACTTATGTAGCTGAGACTTGGACCCTGACAAGCAGGCAAGAGAGTAGAATCCAAGCCAGTGAAATGAAATTCCTAAGAAGTATGATAGGAAAGACAAGGAAAGACAGAGTGAGGAATGAAGATGTTAGGAAGGAAGTTGGGATGGGAAAACTAAATGAGAGAATTGAGAAGAATAAACTAAGGTGGTTTGGACATGTAAAGAGGATGGAGGAAAATAGAATACCAAGACAGATGCTGGAGGCGAAGTGCAAGGGTAAGAGAGCAAGAGGAAGACCTAGAACAAGGTGGATTGATTCAGTGAAGAACAGCGTAAGAAAAAGGAATCTGGACTGGGACAAGATCGTGGAAGAAGAATGGTGGAAGGAAAGAGGAAAGTGGAGAAGTGCCATAAATACCCCGAACCGGCAGGAGCTGAATAAGGGGAAATGATGATGATGATGATGATGAGTGTTTCACAAGCATAAGTCGCTTCAGGTTTAACGACGAAACAGTAGTGTTGAAATTTAGCAGAGATTTCTCCTTGTATGTTGGCCATGTAATTCATTGTGCTTTTTTTAATTTAAATGTTCTACTTTCTATTGACGGTTTATCATTGGAGTTCCAAGTGAGAATTTCACCAAGATATTTTAATATTTCTATTCTTCTTCTTCTTCTGCTTTTACGGCCTCATTGGACCACTTCAGTCAATCATTTCTTGGTCCTCTTCTTCAGTACGTTTCCTTTCCGAGTTGCCCAGTAGCTTTTCATTCGCTCTGATCTTCTCAGGCGTTCCTCATCTGTAAATACCCTTTTTACTGTATTACGTTTGTCTATTTTAGCCTGAAATCTTATTTTTATATCTTTCTTTTTTTTTTTTAATTTTTTTGTTTTGTTTTGAAAGTCATCCAAGGTTATTTCTAATTCTTTCATATCTTCTCTAATTTCCTTAATCCATCCTACTTATTGTTTCATATTTCAAAGCTTCTCTACAATTTTTCTAGATAATCTGGTTTCTGGTGTCCTCATGATGTGACCAAAAAAAGAAAACCGTTTCTTCCGAATAGTATCAGTGATGGGCTCCAGTTCTCTGTATTCCACTTCATTTGGCACTATCCGCCATTGTCCATCTTTCTGATTTTTTTTAAATTAAAGCATGTACTAGCTATTCTTTTTTCTACTTTTAAATTTTGTTGATTCTGTTTTTCTGAGTAACTTTAAAAAGAGTTTCGCTTCCATATGTCACCTCTGGTTGAACCACTGACTTGTAATGTTTTAAATACTTCTATTATTATAATTTATATTCAAAATGCTACAAAATGCTGTTTATTAAACTGCAAAATACTACAGGGCACCCGAGAATGTTCTCCGCAGTGGGTACGTGCAGCTGTGAGTGGTTGAGTCATGAGTTTTAGTTGGCTGCACTACACTGTGTCCTTCAAACTGGGACTTCCCCGTGTGAGCTGTCGGTGTGTATCGCGATAAGCGTGCGAGACTGCATGTGTTCAGCGTGTAAGCGAGCGTTCAGATAGATTATTATTGGAAGAGTGCAACACTATACAAGCGGTAATGTTTACTACTGAAGAGAGAGTTTCTTTTTTGGTGGAATACATTTTTCGCGAAGGCGATCGGTTTACAGAAAATGTAAAATTAAGATTTCTGGCGCGGTTTCCTAATTCAAAGTGTCCAAACCGTGATACCATTCGGGATTTGGTAAGTAAATTTCGTGTGACTGGCTCAGTTCACGATGTACCGGGAACAGGCAGGCCTACGCTTTTAACAGACGAAAAACTTGATGAAATCTCCGATATAATGCTGCGAAGCCCAAGTAAATCAACACGAAAATTAGCTCAACAAACAGGAATTTCCAAGTCAACAGCACAAGCTTCAGTTGTTCCCTTATAGTGGGCGATGTATGGAAGATAGACATATGCTCTCATGGACTATTTTGTAGAACTTTTCATGCTGAACAATTCTTACACCCATAGTATTTAGATATTTTTAACGGTTTGCCCAGCGTAAGCTTACAAAGCGCTCGGACGCCAGTTTTTTTTTTATCGACTGTTCCATTAAAATCGTTACTGCTCGGCTTTCTTTGATCATAAATAAATTATTTTCTACAGAAATCATACTCGATATATCCTTTACAGAATGGTGAAACCCGCATCAAAATATATCCAGTGGTTCTTGAGTTTACCAGTAACATCCAAGAAACGGGGACTTTATTTTATACTAAGTAGAGATGATGCAAGCGGCAGCCGTGCTACCAACGTAACAGCTGTAGCTAGCTCTCGCAGACGCATGTAGGCGCTGCGGAGAATATTCCCGGACTCACTGTATTTTTATTTAATCTGAACTTCTTAATTGTATTTAATAAATACTAATCATACATACCTGGCACTTTAATCATCCCTATTTCAGTCTTAGTTACCGGAATAGGTCTCAGGAATTGTTCTCCCAAGAAGAGTAAGAGATAGTCGTAAGGTACAATAGAATCTCCATTCAGTTGGATATATTTCTTGTCACGGTTGATAGCTGTCATCACGTCATACGTAATGTTTACCCATGTACGTAGTGACAATCGAGCCATGTGCTTGGAGGTGAACCGACCGCAGTTTCCAAGCAACGTGTCACGAGCAGGATGAGGGTACTCATCTCCGATCAATCCATGGTAGCACACCAGAGTTATATTGTTGAATTGTAGATATCTACTCCAAGGTCTGTGAATATATAACATGATTACTTTGTGATGGCATAAAACCTCTGCGGCACACAAAATGTTTCGTATTCGTAGGGTTGCCAAATGTTCTGTTTTACCCGGAACAATTCCGTCTTTTCTTGTTTTGTTCCGCGTTTCGTTTTAATCTTTAACGGAACGCCAAATATTCTGTTTTTTTGGTTAATTTGATAATATATTAAATTTCGCACCAATTTTCAAATGTCCCGCTTCAGAATTGATTGTAATACACTGAAGAAAATGGAAATTGCAACACCCAGAAGGAGTGGTGCTACATTGCTGCAATTGAACATGCAGGACAAGTGTTCGATTGTGATTCGATGATTACACTTTCAGGTCCCTCTGACTGCGAGTTTGAACAACAATTAACATCCCATTAGCAATGTTCGCCATCATAGGGACAACCACTGGATTGAGTACCCTATCAACGTACTGTCGAGCAGTCATAGTGCCCTCAACAAGCACTAATTGTGATTTCACATTAAAGCCAATGGCTCCCCAGACCATAATGCTTGGTGTTGGCCCTGTGTGCCTCTCGACAATAAGGTCTGGGCGGCTCCTCTCCCCGGTACGTTGGCGCACACGATTCCGGCAATCACTGCGGGCAAGACAGAAGCGCGATTCATCACCAAAGACGACCCTATGCCATTCGTCGACCCACGTCGATCGTTCTCGACACCAGGCCAGCCTTACACGTCGCTGTTGTGGGGTCAATGGAACACCTTCTGCAGAAACACGGGATCGTAAGCCAGCTGCACGCAGGCGATTACCAACTGTCTGTTGTGTAACGTGGGGTGCCACAGCTGCTCGAATTTGCGCTGCCGTTGCATGGGGTTCCATCCGGGCCATCCGAATGATGCGGTGATCCTCTCTCACAGTTGTCTGTCGCGCTGGGCCTGTGCCAGGTCTATGAGTGTGGGTACCTTCATTTGACCACTGCTGCCATACACGTTGTACCGTAGATGCCTGTCGGCCAACACGTGCAGCGACAGTCCTTAGCGATAATCCAGCCTCACACAGCCCAATTATCCAAGCCCTCTCAAACAGCGACAGTTGTTGATAGCGTGCTCTTCTCTGTCATCGAGGCATGTTTGACGGGGAACACTTCACTGCACAGACTGCAAGTCAACTACGCTACACCAGAGTCCGTATACTGGAGTTGATTCCTCCGCAACCAATCACGTGGGGAGACCTGTAGCAACAATCCAATGGGTCTGAAACTTTGATCGTTTACATACCTACATGGCATCGTTCCATATCTTGAAAATCAACACAAACGACCAATGCCTTCATGGTGTTGCAATTTCCATTTTTTTTCAGTGTATCTAGCTTGTTTTCTGGTGATACAGGTGCAAGTTTGGAAGAAAAAATTATTTCTATGTCTGTGTCAGATAGATGGGTACGTGTTATAGATTTATTAGGGGCAACAAAATTAAGGAATACCTTAGTCCTTGTGAACTTAATACTCAGCATTTTCCCCTCCAATGCTTTTAAGAAGAGATCTTTTTTCTGTCATGAATATCAAATGGAGAGATAATAGAAACAGAAGCTCCATTAGTTTGATAAAACAAGAATTGTTCACATATTACAATTATGACGAAAATTGTAGTGAAATTTATCAGAAGGTACTTACAAATAAAAATTCCTTGCAAAGGGTCGTTCAAATGAAAAGCATTTGTAAGTTGCTGGTGTCATAGGCCTATATGATACGTCAGCAATGTCTGGTTTTAATTTTGTGTATTTGATTATGTAATGCTTATTTAATACATATGTGTATTATTTATTACAACATCAAACAACCTTGATTAAAAAGAAACAATGTTTTGGGAAGTGTGTTCCATTTTTCCATTCTTGAAATCTGGCAACCCTACGTATACGACAGAGTCCATGTGGTGCAGCGTGAGTGTGAAGGGAGGAACGATAGTAAAACTGGAGGAGACCAAATCCTGGGGCACAAAATTCTTAAACTACTGAAATATTAATCTAAATGAAACACCAATAGGTACTTTATACATTTATTACAACATTAGAAATGAGTCAGACCGCCTAAAGCCAGGGATGAAAAGAAGTGTGCTTGAGACATTCTTAACCCTGTGTAGGGCGCGGCTGCTCTGACAGGCACAGGATTGTTTTTTTGTGTGTGCCTTCCAGCAGCACGCCGAACGGGACCCTTCCCTCCCAGTAGTTTCAAAACTTTGGTGGTTGGTTCCAACCCGTATGGTCAGTTTGTCTCCAGGCGTCAAGGAAGTGCGTCACACATGTTTTGATCTGACAGGCTCACCGCGCCCAATTATGTTGCAAATCCAAGGTCTGTATTTTTTCACTTTTGATAGCAAATTTGATAGCTGATGATCGTCCAACATCACCCCCTGCCCCCCACAAGAGGTCCATATGCTGTGATAGCACCGTGGAAATAGGAATACGAGGGCTCACGAACTATTCCTGGGTGAAATGCAACCGAGGAATATGCCTACCTCATGCGAAACCATTCTGCGCAACATGCTTTTCAGGCTGCTCTTGCGATCCCACAGCGGCTTTGATGGATGACAACTCCGACTGATTTTTTTCCCCACACATCTCAACTTCATACCTGACCCATTTTTTGAACTTTTTTTTAAGGATAAAAGGTCGCATTTTGATTTATATTCATATCCATGATATGCGAATTTTTCATTTTGACTTGTTTTGGTTTTTGTACCTAAATAAATACTAAGAATTTTTTTTAAACTAATTTTATATTTTTCCCTTATTGTCAACATCCTAAAGATGATTGGTAAATTTTGGTTCAATTTAATACAGCGTTTTAGGGACTTGATGTTTTTTCTAGCATAGTGTGCCTGTCAGGCTCACGGCGCCCCGTTGTTTAGAATCCTTGACCGCGCCTTATGCAGGGTTAAGGAGTCGAGATTGAAGTGGTTCAGTCATTTGATGAGCATTTTCTCTAGTCATCATCATCTTGCACAGTTTCCAGCCACTGGCCGGGTCTGTTTGGAACACAAGCCTCTCCAACGTCTTCTGTCCTCCCACCATCTCTCAGCCTCCACCCTTGTCCAGTCATCTCCTCTCTTCTTCACGCTTTCTTCCACCCCCTTCAGCCACCTGTCTCTTGGTCTCTTTCCTTTCCACTTGGTCTCGTGTATCCTCCTGGGTATCCTCTTCACCTCCATTCGTTTTACATGTTCATACCATCTAAGTCTAGATTTCTCTATACCATCCTGTAATGGTTCCTCCTTCATTAATTCTCTGGTCCTCTCATTTCTTATTCTGTCCATCTCTGTAGCTCCAATACTGCTTCTCAAGAACCTCATCTCACTGGCCTGTATTTTGCTCTTCTCCCTTCCTTTCATAATCCAGGTCTCTGAGGCATAAGTCAGGATAGGGACATAGTACGTCCGATATATGACCTTTTTGCTGTTCTGAGGGACATCCTTGCCCTCTAGTACAGGGTCATTATCTATGTGCACCCCGATAAACATGGCAAGCTAAGCCAGCTTTGACTGGCGCAAATCGTGGATGTGCGTACACGGTTCAGCCGGTGGTTGGCGCCCACTTTCTCACTTTTACCAAACATGTTCAATAATGTGTACTTACAGTGCTCATAGCCGATGCTGAAAATGTCCTCCCTCTCTTGTAACACACAGCTGACAACTACTGATGAAAGAATGGACAATATTCTGAAGTTCCACAGCAGTGATGGCTTCGATTTCATATCTTATGTACTGTTTAAGTTCAGTTCACAGTAATCACAATACTCACTAAACGTGCAACACTAACGTCTAAGCTTTCCAGATACACGTCCATATGAATGACAAAACTCATGTGAACAAACGATATGAGTCAGTGGAGTGGGGTATTGCGAGGTCCGCACCTGGCCAGCCCAATGAGTGGACGTGGCAAACAATTGCGTCATTTGGCTGGCCAGGTGCGGACCTCGCAATACCCCACTCCACTGACTCATATCGTTCAGTGAGCTATCTGAAACAAGACGAAAATTTCGAAAACTTATTTTCCAAGAAGACCAATGCCTAATGCCAGTACAATTAGGAGGCTCACTAAACGATTCAAGAAAACTGGCTCCGTAAATAATAAAAAAGTTAACAGACAACAAAAATTAGACGAGATCGTTGTCCATTCTTTCATCAGAAGATGTCAGGTGTGTGTTACAAGAGTGGGAGGACATTTTCAGCATCGACTAAGAGCAAAGTACACATTATTGAACATGTTTGGTAAAAGTGCGCGCCAACCATCAACTGAACCGTGTACGAGCGCCCGCGATCTGCGCCAGACAATGCCGGCTTACCATGCCGTGTTTATCGGGATGCACATAGATAATGACCCTGTAGAATACACAAAGCCTATTTCAGAAGGGAGATAATTGGCAAGAGACCAAGAGGTAGACCTTGAGATGGGTGGATGAAGCAAGTCCATAGAGCTTTGACTAAGAGGAGCGTAGAATGGAGGACAGTGGTGAAAGAAGAATGGTGGCAGGACAGACAGCAATGGAAGGGGCTTATTCATTCCCTCACCCGGCCTGATGGAGTGGAGAATCAATGATGATGAGTACACCTTAGTCAATAAAATTGAATTAATATACATTAATTAATGCAATGTACCAGTTTTGGCCATAATTATGGCCTTCAGCAGCAATGTTTTCTAAAAGAAAAGAAACTATTGTAATTATGAGCAACTTGACTTATTTCCTGTAACTCCTAAGAGGAGCATAGGGCATTAAAGAATTTCCGCCATCGGACTCGGTTCTGCACCATTGTCTATGCCCTCCACCTTCAGGTGTTCCTCGGCCTGCCTCTTCTTCTAGTGCCTTGTGGGTCCCATTCCAGTGCTTGTCTGGCGATGTTGTTTTTATCACGTCTTAGCGTGTGCCCGATCCATCTCCACTTCCTGCGCCGCAGCTCAATGTCAATAGGTGTGTGTTTAATTCTGTTCCATAGTTCTCCATTGAAAATGATCTGTGGCCACCATATCCTCAGGATATTCCTCAGACTCTTGTTCACAAAAGTCTGAAGACTTCTGATTAGTTGTTTATTTGTTTTCCAGGTTTCGCAACCATACAGCAGGACCGACTTGACATTCATATTAAAGATGTGCAGTTTAGTGTTGATGATAAGCTCTCGAGATCTCCAGATCGGTCTTAGCATTGCAAATACGCCTTTGGCCTTGTTAATCCTATTCTTAATATCTTCTATTGTTCCTCTATATGTGGTGACAATGCTTCCCAGGTAACAAAACTGTTTGACTCGTTCAATTACGAGCAAAGCTTCGTAATAATAATTTATTTGGGGTTTTCTATGATTTTTTTTTTAATAGTTAAAAACATATCTGTAGCAATGTGGACTTTAATTTGATGATATAAAAATAATTTTATAAAAATGACATCGATCTAAATAGTTGGTATAGTATATTCCTATAAAATAGATTAAAAAGATTTTCTTTAAAAATATCTTGGGATGGTAACCCCACGCATACGATACTACTGTATAGCCGGTACCATAAAACAAATAAAGCGCCAAGTTCCATTAAGAGCACCTCTTCGAAACAAATCACTCTCAAAACACCCGAGTGCAGAGCACCTCTTCGAAACAAATCCCCCTTAAAACACCTGAGTGCACCAATTTTTTAAACTAACATCTGATCGATATCGTCCCATCCGCTTAGACTGAAATTATCCAAAAACGCATCAATAATTTTCATCCAGATCAATGGTTTTTGCCTAGACCAATAATTGCTAGTAAGCGCATTAGCTAATGTATACACCCCTGGCTTTTGTCATGCACAGTGCGGGTAGTCACGCATCAATAATCTTTATCCAGGCGAATGGTTTTGCCATTTAATACTTTTTTACATAATTACAGTGGAACGTGGATAATTCAAACTTCTATAATTCGAAATCTTCTTTACTTCGAATTTTTCTCTTGGTCCCCAGCATTTTATATACAATCAATGCTAAAAAATCAATCGGACGCCAAACAGTTGGGTTAGTTCTCGAAAATACTGTTCCGAGTGCAACACAAGCAACAAATCACATCACAGAACTTGGTGGTTTTTTTTTAGTAGAAATGACGTAAGTGGTTCTGTTTTCCGTTCCTTAAATTTGTTAGGTTCTTTTGTAATGGATGTGAGACTTAATTGTAGGAAACAGGTAAAAATCTCAAACTATTTTGAAAAACAGTAGATTTCTCTAAGACTTAACTAGATTGCTGGATTACTACTGTCGTTAAATATGTGAATAGTACATTTTGGTTTTATTTTTCCTTTAGAAACTTTAAGGTTCTTCACAATACAGTCCTTATACAGTAGTCCTACCGCTGTCTGTTAATCTGATTTGTTGAACGTAAATCATTATGTAAACGTAATACAATATATTTTCTCTATCGTTTTCAAAGAACCTTCTTAATTCGAATTTTTGGATAATTCGATTTTTTTTACTGGTCCCTTGAGGTTCGAATTATCCAAGTTCCACTGTGCAATATTACGTGTACCGTATGGTGTATTTTGTAACCCATATCTTGGCAACTATGAACTGTCGTCAATGTGTGCGTCTGAATAACAGTTGAAGATACCTCATGCGCCTCAGAAACATGGCTGGCCGTCGTTGAATGAGCAAGAAATTAAAAAAACTATTTATGTATTATAACAAATATTTCCAGTGCAGCCATGATAATTCACAGTAATTTCAATTCTTAATGACTAGGGATACAAATTTTTTGGTGATTTCAAAGTGAAGAAAGCGGATATTTAAAGTGGAAAATTTGGTGGTTTCAATTACACTTTTCGGTACTTTAAAATGCTAAGTTTTAGGCGGGATAATTCTTATATCACGGATAAGTAACCCCTGGCACTACAGCCCGTGAATGGCCCAGGCCTGCCAAGCGACTGCTGCCCAGCCATTTGGCCTGCAGATATTGGGGTGACGCGTGATCAGCGCATCGGGTCCCTTCGGCCGTTAATCTTGGGTTTTTGTGATCGGGGCGCTGCGTCACTGTCAGACAGCTACTCAATTGTCCTCAAGAGGCTGAGTGCACCCTGTTCCAGCCCTCACGTCAGTTTCTAAAATCCCTGACGGAGCTGGGAATCGAACCCGAGGCCTCCGGGTGAGAGGCAGGCGCACTACCCCAACATTACGGGGCCAGCATATCATGGATAACATGCATTAAATATTAAAATACTGTACACTAACGACTAACGACAAATTTCACAGTCATCCTTCAAAGTATACTTCAGTGATAAGATCCAAATTCTCTTATGACAAACGGTGACGCATATCACTCAACATGGTAGTGTAAGCTGAAAGAAACCATTCACAGTCAGAGTTTGAACAGGGTATCCAAATGGTCAACACAGATTCTGAGAACTTTTGGAAATGCAAATGTAATTCCTTGCAAAACTCCAACAATGTCCGTGCATCTGCTTCTTGATTAAAGTGTTACCGGTATATGTTTTTTTTCTTTTTTGCATGCTTATAAAATCAATTTCAATATTTTAACCAACAGTTTTGTTTTTGCTATAACTGCGGATAATTCGCGGAAGTACGTACATTAATTGCCGCGAATTATCAGGAGTGCATTGGGATAACAAAAAAGAAGCTAAAATTTGCATTTTCAAGCAGAATTCGTGAAATTTTGTGAGTAAAAAAAACACACTTTTTGCTAATTTTAGGGCTATTAACCCATTCCAGTCATAATTTAATGGTCACATTATTGACTGTGAAATCAGATTTTATTCACCCGGCAGTGATCTGAGATATCCATAAAATACAAACCAATAACGATATTTTACTGAAATTTTGTATGCATCAGCGAGTTTCCTTATATGGTACTTTTTTCTAACTAAGGTATGTTTTAATTGCGCAATTACATTGTGAACAATTGATTATTAAGTTTTAATAGTAGTCCATGCCCAGATGCCATCTTGAAAGTATTGAGTGGCTGTCATTTTGCCTTGATAATACCAAGTTACATATAAGGTTCTACTGCATCACGAATTTTCGTTGTTGCTGCTCTAAAGCATAGAGAGTAATTTATTTTTAAATTATGAAATTTCAAGATGGCCACTGCACACTAACACGGACGGAGGATCTGACTGGAATTGATTTATTGGAAACCCCACTGTATCCGTTCAAAGGATATACAACAGGATTATTGTTCCATTATTTCAAGATTCTGGCAAGTTATACGGAAACTAGATAGGAATACACGATCGCAAATAAAGCAATGCGTCCCCGCAAGTAGAGCTCATCATATGATTTATGTGTTAATGAGATAACCCGCGACCAGAGCTCATCAAATGACGTTAATGGGTTAAAATAGATTACCACATCTGTACTGCTTCATTTAATAATTCATAAAATTCGCAGTCGCGAACTTTTCTATCCCTACTAATGACTCCCAAAAGGGTATGAAAATCATATATTTTCAATAGTAAGCCAGGTAGAAGTGTAAAAGCCAGGATTTGGTCTGCATAGGGAACAATAACATGAGGCCACCAGACCCAGAGAGACTTTGTAAATTACTGCATGCCTTATGAAGGAGTAACCCGGCCCTGACAGCCTACAGCAGTATATCCTTGAAGAGTGTTTTCACAGGTATTGAATTCAAAGAAGTAATAATTACAAACCCAAAGAGTAGTGTCTCAAGGAACCCTAAACCAACTTTCGAGCATCCAACGATGACAATGTGCTCATTTACAGCAACTTTATGTTTGCTGCATAGCCTCCGGTTCATGAAGAGCAGAGAGAAAGGGATGTCTGATGGCTGGTTGATCACATCCAGATTGGGCATATTATTTTCCAAAGATGGTTCATGGTATTCTATCGGTGAACGAGGCTTCACTGGTATCAGTTCTCCCACCACAGTAACAATACCGCTTTGCAATTCCTGGAATCATAATGAGATTTACATGGAGTGTGGCATGATACGGAGACGAGACATGGACACTGAGGAAAGAGGACGAAAGGAGACTGAAAGCATTTGAGATGTGGGTTTGGTTTGCTATAAACCAGGGGTCTAAATACTATGGCCCATGGGCCAACACCGGCCCGCGAGCACCAACAATCCGGCCCGCCGTAGTTTAAATCGAACAAAATAATAATTAGGTGTTTTTATTTTTATATAACAGTCACACGGCCAGAGGTAACCTATGCTAGGGAAACTATTTTCAAAACTACTAATACAGCTGAAATACGAGGGCTATTCCAAAACTAAGGTCCGGTCAAAAAAAAACCATCCAAAATCAAAATTGTTTCCAAAACAATTGTTTTATTGACATTCCTTACATCTTCCTCTATTTTTCTACATAATTTCCATACTTATTTACACATTTGTCACATCGTTCCACAAGCTTTTGAATGCCTAAGTCGTAGAACTCGGCCGCCTGCGAAGCTAACCAGTCTTTAAAAGCTTCTTTCACTTCATCATCTGTGTCAAAGTGCTTGCCACCAAGAAACTCCTTTAGGTAGCGGAACAGGTGGAAATCACTTGGCGCCAAGTCCGGACTGTATGGTGGGTGATCCATCTGTTCCCATCCAAATTTCTTGATTAGAGTTTGCATGTCATTCGCAGTATGGGGTCTGGCATTGTCATGCAACAACAACACTCCAGACGACTAAAGACCACGTCGCTTATTCTGGATTGCACGTCGAAGTTTAGTCAGGGTAGTGCAGTAGGTGGCTTTATTGATCGTTGTCCCTGAAATAGTGAATCGTCGATCTTCACGAATTTTGTCGTCAACCGCATGAACCAACTCGTCTGAAATCGTTGATGGTCTGCCAGAGTGGGGTTCATCGTGCACATTTTCCCGTCCTTCATTAAAGGCTCGCACCCACTTGCGCACTTTACTGTCACTCATTATGTTAGGACCGTACACTTCAGTAATCTGCCGACTGCCGCAGATATGTTTCTTGCAGACAGAAACCGTATCACTGCCCTTACTTTACAATCGGCAGGCTGATGAATTGTCTTAAACATTGTGAACTGACACTATCAACAGCACACAGCAACAGTAACAACGCTACTAGCGGCTTTTTCCGCGCAAGGCATCCAGGAGTCAGCGCGCATGCGTGTTTTGCCCTTGGCGCTGCTTTCAAATATTTATGGCGAACCGGACCTTACTTTTGGAATAGCCCTCGTAGATAAAATACTTAAAACAGAACGAAGAATAATTAGGACATGCATAAATAAGCAATATCAAGTTAATGGTCATTGGAGAATAGTGTTACAGCTGTGTTAAGAGGCTGTAACGCTCTAAAACCCCAATAAAGCCAGCCATAAGGGATAAGAGGAACGCAAACAGTGCAATTAATACACACACAACTGTTGCCTTATGGTAATAACACTGTGGCTGCAAGCTTTCAACACTAACGCTAACAAAACATCTTCTTCTTTCTCTTTGCATCATTCCCACTCCTATGTGGGGTCGATATTTCTGACAGCTCTCCTCCATTTAACCCGGTCATGCACATCCTCTTCTGACAACTGTTTTTCTCTGAGGTCCTCCTGTACACAATCCATCCATCTTCGTTTAGGTCTGCCTCGCATTCTCACTCCCTGTATTTGCATTAGCATCTTCCTCCCCACGTAGGATTCCTCCCTTCTTCTCACATGCCCGTACCATTGAAGTCGGCTACAACGATGATGGATGGTGTTCAGGAGGATCACAGGGAAAAACAGTTATCGGTAAAAGATGTACAGGACCAGGCTAAATGGAGGAGAAATATCGACCCCACATAGGAGTGGGAATGATGTATAGAAAAAGAAGATGTTGTTGTAACTTTCAACTGACAATGGTTTGCAGTGTGGATTATGTTTACTAATGAAAATTATCAGCAGTGACTTCAAATTTGGATTTATACATATTTTTTGTATAATACACTTGGGAGAATGATTTTGCACACAGATAATAGTGTCAAAATTGGGAAACAAAAATCCCTCTCGGCACGCCGGAAGACGGAGGTAGATTTCACTGAGCAAAGAAGAATATTTCGAATTCACTAAATTTGCCAATTGTTGAATACCTACAAAAGTTCCACTTGTTTAGCAGACCAGAAGCCCCATCTTTTCAAATTCCGAAAACATTTTGCTCATCCCTTGGCGTAAGGATAGTTCATATCAAAAATTATTTCAGACAAAAGTTTTAGGTAATTTTTAGAGGTTTATTAACTATTTTAAACAGTTCTGATGTTGTGCCTATTAACTCTCCAAGTGCTGAATGTTTCACTCTTAAGTTCTAAGCATTTTTAAGACAGCGTGCAGATATATTTAAAAAAAAAATAATAAATACAAATTTGTTACTATATATGGCATATTATATATCAGTGTATTCAGGAAAAATTAGAGAATAAGATAATAGGTTGTTTTACTTACAAGTATCCAGTAGAAGTATAATGGATGTTTAGTCAGATAAAAAAAAATAAAGAAAATAATTCCATTTTAGAGGTTGGTCACAAGCACTACTTTATCTATACTAATATAATAAAGCTGAAGAGTTTGTGTGTTTATGTGTTTAAACACGCTAATCTCTGGAACTACCAGTTCTATACGAGCGTTTAAAATCACTCTGTTGAGTAAAATATCATGGCCACTACTGTACCTCAAACACTCGTATAGAATATCTCTGTTGAGTATAATATTATGGCCACTCCTGTACCTCAAGCACTCCTATAGAATCTCTGTTGAGTATAATATTATGGCCATTACTGTACCTCAAACACTCGTATAGAATCTCTCTGTTGAGTATATTATTATGGCCACTACTATACCTCAAAAACGCATATAGAATCTCTCTGTTGAGTATAATATTATGACCACTGCTGTACCTCAAAATCTCGTATAGAATCTCTCTGTTGAGTATAAGATTATGGCCACTCCTGTACCTCAAACACTCTATAGAATCTCTCTGTTGAGTATAATATTATGGCCACTACTGTATGTTGGTATGATGAGCTCTTGGGACTTCGTGGAGGAGTCCCGTGTGGCCCTTAGGATAAATAGATTGGACACCCTTGCTATAAACCAACTACTAATCTTTGCACAGTAAATTTTGATTTTCTAATCCATTGTCTTACCTCAGGAACAGCAACATTTTTTGAAAAGAGAGTGTAGTAGAGAGTGAAGGTGTCACTCATTAACATGATACGTCGCATAAAGAAGTTGCTGTGCATCTGGAAGACGGGGGACATAACGAGATGTTTAATTCTTCCGTGTTGTTCAAAACTAAGTTGATCAAAGCGTACAAACTCATCAA
Source organism: Meconema thalassinum (assembly GCA_946902985.2). Taxonomy (NCBI): domain Eukaryota; kingdom Metazoa; phylum Arthropoda; class Insecta; order Orthoptera; family Tettigoniidae; genus Meconema; species Meconema thalassinum. Next base: position 160,409,447 of record OX336400.1, read on the forward strand.
TACAGTAGTTAGCTCTGATGTAATCGGGGTTGTGCAGTCGAGTGATGATCGCCAATGCTATGATGGTCTTGTCGCACATCATAACAAACGGCTTCAACAGGCTCCCCTCCTCTTCAAAGGCCTTCGAGATGTCTGTTTCAATAGTATCCCTCTTATGGATGTGGACCAACAATTCTATTAATTCGTCATGATCTGCCTTGACAGCTGGTCGCACCACCATCTCCCTAGGTAAATCAAAGAAAAAGTCATATTTAAATAGTAATTAATGACTGATAATACTGTAGCTAGTCTAGAGATAAGAGGCTAGACAGAGACTGATTTTGCTAAGAAATTTCAATTTTCTGTTTAAAAAGGTTTTAGATAATACAAAGCCTGCTGAACTATTTTGTGCATTTATTTTCTATTGCTCATCATTAAGTGCATTAGAAGGGAAAATCCGAAGAGGAAGAAGAAGGTTTCAGATGCTGGATTCCATCAAGATTGATAAATTGTATGAACTGATTAAGGAAGCCAACAGTGAACCAAATGCCCTTGTATTTGCAGATGACGATCTGATAAGGGGAGAAACGGAAGCTAAAGTACAAAAGAAGCTAAATTCCTGGAACAACAAGTTTAAGGAGTTCCAGCTAAACATCAGCAAAACCAAGACCGTAGAAATGACTATCAACAGAGACGGTACCAGTTCTAACATCTTTTTGGAGGGAACTAAATTAGACTCTGTCTTCAACTTCAAATATCTCGGAAGCACCATCTCAAAGGATAACACTGTTTAGCAAGAAGTACTCAACAGGACACAGAAAGCGTCACATTTTTACAGTCAAGTGAGAAACCTACTATGGGACAGCAACATACCCCTGAAAGCAAAATTAACCATGTTCAATACTTACTTTGTACCAATTCTGGTGTATGAACTGGAGACATGTACTTTACTGGATAAAGACCTTAAGAAAATCCAAGCAACAGAAATGAAATTCATTAGAACCATGAATCAAAAGACCAGAAAGGACAAGATCTGAAATGAAACAAATAGGAAAGAAGCTGGGATACAGGAAACTGTTGCAAATGTTATAGACTCCAGTGGTATGGACATGATGTGAATGAATAACACTAGAACAGCAAGGGACTACTTCAACAGAGAACTGAAAAGGAAAAGACCAAGGGGAAGATCCAGAAAACGATTGATTGAGACCATGAAATAGAAGTGGAGAAAAAGGGCTGAAATGGGAAGAAGTTGTAGAACAAAAGTTGTACAATTACAGAAAGCAGTGGCGAGCGTTTGTCTATTCGAAGAAGAATCTATTGCAGGTTCCGTGTTGACGTTTTCAGTATAACAAATTTCAAAGTTTCCGCCTAATCAACACTCGTTTATTATTTTAGTTGGCGTCTTCTGGGTACATGTTTCGGAATTTGTTCCAATTCCTTCTTCAGCCCTTTATAATTCATATTAGGAGCATCATTACATAGACCAAAAAAGACCTCGTCCATGTAGAAACATATCACACTAATATTAAAATACAATAAAAACTAATTAAACACTTTAAAACATGACAAGCTTATGGACAATACAAACAAATAAAACAATAAAACATTCCTGCTTTTAATAGCCACTTAATTACACATTCTTGTTAGGTGCCATGGTCAAATTGTGCAGTCGTTAATCACTTTTTGTGACACTAAAATAATGTGCTCTTTGTTTTTTTTTTTTTTGTTCACAAAAAGTGATTAACGACTGCGCAATTTGACCATCGCACACCTAACAAGAATGTGCTTAATAGTGATTATGTAATTAAGTGGCTATTAACAGCAGGAATGTTTTATTGTTTTATTTGTTTGTATTGTCCATAAGCTTGTCATGTTTTAAAGTGTTTAATTAGTTTTTATTGTATTTTAATATTAGTGTGATATGTTTCTACATGGACGAGGTCTTTTTTGGTCTATGTAATGATGTTCCTAATATGAATTATAAAGGGCTGAAGAAGGAATTGGAACAAATTCCGAAACATGTACCCAGAAGACGCTAACTAAAATAATAAATGAGTGTTGATTAGGCGGAAACTTTGAAATTTGTTATACTGAGCGTTTGTCTACCGCACCCGGGAAACTGGAGACGGAAAAGGATGATGATGATGATGATGATGAGCTGATGAAACGTGCTGCTGAAGACCGGATAAGGTGGAGAGACCGACCCTGAGGAAACCTGCCATCAGGCAGATAAACTGATGGTGATGATGATGACTCATCATCAATTTCCGTTTTCCAGCTTAGGCCAGGTCGGAGCAAATATGACAACCCCTTCACTCAACTCTGTCTGTCCACCATCCTTCCTCAACCACGGAACTCCATTCAAGGTACCATTCTCTCATACTGTCCTTCACCAAATCCATCTACCATATTCCAGGTCTTCCTCGCCCCCTCTTTCCAGTCGTCTGTCTCTCCATCACTTGTTTCATCATTCATCCTTTTCACAGTCCTTATCATCTCAATCTGTTCTGCTCCAGTTTATCATTCAGCTTCTGTATATTCACTTCCTTTCGAATGTCTTCATTCCTCACTCTAGCTCTCCTAGTCTCCCATATCATACTCCTCAGGAATTTCATTTCAGCTGCCTGTATTCTACTTTTATCTCTCCTGGTCATCGGCCGAGTTTCTGCTCTATACGTCATTATTGGTGAGTAATATACATCACTTCTTTAGCCTTGAGTGGTATGTCATCATTAGAGCTCGGATTTTTAGGTGCTAAAAATCAGGAAAATATTTATTTTTTACGTATTGAAAATACCTGAAATATGTGACAAAAAAGTTAAAATATTTAATTATTATTTAGTTTATTAATGTGAATATAAACAATATGCAGTACTCACGAATGCAATTTATTCTATGTCTCACTGACTACTGAAGCATTACAATACACAACGAGTTACATCTTCAGGTTGTCCATCACAAATGGCCGACGATTATCGTGAAACACCTTCTGAAGGCGCGAAACTGGGGCAATATGTTTCTTGCTCTTGAGGTGTCGTGTAACTTGAGATTGCTGTTCAGAATTGATTGCTTTCCCACATGGCTGGCAGAACAGAACACCCCCATCAGAAGTAAAATTATCTTTAAATTCTGCAACATACTGCTGCAGACGATAACTTTTAGTTGCTTTTACTTTAGGCATCGTAGAACTGCCTTAAACTCCACAGTGCCAGAAATGAACTGCATGTAAGTGGCACTAGTTCTAGATAGCCGGGGGGGAGGTCTAGCTATGGCCAAGGAAATCCCCGGCTTCCACAGTGAGTGGCATGGGAGCGACAAGTTAAGAATAACACAGTTGCAAGCTGACATACGCTCCGCATGAAGATTAGATCACTCACAGATTCTTCCCCGTTGAAGTAACACAGAACAAAAATGCAATGAACTGAAAGATCTAGCATACTGATTTTAAAAAAGTGTAAATATTATGTCTTTTTATGTGCTAATAAGTGAAAAGTAGGAATTTATGTATTTATAGAAAAAATGCTTAAAATATGTATTTACATAAAAAAATATTTTATTGTCATTTAGACTTTCACGGCCCGTGTTATTATTCATAATGTTGAATTTTGGGCTTATGCCGTGTTTTATTATATTGCAATTCGACGCGTTTCGAAAGAAACCATGTCTTTCATCGTCAGGAATAATCTGGAATACGACAATGTTGCTAAGAGAAAGCAACGAAGAACATATAGAAGGTGCCCAAAGATGGACGCCATTATAGCCCCATGTTAGGAACAACGGAAAGCAGCAGTGAATTACTTTCTCAAGGTTCTGATAATAGGTAGCCAGGATTCACTTAGATTGTAGCCGGTGCCGCGGTTGAAATTATCTGGGTGTTTACGTATTTCAACCGCCTCCCTGATGATTCTGGGACGATATTGCTTTATACGGGCAAGAACATCCACCCCTTGGAACATGACATCATGGCCAGGTGTTAAAGCATGATCGGCAACAGCTGATTTATCAGGTTGAATGAGCCTGATACATCTATTATGTTCCTTAATGCGAGTGCATATTGTTCTCGAAGTCTGCCCGATGTAAACCTTGCCACAAGTACAGGGAACTCTGTAGATACCCGGTTGTTGCAATTTAGGCAAACTGTCCTTAGTTGGTCGCAGGAGTTGCCTAATCTTAACAGAAGTTCCAAATACAGTCCGTATGTTGTATCGACGTAGGATTTTAGCAATACGATCCGTTGTGTTATGTATGTACGGAAGGTAAGCAGTTCCTCTTACATCTCTTTTCTCAACTGACGTCCTATTATTATTTGTTGGTTTCAGAACCGTAGAAATCAAAGCCTTGCTATAACCGTTGCTCTCAAAGGTGGTTCGCAGGGTGTTAATTTCTTCTTGTAAAGAAGACACTTCACAAATCCTCCTAGCCCTGGTAGTTAGAGTTGTAAGGATACCATGTTTCTGGGCAGGGTGATGGTGAGAACTTGCGTGGAGATATCTATTGGTGTGTGTTGGCTTACGAAAAACGCTGTGTCCTAAAGATCCATCCTCTTTCTTGGTGACGAGAACATCTAAAAAAGGTATTTTGCCGTCAGATTCCTTTTCCATGGTGAAACAAATAGAAGGGTGCTGGAGATTAAGGTGATCCAGGAAATGGCTAAGATTTTCCTCACCTTCCGTCCAAACAACGAACGTGTCATCCACATAACGCCACCAGATCTTCGGTTTGAAAGGAGCCGACGACAAAGCTTTCTCTTCAAAGTTCTCCATGAAGAAATTAGCCACAACAGGAGAGAGAGGACTACCCATGGCCACACCATCAGTCTGCTCATAAAAATTCCCATTCCATAGAAAGTAGGAGGAGGTCATGCAGTGATAAAAAAGTCTTGTGATGTCTTCAGGAAAAAAGCCATTAATGAGAGACATAACACCATCAATAGGTACTCTCGTAAACAGAGACACCACGTCGAGACTCACTAGAATATCACCCGGCTGAAGTGTTATAGCTTTTAACTTTTCCACGAAGTGTGTGGAATCCTTAATGTACGAAGGCGTGTTACCCAGAAGCGGCTGAAGTAGTCTACCTAAGTATTTGGAAAGGGCATATGTAGGAGAACCAATCGTACTAACAATAGGTCTAAGAGGAACATCTTCCTTATGTATTTTAGGAAGACCATAGAGTCTCGGAGGAATAGCATCCCCTGGAAGGAGAGTCTTCGCTGCATCCGCTGGAATAGATGATTGCTTGATCAATTTGACGGTGACATTTGAGTAGCGAGTAGTAGGATCACGACTATTAATCCTATATACAGGATCTGATAACAAAGACGAGATCTTGGAATCATAATCAACCTTATCCAATACCACTGTCGCGTTACCCTTGTCAGCGGGGAGAACGATAATATCAGAATTGTCCCTTAGATCTTTAAGTGCCCGGCTTTCGCCTTGTTTTAAGTTGGTGTTAGGTGGCTTAGCTGTCTTGAGAACTCGGGAACATTCTTGCCTGGCTTCCTCGGCCTCTTCAGGTGTGAGGTGATGTACTGAGGATTCTACCTCACACCTGAAGAGGCCGAGGAAGCCAGGCAAGAATGTTCCCGACTTCTCAAGACAGCTAAGCCACCTAACACCAACTTAAAACAAGGCGAAAGCCGGGCACTTAAAGATCTAAGGGACAATTCTGATATTATCGTTCTCCCCGCTGACAAGGGTAACGCGACAGTGGTATTGGATAAGGTTGATTATGATTCCAAGATCTCGTCTTTGTTATCAGATCCTGTATATAGGATTAATAGTCGTGATCCTACTACTCGCTACTCAAATGTCACCGTCAAATTGATCAAGCAATCATCTATTCCAGCGGATGCAGCGAAGACTCTCCTTCCAGGGGATGCTATTCCTCCGAGACTCTATGGTCTTCCTAAAATACATAAGGAAGATGTTCCTCTTAGACCTATTGTTAGTACGATTGGTTCTCCTACATATGCCCTTTCCAAATACTTAGGTAGACTACTTCAGCCGCTTCTGGGTAACACGCCTTCGTACATTAAGGATTCCACACACTTCGTGGAAAAGTTAAAAGCTATAACGCTTCAGCCGGGTGATATTCTAGTGAGTCTCGACGTGGTGTCTCTGTTTACGAGAGTACCTATTGATGGTGTTATGTCTCTCATTAATGGCTTTTTTCCTGAAGACATCACCAGACTTTTTTATCACTGCATGACCTCCTCCTACTTTCTATGGAATGGGAATTTTTATGAGCAGACTGATGGTGTGGCCATGGGTAGTCCTCTCTCTCCTGTTGTGGCTAATTTCTTCATGGAGAACTTTGAAGAGAAAGCTTTGTCGTCGGCTCCTTTCAAACCGAAGATCTGGTGGCGTTATGTGGATGCCACGTTCGTTGTTTGGACGGAAGGTGAGGAAAATCTTAGCCATTTCCTGGATCACCTTAATCTCCAGCACCCTTCTATTTGTTTCACCATGGAAAAGGAATCTGACGGCAAAATACCTTTTTTAGATGTTCTCGTCACCAAGAAAGAGGATGGATCTTTAGGACACAGCGTTTTTCGTAAGCCAACACACACCAATAGATATCTCCACGCAAGTTCTCACCATCACCCTGCCCAGAAACATGGTATCCTTACAACTCTAACTACCAGGACTAGGAGGATTTGTGAAGTGTCTTCTTTACAAGAAGAAATTAACACCCTGCGAACCACCTTTGAGAGCAACGGTTATAGCAAGGCTTTGATTTCTACGGTTCTGAAACCAACAAATAATAATAGGACGTCAGTTGAGAAAAGAGATGTAAGAGGAACTGCTTACCTTCCGTACATACATAACACAACGGATCGTATTGCTAAAATCCTACGTCGATACAACATACGGACTGTATTTGGAACTTCTGTTAAGATTAGGCAACTCCTGCGACCAACTAAGGACAGTTTGCCTAAATTGCAACAACCGGGTATCTACAGAGTTCCCTGTACTTGTGGCAAGGTTTGCATCGGGCAGACTTCGAGAACAATATGCACTCGCATTAAGGAACATAATAGATGTATCAGGCTCATTCAACCTGATAAATCAGCTGTTGCCGATCATGCTTTAACACCTGGCCATGATGTCATGTTCCAAGGGGTGGATGTTCTTGCCCGTATAAAGCAATATCGTCCCAGAATCATCAGGGAGGCGGTTGAAATACGTAAACACCCAGATAATTTCAACCGCGACACCGGCTACAATCTCAGTGAATCCTGGCTACCTATTATCAGAACCTTGAGAAAGTAATTCACTGCTGCTTTCCGTTGTCCCTAACATGGGGCTATAATGGCGTCCATCTTTGGGCACCTTCTATATGTTCTTCGTTGCTTTCTCTTAGCAACATTGTCGTATTCCAGATTATTCCTGACGATGAAAGACATGGTTTCTTTCGAAACGCGTCGAATTGCAATATAATAAAACACGGCATAAGCCCAAAATTCAACATTATGAATAAAAAAATATTTGTTTACCTAAAAATCCGAGCCCTAGTCATCATCATCATCATCAGGATATCCTTCCGGCAAGCCGGGTAGGAACATTGTGAACGATATGGCTCCATTTAGTCCTGTCCTGGTACAGCTTCCCCCACTCCACAGCATCCCATGTTACTCCTCTCCTCATGAGATCTTCCGTAACCTGGTCTGTCCATCTCTTCCTAGGGCATCCAATCGGTCTTCTTCCTGGCACCTCCATCTACAAATACTGGCTTGGAGTTCGGGTCGGATGCATCCGCTTCACATGACCTAACCACTTTAATCTCTCCACACTCATCCTTTCCCCCATGGTCAAGTTCACCTGCATGTCTCTCCTTACATATTTATCCCTGACCCTGTCTCTTCAGTATTTTGTAGGTCTGACCTAAGGAACTGCATTTCACATGCTTGTAATTGACTCTCTTCTCTCTTATTTATAGCGGCTTCGGTGGCGTAGTCAGTAGCATGCTGAGCTTCTATTCCCAAGATAGGGGGTTCAAACCCGGCCGAAGTCGTCTGAATTTTCAAGAGCGTTAAAATCCTTCAGTATGCCTTCCTTCGGAGGGGAAGTAAAGCCAACGGTCTCATGTCATAGATTTATGGCATGTAAAAGAACCTTCCACTAATTAAACTTGTGTGAAGCTAAATTAGCAGGTTAGATTTCGTTGAAACTCTCTATCAAAGTTCCAGTGTTCACCATTAGGTGTCGGTGACATCTGGTAGCGAAAGTTGGAACTACTTGAAATTGAACGAAACTTGTAGCTCACTTTATGGATGTCCTCATTGAAGCAGCTACAGCCTCTGGTGAGCTGAACATGTCCTCGGACACCCCCGGCACTAAAAGCCATACGCTAAATAAATAAATAAATAAATAAATCTCTTATTTATGACACAGGTCTCCAGACTATACGTCATGATTGGCAGGAGGTAGGTTTTATGCATAGTCTGCTTAGCTCCCAGATGAGGTTTTGTACTTGGTGGAAGAAGCTGGCTATTTGCAACTCTGTTTAAAACTTCAGTGGCATGTCATTATCCAAAATTGAAACTCCGAACCTTATGATAGAAAACACTCCCATATTGTATTCTCTTGTTGATCTCAATTATTAGTATTTCGATTACTGTGATTTCAAATTCCAGCATGGTAAGAGCCAGGTTTTGCACTACCTGATGTCCCGGGTTTCTAGGTTGCTCACAAACCTGGTGAATGTCATCATCATCATCATCAAATTCCAGCTGTTGTTAACGAGTCCTCACCACCTTTTCCTGTCCATGAATAGTTGGTCTTCATGGGTCCTTCTCCAGTCTAGCCCTTTGTCTTCAAGATCATCCTTGATTTGGTCCAACCATTTCTTCTTTGGTCTTCCTACTGGTCTTTTTCCTGGGATAATCTTGTTGAAATAAGCTTTTGGTGTCCTCTCATCTCCCATTCTTTGAAGATGCCCATACAATCCTAATCGTTGCTTCTGCAAATATTTTGTAGCACTGATATCTATGCCAGCCCCTGCCCTGGTTGTTTCGTTCCTTACTTTGTCTCTCCTTGTCCTTCGAAGCATTGTTCTTATAAACTTCATTTCGGATGCCTGAATCCTACTTTCTTCTCTTCTGGACAGGGTGCATGTTTCTACTCCGTAAGTTAGAATTGGGATGTAGTATGTCTTAACCCTAGAACTGCTGCAGGTTTATCTGTCAAATGCTGCAGTAAATTCCCATAAAGAACACACTAAAGGAATTTGGTATCTGTTATCTCTTGAAAATTGTTCCCAATCGGGTGATGTAAGTGTTCAATGTGATAACAATTCTTTATTTCTTGAAGAGGTGTGTCTTAATTGTGAAGACAAATCATGTAGTGGCGAAAAACTTTTGAGATGTGAACGAAATCAACAGGAAAACAAGTACGAGTTGCCGCGAGCGGCGAATGAAGCTGAACTCCTCAAATTAGAATTGGCCTCTAAAGAGGAAATAATCAAAATGCTTGTGGTTGATTTAAAAAATGCACAGTCACAAATATGTCTCCTTAAAGAACGACTACAAGCAGAAGAAGATAGGCCTACTCAGGCAGACTATTTAGAGGTTAGGTCTAAAACCAATGCACGCTTTCCAAGAAGTAGGCCTAACTTGGTGAAATCTGGGAATATTCCTAACGACTTTATCTCCCAGAATCCGTTTGAAATCCTCAGCCGTTCCGATTCCCAAGTAGAAGAAAGACAAAATACTGGTATTGAAAACGAGACATCCAGACGCGACAAACCTACCCATAACCCTAAGAAAAGGAGACGTCCCCGTGTACTTGTCATGGGTGACTCAATTCTGCGAAATGTAGGCCCAGTAGTTGATGATGCCGCAGTCTATTGCTATCCAGGAATAAGAACTGATCAATTAACTAGAAAGGTATGGGCAAACGAGGTTCGAGAAGACCCTGAGGTGGTAATGATTCATGTAGGGACCAATTGCTTGAACAGTTCTCCAACACCAACTCACATTATGAATGACATGGACAAGCTCGTGGACGAAGTGAAGAGTGCCTTTCCGAGTTCGAAAGTGTGTGTTAGTGGTGTATTACAAAGACGTGACATAGACTCACGGTACATTAATGCCGTGAATTCAACACTGGATTGGTTGTGTAGTGAAAAAAACATTATTTTTTTAGAAGGGAACTCTTGGTTACAAGACAGGGACCTTGCTTATGATGGTCTCCACCTCAATAGAAGAGGAACAATGAAATTTGGAAAACTTTTAAACAGAGTTGCCAAGTTTTTACTCTCGGAAAACTAATTGCTAGAACGAGTGATGACATCTTATTGTTTAGAGAGAAGAAAGCGCTGACTACAAGTGGACACCTAGGTGAAGTACAGTGCAGTGAACATAAGTACAACTCTTTGAATGAGTTCATGCAACAGGACTGTAATATAAGTGCATGCATAAACTCATTAGAATTAGGTGGAGAGGTTAGGTGTTTGTACATTAATAGCAGAAGTATTCGGAATAAGCTTGATGACATTGAAATTCTCTTGCAAATGATAGGCCAGATAGATGTATTGGTAGTTACAGAAACCTGGGTGAAAAGTAATGAGGCAGATTTTTATAACTTCAACAATTTCACAAGTGTGTTTGCTCATAGAGATGACAAAGTTGGTGGGGGTCTGGGTATTTATGTATCACACAAATGGAAAGTGAATGTTAAAAGAAAGTGTGAAATGAATCATAGTTTGATGTGGATTGAGGTATTCAGAGATGATGTTAAAAGTAATAGGCCAACATATAAAAGCATTGATATTATTGCAGCATATAACCCCAATAGAAGCAATGCCATACCCTTCTTAAATTCATTTGAAAGTTTTCTTAGCCAGATAAACAATAAATTATGCATCTTCCTCGGAGATACCAACATTGATATCCTAGCTGATGATCAATTAAGAAGGAAATATCTAAATCTAATAGCATGCTATGGGTTTAAACAGTGCAACACTAAATATGCTACACGACTTTGTGACACTGCAGCTACCTTAATAGATCACGTGTCACTAAACAATTCAGAATTAAGTTATAAAATATCAAATGTCAGCAATGATATTAGTGATCACAGTATATTAATTCTTGATATTTCCAAGACCAATTATAGCACGTACACTCAGTCACATAACTCGACAAAATCAACAACACACGAGGACTCTTGGGATAGGCAACACACTCCTGAAACTAATATATCTATAAACGCTGATTCCCATAATGATGCAAACAGTACTGTTAACTCTCTATATAACTCTTTCATCAAACAATTGAATCTAAGGAACAGGCATAGTCAAAGAAAAATAACAAACAAAACTAACAATAAAAGACAGACTACTAACTTACCATGGGTCACAGCTGAACTCCTTACACTTATAAAACAACGAGACAGTCTGCATGCAAAGCTCAAAAATCCCCTTCACAAAAATAATAATGATATGAACCAAGAATACTGTAGATGCAGGAATAGTGTAACAAACTTAAAAAGAAGACTAAAGTCAAATTACTACTCAGAAAAATTCAGAACATATGGAAACAATTCCAAAAAAACTTGGGAGACTATCAAAGAAATCATACACAACAAAAAACCAACAGTTGAGACATGCACTTCACTTGAAATAAACAACAAAATTATCACAGACAATCAAGAGCTATGCGAATCATTCAACTTGTTCTTCACAAACATTGCTGGAAGTCTAGCAAAAGCTATTCCTGAACAGAAGGAAATCCTCAGTAAGGACCACAAGCAGTCAAATTCCCTCTACTTATATCCAACAGATGAAGCAGAGGTCAAGTCCATCATCACAAATTTAAAGAATAAAAAGAGCTGTGGCTTAGATAGGATCAAGACAAATTTCATTAAAAACAATATGCAATCATTTATTAAAATCTTGGTTGAAATGATTAATGAGTCCTTAGTTACTGGCATGATACCAGATGACTTAAAAGTGGCCAAAGTAGTTCCTATATTTAAGGGTGGTGACAAAAGAAATCCAAATAATTATAGACCTGTTTCTATTTTATCGGTAGTTTCAAAAATTCTGGAAGAAGTGGTAAAAACAAGATTGCTTTCATTTCTGAACAAGAATACATTCTTTCATAATATGCAATATGGATTCAGGGAAAAATCTAGTACTGAGGCAGCAACTATTGACCTAATAACAATGCTACAAGAAACTATTGACAAAAATAATATGGCAGTTGGGTTATTTATTGATCTCACAAAAGCCTTTGATACAGTAGATCATAAAATACTGTTGTCAAAATTAGAAAATGCTGGTGTCCGAGGTATAGCTCTAAAATGGTTCCAAAGCTACCTTCTTGGAAGAAAGCAGCATGTAGCTTTGAATAAATGCATAAGTTCAGGAAAATATATAACTCATGGCATTCCACAAGGATCTATACTTGGACCTACATTATTCTTAATGTATATAAATGATATTGTGGAATGTAATTTGAGAGGGCATATCAAATTGTATGCAGATGATACAAATATCTTCTACACTGGGAAAGACATAATTGAAATCATACAAAATGTGCAACAAGATATAAATACTCTCTCACAATGGTTCCAGGCCAATAAATTAACAATGAACCTACAGAAGACCAATTACATGGTAATTTCAAAACAAAGCATGAAAGAAATCACACATGACAAAATATATATAAATAATATTGAAATAAAAGAGGTTAATCAGGCAAAGTATTTAGGTCTAATCATCGACAAACACCTGACCTGGATTGAACACGTTGAACGAATTGCTAAGAAACTCTCACCTGTAGTGGGGATCCTAAGGAAACTTCGGTATCTTATTCCCCTAAACCTTGTAAAACAAATCTACTATTCACTTGTACATAGCAAGCTCCAATATTTAAATGTTATTTGGGCTCACTGCAGGAAATCCACACTGAATGATTTAATGACTATTCAGAATAGGGCTATTAGAAACATATTTAACCTTCCTTACTGCACTCCAGTAAAAGATCTGTACATCAAAAGTAAAATTCTACCCCTCAGCATAAGTGCAGAACTCCGAGCAGCTATGCTAATATACAAGATTAAACACAACACAATACTCTATAGCTCTCCCTACATCTTGAACTCAGACAATCATTCTTATGGAACTAGGCATGCGAAGGACGTAGCCTTATATATCATTCACTCTTCTAAATATGGTAGAAATAGTTTCAAGTTCTCTGCATCACAGTCATATAATAAACTTCCTGATGAAGTAAAAAGTGCACCAACTTTGTCGGTATTTAAGAGGAAAACTATGGAAGTATTGTGGGAAAAATTCGATGCATCTTAATACATCAAATAAGTTAAGTTATGTATAAGATTAAAAATCCTAAGTGCTTATCATTTTAAGGGACCTTGGTCTAAACAATCTTAGATATGGTATCAACCTTATAATAGGCCTATGTCCTTATTCATCAATTTGTGTTACCTACAGAATTTTCTTCCTTGGTGTGTAAACACACATATTACTGTACAATTCCTCTGTACGAGCCTATGGCTCTTTGGAATTAATTGAATAAAATATCTATATCTATCTATATCTAAGCATACTGTGTTCACGAATATGACTTATCATACATCAATAGAAAGCTGAAAGACTGTTCTATATTATATTGATATAGGTGAATCAATCAGACTCGTCACTTTGAATTAATCATAAAAAGTATTTTATAAAAAATTAAAAATTATTGACTTTTCTGCTCTAGAAAACCATATTGCCGAGTTAAATGTTCGTCAGAGACATCATAAATGAAAAGTTCATAGTTTTTTGTTACTAATTCAAGAACCAGTTACAAATAATTCCTGTTATTTACTAAAAAGAAAATTATTTTTACAAAAATATGACATTTCTCGATTTTGAAGTACATAATTGGCAAGTTCACAGGCCCAGGATGATGAACGATAAACGGTACATTTTACCTGGAAAGTCACTTTCTTCGGGTTGAATATCAGTCTAGTTCACACTTTCCCCTTCACGGCTAACATTAGGCATGTGTACAGGGTCTGTCGGAACATGATAAAAATCACTTGCATTGATGGGGATTTCCATAACTTGCGTGACATCCTGTTCGCCGGTATCACTGCCACTACTTTCACCATCTTCATTTTCATACGAATCCACACAATAATCACTGTCATCGTCCATACTATCACACGAATCGTCAAAAATCAAGTGCTCAATTTCTGAATCGTCTACATAGTTGGCGGCCATTTCGCTCAATGCAACTTCAATATCAGCATGGAAGTACTTCCACTTCTGCAGCCAAATAATAGCTTGCATACTGTCATTTGTTTGCCAAAGACTTACACTACGAAAGATAAAAGCATCGGGAACCAGCATGACTTGAAATTAGTGCCATCTGAAGGCTAACAGTAGTACTATATTTGAATTCCAAGACCGTCTTTCAGAGAGACGGTCGCACTTGATTAAACAACACACCGTCTTCCTGGAAGACGGTCCGCAGTTCTAGGGTTAAACAGTATATGTTTACACGTCCTGGGCACCTTATTATCCCACAGTAGTGTTTTAACTTGTGCATAGAAGGTGGCTGCATTACTAGTCCTATTTGTTACTTCACTGTTGCTGTTGTTATCCTTAAACAGTGTGCTACCAAGATATTTAAATTGATCAACTATTTGTAGAGGCTGATTATTCAGGTAAATGGTGAATGTATGGGATGCAAATACACAAATTGAAAAACAAAACAAAACAAACAAAAAACCTAATAATTTGATGTTACAACAGATCCACCCGGCTGGCAGACAGAGGATGGAGTTTCCGGGGCCGCACCATTGGACTGCTCTCGCTAAACAAAGATCTCTGTGAGTCATACAAGGTCATTGACACACCTAGATCTTGTGGATTGTTCTGCATCTGGAAAGGGCTGGACATACATCTCCCAATAGGTCTAGAGTAGCCAAGAAGCTTGTGGAGGACTGAGAAAATGGACATCTTTGGCTTATTTAATGTATTTCTTCTTTTGTTTATTTCATGTATTTATTCTTCAAGTTCGAGGCTCTTTGATAGTGTAATAAAAGATGGCTGCTAAGTAAGACGTCCGTGTTTCACGATCACTATTTATCCATTATACGAATCCCAACAAAGCTACAAGAGGTCCCGTTAACTGTTATTTAAGACCAGCGAATAGGAGTCGAGAATAGTCGAGTTCCAGCAGGGACTGACAGCTGTAAACAGCCGGTGATGAGTGAAGTCCATTATGGTTCGGAACACTGTATGTAGTGGAGTGAAGGATGGAGCAAGAACGCTTATGTGAGTGAGTGTTGTGCCATGGAGTGTTGTGTGAGTGTAGAAACGAGACAGCACTGAAGGCTCTGGGTTCGATGCAGTGCATGAACAGTAAGTAGTAAATGAGTCAGCAAGTAGGTAGTAAGTCATAGACATAAGAAAAAAGAAAATTAAGATTTTAGAAAAAGAAAGGGGTTAGAGAAAGGAGTTGGAGTGTGAAATCAGTCGGGATGTTTCACATATTTTGTTCAATTTGTTATGGATGAAATTAATAATAGTCTGATAATGTATACGGAATTGTAAAAAAAAAACATTTTGATTGTACAGATTTTACTATAAGAGGCTTAAACGATCAAAAAGAAAATTACTTCAACAAAGCAATGATTTGAGTTAATACTCCTATGTACAGGCACAATGTAATGGGAATATTTCATTAACGTAAGTAAGTAGTAAGTGAACCAGTTAGTGAGTCAGTAAATAAGTCAGTAAGTACAAGGGCTGTTTTTTAAGTAAGGGCCGTTTTTTTTAAGCTCGTAGTTAGTGCGCACGCCACAACAAGAGTGCGCGCTACCTCCCGGCGTCCTTTGCAAACAAGCAGGCGTCAGTTGCAGCTGTGTAGCTAACCTGTACGCTGAACTGTGCATCTTTACAATGTCCAAGATTATAGATTCATCCACAGCGTGTGATGTACGATCCGTGATACGGTTTTTTGAGTGCAAGAAACATGTCGGCTGCAGACATTCATCGTCAGCTTTGTGAGGTGTATGGTGATAATGCCATGACGGAAGGTAAAGTGCGAAAATGGGTACGCGAGTTCAAAAGTTGCAGTGAAAATATTCATGACGATGAAAGCTCAGGTCTGTGATCACAGATGACTTGGTGACTGCAATTGACACGAAAATTCACGAGGACCGATGATTCATGATAACCACTCTATCAATGGATTTTCCTCAAGTGTGAATTCTTGGTTGTCAAAGCAGGCGGCAAACTTTTATGCAGAGGGATTTCAGAACTTAGTTTTAAGGTATGACAAGTGCCTAAATAAACAAGGCAACTACAGTATGTAGAAAAATAGAGGAAGGTACGGTATGTAAAACATAAAAATAAATGTGGTTTCAAAATAAAATGTTCGGTTAATTTAAAAAAAAACGGCCTTACTTAAAAAACAGCCCTCGTAAGTAGTTAGTTAGTTATGTTAGGTATTGTTGTTTCAAGGGGTGGAACAGTGAGCTAATCTGCCCCTTAAAAAAGTAAGTTATTCATTCAGTTATATTTTTTTTAAATGTTTTACATGAATTTTTTGGTCTGTGAAGTGCTTTAATTGAAATATCAGGGTAATTGTATTTACTACACTATAATGCAAGGAAGTTACAGACATAATAAGGAAAGGTATTTACCAACACAATTCAAAGAGTTGATAAATTTAAGTATTTGGGTGAATGGATCCAGTCAAATGGACTTGATAACACAGCGTGCAAGGAGAGATTGAAGAAGATGGAATTTGCCTATAAGCTTACTCGCACCCATTACAACAAACGATCGATATCGTTCCAAGCAAAAATTAAACACTATGCAACTGTTATTAAACCAGAGGTATTATATGGTTCTGATCGCTTAACCTTGAATAAAAAATGTAACCAAGTTGAACTAGAGAAGAAAGAAAGGAAAATACTTTGAAAAATATTGGGTTCCCAAAAGAATAAAGAAAATTGGTGGATGAAGAGAAATGAAGACCTTTTCTGTCATATAGAAGAAATTACGTTTTTAATTAAAAAGAGAAGACTAAAATTTTATGGACATCTTTACAGGATGAACAGTAATCGTCTTTCGAAGAAAATTTTTGATTACAACTCTAAATTAAAAAACACTACAGGATGGCTGGAGGAGATACGATGGAAACTGCAACAACTGAAGATCAAGGATGCTATCATCTCGGACAGGGAGGAATTTCGGCGACGGGTCCATTCAGCAGATGTTACACGTTTCAAAGTCCAACGACGGCCTACGAGGGTGAAGTCAGTGGAACAATAGCAAACGATTAGCCGCCGAATGAAAAAGTACTGGGAAGAAAAGATACGGAAAACTAATGTACCATTGTCGTAGATTCTAAACGGTCTATAATTGGCCAAATTCTGTATATATATATATATAATGCAAGGAAGTATCTCCCCACCAACCGTTTATTTTTCATATTTAAAGTATAGTGGAGTTTCTCTTTTTAAATATGGTAACTCTATACAGGAAAGATGAAAAAGAGGAGCCCATCAAAGCCAGACTCAGCAGGAATCCCAAACATGGAAAGATATGTTTCTTACCCAAGAACAGCATCTCTGTGTGCCACAAAGACCTCATGATTGAAGCAACGAATTGGTCTCGGAGTGAGCCTCTGCAATATACAGAATAGATTGTGTAAGAATAGTGATTAATAATAATAATAATGTTATTGGTTTTACGTCCCTTTTAATTACCCTGGCTTTTAGAGACGCCGGGGTGCCGGAATTTTGCCCCGAAGGGGATCTTTAACGTGCCAGTAAATGTACTGACACGGCTCCCTCGCATTTGCGCACCCTCAAATGCCAGCTGACTGCGCCAGGTTTCGAACCTGCAACCTTGGGCTCAGCAAGCGAGAACGTTACCCCTGAGCCACGCAGCCAGCCTAAGAATAGTGAAACTTGCTTTCATCTTACAGATCATAATATTGATGGCCTCAATGAAATACAATAACACAGAAAGCAAAGAAGTTGCAACAATACAGGGTCTTTACATTTGCTTGGCAAGGACATTCTCTCTCACGCGCTCCACCAGTGAAGGCTCAGTTGCCGGCGACCATATGCGCATATGTACAGCAGAATACGGTGCTTAAAATCAGTATCATGCATTCTTACTCACCATGCTTACAGTAGATGCTGAAAATATTCCCCATCCGCTGCCAAAAGTAATCGGCATCTCCTTATGAAGCTTTCGGTTACTCTGGTTAATTTAGCTTCAGTAAGGAAATAGCGACCTTTACGTCTATTTTTATTGTTTACTGTTTATTGTTTAGCCAGTTGTTTTATTGTCCGATTTATAGGAATGGGTCTCCCTGGAAATTTTACTCGAAACTTTTGTCTTGTTCTAGCGCACGATTTCCTGCACCTTATGTTTGTACTGTGCAGATATACACGTTCACGTAACGAATATTTCACATAAGGCATTACAGCACTATACACAATCACAATAATTTCCATACGAGTGTCTTAATTACCATTACAGGCGAGTTGCATACGACTGTTTATGTTCGACGATAATTATTATAACTATTTTATGTTCGAACATAAATATTCATAAATATCTGTCGAGATTTCGCCAGTTTTATGTACTGAACAGAGCGCATCGGACGCAGAGAATGCCTTGTATTTGACCATGGCCTCCTCGATTATCCCACTATGACACTAGGCAACGCAGTGAAATTTAAATTAGAAGGCCTTGGAACTCAGCGCAGGTGCGATGCAATCCTTATCTAATTGGTCAAACAACTGTTTCTTGAGCTGTGATTGGTGGGAGAAACTGTTTCATAATGAAAAATATTGTTATAATGACCATCATTATGATACAGTTTTCAGACATATTGTAATGGTTATTATCGCTCCTCGTTGGTAGCGAACAAATGTGATGTTATTACTGCTTGGGCGGACTATTCGCCAGAAAATACTACTGCTAAGTTTGATCTATGTTGGGCGCCAAGCTGGGTACACTGTGTTCCAAGCTAAATTTGTATATTTAATATCGACCCCTAGCGTGAGTAGAACATATGAGAAACTCTTAATGACTAGGCCGTGGGATGATTGAATCATCAACCCAGACAACATTTGATTGTGGAGAAGGATGTGGTATTATAACTATTGCTACCTACTGGAATTAAAGAATCTACTTTGTAATAATTGAATTTAATACACTTAGAAAATATGTCAGCATCTTGAATAAAATGTACACTGTTAACGGAGCATACAACTTTAACCATTGCCACGAACAAAATTACTTAATACGCCGGTCGGGAGAATAACGTGAATTTAACTTATTTCCAAATTAATGCTTAAAGAATTTATATTGGCCCTATCGAAAAACAGAGAGTGTGTGTCGCAGATTACTTGCGCTTACCCACGGAAACATTGTCTCCACGTTCTTGAAGTCTCGTAGCGTTGGATGTTCTGCATTGGTGTTGACGGCGTCAGCCTCTTCCTCGTTGATCAGAAGTAATCGTTACAGCTTGTGGTGGAGTCTATTCCATGAACCACAACACGTCGCTTGCCTAATCACTGCAAGACGCGTGGAACCCATGATCTGATGCGATCAGCGGAGTTAGCATGAATAAAATTGTCCCACTTGGGACTAACGAACAAAGTACGCCTTACTGTACCAAGCGTAATGTCTTAATGAATGTCTTCCCTCACTCAGCGCGTCAACTATATGCTTCAATCTTCTCCCACCAGGGTCTAGCTTAACACCCCGGCCTCGCTGCTTCGACCAATCCGCGTGCGTCACGTATCTCGCTATGCCCCTGCTACGTTGCTTCTTCTTCCTTGATTGGCTCGTCACCTCACGTGGCTCTTCCCGCCATGAGACTCCTTCCCCGTATTTATATTTTCCGTGTCCGGGCAAGACGTAAATCATACACGTTTTCTTGCTTAGAAGTGTTCCCTCGGATTTCGTAATTCCATTGTACTCCAATCTATTCTTGTATTGAAATACCCAGTGAGTCACACACCACTCTCTCTTACCCCTAATGAATAAAATCCCGACTTTACGTATGAAATGAGTTGCCTTGCAACATTATATATTGGAATCATCCAATATAGATACGGATTTCTACTAGTAGAAATCCTATCTGTAATCTTCCAAATTTAAAAGCTACGAAAAATGACGTAATAAATATTAATAATAATAATAATATGAAATTGAATAAACTGAAAGAATATAACTTGGCAGAATTATTGCCGCGTTTAACAAATATGAAATAGTCCAACTAACTTGTGTTAGTGGCATGAAACCCCCTAGAAAAACATGTTACAATATAACAGTCAGGGTCGAACATAAATCACTATACAATACGATATACAGTACACAGTAGCTTTATAAAACAACCAATTAGCTCGGAGCTCACACGTCTACCATGGGAATACAGCCGGAAACCGCGCGTGCCAACCTGTAACAACCGGCTAATAGCTGGGGACCAGCGGGCAAGGTCGAGCGGAATCGTCTTGCCAAGCAAAAATAAAGACCCTGTATTACAGTACAGTAGAACATTGTTTATCCGGACGTCAAACAACCTGAACGTCAATTATCAGGACCAAGAAAAAAGAAGAAGAAGACGGAGCAGCACACGCTTACTGTAGTTATGCAGAAGTGCGATCTGCCTACAGTAGTGAGTCGGTCCTCGTTATCAATATACCTAGTCTCCTACAGTTTGTTAACTCTATGATGTTTCAATGTGTTATAGTACAGTGAGTGTGTGTACTGTACTGTATTACGTTGTGAAAATGTCTTCTACGAGTAGCAAAAAAAGAACGAAATCTCAATGTATTATCGATTGAGAAGAAGGTTATTTATTTATCATATGGCTTTTAGTGCCGGGAGTGTCCGAGGACATGTTCGGCTTGCCTGAGTCTGTAGCTGCTTCCAGGGGACACCCTTAGGGAGAGCTACAAGTTCCATTCAATTTCAAGTAGTTCCAACTTTCGCTACCAGATATCAATGATACCTAGTGGAGAACGTTGGAACTATGATAGAGCGTTCCGACGAAATCTAACCTAACAATTTAGCTTCACACAAGTTTAGTCTGTGGAAGGATCTTTTAAATGCCATAAATCTATGACATGGGACCGCCGGCTTTACTTCCCCTCCGAAGGAAGGCATACTGAAAGATTTTTAAAGCTCTTAAAATATCCGACGACTTCGGCCGGGTTTGAACCCGCTATCTTGGGCACAGCAGTTCAGCATGCTACCAACTATGCCACCGAAGCCAAGAAGAAGGTGTAAATCATTAATAAACTGGAAAAAGGTAAGAGTGTGCAGTGTCTAATGAAAACTTACAGTATTGGATAATCCACAATTTATGATTTGAAGAACCATAAACGTGAAATTCTGAATTATGCATCGAAGTTGAGTAGTGAAGAAGGATCTAAAAAGCAATAAAACCACGAGATCAGCTACGGATGAAAAATTGGAAGAAGCAGCGTACTTATGGTTTATTCAGACAAGAAGAAAGGGAGATCACATTTCTGGACCTTTGTTATGTGAGAAAGCATTGCAGTTAAATGAAAAGCTTGGCAGTTATCACCATAATGTACTGTGCATGTTTTTTCCTATGAAATAATAGTATATTACGCAACGAGCCTATAATGACAATAATTAAGACACGAGTTTGTGTCTTAATTACCATTATAGGCAAGTTGCATAAGACTGTTGATGTTCGACGATAATTATAACTTTATTATATGTTTTAACATACATATTCATATTGTCCCATATTCAAAAGTTTATTTATGCGAACATAATTATGGCACAGCGCACTTTCCATGTCGGTAATTTATACAGAAGGATGCGGTGTTGCTAACTTCTGGAAGTAGATTCATAAATTTCTTTCAAATTCATAGTATTTTCTTGTTACCGTAAAGGTTCATGCTGATTTTGTCTTTGTGTTTGGGATTGTAACTACAATGGTTGATCCAATATCCAATTTGAACTTTCAAATCATGTAATTCATGTCCGACATGTTGGATTTTGAGCGCATGCGCGAAGGTATCCTTACCTAATTGGTCAATGAATGAGCTCTGATTGGCTGGAGAAACTGTATCATAATGAAAAACAGTATTATAATGACCATCATTATGATACAGTTTTCTGACGTATAATATTTACATTTCGACATTGTCGAACATAAACGCATGTTCGATTATCCGGATAAATTGTTATCTGGAACACTTTCTGTCCCAATTAGTCCGGATAAATGACGTTCTACTGCACTTCTAAAATTACACATGGCATAGGTTTTGCATACAGTTGTTGCTGTTTGCTGTAAATTCATTTTGGGGCTTGGAACATCTTGGTCATCAGTCCCATGTACTTGGGGGGGGGGCTGTCCACATATTATGTAATCACACGTAATTATTGCATCGACACCCCCCGCCCCACCCCTTGTATTAGGTACAGTACATGGAGCAATATTTAATATTTCTGATGTCGTCACAATTTAACTACGGTTTATAAATAATGAAACACAAAAAACAATATCAAAGACTCAGGGATATCAATGATGTAAAAAATATAACGCTGCAGTTTCCTGAGCTGCTTTCAGGGCAAATAAGCAGAAGAAATATACGAACAATTGACAAATGCTCTACTTTATTATTAGGGCTCGGATTTTCAGGTGCTAAAAATCGGGAAAATATTTATTTTTATGTATTAAAAATACACGAAATATGTGACAAAAAGGAAAAATATTTAATTATAATTTACTTAATTAATGTGAATATAAATAATATGCAATACTCACGAATGCAATTCATCCTCTGTCTCACTGACTGCTGAAGCATTACAATACACAACGAAATACATCTTAGGTTGTCCATCACAAATGACCGAGGATTATCGCGAAACACTTATTCTGAAGGCGCGAAACTGCGGCAATATGTTTCTTGCCCTTGAGGTGTTGTGTAACTTGAGATCGCTGTTCAGCCTCGATAGCTCTCCCACATTGTTGACAGAACAGAACGCCCCCATAAGAAGTAAAATTATCTTTACATTTTTCAACAGAGGATAACTTGTAGTTGTTTTTACTTTAGGCATCGTAGAACTGCCTTACACTTCACAGTGCCAGAAATGAACTGCATGTGAGTGACACTGGTTCCAGGTAGCTGGGGGAGGGGGAGGTCTAGCACGTGGCTATGGACAAAGATATCCCCGGCTTCCACAGTGAGTGGCCCGGGGCGACAAGTTGAGAATAACACAGTTGTAAGCTGACATACGCTCAGCATGAAGATTAGATAGCTCACAGGTTCTTTCCCGTTGAAGTAACAGAGAACAACAATGCAATAAACTGAAAGATCTAGCACACTGATTTTGAAAATGTAAATATTATGTCTTTTTATGTGCTAACTAGTAGGCCCGTGCGAGCTTTCGCAACGTGAATGTAGGTTTATGGGGTAGTAGGGAAGAATGTGGGAGAACGAAGTTTTAAATATTGAAGAAATGTATTCATTGTTGTTAAACGGCATACGTACATGAGAAGAACACAAAGAATTGTGTAGAAGAGTGTTTTGTACTTGTCACAGCACCTCTTTGTAGACAATATTCGATGTTACAACGAATTCATCGGTTATTGTTTGCTCGAGAGTTTCTTCAACAGCAATTTTTACATTTGCAAAGGATTGAACCCTAGAGAAAGCCTTGGCGAGACCACACCGGAGCCATCTGCTGAGAGACTCCTCAGCTAGCAGTACGCCGCGCTCCCTCCAGATGGCAGCTGCCGCCGTGCTGCCCTGCGCTCTCGCGGCAGGCTCGCCTAGCAGTATGCCGCGCTCCCGCCAGATGGCTGCCGTCGCCGCGCTGCCCTGCGCTCTAGCGGCAGGCTCGCCAGGTTACAGTGCTCCCATTGTAAATGTACATTTTTTAAGGTATTTATTTAATTGCGAGGCATTTAAAGAGGAAGTGAGTGCATTTCGGGCACACATGGGGTTATGCGGAACCTGTAGGTACCCCATATGTGTAGGTTGGTGTTAACAGGACCTTATTTTCGGTACAAAACCGGAATGGGACTTTAGCAGAATAATATAGGGAGGATAAGTGGAAAGCAGGAATTTATGTATTTATAGAAAAAATGCTTAAAATATGAATTTACTTAAAAAGATATTCATTTACCTAAAAATCCGAGCCCTATTTATTATTCATCAAAAATATTTTATGAACCATCTTTATGATCTGAATAGAAGTATTCTTTGAACAAGGTAAGGTATCTGATAGTTTTATAAGTAAAACCAAAATAATCTTTACATTCAACTTACAAGGTAAGGCTTCTGATAATTTTATAAGTAAAACAAAAGTGACCTTAACATTCAACTTACAAGGTAAGGTTTCTGCTAATTTTCTGGCTTTGCTCGCACCTTCCGTCAGAGCGGCTGGAAAGCCACGTATTACATTCTTGATTTCCCATGTGATGTCTATTGAAATATGTTGTGAAGTAATTTCAATACACATCAAATGGAAAATCAAGAATGTAATACATGAACAACATCACTCTTAAATTAAGATTGTAAGGACGTCCATTTTAATAGTATTGTAATTTCAAAGTGTTATTCATAGAGCTTATCTTTCATCATCATCATCATCAAAGTCCCACTCCAGTCAGCCGGATGTGGTTTACAAGCCTCCTCCACTCCTTTCTGTCCTTCCATTTTTCCTGTTCCATCACATCTGCCACATCCAATCCAGCTTTTCCAATGTCCTTCAAAATTTGGTCCAACCACCTTCATCTCGGTCTTCCAACTGGTCTCTTTCCCTCGACTTCTCTCTCTAATTCCCTTCTTGCTACTCTTTCTTTACCCATTCTTTTTACATGTCCCGAACCAATGTAACCTTGCTTTCTGTATCTTTTGATTTAATAGTTCCAAATATAACTCTTCTCTGATTTTAATAATTTGAATTCTATCCCTTCTTGTCTTTTTAGCTAAAGTTCTTAACAATTTCATTTCAACTGCTTGTATCTTACTATTTTGCCTTTTATTCGTTACCACTGTTTCCTTATGTTACAATTGGTATGAAATACTGTTTATATAATGTTAATTTCGTTCTCTTGGGTACTTTCATTTGATATAATATGTTTTTCATTTTTTACCCTGTGTAAGTCAGATTAGAGGAAACAACCCATGTTGAAGATGACTTCAATGTGGGTTGAAGACATGTTACATTAAAAATAACACAATAGTATTAACAGATATCATTAAATATCATTAACTGAGTTAATCTGTATATTAGCTCATTATCCAATAATGTTCATTATTTGCTTCATATATTAGGCTGCTGGTGTTAAAAAGTTGGATGGGATTGATTCATAACTTACTGACTTGTGTTGAGTGTTTTAGATAGGAAATTCAATGTTATCACAACTTAAATAAAGAGTCATTAATTAAGCCATTAATTTAAAACTCACCACAAAATGCCTCAAGAGAGGAAATGTAGGAAAGTTAGAAGGAATTGTCAGCAGGCAAAAGTCCAACTGGGGAAAACACTCAAATGCTGCCTCCAGGATTTCAAAGGCACATCTCTCATCATAGTCATCCTTAAGTCCAAACAGGTCAATGGAGAAGGCATTTTGAGCTCCATGGTAGACAGGTAAGTTCACATGATGGCTCTTCGCAGATTTCAGAGTACGATGTCGGACTAGGAGAAAAATATCTGCATCAACAAACTGATTTCTGGGCTTTCAACAACAGGTTGCAAGGCAGAATGTGGTACTAGAGAAAACAACTACATTAACTACAGAATGCAGCACTAGAGGAAAAATCTTCAACAGATTGCAAGGCAGATTGTAGCACTAGAGGAAAATTCTACAACAAACTAACTTCTGGGCTTTCAACAACAGGTTGCAAGGCATATTGCAGCACTAGAGGAAAATTCTACAACAAACTAACTTCTGGGCTTTCAACAACAGGTTGCAAGGCAGAATGCAGCACTAGAGGAAAATTCTACAACAAAACTAACTTCTGGGCTTTCAACAGCAGGTTGCAAGGCAGAATACAGCACTAGACGAACATTCTAGAACAAACTAACTTCTGGGCTTTCAACAACAGGTTGCAAGGCAGAATGCTGCACTAGAGGAAAATTCTAGAACAAACTAACTTCTGGGCTTTCAACAACAGGTTGCAAGGCAGAATACAGCACTAGACGAAAATTCTAGAACAAACTAACTTCTGGGCTTTCAACAACAGGTTGTAAGGCAGAATGCTGCACTAGAGGAAAATTCTACATAAACAAACTATCTTCTTTCAACTAGAGGAAAAATCTACCTCAAAAAACTAACTTCTGGGCTTTCAACAACAGGTTGCAAGGTAGAATTCCAAACTAGAGGAAAATTCTACATCAACAAACTAATTTCTGGGCTTTCAACAGCAGGTTGAAATGTAGAATTCAGCACTATAGGAAAAATCTACATCAACAAACTATCTTCTGGGCTTTCAACAACAGGTTGCAAGGTAGAATTCAGCACTAGAGGAACATTCTACATCAACAAACTAACTTCTGGGCTTTCAACAGCAGGTTGCAATGTAGAATTCAGCACTAGAGGAAAAATCTACATCAACAAACTAACTTCTGGGCTTTCAACAACAGGTTGCAAGGTAGAATTCAGCACTAGAGGAAAAATCTACCTCAAAAAACTAACTTCTGGGCTTTCAACAATAGGTTGCAAGGTAGAATGCAGCACTAGAGGAAAAATCTACATCAACAAACTAACTTCTGGGCTTTCAACAACAGGTTGCAAGGTAGAATACAGCACTAGAAGAAAAATCTACATCAAAAAACTAACTTCTGGGCTTTCAACAACAGGTTGCAAGGTAGAATGCAGCACTAGAGGAAAAATTTACATCAACAAACTAACTTCTGGGCTTTCAACAACAGGTTGCAAGGTAGAATGCAGCACTAGAGGAAAAATCTACATCAACAAACTAACTTCTGAGCTTTCAATAACAGGTTGCAAGGCAGAATGCAGGACTAGAGGAAAAATCTACATCAATAAACTAACTTCTGGGCTTTTAACAACAAGTTGCCAGGCAGAATGCAGCACTAGAGGAAAAATCTACATCAACAAACTAACTTCTGGGCTTTCAACAACAGGTTGTAAGGCAGAATGCAGCACTAGAGGAAAAATCTACATCAATAAACTAACTTCCGGGCTTTCAAGAACTGGTTTCAAGGCAGAATGAAGCACTAGAGGAAAATTCTACAACGAACTAACTTCTGGGCTTTCAACAACAGGTTGCAAGGCAGAATGCAGCACTAGAAGAAAATTCTACAACAAACTAACTTCCGGGCTTTCAAGGCAGAATGCAGCACTAGAGGAAAAATCTACTTCAACAAACTGATTTCTGGGCTTTCAAGAACAGGTTACAAGGAAGAATGAAGCCCTAGAAGAAATTTCTACATCAACAAACTGATATCGGGGCTTTCAACAACAGGTTGCAAGGCAGAATGCGGCACTAGAGGATAAATCTACATCAACAAGCTAACTTCTGGGCTGTCAACAACAGGTTGCAAGGTAGAATGAAGCACTAGAGGAAAATTCTACAACAAATTAACTCTGGGCTTTCAACAACAGGTTGCAAGGCAGAATGCGGCACTAGAGGAAAAATCTACATCAACAAACTGATTTCTGGGCTTTCAAAGAACAGGTTGCAAGGCAGAATGCGCACTAGAGGAAAAATCTACATCAACAAACTGATATCGGGGCTTTCAACAACAGGTTGCAAGGCAGAATGCGGCACTAGAGGATAAATCTACATCAACAAGCTAACTTCTGGGCTTTCAACAACAGGTTGCAAGGTAGAATGCAGCACTAGAGGAAAATTCTACAACAAACTAAATCTGGGCTTTCAATAACAGGTTGCAAGGCAGAATGCAGCACTAGAGGAAAATCTACATCAACAAACTAACTTCTGGGGCTTTCAACAGGTTTATGGCTGAAAATACGAGGGCTGCTTTTCCTTCAACCTCCGATGGGCTATAAAAAGTGACAGATTGACATAACAAAAAGATTTTATTACTAAAAGTTTAGTTGTTTTGCACTTTGCCAAAAGATTGAGGTATTTGTTGTTTCGTGACACCAGCTTTCCAATGCCCTCTGCTAAGAATTCTGCTGCCAGTGACATGGGTATGTCTGGACAGTCTCCTGAAGTTCCTTGTTGGTGGTGAGGCATTTTCGCCCATCCATACCTTTAATTTTCGAAAGAGGTGAAAATCACTTGAAGCGATTGTGGACTAAATGGTTGGATGGTCGAAAACTTCCCACTTGAATTCTTTGAGAAGGTATTTCGTCACATTGGCACAGCTTCATTGATTTTAGAACTTAAAAGGTTCATTTTGGTTACGTATTGATAAACTAGTTAGTATAAACAGGTTAAAGGTTCCGCCTGATCAATACTTTTATTAAATATGATCACTGTGTGGTCATTAGTGGGACATGTTTCGAGGCCTAATTAATAGTTTTGGCCCCTGCATCAGCCGATATGACAGAAATCGATACAAGATAATTGTTTGGCATAACACTAAAAATTCCCTTAAAATTGAATCTTGTATGGTGCACCATAAAGAGAGATTAAAAATTCTATGCCTAAAGTACAGGGTGATTCAAAAAGAATACCACAACTTTAAAAATGTGTATTTAATGAAAGAAACATAATATAACCTTCTGTTATACATCATTACAAAGAGTATTTAAAAAGTTTTTTTTTCACTCAAAAACAAGTTCAGAGATGTTCAATTGGCCCCCTTCAGACACTCGAGCAATATCAACCCAATACTCCAACTCGTTCCACACTCTCTGTAGCATATCAGGCGTAACAGTTTGGATAGCTGCTGTTATTTCTTGTTTCAAATCATCAATGGTGGCTGGGAGAGGTGGCCGAAACACCATATCCTTAACATACCCCCATAAGAAACAATCGCACGGGGTAAGATCAGGGCTTCTTGGAGGCCAGTGATGAAGTGCTCTGTCACGGGCTGCCTGGCGGCCGATCCATCGCCTCGGGTAGTTGACGTTCAGGTAGTTGCGGACAGATAAGTGCCAATGTGGTGGTGCTCCATCCTGCTGAAATATGAATTGTTGTGCTTCTTGTTCGAGCTGAGGGAACAGCCAATTCTCTAACATCTCCAGATACTGTAGTCCAGTTACAGTAGCACCTTCGAAGAAAAAGGGACCAAAAACTTTATTGGCTGAAATGGCACAGAAAACGTTCACCTTAGGCGAGTCACGTTCATGCTGAATTGTTTCCCGCGGATTCTCAGTGCCCCATATATAGACATTGTGACGGTTGACTTTCCCGTTAGTGTGGAAAGTTGCTTCATCACTAAACACAATCTTTGAAACGAAAGATTCATCTGTTTCCATTTGAGCAAGGATAAAATCACAGAAATCGATTCTTTTAATCTTATCAGCTGCAGACAGTGCTTGAACCAATTTCAGACGATAAGGTTTCATAACTAACCTTTTTCGTAGGACTCTCCATACAGTTGATTGTGGAATTTGCAGCTCTCTGCTAGCTCTGCGAGTCGATTTTCCTGGGCTGCGAACAAAATGCTTGCTGGATGCGTGCTATATTTTCATCACTCGTTCTCGGCCGTCCAGAACTTTTCCCTTTGCACAAACACCCATTCTCTGTAAACTGTTTATACCAACGTTTAATACACCACCTATCAGGAGGTTGAACACCATACTTCGTTCGAAATGCACGCTGAACAACTGTCGTCGATTCACTTCTGCCGTACTCAATAACACAAAAAGCTTTCTGTTGAGCGGTCACCATCTTAGCATCAACTGACGCTGACGCCTAGTCAACAGCGCTTCAAGCGAACAAATGTACTACTAAATGAAATTTATAGCTCCCTTAATTCGCCGACAGATAGTGCTTAGCTCTGCCTTTTTTCGTTGCAGAGTTTTAAATTCCTAAAGTTGTGGTATTCTTTTTGAATCACCCTGTAATATAGTGATGTCAAAAGTCTTATAAACTATAAACACTTTCAATACATGCCTCACTGTGGTCTGTAGATGCTAATGAAAACACAAATGCTTTAGGCCATTAGACCATGGACTGTCAGGGTGGTGCTGTTTTTCCATTTTTTACAATGTAGTTAAAAATAATGTATCCATGTTACAAATAATTGTGAAAATATTCCCTTACTGCATTTTAGACTAAGCCTATACTATCATCATGATCATCATCATCCTGAACCAACTCCAGTTGCCCGAGTGTGGTATATGAGCCCTCTCCATTTCATCCTGTCCTTGTACCACTCCTCCTCCACCAACTTGTACCAAACATGACCTCTCTGCAGTACATCGTTCTTGACTGTATCTATCCATTTCTTTTGTGGCCTTCCCACGGGTCGTTTTCCTTCTACTTTCCTCTCAAATTCCTTCCGTGCAGTTCTGTTTGGTGGCATCCTCTTCATGTGACCAAATCACTTCAGTCTTGAGATCTGGATCCTATTGAAGAGAGAATCATCTATTCCTACTTCTTCTCTAATCTTCTCATTCCTAATCTTGTCATTCCTGGTTTTCTGAATCATGGTACGTACGAATTTAATTTCGGCTGCTTGGAGTTTAGAGTTACCGGTATCTCTCTTGGTTAGTGTTGTGGTTTCGAGACTGTATGTAAGAATCGGTGTATAATAGGACTTGTAAAATGCCATCTTTGTTTTCATGGGCATTTACTCATCCCACAGCAGGTGTCTTACCTGGTAGTAAAATTGTGTTGCCTTATTAATTCGATTGTTCACCTCTTGTTTTGCTAGGTTGTCACTTGATAGAATGCTACCCAAGTACTTGAAAACTGGAACGCTGTCCAATTTGGCTTCATTTAGCATGACTATTGGTTCTGCTCCTTCCTCATACACTTTCATCGCCACCGTCTTTGTCTCGCTGATGTTTAAGCCATATACTAATAAATAAAAATTGCAAACAATTAGAATTTAAAAAATTTTCCACTTTTTCATGTTTGTTTAGCATTTTTTGCAATGTATATTTTATATGAACTCCACTACAGGTTTCGTTCTCTCACACTGTCCTTCACCAAATCCATCCACCATACTCTAGGTCTTCCTCGTCCTCTCTTTCCAGTCATCCGTCTCTCCATCACTTGTTTCGGCATTCTTTCATCATTCATCTTTTTCACATGTCCATACCATCTCAATATGTTCTGCTCCAGCTTATTCAGCTTCTGTACATTCACTTCCTTTAGAATGTCTTCATTTCTCACTCTCTCTCTCCTAGTTTTCTGTACCATACTCCTCAGGAATTTCATTTCGGCTGCCTGTATTCTACTTTTATCTCTCCTCATCATCGGCCAAGTTTCTGCTCCATACATCATTATTGTTAAGTAATATGTCTTGTCAGGGGCGGATCTAGGGGAGGGCGAGAAGGGCGACCGCGGGGCCCAGGGGGCCCTGCGCCATGGACTTTTTAATTTAATTAATTAATTAATTAATTATACTTTTAAAACTAATTTGATTCATATTCCTTTTTTCAGTGCAGCTATGACTCCCGTGACCGTTCAGCAAGTTAAAATTTCAGCCGTGAAAAAAGTCGCAAAGTAATATTTTAATATTTCATAGTTTACATAATCTCTTTCAATGGGATTTAAAGGTTTCTTTCATATTATTAAGAAAATGTACTGTAGTGTATTCAAAATATTGTAACTATTCTTCATTTTATTATTATTATTATTATTATTATTATTACCAAACTATTTGCCATTTGATTTGATATTTTTTATTTCCTATTGTTGTGGGCCCCACCTTATCATATCACCCAGGACCCCGCAAAGCCTGGATCCGCCACTGTGTCTTGTACATCACTTCTTTAGCCTTCAGTGGTATGTCTTCATCCCAAATTAAACTGCGAACCTGATGATAGAAAGCACTCCCACATTGTATTCTCTTGTTGATCTCCATATCCAATCTTGCATTTCCCAAATATTTGAAGTGCTCTACTACTTCCACATCTACATCTCCAATTTTAACAATCCCTTTTTCTTCTTTCTTTCCCCTTGTCATTACCATGGTCATTCTTTTCTCTATACTGATTTTCATTTCCCATTTCTCAATATTTTCCTTCAGTACATCCATCTGTTCTTGGACCACATTCTTATTCTCTCCCCAAATCAGAACATCATCAGCAAATAGGATTATGTTCATTCTTGTACCTGTGTACGCTTCCCTTGTTGCCATTAGTATATCATCCATCACATTACATTATACGAGGGACATATAATATATTGATACGTGCTACCCCTAGTAGTAGCAAGTTCGTTAATTGGATCAAAGTAGGTAAAGCACAACACAAATGGTCCTTTAAAGAAATATTAGCTTTATTGCAGGTCTAGCTTGCCACGGTGGGTGAGTGGTTATAGTGTCGGACTACCAACCCCAAGATCGCAGGTTCGCCCCTGGCCATGGTAAGTGATTTTTGAAGGCGACAAAAATCACGATACTCATGTCATACGCTGTTGGCATGTTAAAGAACCCATTTGAATTCAGTAGGCCGTGTTCAATGGCAAAATTAATCTCGGGATTTTCCGCCAACACAAAGTTCCTCCATTCTCTACTTGAAAGCGCTGTAGTGTCAAGGAATTTAAATATCTAACCTCCTTGACTTTCATAGCGTTCAAAGGAACGACGAAATTCGACATGCAAGCTACCCTCTGGGTGTCAATTAACAAAGCTTGCACCAGGCACCCGAGGCCATACGATATTATTATTATTATTATTATTATTATTATTATTGCAGGTCAGACATATTCACCACACAATAGGCACATAAAAACCATTAGCTGTCTTACTCAAGTTTGCTCCCTTATGGAGAACACCCACCCATTCACTTGTTCATGAAGTTAATCCCTCACTAATGAGACCCGTGTCCTCGCTAGAAATAACAACAACTCTTCCTCAAGTTCACAAGCCACAGTCTGACACTCACTGTTCTTGAATACTACACACTGTTTCGCAATTCACATGTCACCGCATTACCTCTGTCACACAGGTATAAACACACTCCCTGAGACTGGCCAGGGTCGCTCTTTATATATCGGGGCTGACGACTCACAGATGTTTCTAGAGTAGACCAGGGTTCACAGCTACTCTCAGACCTTCTCGAGATTTCCAACACGAGGTGTGCCACGAACATTCTGGACCATGTCTTTTGTTCTCGCTGCGCAAACAGCCCCAGGGTAGCCTCAGGCGGCTGTGAGTCACGCGCGAGGGAATGAAGCAACCCCGCACCCGTAACACCATATACAGAATTTGGCCAATTATAGACCGCTTAGAATCTAAGACAATGGTACATCATTTCTTCCTTTTCGTTTCTTCCCAGAACTTTTTCATTCGTCGGCTAATCGCTTGCCGTTGTTCCACTGACACCACCCTCGTAGGCCGTCGTTGGACTTTGAAACGTATATCATCTGCTGAATGGACCCATCGCCGAAATTCCTCCCTGCCCGAGATTATAGCATCCGTGATCTTCAGTTGTTGCAGTTTCCATCGTATCTCCTCCAGCCATCCTGTAGTGTTTTTTAATTTAGATATGTAATTAAAAAAATCTTCGCGAGCCGATTACTGTTCATCCTGTAAAGATGTCCATAGAATTTTAGTCTTCTCTTTTTAATTGAAACTGTAATTTCTTCTATATGACGGTAGAGGTCTTCATTTCTCCTCTCCATCCACCAATTTTCTTTATACTTTTGCGGACCCAATATTTTTCGAAGTATTTTTCTTTCTTTTTTCTCTAGTTCAACTTGGTTTCCTTTTTCAGTCTTAGTGACAGCCGCATAGTGTATAATTTTTGCTTCGAACGATATGGATCGTTTGTTGTAACGGGTGTGAGTAAGCTTATAGGCAAATTCCATCTTCTTCAATCTCTCCTTGCACGCTGTGTTATCATATACGAGGGACATACTATATTGTTTTAACTTTATTTTTTTCTACCCAAATGAAGTATATTGTAGCAGGGTTCCTCGCCCACACTTTGAGCGACAAGTGTAGCGGTTATTAATGCCCCATGTTGGTAGCGACAATTGTAACGGTTTGACTGCCCCTAACTGTTGGGAGATAAATGTAACTGTTTACCTTTGCCTAAGCTATGTTGTTTGAATGGGCGCCAAGACCTCAACGCAATGTTGAAAGCTAAATTTGTATTTAACAACGTCTAGCTCTGGCAGAACACCTTCAAGGCTCTATTCACTCAGATCGTGGTATGATTTGATCATTAACCCAACAAACAATTGTATCAGGAGAAGGAATTGGTCTATATCTAATGCTACTTACTGAAAGCAAAGATTGCATTGTAAAAGAAATGAATTTATTATATAAAACAAGAATAGCAAAATTAATAATAATAATAAGTTTAAAATTTAAATTGGAGCGTTGCGATTTTAATATTACCGATAGAAAATTATGTGAAAACGGAGTCGGATAAATTACTGATTTTACTCTTATTCCCAAGCTATGAATTTACTGAATTACTGAATATGAAACAAAGAAA
Organism: Meconema thalassinum; assembly: GCA_946902985.2. Classification (NCBI taxonomy): domain Eukaryota; kingdom Metazoa; phylum Arthropoda; class Insecta; order Orthoptera; family Tettigoniidae; genus Meconema; species Meconema thalassinum. The sequence continues at coordinate 160,443,984 of OX336400.1, forward strand.
GACGAGAGATTGCGTTGTTATGTGTCATTCGCGCTTACCACTGGAAATTGCCGAAACATTTCCCTCGTACTGGATGTTGAAGTGAGCTTCCCATAGCCTCCTGGATGTCGTCATCTCCGTCGATATTTGATGATATACTTGTAGATTTTGTTACTTTATGGTCCTAACAACGGAGCCATACACTCGTACAACCACACTGGTTAAGTTTTTTTTTTTTAAACAGATAGTTCTCCACTCCACGGAACATCGGAGCGACACACACTTGCAACCGAACTAGTCAAGTCTTTCACAGATTGTCCCCCACTCCACGGAACATCGGAGCGACTCCCGCGTGCAAACATACTCGGCAAGTTCTACACAGATTGTTCTCGTTCCACGGCGCGTCGAACGATATATGCACCTGTCGGCTCCCCCACTCTTCAGCCGGCTTCTAGCTTACGTGGTCTCCACTGATTGGCTGCTCCCCACTACTTCCCCTACCGGGTGAGTTAGCCGTGGGGGTTACGGCATGACTAATAGCAGTCGCTCACATCCGGGAGGCGAGGAGGTTCGAATCCCCTCGCCGGCAACCTTGAAGATGGTCTTCTGTGGTTTCCCATCTTCCTTCCAGGCAAATGCCGGGGTTGGTCCCTCACTATAGGCCACAGCCGCTACCTTCCAACTCCTCGCCCTTCCCTTCCAACTTTCCTCCCCAACGGTACTTGTAGCTCACCCATTGGGTGTCCGTCTCGAAGCAGCTACAAAATTGGCGAGCCGAACATGTCCTCGGACACTCCCGGCACTAAAAGCCATACGCTAAAAAAAAAAAAAAAAACTACTTCCCCTTCTCAGGCTCATTACACACGGCGCGCGAATGATGAAGACGATTTCCGTTCCAACCATCCGCCTTTTCTTGACGCTGCAACCCAAGCTTGCGTAATACTTCTTGACAAGAGTCAGCATGTATCTGAATTTCCAGTGAGTCATGTCTCTCATAATATCTTAACTGACGAAACTCCGTAAAATTCCGTAATCACATAATTTTCTATGATATTGTCGTTCGTAATAATTTGCTTGATAGCGTTTTCTAAGACATAGAAAACCTATCTGTATGCTTATAATTTTTATAAAATGCTCGGAAAATATCTTAATAATAATTATAATAAATTAATAATAATAATAAATTAACATGAAAAATTATCTTGGCTGAACAATTTTCCGCGTAAATAAATATAGAATGGCTTCCTACTGACTTATGCCAGTGGCATAAAAAACCCTCGAAAAACACGTTACAATATTACACATCAGTTGTTACGTCCACCTTCTCATCATAATCTCCTTGTAATTTTATGCACTCTTGCCATTGATGTGTCAGTCTCTCCAGACCTCCCTGAAACCATTCTTTCGGAGTGCTGCGTACCCATGCCTAAACAGCTGTGTCCAGAGGTTTCTTCATGTTCCCGAACAGGTGATGATGACTTGGTGCCAAGTTGGAAGAGTGTGGTGGGTGTGGCAGCACCGTGAATCCCATTTGATCAATGACATCGGTGGACTCTCGGCTAGTGTGGGGACGGGCATTGTCATGTTGTAGAATCACCTTTAGCCCTTTTTCCTGGCCGCTTTGTTTGAATAGCACGACGTAAGAGCTTAAGGGTTGCCACATAAGGCTGCACTGTTAATCGTGGTCCCCAATTCCAGCTAGTCAATAAGGATGATGCCCTTTGTGTCCCTGAACACTGTCGTCATTCGCTTGGCAACTGATGGCACTGTTTGACATTTCTTTGGCGGTGGACTGCCCATATGCTTCCATTGCATAGTCGTCGTTTTGTGGATTTTGCAGAACTGAACACTGCTGTCAAGGCCTGGGTACGCAGCACTCCGAAAGATTGGTTTCAGGAAGGTCTGGAGAGACTGACACATCGAAGGCAAAAGAGAATAAAGTTACAAGGAGATTATGTTGAGAAGGTGGATGTAACAACTGATGTGTAATGTACTTCTTTTGGGTAAAAAAAAAAAGTAAAGTGTAAAACAATATAGTATGCCCTTTGTATTATATTTTACTCATCATCATCATCTTGCAGAGTTTCCAGCCACTGGCCGGGTCTGTTTGGAACACAAGCCTCTCCAACGTCTTCTGTCTTCCCACCATCTCTCAGTCTCCACCCTTGTTCAGTCTTCTCATCTCTTCTTCATGCTTTCTTCCACCCCCTTCAGCCACCTGTCTCTCGGACTTCCTCTCGGTCTCTTTCCTTTCCACTTCGTCTTGTGTATTCTACTGGGTATCCTCTTCTCCTCCATTCGTTTTACATGTCCATACCATCTAAGTCTAGATTTCTCTATACCATCCTGTAATGGTTCCTCCTTCATTAATTCTCTGGTCCTCTCATTTCTTATTCTGTCAATCTTTGTAGCTCCAATACTGCTTGTCAAGAACCTCATCTCACTGGCCTGTATTTTGCTCTTCTCCCTTCCTTTCATAACCCAGGTCTCCGAGGCATAAGTCAGGGTAGGGACATAGTACGTCCGATATATGACCTTTTTGCTGTTCTGAGGGACTAATTATTGGAATTAATTTCTTTCATGTTTTGATTTAAATACTCAAATGAAATATTAACAACAAAGGTTTGCTCGCAATTACTTAAGTTTCTTTATAACAATGCAGCTGGAGAAGGCCATACTATGGCCGAAACTGGTACACTTGATTAATTAATTTGTATTAATTTAATTATCTTCTCAAGAAGAAGTTTGCAGTAAATTTGTTTGCAAGTTTCAGCGCCGTGCAATTTTTAGTGTGGGGGAACCTCAAACAAAAGGTATACAGAAGCAATCCGCATACTCTGGATGCTCGCGAGAACTACAGTCCAGCCGCCGAGTGTCCGGCTCTGACATTTCTCACGAGGGAGGGAGGTAGCGTTGCCGGTTCTGAACCGCGAAATATAAAACAACATGGACTACATAAAATATTTCACATGTTTTTAAACGAATTTTGACGAACAGCTGACCATATTACTAAAGTAATATACCGTACTTACACACAGTTAACCAGCCGGTAAGTGTGCACACACAAGACAATAAAACAACAAACCTGCACTAACACACAGAGCAACTGGGCTACAGAACAGAGCCTTGGCAACATCGAGCTAAATTTAAAGATCGGCTTACCGGGAAAACCGCTGATTGGTACAGGTGACAATATTCTTCATGGTATTAAGCGACTCCACTGCGATCGAAGAATTTAGGTTGTGTGCTTGCAAAATGTCGGAATAACAAAATGATGCATAAAATTGCAAATGGGGTGTGGGACTTCCATGTTGAATACTGAAGATGCTAGAGAAGAATTACAATGAGGCAAGTTTCAAGGTTCTATTAACAGCTTCTCACTGCCATAAGTTGGCTATATTGTTTTCTTTACCCCTCTTCCCCCACCATCACCAAACATCAGAGCCAGACACTGAGCGGCTGGACTGTAAATAACTGCGCTGATATGAAATATCAGTGAGGATGAATTACAGAGAGTGTACCAAAACTTCCTGCGTTGGTGCAATGTGTGTTTAGAAATTGAAGGAATATGGGTTTATTCCAAATAGAGGAGCTGATAGTGCTATATTTGAAGTAGTAACTGATGTAGAAAAGGTATTAGATGAAAACAAACTAGCTGCTGGTGTATTAATTGACCTTCAAAAAACCTTCGATCTGGTTAACCATAAGATTTTCCTTAATAAACTAGAATTTGCAGGCATCAGACGAGTGGCACATGATTGGTTCAAGAACTACCTCACAAACAGAAAACAATATGTTGCAATCGATAATGTAAAAGGATCTCAAATGAGAATTGACACAGGAGTACCTCAAGGTTCTGTCTTAGGACCAATTCTTTTCTTGGCCTATATTAATGATATAGTATTATTAGAATTGAAAGGCAAGCTTAAACTATTTGCAGATGATATTTTTATACTCAATCTGGGAACATCTGAACAGGAAATTATGCTAAATATTAATTATGATCTCAATAAGCTGGTGGATTGGTTGAGAGCACACAAGATGGTTATCAATATCACTAAAACAAAATATTTATTCTTCCATAAACCATCAAACAAGATTGAGACCACAAACATAGTCAACATAGCCAACAAAGAAATAGAAAGGGTTAAATCGGCAACATACTTAGGTATCACACTAGATAGTACACTAACCTGGTAAAATCATGTAGAAAATGTAAAACATAAAATCAGCCCTATAATTGGTATTATTTTCAGATTAAGATATAGCTGTCTTACTAGTCAACAATTGAAAAATATATACTTTGCTCTGATACATTCACATATAATGTACATGAATTTCATACGGGGGTATTGTAAGAAGGAGCTGATAAAAGAACTTGAGATACTCCAGAAACATGCTATAAAATCTATCTTTGGATTTCCTTGGCTCACACCCTCAAATGAATTATACTCAAGAACTAAAATTATGCCACTGCAAAAACAAATAGCTATGTCAGCAACAGTATTTGTACTGGTATACAAATTAGAAAACAAATTGATACACACTCACATCCATTTTACCCATGCAAATGACATTCATCATTATGCAACAAGAGGAGTAAATCGAATATTCACCAGCCATTCCCAATCCATTAAATTTGGAACTAAAGGAATTATGTCCTCTATAATAAAGGAATACAACTCGCTACCATTAGGCATAAGGGAAAGTTTCTCTATAAAAACATTTAAGAGGAAAACAAAAGACTTCCTATTAAGGAATGAATAGCCCATATCCAATAGCCTTAAGCAATGCAATGTATCATACCGAATCATCTCTGTAAAGTTAGTCACTAGCAATCTAATATAAGTTACTATTAAACTAAACAAAATAATGTTACAAAAATTATATATATGCCATGCTGTAACTATGTTACTTGATTGTCCCTAACATGAGCTCAGGCTCATTGGGACCTATGTAAATAAATTAATAAATAAAATAAGGACAGCATTTCCAGCAACTACTCTGAAATTTATGTAAGCAATTATGATTATTAAATACGTTAAGAAGTGTGTGTAAGGGGAGTACGTACGTCCTATACCTACAGTGTTAAATTTGCAATATTGGTGACCCATTATCTCAGAACCTTTGACTGATAGAGATCTAAAATTTTTGGGAGGTATAGTCTCACTCTTTTTCTGATTACTGAACTAGAATCAAAATATGCCGACAAATAATTTGTTAGTTATGATTTTTTTTTTATTCTTCATTTTTTTCTTTTAGAAGTCTACTTTTTCTTCTGTAAATAAAAAACCGTTAGAGGCAGAAATGTTTTGGTAGGTCTGTAACCGCAGTATACTAAGAGGTAACACTATGTAAAATATGGTAAACAGATCTGTAATAGTTTCGGAGATAATGGGTCAAATTTAAAAAGAAAAGTCATTTTTGGGAAATCAAGTTCAAAGTTTGACATGGTGTCAACTCACATATGGAGGCATGCCAGGAACAGTCAATCCTTTCTTTATGCACCTCGTTCCATAAAATAATCTAATATTACTATCAAATTAATCATTCTTGCATTTTCGAAAAGTCCAAAATGAATTGCAAAGTTGCAATCTCCACTGTTTTACCCAGTGTTAGCAACTCCAGTCCTTGCAGATATGACTTCAGAGATGCTAATTTGCCCACCACAAACATTACTTGACACAACAACTTGTGAATCTCGTCCTAAGATACTCAAATCTAATTGTTGTTAATTTAATTAAGGGGCTTGGGACATATTGTTCATCACCCCCATGTAGTTGGGTATGTGTTGAATTTGTCTGATGACCTGTATTTATGGGATGACTGTAGTTATGTGTGTAGCTGTATTAGGGACAGGGTGCCCTGGGACTTCAAATAAGGTACTATCTCGGCATTTGCCTGGAAGGAGTGTGGAAAAACCCGAGGAAATGCCTCACTCAAGATAACTATTGTCAGCACCGGGATTCGAACCTACGATCATCTGATCTGCTGCAGGTGCTCACGCGGTCGTGGTGCATGATTTAACGAGCATCACTACGCCACGGGACTCAAATACAATTAAACACAACCTAAACAATTTACATGTTGTTCTTTATGAATAAATAAGTCTCCTTGTTTACACTTCAAAACACTAGTGGGCGTGCCCGTATCGACTACCTATAATAAAAAAAACATACTTTTTACGTTAGTTTCGGGATTGGCATTGGATAAAATGCGAAGACATTCACCATTAAAATCCGTATTGATAGAAGTTATTCAAATAATACGCCAAATCAATACTCAATTTATATATAATTCTATATAAATAGGACATTGATCAAAACGGGGAACATATTATAGGTTACATAAATTACACAGGCCTGCAAAAAAAAACATTTTTGAAAATTGTTTTAGTTTTGATAACTGATTTTCATGTGATTTTTGGCCCTGATTTCAGAAATGATATTGTTTTTTTTCTATCACGTAAGGTTTTTCTACAAAATGACGTAAATGTTTTATGAAAAATCCTTTAAAAAATGCCATTTTTATATCAGTATTACTTATGTACAATGTTATTAAACCACATTAAACATAGGTTAATCTTAAACATAGAGTAAGAAAAGTTGATAAGGTTTTATTACAACACTATCACAAGTCTTTGTTGAAAAAATTTCTTTTTCCTTCAAAACTTCTTTTCGTACTTTTCCTGCTGTGGAGTTTCTCTTTTTAACATCCAACAGCAGTCAGCCATCATGTTAACGTCCCAGCGTCCTTGATATCTTCGTTCCATTTGTTTTAGGGCTTGATGGAATCGTTCTTCTTGTTCTTCACTGACAGCTCCGAGATTTTCCGGAAAATAGTCCAGATGAGAATGAAGGAAATGAACTTTAACACTCATATTGCAGCCCAGCAGTTTGTAGTTAGTTAACAGATCGGCAACAATATTCTTGTAGTTTGGGTCTTTTTTATTTCCTAGAAAGCCGGTTACCACTTGCTTAAAAGTCTTCCAGGCTTTCCTTTCCTGGTTTTCAATTTTTAACTCGAAGTTTTCATCCTTCATAAGTTTTCTTACATCAGGCCCAAGAAATACCCCTTCTTTAAGTTTTGCCCCAGAGAGGCCAGGGAATGGTTCACAAAGATATCTGAAACACTCTCCTTCTATAGGCAATGCTTTGACGAATTGTTTCATCAGTCCCAGCTTGATGTGAAGTGGCGGAAGTAAAATCTTTTTAGAATCCAATAAAATCTCCTTCTCAACGTTCTTAACTCCAGGAACCAAACTTTTTCTTACTGGCCATTCTGTTTTAACATAATGTTGTTCACGGTCATGGCTATCCCATTCATAGAGGAAGCAGGGGAACTTTGTGTAGCCTCTCTGTTGGCCTAGTAGCATAGATATCACTTTCAGATCCCCACAAACGGTCCACTTATGATCAGAGTACTTAAGCTTGTTAAGGACCAATTCAAGGTTCTCAAAACACTCTTTAAAATGCACCGAATGCCCTACTGGTACAGATGCATATTGGTTGCCATTATGCAGAAGAACAGTTTTCAAGCTTATTTTGGAGGAATCAATTCATCGGGTTCGTATTTGATGTCGAATGTCTCCATCAACCCAGGAACATCAGTACAAAAAACGAGGTCACCCACTCGTGAGAAAAAAGGCACAAACCCCTTTTCTCTACTCCTGTACCTAGAAAAGGATGTTCCTGGAGCCAACAACCCTTTTTCTTTCAACCTCGACCCTAAAACCTCGGTTGAATCCTTCGGAAGGCCTAAGTCTCCAACCAAATCTCTTAACTTTAAAGTGCAAAATTCTATGTGTGATTTGTGGGTAAACCAAGGGTGATGGGATGTTTTCACTAATTTATCTGTCTTCAGCACAAAAAATACCTTACAAATCACTATAAAAATGTTAAACAATTTTTTCATCGCAGACCTGTGTTATTTACATACCACGATAAAGCTATAGAAGATAAGAATACAATAATATATAAATGCAGTTAACATTTCTTCAATCATCTAAACATGTGCTTCATATTACCCACTATTTCTTCACAGACATTTGCGCACAAGAAGCTTTTATCTAACATTGTCGCACCAATTCTTCGTTCTCTTACATGAAGGGCACTTTATGTAAACACGCTTACTTATTGGCACGTATTCAAAATTTTAACTCCATCTTGAGTGAAGATCTCCTTATTCGTCTCAAGCACTGATCCATTTACTTAATATTTCAAGCTCTAAACTACGTTCATGCCGGCACACTTAGTATTTGGCACCTATTCAGAATTTTAACTTCATGTTGAAGATAGAAGATTTACTTATTCATTTAAGCATTAAACTATGTGCTTCTTCAATTTCACTGATCTATATTGGTTACAGAACTTTATTTTTAAATTATTTTGATAAGAATTATTATATAGTTTAATATTTGTTTACATTCGCCAATAATATTTTCTCTTTTTTAACTACATTTTGAAGAAAAATGTCAAGTATTTTATTTTCATTTTATTTAATTTGATTTGTAAGGATATCCATTTTAATAGTGATTCATTTTATTCAATTTTAACATTAATATTTCTTTTCTTATTAGATTTAAGTACTTTTATAATAGCTAACCTTAATTCTTAATTGATTCTTGTTTAGCTGAAGATGGCCTCATTGAAGGCCGAAAAATGTCCTATTTATATAGAATTCATCATCATCGGCTTTAACTCGAATTCGAGTGCGGCTTTAACTCGAATCCGAGTATAAATCTTCTACCTTCAGTCCAGTTTGTGAATGTGTTTACGGTGACTAAAGAGTCCAATCCTGGCATGGAACAAGCGTCCACACAAGTCACATAGTATTGCTGGAGGAGGACGTGGTTAGGCTGCTCAAACTTTCCTAGCTTGACGCTTGGCCTCTTCATGTGTGCGTAGATCCCTTTCAAACGTCTTTACAGTATCCGAGATGGTACGGCGCCAAGTTGAGCGGTCTTCAGCCAGCATGTCCCAGGTTTGTGAATCAAGACCTGTCAATTTCAGGGCCTGCTTAAATTGGTCCTTGTAGCGCCTCTTAGGACCACCAAGAGGTCTGGTGCCATAGCATAACTCACCATATAGCATTTGACGAGGTAATCTCACATCACCCATCCGATGGACATGACCAATCCATCTAAATTGGTGACCTATTATGGATGATTCTATGCTGTTGATTTGAGCCTTTCCCAGAACAGCAATATTGGTAATGCGGTCTTCCCATTTAATCCTCAGGATTGATCGAAGTTTTTGTAGGTGGAAACGCTCAAGCTTCCTAAGATCACGTCGGTAAAGGGTCCACGTTTCACAGCCATACAACAATGTAGAAATGACTACTGCTTTGTACACCATAAGCTTTGTACTCATGGACAGATCTTTATTCATGAAGACCCGGTGTGCTAATCGTGCGTATGCTGCATGGGCTGCACCAATTCTCTTATCCACATCCTGCTCACAGGTACAGCTCACAGAAATGGTACTGCCCAGGTACGTGAAGTGGTCAACCTGTTCTAATGGCAAATTTGAGATGGAGATATTGAACTGAGGAAGAGGTGTGCCTGGTGAAGGTTGTGCCAAGACTTTAGTCTTATTGACATTTATGGTAAGACCAAAGCGATCACATGCACTTTTGTAACAATTAACTGAATCTTGCAGCTCTTCTGGTGTGAAGAGTTGGTAACGCAGCATCATCTGCATACAACATGTTAGTAACCTTAGTAACCTGAGTTTTCCTCAAGGAGTGGAGACGAGTTAGGTTGAAAAGCCCTCCATCAAAACGATACTTGACCTCCACACCTGGGATGTTTGTGGGTGAATCATAAAGCATTGCAGCCAAGTACAGCGCAAAAAGCGTTGGAGCCAGTACACATCCTTGTTTCAGTCCATGGGTAATGGGAAATTCATCGGACATCTTATTCTGATGGCAAACCTGACCTGTCATGTCATCATGGAGAGCCTTGATTAGATCTACAAAACGCTGAGGGCAACCAAACCGCTTCAGCACCGCCCACATGGCTGGTCTTGGAACCGAATCAAATGCCTTTTCCAAGTCATAAAAGACTAAGAAGAGTGGATTCTGTTGTTCTCTACATTTTTCTTGTAGCTGTCTCACACAGAAAATCAAGTCAATTGTGCTTCTGGAAGTTCTAAATCCGCATTGTGACTCTGGGAGGATCCTCTCAGAGATAACCTTGAGACGGTTAAGTAGAATTCTTGCCAGAATCTTCCCCACAATTGATAGCAGTTGTAGCGTTCTCCGCTTTGGCTGGGATGACAAATGAAACGGTATTTACTTTGCTCCACGTTGAGCGTACAAATGTAACAGTTTCGCTAGCCCACACTGTTGGGAGAAAATGTAATTGTTTACCTTTGCCTAAGCTATGTTGTTTTAATGGGCGCCAAGACTTCAACGCAATGCTGAAATCTAAATTTGTATTTAACAACGTCTAGCTCTGGCAGAACACCTTCAAGACTCTATTCACTCAGATCGTGGTATGATTTGATCATTAACCCAACAAACAATTGTATCAGGAGAAGGAATTGGTCTATATCTAATGCTACCTACTGAAAGCAAAGATTGCATTGTAAAAGAAATGAATTTATTATATAAAACAAGTATAGCAAAATTAATAATAATAATAAGTACAAAATTTAAATTGGAGCGTTGTGATTTGAATATTACCGATAGAAAATTACGTGAAAACGGAGTCTGATAAATTGATTTTACTCTTATTTCCAAGCTATGAAGTTACTGAAATATGAAATGTAAAACAAAGAAAAATGAGAGATTGCGTATTTCTGCGTCATTTGCGCTTACCATTGGAAATTGCCAAGGCATTTCCCTCGTACTTGCTGATGCCGTGAGCTTCCCACAGTCTCCTGGACGTCGTCATCTCCGTCGGAATTTGATGATATTCTGGTAGATTAGATAATTCTATGGTCCGTACCTCGGACCCAAACACTCGTACAACCGCACTGGTTAAGTTTTGCAAAAGTTAGTCTTCAACTCCACTGAACATCGGAGCGACACGCACTTCCAACCGTACTCCGCAAGTTCTACACAGATAGTCCGTTCCACGGAACATCGGAGCGTCCCCCGCGTATAACCATACTCCGCAAGTTCTACACAGATAGTCCGTTCCACGGAACATCGGAGCGTCCCCCGCGTATAACCATACTCCGCAAGTATTTCACAGATAGTCCACGTTTCACGGCGCGTCGAACGATATATGCACCTGTTGGCTCCCCCACCATGGTACCGACATCTAGCTTACGTCGTCCTCACTGATTGGCTGAGCACGCCGCCAGTTCCCCTCCTCTGCCTCATTACACTCGGCGCGCGAGAGGGAGAAGTCGATTTCCGTTCCAACAATTCGTCTTTTCTAGACCTTGCGACCCAGCCTTGCGTAATACTTCTCGACAGGAATCAGCTTGTATTCGAATTCCCAGTGAGTCATGTCTCTCAAATACCCTAACTGACAAAACTCCGTAAAATTCCGTAATCACATAATTTTCTATAATATTGTCGTTCGTAATAATTTGCTTGATAGCGTTTTCTAAGACATAGAAAACCTATCTGAATGCTAATAATTTTTATAAAATGCTCCGAAAATACCTTAATAATAATTATAATAAATTAATAATAATAATAAATTACCATGAAAAATTCTCTTGGCTGAACAATTTGCCGCGTAAATAAATATAGAATGGCTTCCTACTGACTTATGCCAGTTGCATAAAACCCCTCGAAAAACACGTTACACAGTGATATACCACGGTAGTTGCCACAAACACTGCGATCACCCTTTTTAAAGATAGTGACGATAGTGGCATTCTTTAGGTCTCCAGGTACCTTTCTTGATTCCCATATTCTGAGGATAAGGATGAAAATTCTTGTTTTGAGGGAATGACCTCCGGCTTGAATTAGTTCCAGAGGGATGTTATCTGGGCCAGGTACTTTTCTGGGTTTCAATAGGGTGAGAGCTGCACTGAATTCCTGATAAGTAGGAGGTACTGCCAACCACAGTTGTTCAGGTTGTTGCGGCACATCACAGAGGAAGTCTTCAGCAGCTTCTGATGGACGATTTAGGAGATTGGAGAAGTGCTCCTTCCAGCGTTCCAAGATTTCTTGACTATCAGTAAAGGTAGTAGAATTATCAGCGCTTTTCAGTGTACCTGATGATGAGCGAGATGGTCCATATATTTCCTTGAGTACGGCATAGAAGTTCCTCACGTCTCGAGCATCCGATAGTCTCTGCAGTTCCTGAGCCTTCTGTTGCCACCAAGTATTTTTAATCTGCCTTATCTGCGTCTGGCATTTACCCTTGAGTTCCAGTAGTTTATCTCTCTTTGTGTTGGAAGTTGGGTCTTGAAGATGGGCAAGATAGGCATTCCTTTTGGCATTGATGAGAGACAGAATTTCCTCATTGTTGTCATCAAACCAGTCTTGTCTTTTCCGCACTATAAAACCAATGGTTTCCTCAGCTGACTGTGTGATAATCTTCTGTAATGTGGCCCATTCTTGCTGAATATCATTTGTTACTGGGTTTTCTGATAACTGGGTGACGATCCTGTTTCCAAAATGTTTGTACATGGATTCATCCTGAAGTTTGGATGTATTAAACTTCTTTCTTGGCAAATTTTTGATGTTCCTAGGTGGTTTAGGTCTGATGGATATTCTGAGCTTACATATAAGAAGTTTATGATCTGTCCAGTTTCCCACAAGTCCAACCCCTCCTCCACGTGGTGGGAGACGGGCAACGGCATGAAGTAGGGGATTGCCTGTAGGGGTGAAGTACAGTGGGGACTTTGTGTGCCCCGGGACCGCTACGGTAGCTGTGAAGGCTCTATGGGAACCCTGAAAAGTGACGGCTGACGGGGCTCTGGTGAAGCTACGATAGGCCTAGCAAGCCAGTAGTGGATATCATATTTGCTTTCAAACCAGGAACAGACATCGGAAAGGACGGATGCAAACGACGACGACCCGGATATGCTAATGGACTACGAGTTGGGACATTAAACATACAGACACTGACAGGAAAAGTGGAGGAGATTGTAGATGTGATGGAGAGAAGAAAACTGGATGTACTGGGCTTGGCAGAAACAAGATGGAAAGGAGAAGGTCGCAGAGAACTGAGGAAAGGGTACCGGTTGTACTGGAGTGGGAACAGTGAAGGAAGGAGCAGCGGAGTAGGAGTAGTTGTGAGAGATGGAATGAAGGAAGAGGTAAAGGGAATAAGTGACAGGATCATGAAGATCAGAGTAACTGTAAAGGGAAGAAGCCTGGAGATAGCCCAGGTATATGCCCCTCAAGTTGGATGTACAGCTCAAGAGAAGGAAGACTTTGAGGAGGAGCTACAACAGCAGTTGAATGGTCAGAGCATCATTGTCATGGGAGATTTGAATGCACATGTAGGAAGTGAAAGGCAACGATATGAAAATGTATTGGGAGCAGAAGGATGGGGTAGCAGGAATGAAGAAGGGAGAAAGTTGCTGGATTTTTGCAAGAGAAACGGTTTAGAGGTAGGCAACTCCTGGTTCCGGAAGAAAGAAAGCCACAAGGTAACGTGGTACAGCAGTGATTTAACAAAGAAATCTTTGGTAGATTACATGCTGTACGACTGGGAAATGAAGAGAAGTGTCAGAGATATAAAGGTAATACCATCAGAGGCCTTAGATAGCGACCACAGAATACTTGTAATGAACCTGGGAGTTGTTAAGGATAGCAAGAGGACAGAGTACCAGGAAAGGAGAATCAAAGTATGGAAACTCAAGGAAAAGGAAGTCGAGGAAGAATTCCAGAAGATAGTAAGGGAAAGGATGCCAACAGACAATCCTAAAACAGGGGAAGAGGAATGGAAGCAATTCAAAAACACAATGGTGGAAGCTGCAGTGGCAGTATGTGGAAGAACAAGCAACAGAAAGCGGTGTAAAGAGACACCATGGTGGAATGAGAGAGTAAAAGAAGCTGTGGGAAGGAAGAACAAGGCTTTCAGAGTGTGGTTCCAGGAAAGAACTGATCTGACAAGGGAAGATTATAAGATAAAGAAGAAAGAAGCAAAGAAGATTGTCGCAGAGGAGAGGAAGAAGTGGATGGTAAAGTGGACAGAGATGATGGAGGAAGACAGCAGAGGAAATAAGAAAGTACTTTATGGGATGGTCAAAAGTAAGAGAAGAGGTCTGCGAGAGGATGTGGTAATGATGGACAAAAACGGAAATGAGGTACACAACAATGAGGCACTCAAGACAGTGTGGAAAGAGTACTTTGAGGATTTGCTGAATCCAAATGGTCATAGGGAGGAAGACAATGTATTAGAAGATGGAGAAGACAACACCGGAATGGAAAAAGACCTGACTTGGAGAGAACTGGAAATGGCTATAGACAAGATGAAAGGAGGAAGGGCACCAGGTGTGGATGAAGTGAGTGTTGAAATGGTGAAGGCAGCAGGAGAGGTTGGGAAACAGTGGCTGTACCGTGTGATGAGGGTGATATGGAAGGAGAAAAAGACCCCAGAAGATTGGAAGAAAGGATTAATTGTCCCAATATTTAAGAAGGGAAGCAGAAAGGAGTGCAGAAATTACAGGGGAGTCACACTCATACCACACTGTGCCAAGATATATGAAAAGATATTAGAAAGTAGAATACGAGCCAAAGTGGAGAGAAAATTGAGAGAGGAGCAGTATGGATTCAGACCTGGGAGATCAACAGTGGATCTCATATTTTCAGTGAGACAGCTCCAGGAACACCACTACGAATTTGGAGAGGATCTGCTGATGGCCTTCCTGGACATCAAAAAGGCCTATGATAGTGTGTGTAGGGAGAAGGTTTGGAAAGCAATGGAAAACATAGGAGTGGAAAAAGAGACTGTAGGCAGAGTGAAGGAGATGTATTGTGGAAGTGTGAGTTGTGTGAAAGTTGGAGGGGAAAGAACAGACTGGTTCAGACAAATGAGTGGCCTGAAACAGGGCAGTGCGCTGTCACCCCTTCTCTTTATTGTGGTTATGGACGAGGTAATGACACGGATAGCAGGAAAGATAGGAGAAGATAAGATGAAAGCAATGGTGTTTGCAGATGATCTCATGGTCTGGGGAAACAAGGAGGAGGAAATTCAGGAGCAACTGAAGGCTTGGGAAGAAACAGTGGCAGAGTACGGATGGAAGTTCAACATCAGTAAATGTGAGATCCTGTTAACGACCAGGAAAAAGGACAGACCAATGAGTGGGATAACACTTGGAGGTGGACAGCTGAAGAAGGTGGAAAGACTCAAGTACTTGGGAAGTATAGTGGAGGAAAATGGGAGAAATGACAAAGAGATTACGGAACGTGGCAGACAGGCAGAAGCATTTCTGAGAAGCATTAGGATCTTAGTGTGGAATAAAGATGTCCCACAAAAAAGCAAGGAAGTGTTATACAGAAGCTACTATATCCCGATACTGACCTATGCTTCAGAAACGTGGACAATGAAGAAAAGAGATATAAGCAGAATACAGGCAGGTGAAATGAAGTTCCTGCGAAGTAGGATCGGAGTAACAAGAAGAGACAGGGTGAGGAATGAAAAGGTCAGGGAAATGGTGAAAGAGGAGCCCTTGCAATGTAGGATTGAGACATCAAGACTGAGGTGGTATGGACACTTAAAGAGAATGGATGAGAAGAAGATTCCGAAGAGGATACATGAGATGCAGATGCAGAAGAAACGACCAAGGGGAAGACCAAGAGATAGATGGCTGAAAGGAGTGGAGGAATGTGTTAAGAAGAGAGGCGAGGACTGGACCAGAGTGACAGCGGAGAGGTGGTGGGAAGAAAGAACTAAGTGGCGAGGCTTATGTTCCAAACAGACCCAGCCTGGGGCTGGAAACTGTACAAGATGATGATGATGATGATCTGTCCAACAATCGTCTATATTCCTTGCTGTTCTGGTAATAAGAGTGTCCTTCTTATCACATTGCCGGGTAATGATATAATCAAGAATGTGCCAATGTTTGGAACGAGGATGCATCCACGTGGTTTTGAAGCAGTCAGGTAGCCGGAACTGCGTGTTGGTAATGAAAAGTTCGTGTTCTGCACAAAGACCAAGAAGCAACAGTCCATTGGGATTACATTTTCCAAGTCCCTGTTTGCCCATCACATTATTCCATATATAGAATTATATATAAATTGAGTATTGATTTGGCGTATTATTGGAATAGTTGATTAGCATTGGATTCAGATCCAGACTCATGATCATTTCCATGGAAACGTCTTCTAGATTGAACATTCCGGAGATAATACATATATTTAAGGAAGTCACTGCATAACAACTGAATGTATTTACGTTTGCTCTAATAACATTGAAATAATAAAAAACACACTTCCAATTGGAATTTTTCAACAAATGATGCATCAAAATTATTTAGGAGAGATCAAATATTATTAAGAGATAATAATCGGAAAATGTCACTTTTTTACCAATTTCACCATACGTATTCCCCGTAACTAGTTGGATGCCAGTGCCACGGCCACCAGGCTGCATATACGAGTCTCGGTTCTATAGGGAGGTTCCTCACTGTATTAGATACCATAAAAGCCTCTATTTGTCAATTAATCAACTCACAAGATGACTTTGCAGCATACAATTCAAAAGCAGAAACGGCATTTACAGGAGATGATTCAACGGGATGGAGAGTTGGGAAATTCACATCCACTAGTTGTTCCAGTGGGTGGCTGCTCTCATCCTCCCGATCTTCATCACCATCGCCATCATCGGAATGAACATCACTATCATAAAAGTGATGAAGGAACAAGGCAGAGGTCGACTCATCTAGTAAGATGATGTCATCAGATTCACTGTCACTCCTGGTTGACTCGGAGAGGCTGCCTCTTGCTAACAGATGTATTCTATCTTCCAGCAGTGAACCTACCATTGACAGACTGGAACACAAACTTAACTATTTAGTGTGTGCGATCCAAAATATCAGATGTGGGAAGGGCTTATTTCCTGACGGAAATGTAAACTCTTGGTGGAAACAAAGTCTGAAAATAAACATTTCTTGTATACAATTAAAATAATATTGATGTAATAATATGATATAATGTAATCATAAACCAAAACAAAATACACAAAGTTAACTCATTTAAGTATTTAGGTAAGCCTCCGTGGCTTAGGCGGCAGCACGCCGGCCTCTCACCGCTGGGTCCGTGGTTCAAATCCCGGTCACTCCATGTGAGATCTGTGCTGGACAAAACGGAGGCAGACAGGTTTTTCTCCGGGTACTCCGGTTTTCCCTGTCACAATTTCATTCCAGCAACACTCTCCACTATCATTTCATTTCATCTGTCATTCATTTAATCATCGCCCCAGAGGAGTGCGTCAGGCCTCGGCAGCCGGCACAGTCCATATCCTCGCCGCTAGATGGGGGCTTCATTCATTCCATTCCTGACCCGGTCGGAGACTGGAAGCAGGCTGTGGATTTTCATTTCAAGTATTTAGGTGAATGGATAACAATCAATAAAAATGAAAAAAATAGCTTAGGGGTCCGAGCAAAGAAAATGAACGTAGCATTTCAGATCACCAGAAATGTATACAAGAAGAAGGCATTATCATGGGACACTAAAATTAAACATTACAATTCTGTGGTGAGACCTGAAGCACTCTTTGGAGCTGAAACATTAAAGTTAATGCGGAAAGGTGACATAAACAAAATCATGCTCATGGAAAGAAGATTGGTTCGATGCATCCATTCCCCAAGGAAACCAGAAACTGACTATAACACACCACGACCTAACAAGGAAATATACACCCATGTGGAGAACATAATTCACACCATGCTCAAACGACGAATGTCATTTTTTGGGCATTTAAATAGAATGAATAATGACAGGCTAACAAAACAAATTTTTAATAAAATTTTAAAACTTAAAGTTCAACCAGCGTGGTTTACACAGACATTAAAGGATCTGAAGGAAGCCCACATTGACATTACAGATACATATAATAGGAATTTATTCCAGGACAAAATTCAAAAAAGGATCTTCAGGGAGGAACAAGAAAGACAACAAAAGCAGCCACGGAACATTGAATAGCTCCGAAAGCAGAGATCAGAGAGGAAGAAGCGAATGTGGGCAGAGAAAAAAAAGACATGTGGCAAGATTTGAAGTATTGATTTTACGTGCTCTGTAATAGTGCTATTCGATTAAATTTAAAAAAAAAAAACAATAATATTCTTTGTTGGTATACAGAGAACTGGAGCCCATCACTGATACTATTCGGAAGAAACGGCTTTCTTTCTTTGGTCACATCATGAGGACACCAGAAACCAGGTTATCTAGAAAATTGTAGTGAAACTTTGGAATATGAAACAACAAGTAGGATGGATTAAGGAAATTAGAGAAGATATGAAAGAATTGGAAATAACCTTGGATGACTTGCAAAACAAAACAACAAAATTAAAAAAACTGAGAGATATAAAAATAAGATTTCAGGCTAAAATAGACAAACATAATAGTAGTATAATTCGCTAGACTTTGGATATTGCATCATCATGACCAGAAATTGCGTAATCCTGATGACGTCATGGGATGACGTCATGGGTCCTTAGAGCGAGCACGTGGTCCAGGAGCGAGCATGTGCAGTGCACGTGTTAGCGTGGGAAGAGGTTGACCCTTTGGCTTGTTTGTGCGATGGTGATAAAAAGTTAATGGGTGTTGACGTCATGGAGGATGTTTATTAGGATGCTAACTGTCATCTGACACCCATGCGAGTGTGAGCACCAAAACAAAAGGTTATTCGCGGGTAGTGGGGTAGTGTATGTTCTCTTGCAAGTCGCGTGTGTGCTTGAATACGTATGGCTATGTTGGGAAATGTTTGGTGGCGGGCGAGGACTAGGGTTGAGTGAGGGTTCGTTTAAATGCTATTTTTCCCGCTCTATTTGATGGTGAGGTAATTTTTTAAAATGGGTGGAATTTGGAAACGCAATTTGAGGTAAACGTGCTTTTTTGACAATTTGGCGAATTTAATGAGCTTGTAAGGCTAGAACGATGCATATAGGGTGTCGTAGGACTTGTGGTGAACCACCCCTTGCTATGGACGGGAGTATATCCACCCCAAAATAAATCTACCCTTACCCGGAGGTTAAGTAGTGGTTATTTTTGTATGCATGCGCACTTGAGGGCTTTTGTAAGAGAGCGGAATTTTTAAAAGATTCTTTATAGATGAGGCTTTTTAAAAAATTTATTAAAAAAACAAAAAACTAATAGGTCATTCGATTTTTAGTATCTCGCTAACCAATAATGCGATGTAAACATATGGGGTGTCATAGGACTCGTAGTGAATTCTCCTTTTGTATGAATGAGGTATGTCAACCCCCAAAATAAAAACTACCCTTACCTGGGGTGAAAGAGCAATTTTTGTATGTATGCACACCGGTGGCTTTTGTCAAAAGGGTCTAACTACACATTTGTTAATATTTTCTGAACCCAGGATGGGATTTTCCCATAGGCAGTATCCTAGCACTTGGGGTGACACCTCGTTTTTGAAAGTATCATTCATTTATTTTCTTGTCAAAAGGGCCTAACTACACTTTTGTTAATATCTCGTGAACCAATCATGCTAGGGACTTGTATGAGGGGTCCTAGCACTTGGGGCGACGTCCCCCTTTATGGGGTGAAACTACCCCCCCAAAATTGAAAACTCAATATCTTGGAAACTATGAACCCTAAAATTAGGCGTTATAGCTTTAAAAATAGGTGATGACATAGGCTTTTACCTGGATTGGTCATTTCACCCCTAAAACAGTAAATAGTCATGTTATGGGAAAAAAACGTGTTAAACACCTAAAAATGATAAATGAAACTAAGATCTTTTGTTTTTGATGAAAAATAGCAGGGGGGGTGAAAACTACCCCCAAATTGAAAAATCGATACCTTGGAAACTAAGAACCGTAAAATTATGTGTAATAGCTTAAAAAATTCGTTGTGACATAGGCTTTTACCCGGATAGATGATGTCACCCCTAAAACAGTAAATAGTGATTTTACAGTGGGGAAAAAGGTTTTAAACGGGTAAAAATGATAATAGAACCTAAGATCTTTTGTTTTTGATGAAAAATAGCAGGGGGGTGAAAACTACCCCCAAATTGAAAAATCGATACCTTGGAAACTAAGAACCGTAAAATTATGTGTAATAGCTTAAAAAATTCGTTGTGACATAGGCTTTTACCCGGATAGATGATGTCACCCCTAAAACAGTAAATAGTGATTTTACAGTGGGGAAAAAGGTTTTAAACGGGTAAAAATGATAATAGAACCTAAGATCTTTTGTTTTTGATGAAAAATAGCAGGGGGGTGAAAACTACCCCCAAATTGAAAAATCGATACCTTGGAAACTAAGAACCGTAAAATTATGTGTAATAGCTTAAAAAATTCGTTGTGACATAGGCTTTTACCCGGATAGATGATGTCACCCCTAAAACAGTAAATAGTGATTTTACAGTGGGGAAAAAGTTTTTAAACGGGTAAAAATGATAATTGAACCTAAGATCTTTTGTTTTTGATGAAAAATAGCAGGGGGGTGAAAACTACCCCCAAATTGAAAAATCGATACCTTGGAAACTAAGAACCGTAAAATTATGTGTAATAGCTTAAAAAATTCGTTGTGACATAGGCTTTTACCCGGATAGATGATGTCACCCCTAAAACAGTAAATAGTGATTTTACAGTGGGGAAAAAGGTTTTAAACGGGTAAAAATGATAATTGAACCTAAGATCTTTTGTTTTTGATGAAAAATAGCAGGGGGGTGAAAACTACCCCCAAATTGAAAAATCGATACCTTGGAAACTAAGAACCGTAAAATTATGTGTAATAGCTTAAAAAATTCGTTGTGACATAGGCTTTTACCCGGATAGATGATGTCACCCCTAAAACAGTAAATAGTGATTTTACAGTGGGGAAAAAGGTTTTAAACGGGTAAAAATGATAATTGAACCTAAGATCTTTTGTTTTTGATGAAAAATAGCAGGGGGGTGAAAACTACCCCAAAATTGAAAAATCGATACCTTGGAAACTAAGAACCGTAAAATTATGTGTAATAGCTTAAAAAATTCGTTGTGACATAGGCTTTTACCCAGATAGATGATGTCACCCCTAAAACAGTAAATAGTGATTTTACAGTGGGGAAAAAGGTTTTAAACGGGTAAAAATGATAATTGAACCTAAGATCTTTTGTTTTTGATGAAAAATAGCAGGGGGGTGAAAACTACCCCAAAATTGAAAAATCGATACCTTGGAAACTAAGAACCGTAAAATTATGTGTAATAGCTTAAAAATTCGTTGTGACATAGGCTTTTACCCGGATAGATGATGTCACCCCTAAAACAGTAAATAGTGATTTTACAGTGGGGAAAAAGGTCTTAAACGGGTAAAAATGATAATTGAACCTAAGATCTTTTGTTTTTGATGAAAAATAGCAGGGGGGTGAAAACTACCCCGTATATGAAAGGAGTGTAGACTTATTGATGTTGCAGATTGGAAACAGTGAAAGTTATCACTTTTGTTTAATTAGAAATCTTGCTCGCCTTGTGCGTTCAAGCATCACTAGCACTCAGAGAAGGATTTATATATGTAGACGTTGTTTGTCATATTATCTTCTTGAGGATGAGTTAAATGTTCACTTTGCAGACTGTAAACAGTTTCCTGTTGCAAAAAGCATAATGCCGACTGATGAACAAAGATTTGTTAATTTTACAGAATTCCGAGTTAAAGATACAGTTCCATTTATAATATATGCAGACACTGAATGCGTTTTGTCTCCAATTTCCTCCTGTTTTCCAAATAGTGACATTCATAACTCTACTTTAACACATAAACATATTCCTTACAGCATTTCTTTATACCTTCATTGTAATTTCGATAGTGAATTGTGCAGTTTCAAGCTCTTTAGGGGAAATAATTGCATTGAATTGTTTGTAAAGGAACTTTATAGTATTGTGGATAAACTTCAAACATATTACTTATCGGTTAAGCCAATGTTAAAGATGACCGAAAATGAAGAAAGATTATTTTTGTCAAGTAAAATGTGTCACATTTGCGAGAAACCGATTGCAGTTAATGAACTCAAAGTACGCGATCATTGTCACTTAACTGGAAAATATAGAGGAAGCGCACACAATAGTTGTAATTTAAATTACAAAGTAACAAAGGTTTTGCCTATAGCATTTCATAATCTAACCGCCTATGATGGACATTTTATAATTAAAGAAATTTGCGAGAAACGTGATGGAGAGGTGTTACATAATCCTGGTCATATAAAATTGTTAGCGATGAATATGGAACGTTACAAAGGGTTTACAAAGTATGTACGGGCTAAGAATGGATTCATTCAGTTAAGATTTTTCGATACATATAATTTCTTGTCCTGTTCACTAGATCAATGTTCATCTTCGTTAAGCGAAGATTCAAAGCAAATAACACAACGTTATTTTAATGATGATGCACAGTTTCGACTTACTGCGAGAAAAGGTGTGTTTCCCTATGAATACGTCACGAGTATGGATGTTCTTAACGAAACTAAATTACCTGAAATATCCAAGTTTTATAGCAGCCTTAATGATCAAACAATATCGAATGAAGAGTATGAGTTTGCTCAATCGGTGTGGGAAACGTTTTCCTGTCAAACATTAGGAGAATACGCAGATTTGTATTTAAAAGTTGACACACTTCTTTTGGCGGATGTCTTTGAAAATTTTAGATCGAATGGCATGGAAACTTATGGCATTGATGCAGCTCATTTTTACACTGCTCCATCTATGTCTTGGTGTGCTATGAAAAAGATAACCAACGTTCAACTTGAATTGCTTCAAGATATTGATATGTTACACTTTTTTGAACGATCTATTCGAGGAGGAAATGTTCAGTGTATAACACGACATGCGATTGCTAATAATAAGTATATGAAAACTTATGATGAGAAAAAGCAAGAGTCCTACATAATGTACTTTGACGTTAATAATTTGTATGGATATGCGATGATGGAATATCTTCCAACGGGTGGCTTTAAATGGATTGCAAATGTTGAAGGCTTTGATGTTTTAACTATTGATGATACTTCAGAAATTGGATATATTTTGGAAGTAGATTTGACTTATCCTCAAGAGTTACATGACAAACATTCAGATTACCCTCTATGTCCAGAAAAGTTGACAAAGCTAATGGCTACCCTAGATAATAAAGAACGTTATGTTTTGCATTATAGATTGTTAAAGCAATGTATTCAACTAGGAATGAAATTAGATCGTATTCACAGAATAATTGAATTCAATCAGAGCCAATGGCTAAAACCATATATTGATGTGAACACAGAGAAACGAAAACAAGCCAAAAATGATTTTGAAAAGAATTTTTATAAATTGATGAATAATGCAATTTTTGGTCGTTCACTGATGAATGTGAGGAAGTTAAGGGACATCAAATGGGTCACCAAATGGCATGGAGCTCATGGTGGTAGGTCTTTAATAGCTAAGGCTAATTTTAAACATAGAATTATATTCGATGAACAATGTATGGTCATCGAGATGAGTAGACTAAAGATTTTTCACAATCAACCAGTATATGTTGGTGCATCTATATTAGATTTGTCTAAATGTAAAATGAATGACTTTCATTACAATGTTATTTTAGCAAATCCTGAATCAAATGTGAGGTTGTTATACACAGACACCGATAGTTTTATGTATATATTCTATTATGATATTTATGAGTTCATGAAACAACATTCAAATTTGTTTGATACTGGAAACTATGAAACAAACAATCCTTTTGGCATTGTGAGACAAAATAAAGGTGAAATTGGTTTAATGAAAGATGAAAATGCTGGAAGGATTGTTGAAGAATTTGTGGGGTTACGACCCAAAATGTATGCAATAAAATTGTGTGATGAAATGAATAGCTTGTGTAAGGCTAAAGGCATTAAGAAGAGTGTGAGTAAAAGTAAGAATATTGATGAGTATCGAAAGTGTCTTTATAACAGAGAAAAAGTCAACAAAGTTCAAGTTTGTATAATTTCAAAATCTCATTCTGTATTTACTGTTCGGCAAAATAAGTTGGCAATTTCATCAAACGAAGATAAAAGACACATAACTGAAAACGGAATTGATACTTTACCGTTTGGTCATTTTTCTCTGAAAAATGATTAGAAACAAATTGAGATTAAAGCAGTTCATCTCACTTACTTTATTTCTTTCACACACACACTTTTATGCTGGTAATAATACTAATTTTTGTGTGTTCCTTTGCTTATGAAATCCTAGACTAGGAGTTCCACATTCGACATGATAGCGGAGTTTCATCTCCCATAAACTCGTCTCTGAGGTGGGTGCCAGAAAAGGCATCCAGCTGTAAAAACCACACCCTCACATAGACTTTCATAACTTCTTACGTTGAGGTTCATAACACTTCGTTGATTGATTTATCGGTTTCCTTTTCACAATTCCTGTCTATACATTCCTCTTGAAGGTTGCAAGATGCTTGCAAGGTTCCTAAAATGCAATTAAATTTAATAAATACCTTAAGATGGTTTGATTTGTTTAATGATATGGTGTTAATAGTATTTTTAGGTTTTGACTGGCTTTGCATTAAGAATTGACTAACCAAACATGAGTTACCTATCAGGGAAACATTTTGGCCACTATGTTGGCTATTGACCAGTGAGTTTAGCTGTTTATCATTTTTTTAAATCATAAACAACAGAGGGTTAAACGTATAGATAAACCGTGTGACCATGTTTGTTAAACAAGACATTATACCAGAGACAATTAGAATACTTATGTAGAGTTTACCAAAAATAATGTTGTGTAACAGTAAATGCTAGTCAACAGTTATACACTTCTAAAAAAAATCATCATACAATACCTGAGAGCTCTTCTAAAATTATTGATGTGTAACATGATTCCACTAACTTGCTATGTATTTTTTGGCTTGGGGGTGATTTTCAAGAAATGCAAATGGAACTGAAATGCAATACAAACAATGAGCGTGCCTGGTGGCTGAGATTGATACCACGACGTACTGTCGGTTATGTAGCTATGTGGAATGTATATCAAATATGGTTTACTTCAAGGTCTGGAGATCCCTACAATTCCTACAATAAATGATCTTGAAATGGTCATCCTATGGTGTGAAAATATTTATTAGGTATATATATATATATTTACTGAAAACAATTATGATTTATTAAATGTTTATATGTTTACAGTATTGTTATTTAATGTAAGCACTTGAGGCACTACCGACCAATGGGAAGCAAAAAGTGGGAGCATATATGGGATGAAATGTGGGAGCAAAGCAAATATAAAAAGTGGGAGCAAATATGCTAACTTGAATTGTGTATATACTTTACTTTCAACTATCTTGAATTGTGTATATACTTTTGCCGGCATATTTGTTGACATA
This sequence comes from Meconema thalassinum, assembly GCA_946902985.2. Classification (NCBI taxonomy): domain Eukaryota; kingdom Metazoa; phylum Arthropoda; class Insecta; order Orthoptera; family Tettigoniidae; genus Meconema; species Meconema thalassinum. The sequence continues at coordinate 160,469,385 of OX336400.1, forward strand.
TTTGTTAGCATATTTGCTCCCACTTTTTATATTTGCTTTGCTCCCACATTTCATCCCATATATGCTCCCACTTTTTGCTTCCCATTGGTCGGTAGTGCCTCAAGTGCTTACATTAAATAACAATACTGTAAACATATAAACATTTAATAAATCATAATTGTTTTCAGTAAATATATATATATATACCTAATAAATATTTTCACACCATAGGATGACCATTTCAAGATCATTTATTGTAGGAATTGTAGGGATCTCCAGACCTTGAAGTAAACCATATTTGATATACATTCCACATAGCTACATAACCGACAGTACGTCGTGGTATCAATCTCAGCCACCAGGCACGCTCATTGTTTGTATTGCATTTCAGTTCCATTTGCATTTCTTGAAAATCACCCCCAAGCCAAAAAATACATAGCAAGTTAGTGGAATCATGTTACACATCAATAATTTTAGAAGAGCTCTCAGGTATTGTATGATGATTTTTTTTAGAAGTGTATAACTGTTGACTAGCATTTACTGTTACACAACATTATTTTTGGTAAACTCTACATAAGTATTCTAATTGTCTCTGGTATAATGTCTTGTTTAACAAACATGGTCACACGGTTTATCTATACGTTTAACCCTCTGTTGTTTATGATTTAAAAAAATGATAAACAGCTAAACTCACTGGTCAATAGCCAACATAGTGGCCAAAATGTTTCCCTGATAGGTAACTCATGTTTGGTTAGTCAATTCTTAATGCAAAGCCAGTCAAAACCTAAAAATACTATTAACACCATATCATTAAACAAATCAAACCATCTTAAGGTATTTATTAAATTTAATTGCATTTTAGGAACCTTGCAAGCATCTTGCAACCTTCAAGAGGAATGTATAGACAGGAATTGTGAAAAGGAAACCGATAAATCAATCAACGTAGTGTTATGAACCTCAACGTAAGAAGTTATGAAAGTCTATGTGAGGGTGTGGTTTTTACAGCTGGATGCCTTTTCTGGCACCCACCTCAGAGACGAGTTTATGGGAGATGAAACTCCGCTATCATGTCGAATGTGGAACTCCTAGTCTAGGATTTCATAAGCAAAGGAACACACAAAAATTAGTATTATTACCAGCATAAAAGTGTGTGTGTGAAAGAAATAAAGTAAGTGAGATGAACTGCTTTAATCTCAATTTGTTTCTAATCATTTTTCAGAGAAAAATGACCAAACGGTAAAGTATCAATTCCGTTTTCAGTTATGTGTCTTTTATCTTCGTTTGATGAAATTGCCAACTTATTTTGCCGAACAGTAAATACAGAATGAGATTTTGAAATTATACAAACTTGAACTTTGTTGACTTTTTCTCTGTTATAAAGACACTTTCGATACTCATCAATATTCTTACTTTTACTCACACTCTTCTTAATGCCTTTAGCCTTACACAAGCTATTCATTTCATCACACAATTTTATTGCATACATTTTGGGTCGTAACCCCACAAATTCTTCAACAATCCTTCCAGCATTTTCATCTTTCATTAAACCAATTTCACCTTTATTTTGTCTCACAATGCCAAAAGGATTGTTTGTTTCATAGTTTCCAGTATCAAACAAATTTGAATGTTGTTTCATGAACTCATAAATATCATAATAGAATATATACATAAAACTATCGGTGTCTGTGTATAACAACCTCACATTTGATTCAGGATTTGCTAAAATAACATTGTAATGAAAGTCATTCATTTTACATTTAGACAAATCTAATATAGATGCACCAACATATACTGGTTGATTGTGAAAAATCTTTAGTCTACTCATCTCGATGACCATACATTGTTCATCGAATATAATTCTATGTTTAAAATTAGCCTTAGCTATTAAAGACCTACCACCATGAGCTCCATGCCATTTGGTGACCCATTTGATGTCCCTTAACTTCCTCACATTCATCAGTGAACGACCAAAAATTGCATTATTCATCAATTTATAAAAATTCTTTTCAAAATCATTTTTGGCTTGTTTTCGTTTCTCTGTGTTCACATCAATATATGGTTTTAGCCATTGGCTCTGATTGAATTCAATTATTCTGTGAATACGATCTAATTTCATTCCTAGTTGAATACATTGCTTTAACAATCTATAATGCAAAACATAACGTTCTTTATTATCTAGGGTAGCCATTAGCTTCGTCAACTTTTCTGGACATAGAGGGTAATCTGAATGTTTGTCATGTAACTCTTGAGGATAAGTCAAATCTACTTCCAAAATATATCCAATTTCTGAAGTATCATCAATAGTTAAAACATCAAAGCCTTCAACATTTGAAATCCATTTAAAGCCACCCGTTGGAAGATATTCCATCATCGCATATCCATACAAATTATTAACGTCAAAGTACATTATGTAGGACTCTTGCTTTTTCTCATCATAAGTTTTCATATACTTATTATTAGCAATCGCATGTCGTGTTATACACTGAACATTTCCTCCTCGAATAGATCGTTCAAAAAAGTGTAACATATCAATATCTTGAAGCAATTCAAGTTGAACGTTGGTTATCTTTTTCATAGCACACCAAGACATAGATGGAGCAGTGTAAAAATGAGCTGCATCAATGCCATAAGTTTCCATGCCATTCGATCTAAAATTTTCAAAGACATCCGCCAAAAGAAGTGTGTCAACTTTTAAATACAAATCTGCGTATTCTCCTAATGTTTGACAGGAAAACGTTTCCCACACCGATTGAGCAAACTCATACTCTTCATTCGATATTGTTTGATCATTAAGGCTGCTATAAAACTTGGATATTTCAGGTAATTTAGTTTCGTTAAGAACATCCATACTCGTGACGTATTCATAGGGAAACACACCTTTTCTCGCAGTAAGTCGAAACTGTGCATCATCATTAAAATAACGTTGTGTTATTTGCTTTGAATCTTCGCTTAACGAAGATGAACATTGATCTAGTGAACAGGACAAGAAATTATATGTATCGAAAAATCTTAACTGAATGAATCCATTCTTAGCCCGTACATACTTTGTAAACCCTTTGTAACGTTCCATATTCATCGCTAACAATTTTATATGACCAGGATTATGTAACACCTCTCCATCACGTTTCTCGCAAATTTCTTTAATTATAAAATGTCCATCATAGGCGGTTAGATTATGAAATGCTATAGGCAAAACCTTTGTTACTTTGTAATTTAAATTACAACTATTGTGTGCGCTTCCTCTATATTTTCCAGTTAAGTGACAATGATCGCGTACTTTGAGTTCATTAACTGCAATCGGTTTCTCGCAAATGTGACACATTTTACTTGACAAAAATAATCTTTCTTCATTTTCGGTCATCTTTAACATTGGCTTAACCGATAAGTAATATGTTTGAAGTTTATCCACAATACTATAAAGTTCCTTTACAAACAATTCAATGCAATTATTTCCCCTAAAGAGCTTGAAACTGCACAATTCACTATCGAAATTACAATGAAGGTATAAAGAAATGCTGTAAGGAATATGTTTATGTGTTAAAGTAGAGTTATGAATGTCACTATTTGGAAAACAGGAGGAAATTGGAGACAAAACGCATTCAGTGTCTGCATATATTATAAATGGAACTGTATCTTTAACTCGGAATTCTGTAAAATTAACAAATCTTTGTTCATCAGTCGGCATTATGCTTTTTGCAACAGGAAACTGTTTACAGTCTGCAAAGTGAACATTTAACTCATCCTCAAGAAGATAATATGACAAACAACGTCTACATATATAAATCCTTCTCTGAGTGCTAGTGATGCTTGAACGCACAAGGCGAGCAAGATTTCTAATTAAACAAAAGTGATAACTTTCACTGTTTCCAATCTGCAACATCAATAAGTCTACACTCCTTTCATATACGGGGTAGTTTTCACCCCCCTGCTATTTTTCATCAAAAACAAAAGATCTTAGGTTCAATTATCATTTTTACCCGTTTAAGACCTTTTTCCCCACTGTAAAATCACTATTTACTGTTTTAGGGGTGACATCATCTATCCGGGTAAAAGCCTATGTCACAACGAATTTTTAAGCTATTACACATAATTTTACGGTTCTTAGTTTCCAAGGTATCGATTTTTCAATTTTGGGGTAGTTTTCACCCCCCTGCTATTTTTCATCAAAAACAAAAGATCTTAGGTTCAATTATCATTTTTACCCGTTTAAAACCTTTTTCCCCACTGTAAAATCACTATTTACTGTTTTAGGGGTGACATCATCTATCTGGGTAAAAGCCTATGTCACAACGAATTTTTTAAGCTATTACACATAATTTTACGGTTCTTAGTTTCCAAGGTATCGATTTTTCAATTTTGGGGTAGTTTTCACCCCCCTGCTATTTTTCATCAAAAACAAAAGATCTTAGGTTCAATTATCATTTTTACCCGTTTAAAACCTTTTTCCCCACTGTAAAATCACTATTTACTGTTTTAGGGGTGACATCATCTATCCGGGTAAAAGCCTATGTCACAACGAATTTTTTAAGCTATTACACATAATTTTACGGTTCTTAGTTTCCAAGGTATCGATTTTTCAATTTGGGGGTAGTTTTCACCCCCCTGCTATTTTTCATCAAAAACAAAAGATCTTAGGTTCAATTATCATTTTTACCCGTTTAAAACCTTTTTCCCCACTGTAAAATCACTATTTACTGTTTTAGGGGTGACATCATCTATCCGGGTAAAAGCCTATGTCACAACGAATTTTTTAAGCTATTACACATAATTTTACGGTTCTTAGTTTCCAAGGTATCGATTTTTCAATTTGGGGGTAGTTTTCACCCCCCTGCTATTTTTCATCAAAAACAAAAGATCTTAGGTTCAATTATCATTTTTACCCGTTTAAAACCTTTTTCCCCACTGTAAAATCACTATTTACTGTTTTAGGGGTGACATCATCTATCTGGGTAAAAGCCTATGTCACAACGAATTTTTTAAGCTATTACACATAATTTTACGGTTCTTAGTTTCCAAGGTATCGATTTTTCAATTTTGGGGTAGTTTTCACCCCCCTGCTATTTTTCATCAAAAACAAAAGATCTTAGGTTCAATTATCATTTTTACCCGTTTAAAACCTTTTTCCCCACTGTAAAATCACTATTTACTGTTTTAGGGGTGACATCATCTATCCGGGTAAAAGCCTATGTCACAACGAATTTTTTAAGCTATTACACATAATTTTACGGTTCTTAGTTTCCAAGGTATCGATTTTTCAATTTGGGGGTAGTTTTCACCCCCCTGCTATTTTTCATCAAAAACAAAAGATCTTAGGTTCAATTATCATTTTTACCCGTTTAAAACCTTTTTCCCCACTGTAAAATCACTATTTACTGTTTTAGGGGTGACATCATCTATCCGGGTAAAAGCCTATGTCACAACGAATTTTTTAAGCTATTACACATAATTTTACGGTTCTTAGTTTCCAAGGTATCGATTTTTCAATTTGGGGGTAGTTTTCACCCCCCTGCTATTTTTCATCAAAAACAAAAGATCTTAGGTTCAATTATCATTTTTACCCGTTTAAAACCTTTTTCCCCACTGTAAAATCACTATTTACTGTTTTAGGGGTGACATCATCTATCCGGGTAAAAGCCTATGTCACAACGAATTTTTTAAGCTATTACACATAATTTTACGGTTCTTAGTTTCCAAGGTATCGATTTTTCAATTTGGGGGTAGTTTTCACCCCCCTGCTATTTTTCATCAAAAACAAAAGATCTTAGGTTCTATTATCATTTTTACCCGTTTAAAACCTTTTTCCCCACTGTAAAATCACTATTTACTGTTTTAGGGGTGACATCATCTATCCGGGTAAAAGCCTATGTCACAACGAATTTTTTAAGCTATTACACATAATTTTACGGTTCTTAGTTTCCAAGGTATCGATTTTTCAATTTGGGGGTAGTTTTCACCCCCCTGCTATTTTTCATCAAAAACAAAAGATCTTAGGTTCTATTATCATTTTTACCCGTTTAAAACCTTTTTCCCCACTGTAAAATCACTATTTACTGTTTTAGGGGTGACATCATCTATCCGGGTAAAAGCCTATGTCACAACGAATTTTTTAAGCTATTACACATAATTTTACGGTTCTTAGTTTCCAAGGTATCGATTTTTCAATTTGGGGGTAGTTTTCACCCCCCCTGCTATTTTTCATCAAAAACAAAAGATCTTAGTTTCATTTATCATTTTTAGGTGTTTAACACGTTTTTTCCCCATAACATGACTATTTACTGTTTTAGGGGTGAAATGACCAATCCAGGTAAAAGCCTATGTCATCACCTATTTTTAAAGCTATAACGCCTAATTTTAGGGTTCATAGTTTCCAAGATATTGAGTTTTCAATTTTGGGGGGGTAGTTTCACCCCATAAAGGGGGACGTCGCCCCAAGTGCTAGGACCCCTCATACAAGTCCCTAGCATGATTGGTTCACGAGATATTAACAAAAGTGTAGTTAGGCCCTTTTGACAAGAAAATAAATGAATGATACTTTCAAAAACGAGGTGTCACCCCAAGTGCTAGGATACTGCCTATGGGAAAATCCCATCCTGGGTTCAGAAAATATTAACAAATGTGTAGTTAGACCCTTTTGACAAAAGCCACCGGTGTGCATACATACAAAAATTGCTCTTTCACCCCAGGGAAGGGTAGTTTTTATTTTGGGGGTTGACATACCTCATTCATACAAAAGGAGAATTCACTACGAGTCCTATGACACCCCATATGTTTACATCGCATTATTGGTTAGCGAGATACTAAAAATCGAATGACCTATTAGTTTTTTGTTTTTTTAATAAATTTTTTAAAAAGCCTCATCTATAAAGAATCTTTTAAAAATTCCGCTCTCTTACAAAAGCCCTCAAGTGCGCATGCATACAAAAATAACCACTACTTAACCTCCGGGTAAGGGTAGATTTATTTTGGGGTGGATATACTCCCGTCCATAGCAAGGGGTGGTTCACCACAAGTCCTACGACACCCTATATGCATCGTTCTAGCCTTACAAGCTCATTAAATTCGCCAAATTGTCAAAAAAGCACGTTTACCTCAAATTGCGTTTCCAAATTCCACCCATTTTAAAAAATTACCTCACCATCAAATAGAGCGGGAAAAATAGCATTTAAACGAACCCTCACTCAACCCTAGTCCTCGCCCGCCACCAAACATTTCCCAACATAGCCATACGTATTCAAGCACACACGCGACTTGCAAGAGAACATACACTACCCCACTACCCGCGAATAACCTTTTGTTTTGGTGCTCACACTCGCATGGGTGTCAGATGACAGTTAGCATCCTAATAAACATCCTCCATGACGTCAACACCCATTAACTTTTTATCACCATCGCACAAACAAGCCAAAGGGTCAACCTCTTCCCACGCTAACACGTGCACTGCACATGCTCGCTCCTGGACCACGTGCTCGCTCTAAGGACCCATGACGTCATCCCATGACGTCATCAGGATTACGCAATTTCTGGTCATGATGATGCAATATCCAAAGTCTAGCGAATTATACTACTCATAATACAGTAAAAAGGGTATTTACAGATGAGGAACGCCTGAGAAGATCAGAGCGAATGAAGAACTACTGGGCGACTCGGAAAGGAAACTTACTGAAGAAGAGGACCAAGAAATGATTGACTGAAGTGGTCCAATGAGGCCGTAAAAGCAGAAGAAGAAGAAGAAGAAGAATATTCTTTGTACTTTCACTTATGAGGCACATTCAGAAAGTAAGTTCCTCAATTTTTTTCTTGTAAATTAAACGTATTTGGTTGGTTACTCAGTTTAGGGGCTGTGACAACGTGGATATGTAGCCCCGTGTACTTTGGGTGTGTGTAGAATCTGTCTGATAACCGGTGTTAATTGTGATGGCTGTATTAGTGTGTGTTATCTGTTTTCAATTTAAGTAAGAACTGCAGACATTGAATATTTTCAAGTAGTGCCTACATTTGCCGCCAAACGCGCCCGTCAACGACTACTAGTTCAGAAGTTGGTTACCAGATGCCACCGCAGTCGGCTCCTGGCGACGAACGTTGGAACCTAAGAGCGTTTGTCAAATGTTTAACCTATAATTTAGCTTCACACAGGTGTAATTAGTGGAAGGTTCTTTAACATGCCATAAATCTATGACAGGGGACCGCCGGCTTTACTTCCCCTCCGAAGGAAGGCATACTGAGGGATTTTTAACGCTCTTAAAGATTCCGACGACTTCGGCCGGGTTTGAACCCGCGATCTTGGGCATAGAAGCTCAGCATACTACCAACTGCGCCACCAAAGCCGCCTAAAGGTATTTGGGTAGGACATTTGTGCATGCGCAACAGATCTATGATGTCTTTTTGACTCATAGAGTCACCCATTTTTCCGTATTGACTTACTATAATAATCAAAAGTTTACCTCGTTCCGCCTCGTCAATACAATATATTCAAAATTTCGTGATACAATCACATGTCACACTCTACATCGGTACATGTTTCGATGCCTATAAACACTGGCATCATCATCAGCCTTATTAGTGTATTGGCAGTACTTAAAAATCACTTTGTAAATACATCGAGTGTAATAAAATGTTGACATAAACACACATTAAAATCACATATACACTGAAACACTTTAAAAGTTTTCTTAAAAGGTTTTAAAATCATGGTAGGCACACGTTGCAAAGGGCTTTGCAGTGTTTCAGTGTATATGTGATTTTAATGTGTGTTTATGTCAACATTTTATCACACTCGATGTTTTTACAAAGTGATTTTTAAGTACTGCCAATACACTCATAAGGCTGATTATTATTATTATTAGCGTATGGCAAGGAAATTATATACATAATATATACAATATATACAAAATAACAAAAAAACATTGATTCACTTCAGGCATTAGTGTTATCCCTTATAGCTGAATGTCCAACTTTTGAACCCACTGCAGTGCCTCCGCTGTTGGTGATAGAAAGTCTTCCAATCTACCTGGATAAGCCCGTAATTGACACTCACTTAAAATGTGGGGAATGGTCTGGCGAGGGGCTCCACAATCACATTCTGGTGATGGTACAAAGTTCCACTTATAGAGGGAATCCCTGCACCTTCCATGACCTGTCCTGATCCTGTTCAGTCTGGACCAAGTTGCACGCGGTAGTTGGAATCCGTTGGCAATTTTTCCCCCTCTGAAGATGTTATGTAGGGGCAAGTCAGTGGAGTTATTCCAGCGGCCTTTCCATTCCTCCAAAGCATCGAAGTTGGTGGATGTCTTCAGAGCAGAATCACAAAGAGGTGGATGTCGTGATTTCAATCTTTGGAGACTAAGAGCAGGTAGCAGAGGATTCTTTCAGATCTTGTTGTACTCTCGAACAAGAGCGCGGGATCTTCGTAAGTCAGGTGGCATTGCACCAGACAACAGTGGGAGCCATTGGACTGGAGTTGGTCTGATTGTGCCAGATATAAGACGCATGCTGGTATTCAATTGTGGGTCAATATATTTCGTATATGGGCTATTAAGCAACACGGGAGCACAATAGTCGGCAGTAGAGAAAACCAGTGCTAAGGCTGAAGAGCGCAGGATGTTCGCAGCAGAGCCCCAAGTAGTACCAGTTAGCTTCTGAATAATATTGTTTCGGGTTTTCAGTTTCTTCGACAAGTTCAAAATAATAATAAATTTGTATTGATTGGGCGGAGACTCCCCCTTAACCCATTAAATTGTCAAGTTCAAAAGATGTTGCTTGAAGGATAAAGTCCGATCCAAGGTAGCACCAAGATATTTCGGAAACCTATTGTGATTAAGTACTCTATTGAAAAAGGTAATATTTAGTTCGAAGGTTGCAAGCCGGTTACTCAAATGGAAGCAAGAGACCTCCGTCTTGGCTGTACTGGGTCTGAGTCTCCAGTTCCTGAGATATTCTGTCAGGGTGGATAAGTCCTTAATCAAAATGTCTTCAGTTTTCTCAATGATCTTGTGTTGTGTGGCCAGGGTCAAGTCATCAGCATAGCAGAACTTTCAATAAGGCTGATGATGATGCCAATGTTTGTAGGCATCGAAACATGTACCGATGTAGAGTGTGACATGTGATTGTATCACGAAATTTTGAATATATTGTATTGACGAGGCGGAACGAGGTAAACTTTTGATTATGATCTATGATGTAGCAAGCATACTGTATGTCAGCCAGACAGGTCCCGCCCGGCGTCAGTAGCGTGGCAGCTCTATGCAGCTAGTCTCTCATAGTACATTGGCGCTGCTCGTGGCCTCATATGAGCCTTGCTGTGGCCTTTACAGTTGTAACGTGTTTTTCGAGGGGTTTTTATGCAACTGGCATAAGTCAGTAGGAAGCCATTCTATATTTATTTACGCGGCAAATTGTTCAGCCAAGAGAATTTTTCATGTTAATTTATTATTATTATTAATTTATTATAATTATTATTTAGATATTTTCGGAGCATTTTATAAAAATTATTAGTATTCAGATAGGTTTTCTATGTCTTAGAAAACGCTATCATGCAAATTATTACGAACGACGATATCATAGAAAATTATATGATTACGGAATTTTACGGAGTTTTGTCAGTTAGGGTATTTGAGAGACGTGACTCACTGGGAATTCAAATACAAGCTTAATCCTGTCGGGAAGTATTACGCAAGCGGGCTCGCATCGTCCAGGAAAGGCGAATTGTTGAAACGGAACCCTCCCGCCGAGTGTAATGACCCAGAGGAGGGGAAGATCGCGTGGTGGGTCAGCCAATCAGTAGAGGACCACGTAAGCTAGAAGCCGGCGGAAGAGTGGGGGGGGGGGGGCCGACGTGTGCATATATCGTTCAGCGCGCCGTCGAACGAGGACAATCTGTGAAATACTTGAGGAGTATGGGTGCGCGTGCGAGTCGCTCCGATGTTCAGTGGAGTTAGTAACTATCTGTGTAGAACTTGCCGAGTACGGTTGCAAGTGCGTGTCGCTCCGATGTTCCGTGGAGTGGAAGACTAACTTTGGTAAAACTTAACCAGTGTGGTTATACGAGTGTTTGGGTCCGATGTACGGACCATAGAATTATCTAATCTACCAGAATATCATCAAATTTCGACGGAGATGACGACGTCCAGGAGACTGTGGGAAGCACACAGCATCATCAAGTACGAGGGAAATGCTTTGGCAATTTCCAGTGGTAAGCGCAAATGACGCAGAAATACGCAATCTCTCATTTCTCGTTGTTTTACATTTCGTATTTCAGTAACTCCATAGCTTGGAAATAAGAGTAAAATCAATTTATCAAACTCCGTTTTCACGTAATTTTCTATCGGTAATATTAAAATCGCAACGCTCCAATTTAAATTTTATACTTATTATTATTATTAATTTTGCTATACTTGTTTTATATAATAAATTCATTTCTTTTACAATGCAATCTTTGCTTTCAGTAGGTAGCATTAGATATAGACCAATTCCTTCTCCTGATACAATTGTTTGTTGGGTTAATGATCAAATCATACCACGATCTGAGTGAATAGAGTCTTGAAGGTGTTCTGCCAGAGCTAGACGTTGTTAAATACAAATTTAGATTTCAGCATTGCATTGAGGTCTTGGCGCCCATTAAAACAACATAGCTTAGGCAAAGGTAAACAGTTACATTTCTCACTCAACGTGAGGGCAAAGGAAACCATAACATTTGTACGCTCAACGTGGAGCAAAGTAAATACCGTTTCACTTGTCATCCCAGCCTAAGCGAAACCATTACATTTGGCGCCCAACGTGGGGACGAAAACCTAATAACATTTGTGGAAGGAGAAGGGTATATATTTCTGTGCCTGTATTTTGGGGGTTATTTGTCTGTATCAGTGTATATCATTATGGGGGATGAGAAAGAAAGACAGATGAGGTTACGTTGTGGTCATCAACGGGAGAGTGATGATACGAGCAGTATGTCGAGTGATGGTAGTACCGGGGTAGCGGAGGTAAATCCCGATACTGAAACAGGGAGTGTAGGCGGCCAACCAGAATTAAAAACTTTACTTCTCGAGTTTATGTATCAGAACAAAGTTAGTAGTGATGCCTTAAATGCAAAGTTAGAACAGAATAATGCAAGATTAGAACAAAACAGTAGGGAAAATAAAGAGAGTAATAGGGAATTGAGCGATAGTTTAAACGCCAAAATAGAACAAAACAGTAGGGAAAATAAAGAAAGTACAGACGCTTTAAATGCAAAACTGGAACAAAACAACGCTAAACTAGAACAAAACAGTAAGGAAAATAGAGAGAGTACTGAAACTTTAAATGCAAAACTGGAACAAAACAACGCCAGATTAGAACAAAACAGTAAGGAAAATAGAGAGAGTACTGAAACTTTAAATGCTAAATTAGAACAAAACAGTAGGGAAATGAGTGACAAATTCGAACTGATTAGAGGTGAGATCAGGGGGGTGATGGAAGAAAAGGCTAAAGAGATTATTGCAGATGTAGACAGAAAATTAGGAAAAGTACAGGAGGAGTTGGAAATTAGAATCAGTACACAGGCTGAAAATTTAAAAGAACTAGTGCAACTGGAAACACAGCAGGTCAAAAAGGAATTGGGGGGAGAAATTGACAAAATTCAGGTAGCTACTAAAGAGGTTAAGGAACAGCTGGGGGGTAGAATTGAGAAAGTCCACTCACAAATAGTTGCAGAAGTAAATGATTTAAGAGAGAGTAATAGAGAGAGCATTAGCAAGATTGAGGAGAAACAAGCAAAGCTATATGATAAAGTAGAAGAATCAGAAGGAAACATTAAATTAACAGTAAACAGTATTGAGAGGAAGGCTGAGGAGAAAATCGCAGAATTAGAGTTAAATTTAAAAGCTAGGATCAGGCAAGAAAATAGTCAGAATAGGCCAGTTTTTGTGAATAGCACACACAGGGAGGTAGAACTGGGTAAGTTCAGCAATCGACAGGGGTGCCCAATGGAGTTCATGAACACTATAGAAAATACATTCGGGGAGAGGTTGGAAAATGGTAGTATTGAGTGGTGCCAGGTAGTTGAAATTTTAGAACAAGTGTTTGTGGGGGAAACGAGGAATTGGTTTGCTGTCTACAGAGACAAGTTTACTGATATCAATGATTTTAAAATGAAATTCTGTGAAAAGTTCTGGAATGAGGTTATTCAGTCGCAGCATCGTGGGGGAGTAGTGTGTGGTAAATATAACCCTAAAGGAAGCTCCACCATGACCGAATACTTTTTAGGGCAGGTATTAGTGTGTAAATATCTGGATGGCTTGAACGAGGAAAGTGATGTGGTGAGGTTGCTACTTAGGCACTTTCCCTATAAGATCAAGGAGGCTGCTTGTATCCAGAATGTAAAGACAATATCACAAGTAGAAAATTTGTTAAGCACATTTGATGCACTAGGGAGAGGGGGTTATGAGGACAATTTCAATCGGAACCAGGGTAATAATAATAATAGGCCTAATGAAGCCAGGCATCAAGAAGTTCAAGGGAACGGTGGCGAAGGGGCCAATGCTCAAAATAGAAATAATAATAATCAGCTAAATCAGAACAGAGGAAATGGCTATGGTAATCAGTATCAAGGGAGGAACAATGATTTCAGGGGAAATCAAGGGAGGAACAATGATTACAGGGGAAATCAAGGGAGAAACAATGATTTCAGGGGAAATCAAGGGAGAAATTATAATGACAATAATTACAACCAGAATAGGGGTCAAGGAAGAGGACAGCCTAGTGGTAGTAATATACAGCCAAACAATGACAACACAGCCCAGAACAACCAGACCAGTTTAGTAGTTAGTAGTACTACGGCCAGCTGTAGCGGTTCTTTAAACGCGAACCAGGCTGCGAAGTAAGGTCAGAATCTCAGTCTGTAGCATGCCCTGTCCATACAATTATACAGGAACCCTATGACCTAAATGTGAGAAATGAATTATTACATGAACTAAATGATGAAGGTATTATTCAGGAAGTGGTTAGTAAGAGCCCCATAGTTAAATTTAACGTGTCCGAGGCGTACACAGATGTTTTAATTGATAGTGGTTGTATGAAGAGTTGCATAAGTAGTGCATTTTATGATAAAATTAAAGGAACTGGAGTAAATTTTGAAGAGATGCCAATTAAAAGCACTTTAGTTATCACAGCTGTTGGGAAGAGGTCTAAAGTAATTTCTAAGCAAGTTTTAGTAGACATTAAAATTAATAATCATGTAGAGAAGCAGATTTGTCTTGTAATTCCAAATTTAGTATTCAGTGTTATCTTGGGTTCAGAGTGGCTAAGTAGAGTGTCTGGTAACTTATGTTATGATGAAGGGAGTTTGAAATTTAAATGGGGAGATTCTGAAGTAGAAGTAGCGTTCAATGACCATATTCAGAGGAGTAGTATTGTAGGTGTGATTTGTACTTTAAATGAGATATCGCCAGCCGTAGAGCGGGGTTCTCCATGTTTTGTGGGCAGTGTGATTACGAACGGAAGTCTAGAGGACTCGTTACGTGAAGCTGCATTTCAGGGTAATATAGAGGTGGAACAATGTATTCGGCTCTATGATGTGTTATTGTGTAATAGGAGAGTTTTTGAGGATCGCATTGGTATGGCCAATTGCTATACACATTCATTGAACGTTATTGATAGGTCAGTATTCACAGGACATAGATATCCTGTACCTTTCGCTTATCAGAGTGCAGTTGAGGCACAAATTAATCAGATGCTTGAGGATGGGATTATTGAGCACTCTAACAGTCCATATGTTAATTCTTTGATCACGGTACCCAAGACCGACGGCACTGTTCGTAGTTGTTTAGACGCTCGTTTGGTTAACAGTAGAATTAGTTCAGATCAGCTGAAATCTATGTCAATAGAGGAATTAATGCAAACATTTGAGGGGAAGAAGTATTTCACTTGTGTAGATTTGAGTTCCAGTTTTTGGCAAGTGCCACTTATGTACGAAGATAGACCATTTACAGCTTTTAGTCATAAATATAACCTTTATCAATTTTGTAGAACACTTTATGGGTTATAGAGTAGTTCAGCAGCTTTAATTAGGGCTTTAAACATCACATTAGGGGATGACACAGGAGAGTTTGTAACCATTTACATTGATGATATGGTAATTAGTTCACGCAGTTTTGAGGAGCATCTATGTCATTTAAGTATAGTTTTTCAGAAGTTAGATCAGGCAGGGTTCACTTTGAAGCTGTCTAAGTCGTCATTCTGTCAGTCAGAAGTGACATTTTTAGGTCATAGAGTGTCGAGTAGAGGTGTAACACCAGAAGAAAGTAGGGTTAGTAAGATACTTAACGCAGAGGTGCCACAGAATGTTAAACAGTTAAAAACTTACCTGGGAATTTGCAACTTTTTCAGGAGGTTCGTTCTTAAATACTCAGGGTTGGTAGAACCATTCAGGGAATTGCTTAAAAGTGGGACTCGGTGGAGATGGGAGTCCAAGCATGATCAGGCTTTTAGAGCGCTGAAGGAAGGTTTTGAGAAAGCTGTAGTGCTGAAATATCCGTTAAAAGAGAAGGAATATGTGGTTATGACAGATGCTTCACATATAGGCATTGCTGGAGTATTATGTCAGAAAGATGATGAGGGTAATCTGTGCATTGTATCTTTAGCCTCGCGAGGACTGACAGCAGCAGAGAAAAGGTACACGATTACTGAGTTAGAGCTTTTAGGTATTGTTTTCAGTTTAGGGAAATTTAGAATGTATTTAGTAGGGGGGAAATTTGAGATCCACACAGATCACCATGCATTACTGTATATGAGGACTTGTAAACTCAGTTCTAACAGAGTTAATAGGTGGATTCTTGCTCTGCAGGAATACGAATTCACAGTAAAATATATTAAAGGTAAAGATAACATTCTTGCAGACATGCTATCGAGGGACACTAATTTATGTAGGGATTATCCTGTGGTTAAAGCAGAGGATGGTATTTTAATATGTGCATGTGTGGACAGTAGCAACAGGGCATCGTTACAGACACTGAGAAAAATGCTAGGTAGAGCAACGTGATGACGTTCATTTAAGGGAGCCACTTGCAAGGTTGGAAGCAGGTGACGCAGAAACATTTATAGTTTCCAAACGTATTGGGAAAACAGCATATGTGCTGGAGAATAGTGAGGGAGACAGATTATACGGGACGTATAATATACATAGTCTACGAAAATATGAGTCATAAAGTGAGTGTGTTTAGCTGGCGAGCCAGCCTATCAAATGAGTAAGTGTGGTGTCTGGTGCGTGGAAGATCTGGTCTTCAAGGCAGGCGTATCAGAAGTCGCACAGGGGGGTAGTATGTAAGTAAATGAGAGTTTTTAAGGTACAGGGAAATATGACGGGATTGTCGGATGCTCTTGAGCACTAAAATGTCTCGATACACCAAGGCCAGAATTTGGTAGCGCTGGTGAATTCCCATTTGCCTCCAAGAGATGGGTGAGCTCTTGTACATGGTATTTTTGCTTAAGGCGTCCACGAGGCAAAAGATGGGCCATCAGAAGGCGAGACAGTCCTTCATGAAACTCATACATATCAGCACACGTGATTTCTGTTTACGGCCTCGCCATGTAAGATTTGTAAGTGTGTAATTTAAGGTAATTTGTACAATGGTATTATTTCTGTGTTGAGAACTAGTATTAAGTAGAATATGGTCTACGGGAACTTAACAAGACAGGGCGATTACGGCACAGAAATATTTGGTGTTATATGTAATGCGCATTTACTGTTTTTTTTTCAGAAGTCAATATTAATTTAATCTACTTTAAAGAGAGATTAAGTATTATGGTCACGAGGCGCTGCCACAATAGTGTGATCATGTGTTCAGTGAGAAATGGGATTAATTTCATAATAAGGAAGGAACCTCCAGTGACATTAGGAAGTTCTATGGTGATATAAATATATCAGAACACCTTCAATGCGTGTGATATAACATCATAAATACATAGTGCTCACACATTAATTATGTCTATTTTTCCAACATAGAGGAATTTGAGAGGCGGAAATATCCGTGGAACACTATTTTATATGAGAAACATTGGACTGGTTGCAAAGTGCAATCCATAGTGACAACAAACTTTGACGCAAAGTGCGTGAAGAAAAATTATGAGTGTATATATCTGTAATTTAGGGTGATCTCATTTATGTAATATGTATTTTGGATGGGGTTTATTAACGTGTCTGGGATAATCGGATAATGGACCGTCGTCACGGTAAATCATCCGATGATCCGAGGCGAATATGTAACGTGTTTTTCGAGGGGTTTTTATGCAACTGGCATAAGTCAGTAGGAAGCCATTCTATATTTATTTACGTGGCAAATTGTTCAGCCAAGAGAATTTTTCATGTTAATTTATTATTATTATTAATTTATTATAATTATTTAGATATTTTCGGAGCATTTTATAAAAATTATTAGCATTCAGATAGGTTTTCTATGTCTTAGAAAACGCTATCATGCAAATTATTACGAACGACGATATCATAGAAAATTATATGATTACGGAATTTTACGGAGTTTTGTCAGTTAGGGTATTTGAGAGACGTGACTCACTGGGAATTCAAATACAAGCTTAATCCTGTCGGGAAGTATTACGCAAGCGGGCTCGCATCGTCCAGGAAAGGCGAATTGTTGAAACGGAACCCTCCCGCCGAGTGTAATGACCCAGAGGAGGGGAAGATCGCGTGGTGGGTCAGCCAATCAGTGAGGACCACGTAAGCTAGAAGCCGGCGGAAGAGTGGGGGGGGGGGGGGGCCGACGTGTGCATATATCGTTCAGCGCGCCGTCGAACGAGGACAATCTGTGAAATACTTGAGGAGTATGGGTGCGCGTACGAGTCGCTCCGATGTTCAGTGGAGTTAGTAACTATCTGTGTAGAACTTGCCGAGTACGGTTGCAAGTGCGTGTCGCTCCGATGTTCCGTGGAGTGGAAGACTAACTTTGGTAAAACTTAACCAGTGTGGTTATACGAGTGTTTGGGTCCGATGTACGGACCATAGAATTATCTAATCTACCAGAATATCATCAAATTTCGACGGAGATGACGACGTCCAGGAGACTGTGGGAAGCACACAGCATCATCAAGTACGAGGGAAATGCTTTGGCAATTTCCAGTGGTAAGCGCAAATGACGCAGAAATACGCAATCTCTCATTTCTCGTTGTTTTACATTTCATATTTCAGTAACTTCATAGCTTGGAAATAAAGAGTAAAATCAATTTATCAAACTCCGTTTTCACGTAATTTTCTATCGGTAATATTAAAATCGCAACGCTCCAATTTAAATTTTATACTTATTATTATTATTAATTTTGCTATACTTGTTTTATATAATAAATTCATTTCTTTTACAATGCAATCTTTGCTTTCAGTAGGTAGCATTAGATATAGACCAATTCCTTCTCCTGATACAATTGTTTGTTGGGTTAATGATCAAATCATACCACGATCTGAGTGAATAGAGTCTTGAAGGTGTTCTGCCAGAGCTAGACGTTGTTAAATACAAATTTAGATTTCAGCATTGCATTGAGGTCTTGGCGCCCATTAAAACAACATAGCTTAGGCAAAGGTAAACAGTTACATTTCTCACTCAACGTGAGGGCAAAGGAAACCATAACATTTGTACGCTCAACGTGGAGCAAAGTAAATACCGTTTCACTTGTCATCCCAGCCTAAGCGAAACCATTACACAGTAAGTGCTAGCCAAATGTCTTGGTGAGGTGTACCATACCAACTGACGAGCCCAATACCGGGGCGAAACACTGGCAAATGAAGTAAAAATTTAGACTTTCACGACCGGCGTTGAAATAGGAATCTCTGTTTCGCGGGCTTATAGGCCGTGTTCCAAGGACATTTTGTCGTCCAAACGTTTCGCTGAATACTGCGTTCAGCACGTTCACAGGTTACATTAAGCGAGGTAAAACAAGTAAACAGAAGATATATAAATAGTCAACAACCCACACATAGAGGCTACCATAGCAACAACGTACCACATAAAAGTAATGCATCAAGGACAGGGCTGCTCGTCTGTTGCATTTTCTCGTCTACGACGGTCAATAGGGGCAGGCTTGAGGGGATTAAGGACTGAACCGAAAATCACTTTTCTCGACGTTATGGTAACGAAGACCGCTGATCTAACCTTGGGACATACAGTTTACCGTAAGCCGACCCATACTGACCGATATCTACATAAGACGTCCAACCACCACCCTCGACAGAAATACGGAGTGATAAAAACACTGGCTGACGGCGCGAAAAGAATTTGTGAAAAGCAGTGCCTAAAACAAGAAATTGTACACCTCAACGAGGCCTTACGTGCCAATGGGTACAGCAAGAAAGATATCCAACGAGCACTCCATCCGAGACGTCCAACTACAAGGGTAATTGGAGACAAACAGCCCCTGGCTAGAGCTTTTCTTCCATATATAAAAAAGGTCACTGTCAGAATAGGGAGGCTACTCGAATCCCATGATATAAAGACCATATACAGGCCTACACGAAAAATTAAGGACATGTTTAGGTCCGCTAAAGATAAGCGACATCCTCATACCGCGGCAGGGGTTTATAAAATCCTGTGTGATTGTGGCCAAGTATATATTGGAACAACGAAAAGAAGTATTGCCACTCGCCTCAAGGAGCACGAACGACACAACCGGCTGGGACAAACAAATAAATCCACTGTTGCAGCACACTCACTACTCGCAGGTCACAATATAAGATATGGAGACACCGAAGTTCTGTCCACCACGGTGTCTTATCATGCCAGGCTACAAAGGAGGCCATTGAAATCCTGAAGCATACTAACAGCTTCAATCTTGAGGAAGCAGAACGTGTGAACAGAGCTTGGCTTCCAGTCCTTAATCCCCTCAAGCCTGCCCTCATTGACCGTCGTAGACGAGAAGATGCAACAGACGAGCAGCCCTGTCCTTGATGCATTACTTTTATGTGGTACGCCATTGCTATGGTAGCCTCTATGTGTGGGTTGTTGACTATTTATATATCTTCTGTTTACTTGTTTTACCTTGCTTAATGTAACCTGTGAACATGCTGAACGCAGTATTCAGCGAAATGTCAAGACGACAAAATGCCCTTGGAACACGGCCTATAAGCCCGCGAAACAGAGATTCCTACTGGCAAATGAATTGAGCTAACCTGATCATGTTCTCTCTGCTATGACGTAAGTTTCGTTATGTTTTCTGTTAAACTGCTCTATTCCTTTCTATGCTTTTCGTTTGTCCCAATTTCTTTTGCTGTTTATTTAAATGCTTTTAATTTTCTTAATGCTAGATTTGTCTCCCCAATTAGGTTTCTCCTAAGGCCCATATGTCTCCTAGAAGAAAAATTTGGATTTCCTAAACACAAGATGATCAACTTTCCTTTCGTCTCCATTTTCAAGAGGCTTTCATCAAGCTTGGCCGATTTGACTTTCATCACATGGCGATGTATGGATCTTTCTACCAACGATCCCTCCTTCGTATGAAGTCAACAAAGTCTTAATATGACAAAAGTTTTTTAACATACTTTTAACTCTTTTTATGGGTCGAACTCCCTAGGTTATTTGGGCACGGAATCCTGCTATTATATTTTATGAGAACTCTAAGATTATTGTAAGAGTCATATAACTTGCACTTTAAGTTTGCATTTTAACATAATATTTTTAATATGTTTTTCCATTTGTTTGTAATATTTGTAAGGTTTTCTCAGGACAAGTTTTATTCAATGTTTTTGCACCATAACTGTCCTCAAGTTTTCTATGTCTCAGTTTCATCAAGTTTTTTCATGTTAGTTTTAACCTATTTAATGTATTTCCTTGATTGAACTGACAATATGTTTCTGTGTATGGCTGATGAAGGGGCCATTATGGAAGGCTTCGAAACATGTACCAAATGGGTATAATATAGCCCCTTGACTGTGAAAAGTTGTGTATTGATAAGGCGGAATTCTTGTCCCTTTAATATTCTAACCTGATCAATTTTTCAAATTTCTTCGAAATTTGATTCATTCATGTTCTTAATTCGTAGATTGGTCAGCAGCAATCCTCCTCTTCCATTCTTCCCTGCCGCCAGTTAGTCTCTTCATGTCTCTATACGAATGGACATTAACATCTGTTATGATAAGCGGCTTCAGTGGCGTAGTTGGTAGCATGCTGAACTGCTGTGCCCAAGATAGTGGGTTCAAACCCGGCCGAAGTCGTCGGATTTTTTAAGAGCATTAAAAATCCTTCAGTATACCTTCCTTCGGAGGGGAAGTAAAGCCGGCGGTCCCATGTCATAGATTTATGGCATGTAAAAGATCCTTCCACAGACTAAACTTGTGTGAAGCTAAATTGTTAGGTTAGATTTCGTCAGAACGCTCTAGCAAAGTTCCAACGTTCACCACTAGGTATCATTGATATCTGGTAGCGAAAGTTGGAACTACTTGAAATCGAACGGAACTTGTAGCTCACTCTAAGGGTGTCCGCTGGAAGCAGCTACAGACTCAGGCGAGCCGAACATGTCCTCGGACACTCCCGGCACTAGAAGCCATACGCTAAATAATAATAATCTGTTATGATCTGGGGCCTGTTCCACGAATAAACTTTGCAACTTTTCACTTTTCACTTTGCACTTTTCAATACTTGCAAAGTGCAAAGTCTTTCTGTTCCACCATGATCTATGTATTACTTTTCAATTTCTTTGCAAAGTGAAAAGTCTTTGCATAGGAATGATCCGATCATGTTTATTCCATGAACAAACTGTATATTTATTCCATGATTTAATGCTTTATTTTTCATGGTGAAACATGTCCCACTAATGACCACACAGTGATCTTAATTAATAAAAGTATTGATCAGATGGAACTATTAACCTGTCTATACTAAAGTGAGGTTATGAAAATTCATCTTGTCTTTGTACGTCTTCTTGTTGGATTCTTCATCACTATCCTCACTTGATGATTAAAAAAAGCTCCTGCGTAACATATTTATAACACTAAACCAAATTCTGCGCCGAGAAACTAGTGTAGAGACTTGTTCATTAACAGCTGAAAAGGGAATCGTCTCTTTGCAAAGATTTCTGAAAACTTTTCAATCATTCCTTTGCACTTTGCATTTCTGCACCAATGGAGGAACATAACAGTCTTCTAACGTGAAAAGATTCCAAACTTTTCACTTTTCACTTTGCAAGACAAATCTGAAAAGTCATGGTGGAACAAAATCTGAACTGAAAAGTGCAAAGTGCAAAGTGAAAAGTTGCAAAGTTCATTCGTGGAACAGGCCCCTGTTTGATGTATTGCAGTCTCGTTCGCCATCTTCCTCTCTTGCCCCAAATTATGCCATCCAACACAGTTACTATAAAGTTATTGTGGTGATAGACATGTCCTATCAGTTGGTCTCATCGTTTCCGTATTGTTTTGGGAAATGCTCTCTTTTCATCAATGGTTTTGAGCACTTCGTCATTCGTCACTCTTGCAGTCCATGGAATTTTTCCCATCCACCACCAACACCACATTTCAAAAGCTGCAAGTCTTCTTTTATCAGCACATCCCATTGTCCAGGCTTCTGAGCCATACAAGGTTACACTCCACACATAACATTTGATAAATTTAATCCTGGTCTCAATAGGGAAGTCAGAAGGGATTTTTTGCTGTCACCGTTACTTTTCATTGTGGTGGTGATGGATGACATAATGACCCGAGTGGCACAAGTAATTGGGGAAGGAAAGATGAAAGCAATGGTGTTTGCAGATGACTTGATGATTTGGGGAAACAAGGAGGAGGAGGTACAGGAACAGTTGGACGTGTGGGAAGGAATAATACAAGGATATGGGATGAAATTTAGCATAAATAAGAGTGAGATGGTGATCACAACAGGAAGAAGGAAAGAACCACAACGGGAATAACAATTGGTGGGGAACAGCTGAAGAAAGTGGAGAGTTTCAACTATCTGGAAAGCCTGACACAAGATAATGGAAAAAACGATAGAGAAATAAATGAGCGGGGAAGGCAGGCAGAAGCATTTCGGAGGAGTGTGAGAAGCATGTTATGGAGCAAGGATGTCCCTCAGAACAGCAAAAAGATCATATATCGGACGTACTCTGTCCCTATCCTGACGTATGCCTCGGAGACCTGGGTTATGAAAGGAAGGGAGAAGAGCAAAATACAGGCCAGTGAGATGAGGTTCTTGAGAAGCAGTATTGGAGCTACAAAGATGGACAGAATAAGAAATGAGAGGACCAGAGAATTAATGGAGGAACCATTACAGGATTGTATAGAGAAATCTAGACTTAGATGGTATGGACATGTAAAACGAATGGAGGAGAAGAGGATACCCAGGAGAGTACACGAGACGAAGTGGGAAGGAAAGAGACCGAGAGGAAGACCGAGAGACAGGTGGCTGAAGGGGGTGGAAGAAAGCGTGAAGAAGAGAGGAGAAGACTGGACATTGGTGGAGGCTGAGAGATGGTGGGAAGACAGAAGACGTTGGAGAGGCTTGTGTTCCAAACAGACCCGGCCAGTGGCTGGAAACTGTGCAAGATGATGATGATGAAATGAAATTTGATAATGGGCTCTTATTCCTTCACCCGCCGCATGCAAAACACTGTGGAAATTGTGACGTTCCATTCGAAACAATTGGCGTGGAATGCTTACTGCCAGTGTTGTATTGCTCCACGACAATGCTTGTCCACATATGGCTCGGCACACAACAAAATTGTTCTGTAGGAGTTCGGCTGGGAGGTGATTGATCATCCACCATAGAGTCCTGATCATGCTCCCAGTGATTTCCATCTGTTCCTGCATCTCAAGAAACTCCTGTAGTCTGGGAAGCGTTTTCATGAAAACTTAGTGGGTTAACTTTCCGCTCAATCAATACTTATTTTATACAAATAACTTTTATTGAACACATTTTAAGCAAAGACATGTTTCGGGCACATAGTGTCCTTCTTCAGCCTGCACAGCAAAATCAACATTTTATACATACCAAAGACATATCTATTCTAAACAACATGCATAATCAATAGAGCCCCGGATTTTTGGTTTTAACGATACCTGCGAAATATTTCAGCAAACATATATATGTTATCACAACGATATATTTACCCCAAATATGCCAACTTTTTCGATATTGAAGCCGCGAAATATCACGAAATGAAGTTATTTTGCAAAATGTGTTATTTTAACCCTAAAATGCTCTAAATACTAACAAAATGCTGGTAAGAAGAATAAATAAAACATACTTATTTTAAAATTAATTGAAATAGTTCCACTATTTTTCCTTTGACAGAAAATAAGAAATCTTAAATATAAATGTTTCATAGGATTCGAGATAACGAAGTCCTTTCTCGAGCTTGAATGGTTGAAGTCCAGAAATAATGGAAACAAAGCTTTGCTTCTACTTTGGGGACAACATAAGTTTTACGAGTTAGTGAAAAAAGGACTATGGTAGTCATGGAGACTATGTGTACAGGTAACTGTTAGGTTAGGTTAGGTTAGGTGTTAATCACAGAAATTATAATTCATTTTAATCTCTAAAAAACCTGGAATTGTTTCTGTAAGAGGATATAAGGAAACCAGAGATATATAAGCAAAGCGAACTGATGAGAGTTTAATAATAATAACGAACTGATGTACATGGATGGCAATAGCGGAACCGCACATACTAAACATGTGCGAACATGGCGCGAGTTTTAGACAAACTGAAGCATAAAGGGGCAGGTGGCAGCACCTTAGCACATATATAGAACCGCATACTAGATAAATAAGATTAAAACCACCTAAGTTACAACAGTTTCTTATTCCTCCAAATGTTTCTATAGTGTTCATTATTTAACCAAATCCGCACACCGTACACATAGTTACAATCACGCCTCACTTTTTTTCATTTCACCGCTTTGAACATTTTATTTCACCACTTTGAAGCCTTTCATAATACATGAAGGTTAACGGAGGTAAATCAACTGTCACAATATTCACAAACAAGAGATTAAAAACTGAATTTCAATATACATTGGATTGGGTAATCGTACCAAAAGATGACAAGTGCAAATACTTAGGTGTGAGATTTGATAGTAAATTGCACTGGAAGGGTCATGTTGGAGACATTGTTGGGAAAGCATACAGATCGTTGCATGTCATTATGCGACTACTTAGAGGATGCAACAAAGAAATAAGAGAGAAAAGTTACCTAAGTTTGGTTCGTCCAATATTGGAATATGCAAGCAGTGTATGGGATCCGCACCAGGAATACCTAATAAAAGAAATTGAGAGTGTTCAAAGGAAAGCAGCAAGATTTGTGATAGGGGATTTTAGGAGAAGAAGCAGTGTATCAGATATGTTAGAGAAGCTTGGGTGGGAAACATTAAGTAAGAGAAGGGAGAAAAACAGACTTGTAGGGTTATATAGAGCATATACAGGAGAGGAAGCATGGGGGAAATCCGTGAGAGGCTTCAATTGGAAAGTAATTATATTGTCAGGGCAGACCACAAATTCAAAATTGGACGGCTCTTTAGCAGAAGCGATTGGGGTAAATTTTCATTCATTGGGAAGGGTGTGAAGGAATGGAACAGTTTACCAAGGGCGGTGTTTGATCCCTTTCCAAAATCAGTCCAGTTATTCAAGAGCAGAATAGACAAAACCAGGGAAAAGAAAGAAGTGGTATAACTTAGTGCTGTATTCCTAGAAACATTATACGTGCTATGTAATTCCTACAGTAGTTGTGAGAGGGGAGTTCAATGAATGTGTGAATAGTACATTAAGTTACTGTATTCTTTTAATATTGTGTAGTGTTTGTAAATTATGTACCTCATTTGCCACCGAGGTTGACATCTCATTGCAAATAAAGTGATTTTGATAAATCAGGGTCTCTAATAATCAAGCATCTCCTTCGTGGAGTGGCTGTTGACACAACTAACATGAAATGTAAAACTTAGATTTAAAAATATAAAACTATGTTAAAATTACACTTGAATGTTACATAGGTATGTAGTCTTGCTACGAATTGCACCTTTAAGTGAAAAGAAAATGTATGGAGGCACAAGGGGCCTGCCGGCAACCCTTTAATCCTATTGGGTACATGCTATGTTGATTTGTTGAGTTTGATTTTATTTTTACGTCCATTTAAACCTTGGTAGAGGATCTGAAAGTTCTTGGTGCATTATTGTCCTTTACGATGAATCAAGAGCATGCATAGTGACCTGAGGCGATAGGTAGTGTTAGACGAACCAAGCCGTTTGAATTGCATATGCGTTTTCTTTTTGAATTGGTGGCATATCTGCGGAAAGAGAAAATTCTTGTTTAAAAACCGGCGTGTTGCGTTTGAGGAAAAAAAAAACCTGATTGTAACAGAAGATTGAAATTTGGTGAGAAAGTTGGACACTTACTTGAAGGATGTCAATTCAAGTTTAACTCCATTCAAAGGAGAAAATGGGAAATCCAACTCTGCTTGGATGCTCTAAGTTAGAAAAACAAAACATCAGCGAGAACTGCAAAAGGCAAGTTGGCTGAACTAAATGGGCAAGGGAGAAGAAAAGAAGAACAGCCACTCCACGAAGGAGATACTTGATTGTGCATGTTGTTTAGAATAGATATGTCTTTGGAATGTTGTTGTTGTTTCCTATGGCTAGCCCGGATTCCAATCCATCAGCTTTCTTGCGTTCCAATAGAGTTGTGAGAGGTTTCCAGAAGTTCTAGCAGTCACATCAAGTTTGTTGCAATGTAGCAGGTGCCCCTTATCCATTTTACTTCCAGGTTCGTGACAAAGTGTGCATTCTTCAGATCTCAGGATGTTGATTCGTTTCAGATGAGCTGCAAGGCAGTCATGGCCAGTGTTAAGTCTGAATAAGGCTACAGCTTCTCTTCTTGGTGTTAATTTATATTGATCCCATTTAGCATCAATGTCCTTCCATAGTTTGGTTTCTGCTGTTTTCTTTGCCATTTCTTCATACCTGTTTTTGATAGTATTTTTCAAGATCCTGTCTTTGGAATGTATAAAATGTTGATTTTGCTGTGCAGACTGAAGAAGGACACTATGTGCCCGAAACATGTCTCTGCTTAAAATGTATTAAATAAAAGTTATTTGTATAAATTAAGTATTCATCATCATCATCATCATCATCATTTCCCCTTTTCAAGTTGACACTGGGTGGGGGCAAATATGGTTCGTCTCCACTTTGTTCTGTCGTTCCACCATTCCTCTTCCGACACAGTGTTCCAATCCAGGTTCAGTTTTCTAATGCTATTCTCCACAGAGTCCATCCAACGCATTCTTGGTCTTCCTCATCCTCTCTTCCCTGTCATCCGTCATTCCAGTGTTCGTCCTGGTAGCCTTACTTCATTTATCCGTTTGACATGTCCAAACCATCTCAATCTGTTTTGCTCCAGTTTGTCATTTAGTTCCTGTACTCCCAGTTCTTTCCGTATATCTTCATTTCTCACTCTGTCCCTCCTCGTTTTCTGGACCATACTTCTCAGGAATCCCATCTCAGCTGCTTGTACTCTGCTCTCATCCCTCTTAGCCATTGTCCAAGTTTCTGCTGCATATGTCATTATAGGAACATAATATGCTTTGTACATACGGTAACTTCTTTAGCCTTAATTGGTATATCCTTGTTCCGTACTAGTCCCCGTACCTGTTGGTAGAAAGCACTCGCGAGTGCGAGAAACTTAGTTTCTGGATGCGTCTCGTTTTTTTTTTTTTTTTTTTTAATTTATTTCAGACCGGTTTTGCCTTTTGGTATCACCACGGAAAATGAGTGGTCAATAAACAAATATGAAAGAAAAATAATAATATCTGCAAAACCTTTCAGTTGAAATTAATGTCAACATTCTTCAGGAAACTGTCCAGAAAAGCTAAAACTTGGATTTCTCCTAACCCAATGTTAGGAGAATTCTAATTGGATCATGTGGCTATCTCTCGTAAGAATATGAAATAAATTATGAATGTAAAAGTAATAAGAAATAGGGAATTTGACTCTGACCACTCACCATCTCTCCAAAATTACACTTCAAATTCTCCCACATAAATGCCAAAGAAGAAAACTTAAATTTATTAAATATAACACAGATAGACTCAACATAACACACGAAGAAATAAAACTCTTTCAGGAAGAAATTCAAATAACTAAACCAGGTAACTGGCAAGAATTATCCAAAGAAATCAATAATGCAGCAAAGAATGTATTTGGCTTGTAATGTTCTCCGCTTAGGCTGGGATGACAAGTGAAACGGTATTTACTTTGCTCCACGTTGAGCGTACAAATGTAACAGTTTCGCTAGCCCACACTGTTGGGAGAAAATGTAATTGTTTACCTTTGCCTAAGCTATGTTGTTTTAATGGGCGCCAAGACTTCAACGCAATGCTGAAATCTAAATTTGTATTTAACAACGTCTAGCTCTGGTAGAACACCGTCAAGAATCTATTCACTCAGATCGTGGTATGATTTGATCATTAACCCAACAAACAATTGTATCAGGAGAAGGAATTGGTCTATATCTAATGCTACCTACTGAAAGCAAAGATTGCATTGTAAAAGAAATGAATTTATTATATAAAACAAGTATAGCAAAATTAATAATAATAATAAGTACAAAATTTAAATTGGAGCGTTGTGATTTGAATATTACCGATAGAAAATTACGTGAAAACGGAGTCTGATAAATTGATTTTACTCTTATTTCCAAGCTATGAAGTTACTGAATTATGAAATATAAAACAAAGAAAAATGAGAGATTGCGTATTTCTGCGTCATTTGCGCTTACCATTGGAAATTGCCAAGGCATTTCCCTCGTACTTGCTGATGCTGTGTGCTTCCCACAGTCTCCTGGACGTCGTCATCTCCGTCGGAATTTGATGATATGCTGGTAGATTAGATAATTCTATGGTCCGTACCTCGGACCCAAACACTCGTACAACCAAGTTTTACAAAAGTTCGTCACTAACTCCACTGAACATCGGAGCGACACGCACTTGCGACCGTACTCTGCAAGTTCTACACAGATAGTCCTCGTTTCACGGCGCGTCGAACGATATATGCACCTGTTGGCTCCCCCACCACGGTACCGTCTTCCAGCTTACGTTGTCTCCCCTGATTGGCTGAGCACGCCGCCAGTTCCCCTCCTCTGCCTCATTACACTCGGCGCGCGAGAGGGAGAAGTCGTTTTCCGTTCCAACAATTCGCCTTTTCTAGACCTTGCGACCCAGCCTTGCGTAATACTTCTCGACAGGAATCAGCTTGTATTCGAATTCCCAGTGAGTCATGTCTCTCAAATACCCTAACTGACAAAACTCCGTAAAATTCCGTAATCACATAATTTTCTATAATATTGTCGTTCGTAATAATTTGCTTGATAGCGTTTTCTAAGACATAGAAAACCTATCTGAATGCTAATAATTTTTATAAAATGCTCCGAAAATACCTTAATAATAATTATAATAAATTAATAATAATAATAAATTACCATGAAAAATTCTCTTGGCTGAACAATTTGCCGCGTAAATAAATATAGAATGGCTTCCTACTGACTTATGCCAGTTGCATAAAACCCCTCGAAAAACACGTTACAGGCTTAGCTAAAACAAAAAAGAAAGTTTGGTGGAATGAAAGTTGTGAAGAAGCTCTAGTAGAAAAAACAAAATTATGGAAAAAATGGAAATGCTCTGGAAATAATGAACATTTTGATCAATTTAAACAGCAAGAATCATAAAGAGTACTAAACACTCATTTGAAAAGCCACAACTTGTTGGTATGCAAAATAATTTTGTCAAAAACATCTCCAGAAATTTATATCGGACTTTCAAAAATAATTTAAAGGGTTATCAAGCTCCAAGTATTTGCTTCAAAGATGAAAATGGCAGACTAGGTCTAACTAATATCGAGAATTGTGAAATACTAGCAAAGTACTTTGATCGACTTCTGAACTGTGGAGAACCAGACAACAAGCTAGAATTTCCAGAATTACATGAAAATTTAGAAACAGATCAACTGCCTACTATTGAGGAAACTGAAAAAGCATTAAAACCCTAAAAGCAACAAAGCTAGTGGAGAAGCCTCCATTACGGCTGAACTCATAAAGTGATCTCAACCAAAAATTATAGGTGACCTTGAAATCATTTGTCAAGAAATCTGGTAAACGGAGAAGATCCCGGAAGAATGGGAAGTGGCCCTTATACATCCTTTGCACAAGAAAGGTAATAAGCAAGATGTCAATAACTATATCCCTTTTGCCAGTGGCCTACAAGATATTCTCAACAATACTACTGAACAGGGTAGAAGCAACACTTGACAATCATTTAGGTGAATATCAAAGTGGATTTAGAAAAGGCAGATCTTGCTCAGAACAGATATTCAATCTAAAGTCCATAATTCGACACAGACAATTATCTTCTAAAACTATAATAGTGACATTTGTAGATTTTAAAAAGGCTTTTGATTCTGTCGACAGGGAAACTCTAGATAAAGTAATCAGAGAATTTGGAGTTAAATCTAAACTGGCAAACCTAATCCATGAAACCCTCACCGACACTATTTCAAAGGTAAAATTTCGGGGAGAAATTTCAAAACCATTCAAAATAAATACAGGTGTAAGGCAAGGCGATGGTTTATCTCCACTCTTATTCAATTGTATCCTGGAAAAAAACAGTACGAATTTGGAATACGAAATTGAAGGAGCAGAATATAATCACCTATAACACTAGGGAGAAAAAACAATGGTGAAGTAATTGTCTGGCATTTGCTGATGATTTTGCCATACTTAATGAAAATGTAGCTCATGCAACAGTACAAATCAATCTATTAGAAGAGATAGCCAATAAAACAGGTTTAAAGATTTCTGTAGAAAAAACAAAATTTATGACAAATACTAAAAATGCTCCAGAAACCCTAATAACAAAAATTGGTCAAATTAAGAGGGAAGATAAGTTCAAATATTTGGGGGAAATAATTCAGAAGAATGGCTTAGAAAAATCTACTCTAGAAGAAAGAGTGCACAAGATTCAAAGAGCATATGGTATAACCAGGAATATCTATAACAAAAAATGTTTATCTAAGAAATTGAAAATACAGCACTATCGAACACTAATGCTTATATGCCAGTGAATGTCTAATACTAAATTATAAATTGGATAAATTAGAAGTATCAGAAAGATACGCAAAATTCTCGGTCCATTAAGAACTACAGAGTTTTGGAAATTAAGAAGTAACAAAGAAATATATCGGAACATTGAAAACATAAC
Organism: Meconema thalassinum; assembly: GCA_946902985.2. Lineage (NCBI taxonomy): Eukaryota > Metazoa > Arthropoda > Insecta > Orthoptera > Tettigoniidae > Meconema > Meconema thalassinum. The sequence continues at coordinate 160,500,554 of OX336400.1, forward strand.
GGAGACAGATTGTTATTTTTCGGACATTTATATAGAATGAATGACAGCAGATTAACCAACCAGATTTTTATCTTTGGAAAAAGAAGTCGACAACAGCCTGGTTTCAAGAAGTAAAGATAGAGTTAGAAAAAAAACAATGTAAGAGAAGAAGATGCACTAGTGAGAGAAATTTTCAAAACAAAGGTATTGGGAAAGGAAGGACTGCAATGAAGGCAATATAAGAAAACAGGCTCAAAATGGTCGGAAGAGAGAAAGAAGACACACAGCGAAAAGATGAAGGAGCAGTGGAGGAAGAAGAAAGAACAACAAAGAACTAAACATTGAAATTGGTTCGTGGCCCTCAGAAGACCCTAACGGAGAAAGAAAGAAAGAAGGAATATCGTATGGTCTCGGTTGCCGGGTGCAAGCTTTGTTATTTGACTCCCAGAGGGCAGCTTGCATGTTGAATTTTGTAGCTCCTTGGAGTGCTATGAAATTCAAGGAGAGCGGCTTCGGTGGCGTAGTTGGTAGCATGCTGAGCTTCTATGCCCAAGATCCCAAGTTCAAACCCGGCCGAAGTCGTTGGATTTTTTAAGAGCGTTAAAAATCCCTCAGTATGCCTTCCTTCGGAGGGGAAGTAAAGCTGGCGGTCCCATGTCATATATTTATGGCATGTTAAAGAAACTTCCACTAATTACACCTGTGTGAAGCTAAATTAGGTTAAAAATGTAAACAACGCTCAGGTTCCTACGTTCGTCGCCAGGAGCCGTCTGTGGTGGCGTCTAGTAGCCAAGTTCTAAACTAGTAGTTGTTGACGGTGGCTTTTGGCGGCAAAAGTAGGAACTACTTAAAATATTCAAAGTCTGCAGTCCTTACTTGAATTAAGAAACAGAAACACACACTAAGTTAATACAGCCATCACAATTAACATGGGTTATAAGACAGATTCTACACACACCCAAAGTAGATGGGGCTACATGACCGCGTTGTCACAGCCCCTAAACTGAGGAACCAACCAACCAAAGTCAAGGAGGTTAGATATCTAAGCTCCTTGACATTATAGCGCTTTCTAGTAGAGAATGGTAGAACTATTTTTGTGTTGGCGGAAAATCCCGAGATTAATTTTGCCATTATGAACACGGCCTACTGAATTTAAATGGGTTCTTTAACATGCCAACAACGTATGACATGCGTGCCGTGATTTTTGTCGCCTTTCAAAAATCACTTGCCATGGCCAGGAACGAACCTGCAAGCTAGGAGTTGACAGTCCGACACGATAACCACTCGCCCACCGTGGCAAGCTATGTGAAAGAATAAAACTATATGAAATTTGAGGACATAGACAAGAGAGAGAAGACCTATTTGAGTATCTAGGCAGCAGGGGTGAAGTTATTTAGCGTATGACTCAACCATTCTGTGAATGTAAAGAATCTATCCGTATTGACTTGAAGTAGGCCTATCTTCTTCTTAAGTATTCAATCCATGGATTGGTCTGTGGCAGTTCTCCAGTCAGCTCTATTTATAGCTTTCCTCTTCATCTCTTCATAGTTTCTGCATCCTACATCAGACATGATTTGCTGTACATATTGTAGGCGTGGTCTTCCTCGACATCTTTTGCCTTCAACCATTCCCTCCAGTACCGTTTTCAACAGGCTATCGTGTCTCAAAATATGTCCTATCAGTCTAGTCCTCCTCTTTATGCTTTTCCATAAGGTATAATTTTCCTCCACCTTTTTAAATACTTCAGCATTCGTTATTTTTTCTGTCCAGCTAATTTTTAGCATTCTTCTATAACACCATTGTTCAAAAGAATTTATCCTCCTTTTTTCTTCTTTTCCAATTGTCCACGTTTCGCAACCATAAAGGGCAATACTCCAAACATACGCTTTTAATAATAGTTTTCTGGTTTTAAGATTAATGGAATTTGTAGTGAATAAACATTTCTTTTTGTGAAATGCTAATTTGGCTTGTAAAATTCTACATTTTATTTCTTTCTTGCTTCTTCCATCTTTGGTAATTTTGCTTCTGAGATATTTAAAATCTTGAACATTTTCTAGTGTTTTGTTGCCCACCACTAATTTCATACTTGAGTCTGCCTTTTTATCGCAGACCATAACTTTCGTCTTTGACTTATTTCTTTTCATCTTGTATTCATTACCCATGATTTCTTCCATTTTTACTATTATTTGTTTGAGATGTTGTTCACTATCTGCAACTATGGCAATTTCTTCTGCAAATCTAATCATATTTATTTGTTCACCTTGTATCCTTATTCCTAAATTCAAATCCTCTTGAACCTTATTCAATGCATCCTGGATATAGGCATTAAAAAGCATGGGAGACAAAGCACAGCCTTGTCTAACTCCTTTCCCTATTTTTGCTTCCTCTTGTTCATTTCCAATTTTAATATTAAAGTAATTGAAATTATGCCTATCAATACATATAATTGAACAAGCAATGAAAGAAATTGGAGTAAAATTCAAAGTAGGAGTAAACATTCAAGGAGAAATAATTTCAACTCTGAGATTTGCTGATGACATCATCATCTTAGCCGACACACCAGAGGATTTGAATGAGTTTTTAAATGGTATGGACTCTGTCTTAAGGAAGAATTCATGATGAAAATTAATTTAATGTAAAACAAAAATATTGGAATGCAGCAGAAATAAATCAGAAACCCCTATGGACGTCAAATTGGCAGATGAAAGGCCAAAGGAAGTAGGAGACTTCTGTCACTTAGGAAGCAAAATAACCAGAGATGGACAAAGCAAAGGAGATATGAAAAGTAGGTTGGCTCAGGCAAGGAAAGCTTTTCTACAGGAAAGGAATCTGTTGACATTGAATGCAGATTTAGGTATTAGGAAGTCATTTTTGAAGGCCTTTATCTGGAGAGTGGCGCTCCATGGAAGTGAAACTTGGAATATTGGTGCAGCAGAAAAGAGGAGAATTGAAGCATTTGAAATGTGGTGTTACAGGAGAATGATGAAGATCAGATGCGTAGATAAGGTTATAAATGAAGAGGTATTAAGTCGAGTGGGAGAGGAGAGATGTTTGTGGTGACTGATAATGAAGAGAAGAGAAGAAAGAGATAGGTCGGTAGGACACATACTAAGACACTTAGGAATAGCAAACTTAGTTATGGAAGGAAGGGTCGAGGAAAAGAACTGTAGGGGTAGACCAAGGTTAGAATATGTTAAACAGATGTAGGATGTAGGGTGTGGTAGCTATGTAGAGATGAAACGATTAGCTCAGGACAGGGAGGCATGGAGGGCTGCATCAAACCAGTCAAAGGACTGAAGACTCAAACAACAACAAACATAATTAAAATCCTAGTTTAAAATTCAAGAAACAAGTTGAATAGTGTTCATTATTTCGATACACAATGGTATCTTCATCGGCAACGAATAGCCTATCTTAATAGCTAAAAACATATGTTCTACCGCTCTTTATTTGGGTTAACAAAATTGATTCCAGTTATCACTTTTTCCGAGATGTGACGCACATTTATTTTTCATTTTTCTTTCTCCCTTTATCATTGCGGTTTGCTCTCATTTTCAACAGCACATTTTTCCGGAACAAGAATAAATTTATTTTCCTAAGAACACATGCCTTCCAATTGGAGCATTAAGACTAAGATGTTTTATTTTCATATCTAAAAATAATTTTTCAAACTTAGTGTGCTTTAATTAGGGTCTGGTGTAATATTTTATAACTGGATGGTAAAATTATTTTTCTTTCTCTCATCTTTTTTTCTTCTTTGATACAGTTTAACTATTTTCTCATAAATCTAAGAAGATTCATTCTGGAAACATCGAACTACATTAAACGAGAATGAAGACCTATTCTCGGGTCAGCTGCTTGTTGTGAAGAACTGCGAGAGATCCGCAGAGTACGCTGGACGGGTGGGGGTGTAATTAAGTCGCGTGCTGAATCTGCTGACGATGGAGCAAAAGCAACTTTGTGTTGATGTCTCACAGGACATACTGGACTCCACAAACAAACTTCATGAACACCATAATCACTGGTGGCGGCTTCAGTGACTTAGTTGGTAGCATGCTGAACTGCTGTGCCCAAGATAGTGGGTACAAACCCGGCCGAAGTCATCGGATTTTTTAAGAGCGTTATAAATCCTTCAGTATTCCATCCCTCGGAGGGGAAGTAAAGCCGGCGGTCCCATGTCATAGATTTATGGCATGTAAAGGATCCTTCCACTAACTGAACTTGTGTGAGGCTAAATTGTTAGGTTAGATTTCGTCGGAATGCTCTATCAAAGTTTCAACGTTCACCACTAGGTATCATTGATATCTGGCAGCGAAAGTTGGAACTACTTGAAATTGAACGGAACGTGTAGCTCATCCTAAGGGTGTCCGCTGGCAGCAGCTACAGACTCAGGCGAGCCGAACATGTCCTCGGACACTCCCGGCACTAAAAGCCATACGATAAATAAATAATAATTGGTGGCAAGTCCTGGGTGTACGGGTACAACCCGGAAACTAAATACCAGTCCTTGCAATGAAAAACCGATCACAGCACTACACACTACCTCACTCAAATGCTGCTTGCCAGCAACAGACGCTATCGACAGGCGGGAAAATATTCATGCATGAGCACGAAGGTTCAAGGTCGGCTCATGCAAGCCCACTTGATTCAAATCCATCAGGTCTTCGCAAAAAAATAAAATAAAGTCGGATACTTTTTTAACAGATCTCGTTTATACAGGGTTATTATGTTTGTGCACGCCAGTAAAAACGGCAAGCAAAGCCGGCTGTGACTAGCGCAGATCGCGGCCGCACACACCTGGTACAGCAGGTGCAATAACCCGCTCCGCTGACTCATATCATTTGTTCACACGTGTTTTGTCATTCATATGGGCATGTATTTGCAAAGCTTATGACTGTAGTGTTGCACGTTTATTGAGTATTGTGATTACTGTGATTGTTGGTCATGCCTAGCCACCAATTCATATTGCGCAAAGGTGTGTATATCCATAATTCGTATATGAAAAGCAGAAAATCTTGTTCTGAAACGAGACGAAAATTTCGAATCAAGTTTCCAGGAAGACCTGTGCCTAATGCCAGTACAATTAGGAGGCTCGCTAAACGATTCAAGGAAACAGGCTCCGCAAATAATAAAAGAGTTGACAGACATTCTTTCATGTCAGGTGTGTGTTCCAAGAGAGGGAAGACATTTTCAGCATCGCCTATGAGCTCTGTAAGTACAGTACACATTATTGAACATGTTTGGTAAAAGGGTGAAAGGGTGCGCCAAACCACCGGCTGGACTGGGTATGCGCGGCCACGATCTGCGCTAGTCACAGCTGGCTTAGCTTGCCGTGTTGACTGGCACGCACACACATAATAACCCTGTATAATATAGTTACTTTTAACCCGGGAGGGGTTGCGCGGGGGACTTTGTGACCCCACGCAGTTTCATTAAGCTGGGGTTTCTACCTTTTACTACACACAGACTATACCTGCCACATACCTTTCCCCACATTCCTTATCTACCTGTATTGTCTGAGGACAGTAACCTATTAATGGAAGGGATGAGGGCCGAGACAAATATATTTTTTCGAGCCATTTTGCAATGTGTTCTGAAAGACCCCGCGTCACCAGTACCGCTGGCAGAGTTAACAGCTGTTCCAGTCTTACGCGTACTCCATGAGAATGAAGGTGTGTGATCGCGAAATAGTATTGATTGTAGTTAAGTGTTTAAATGAAATGAAAATCCACAGCCTGCTTCCAGTCTCCAACCGGGTCAGGAATGGAATGAATGAAGCCCCCATCTAGCGGCGAGGATATGAACTGTGCCGGCTGCCGAGGCCTGACGCACTCCTCTGGGGCAATGATTAAATGAATGACAGATGAAATGAAATGATAGTGGAGAGTGTTGCTGGAATGAAATTTTGACAGGGAAAACCGGAGTACCCGGAGAAAAACCGTCTGCCTCCGTTTTGTCCAGCACAGATCTCACATGGAGTGACCGGGATTTGAACCACGGACCCAGCGGTGAGAGGCCGGCGTGCTGCCGCCTAAGCCACGGAGGCTTAGTTAAGTGTTTAAATAAATCGTAAAAATGAATCGTCGGAGCTACGAAGAGCAAGAATCCATGGTGTTTTCTCTTCTGCAAGACGTCGAAGAGGAAGAAATATTAGTAGATGAAAACAGTGATAGAGAAGATGAACTAGAAATAGCAGAATCTTGTAGTGATACTGAGCATAGTGCAGATGAAGAAGAAATTGACGATGATGTGCATACCTGCCAACCTTTCAAACTGAAAATCAGGAGATTTTTTCGACGATAGATGTGTAATTATATTTCTTCGAAATAGCCTATTGTCGGGGAACCAACAGAATCACTCAAAAAAATTACAATAGCTTACCGGCATATTAATGCGAACATCTAAATTACACGCAAATAATTTCACGTGTTAAACTGATACAATATTCCACAGCCTACAACTACCTCTCACCTACAGGCTATTATGAAAACACCCTGAATTAACCATCGACTATTTCAAACAAAGAGAGATTCAAATCCAACTAAGCGGTACGAGTAGTTATGGAGAATTATCTATAAATTATCGATACGAAGCAAAACTGGGGTACTGAAACAGACTTCTACACACGTACATTCGACCTGTTTGATGGATGACCGAAGTTAGTCATCTCACACTTTAGGTTCCAAATTACGCGCACGAGTTTTACAAAATCGGGAGATTTAATACGTTAAGCGGGAGGGCGGGAGAAATGGTGTAAAATCGTGAGTCTTCCGACTAAATCGGGACAGTTGGCAGGTATGGATGTGCCTCTTTCTCAGCGAATGTGTACCCTTACTGAAAAGAAAAAGAAAAAAAAAAGAGAAGAGTTACAAAATTGAGTGCAATACAACCCCAATACAATACAAGAGTCTTCTCTAAAATGTGTCATTGGTGAAAAACTAGAATCCTACATTATCTAAAACTTGTCTAATCATTCATTTTGAAATTATTAATAGGCAAACTGGAGTAAGAATTATCAGATGAAAAATGAAATGAAAATAGATGATTACCTGCCAGATCCGCACCATTTCTATTATAGTGTAAATACCCAATTATAATATGTGCATGATTTTCATTTTAGACAAATATACTTGCTCATTAGTTCAGTGAATGTTTTCATGCCATATCAGTAGCATAAACGAAATAATTGTCGTTACTACAGAGAAATAATTGGGAGGGGTCAGAAATGACCCCGCGCCACCTCTAACGTTACTCAAGTAAGCGCCACCTCTCCCAGGCTAAGAAATATTTTTGTGTTCCCACCTGTTGGTGCGGACTTAAGCCATAGGTCGATCAGGGGTCCTGCACGGTGGGTGAGTGGTCAACATGTCGTCTACTAACCCCAAGCTTGCAGGTTCGCTCCTGGCCGTGGTAAGTGATTTTTTTTGAAAGGCGGCAAAAATTGCCACACCATGTCATACGATGTTGGCATGTCAAAGAACTCATTTGAATTCAGTAGGCTGTGTTCATAATGGCAAAATTAATCTCGGTACTTTCCGCCAACACGAAGCTCCTCATTTCTCTACTAGAAAGCGCTGTTGTGTTCAAGGAGCTCAGATATCTAACCTCCTTGACTTTCATAGTGCTTCAAGGAACAATGAAACTCGACATGCAAGCTACCCTTTGGGTGACAAATAACAAAGCTTGCACCCGGCACCCGTGGCCATACGATAATATTATTATTATTAGGGGTCCTGCAAGATAATGTACTAGGATCGTTATTGTGTCCTTACCAATAGCTTTTGATAGGGATTACAGTTAAGTCCCTGTATGCCAGTCAACCCCATTGAATATATACAAGTGACTACAGATCTTACTTTGCTAGAAGAGGTCTGCAAGAAAGACTCTTCACCACATGATCTAAAACAACTGGCCCTCTGTACAATAGAAGAAAGATATCCATCTAATCAATGGCTAAAAATATTTACAGATGGCTCACAAGACAAAGAAAATAGAACTGGAGCAGGAATACATTCATCTCTCTTCTCACTCTACTTCCCAGTAGGCCAAAACAAAACAAACTTTGATGCTGAGATAAGAGCAATTTCACATACACTCCATCAGTTATTAGGCAGAAACATTGATTATCAAAAATGTGTTATCATTACAGATTCAAAAGCAGCCATCCAAGCCATCTCGTCAAATTATAAGCCTCAAAATAAAGAACTGAAAGAAATTTTTTGTATGATAAAAACCCTTCAAAGACTCCACAAACAGATCTCATTTCAGTGGATCCCTTCTCATGATGGAATAGCAGGTAATGAAGAGGCAGACAGATTAGCAAAAAAAGGTACCACACTACAACAACCTGTCAGTCAGACTGATTTTATGTCAGCAAAAAGGATCTTGAAAAATACTATCAAAAACAGGTATGAAGAAATGGCAAAGAAAACAGCAGAAACCAAATTATGGAAGGGCATTGATGCTAAATGGGATCAATATAAATTAACACCAAGAAGAGAAGCTGTAGCCTTCTTCAGACTTAACACTGGCCATGACTGCCTTGCAGCTCATCTGAAACGAATCAACATCCTGAGATCTGAAGAATGCACACTTTGTCACGAACCTGAAAGTAAAATGGATAAGGGGCACCTGCTACATTGCAACAAACTTGATGTGACTGCTAGAACTCCAGGAAACCTCACACAACTCTATTGGAACGCAAGAAAGCTGATGGATTGGAATCCGGGCTAGCCATAGGAAACAACAACAACAACAGTAAAGTCCCTACTATACAAGGAAATGGAAGTGGGACATGATTGCAGGATTGAAGGGATACTCCCCAATGAAAGAGATTGAAAGTTTAATGCCCAGTTTATTCAGTGTGTAAGTAAAGGACCCACAACCATGGACACAAGATTATGACAGATTATACAGTAATTTAATCCTGAAGTAAAATTAAAATACTGGTTCTCACCTGTTCTCTCAGCTTTGCTAGCTATGGTGCTCTCAAGTACCGCCTTAGCTCCGTGCCCCTTGGTCAATGAGCATCCGACGACCCAACTTGCCCGATCTCCCGAGATCAACAGGCAATCAACCTTTGTGATTGCTTCTGCAGTGCCCGACTGACCTCTCTGACAGCATTTCATAGTAAGGAAGCGAGGTTGTTGCTAACCATGTTGAGCTGGGGTTAAATGTCCGATACGGTTTCGCCTTGAACCGACATCGGGACATAACAATATGATTTCCGTGTTTTATAGTACAAGCTCATCGAAAAATAATGCCAACATTTCAAAAAATTATAGCACTGAAACCCTTTATGTTAAACGTGTAATTCTTTCACTGAACGCCAGTTGGTTAAAGTAAGTTTTGTTTTAGAGGGGACGTGACCTTGCTATCCGCACACTAGATGCGCAGTAGCCAAGGTCGGCCGGGGGCGCGCGCGCCAATGACTGCACCGCCCGACAAACTGGACCTGATTACAAAGCTGTCATTCGATGGTTTAATCAGTTTAAGGAAACAGGGACTGTAGAGAAAAAATCTAGTCCTGGCCGACCACCAACATCAGCATTGAACGCACGCTTTCCCAATGGCTGGATTGGTACGTGCAATCATTTCAGGAGTAACTGTCAAGATGGCGGCAAAAATTCGCTCCCGCAGGTGCTCCAAATCCTGAATTTTTTCTTCATACACAATTTTTTTAATGTACCCCCAGAAAAAAAAAATCCAAAGGGGTGAGGTCGGGACTTCATTGGCGCGCGCGCCCCCGACCGGCCTTGGCTACTGCGCATCTAGTGTGCGCATAACAAGGTCACGTCCCCTCCAAAACTAAACTTACCAGCTGGCGTTCAGTGAAAGAATTACACGTTTAACATAAAGGGTTTCGGTGCTATAAATTTTTGAAATGTTGGCATTATTTTTTGATGACCCTGTATTTACTGTTACTTACGTGTTACTTTCAGAACTGCCTACAGCGATAGGCACACGGAAGCCTTCACGACTGTCCTCTTGCTCTGGCAAGGGCTCCAGAAACTGCAACTGATCCCTCTCATCTTCACGACGCAACCCATGGAATGGAGCCAACTCAAAGCTTTCATTCAGTATGTCAATATTAATGTCAGTGTTGAGGCAGGCCATGCCTACAGCTTCATTGTGGGACTGTGGAAGAAATATATACAGTGAAACCTCTCAATTGCGGATACTAATCGGACTAAATAATTTGTCCGTATCTCGGAGGTGCCCTTAAATAGGAGAGGCCACATTTTAAAAACAAAATTGGGTCAAGACAGAAATAAAAATGCAATATGTACATTACATACTGAACAAAATACAAAACTGTACTCTAGTTAGGTGAATTAATGCAAACTGGTAGGTTGGGGATGGAGATTAACAGGAGGGTACAACAGAGCAATGCATTCTATCAAAGTGTAAGAAAACTTGTTTGGGACAAGGAAGTACCAAGGAAAAGCAAAGAGGTAATGTATAAAGTGTACTGTATACCCATATTATGCAGCTGAGACTTGGACCTTCACAAGCAGGCAAGAGAGTAGAATTCAAGCCAGTGAAATGAAATTCCTAAGAAGTATGATAGGAAAGACAAGGAAAGACAGAGTGAAGATGTTAGGAAGGAAGTTGGGATGAGAAAACTCAATGAGAGAATTGAGAAGAATAAACTAAGGTGGTTTGGACATGTAAAGAGGATGGAGTTTCTAGAATACCAAGACAGATGCTGGAGGTAAAGTGCAAGGGTAATAGAGCAAGAGGAAGACCTAGAACAAGGTGGATTGATTCAGTGAAGAACAACATAAGAAAAAGAAATTTGGACTGGGACAAGATCATGGAAGAGGAATGGTGGAAAAAAAGAGGAAGGTGGAGAAGTGCCATAAATACCCTGACCCGGCAAGAGCTGGATAAGGGGAAATGATGATGATGATGATGATGATGATGACTATAGTTAGGTTCTTCACATCTCCAAATTAGATTACGGAATGCAAACAAAGTTTACTTTTCCCTGCATAAATTACTTTCCTCCAAACTTTTGACCAGGAGAACAAAACTAAAACTATACAACACGATCATCAGGCCAGTACTGCTATACGGAGCCGAAACATGGAGTGTGACCAAAAGGGAGGAACACCAACTTACAGTCTTCGAAAACAAGGAATATAGAAAACTTTTCGGCCCAATTTTTGACCAGGAAACACAAAGATGGGTTCTCAGATCAAATCATGAGCTGTACCAGTTAGCCAATCAACCTAGGGTAGTGAACAGCATGAAAGTGAAACGGATACAATGGGCAGGGCATGTCATCAGAATGGACGCTGCCATAATGGTTCGCCAGGTGTACGAGAAGAAGATCGAAGGCTCGAGACCCCCTGGAAGACCTAGGAGTAAATGGCAAGATGAGGTGACCTCTGACTGCAGACAGATGTGTATTACTGGATGGGAGAATACTGCACTGGATAGGAGGAAATGGAGGCAGATAGTGAGAGCGGCACGGGATCGTCACGTCCCAGAGAAGCCAATGGAGCGAGTGAGTGAGTATACTCATCTCCAATTACTGTAAATATACGGTAGGCAGTAATGCAGTTTTATGATTATTTCTTTGTCGAGTGAACTTTGCATGAGTAAGTTTAAATAGCCTACACCATGTAACTGTTGTATTAATGTCAGAGCATCAGTATCGCTGCACGCCACGGTGGGTGAGTGGTTATCGTGTCGGTCTACCAACCCCAAGCTTGCAGGTTCCCTCCTGACCATGGTAAGTGATTTTTGAAAGGCAACAAAAATCACAAAACGCATGTCATACGTTGTTGGCATGTTAAAGAACCCATTTGAATTCTGTAGGCCGTGTTCATAATGGCAAAATTAATCTCGGGATATTCCGCCAACACAACAGTTCCTCATTTCTCTACTAGGAAGCCCTATAGTGTAAAGGAGCTTAGATATCTAACCTCCTTGACTTTCATAGCGCTCCAAGGAACAACAAATTTCAACATGCAAGCTGCCCTCTGGGAGTCAAATAACAAAACTTGCTCCCAGCACCATACGATATTATTATTTTTATTATCAGTATCGCTGCGGCTAAGAGCACATTTTTTCAGTCGTTCCACCACCTGGCAAGCTGAGTTATAATTTGTTATAGGATTTTCATATTTTCCTTCTAGTTCTTCTTCTCCTGCACTCTCACTACACTCACTGTCTTGATCAGTGTTTGTTGTTTGCATGTCCTTCACATTTTATTTATTTTTTTACTTTTGAAGCCCGAATGATTTTGTCCGAATAACGGAGGTTAAGCAGACTTTCTTGCCTTAAAGAGCTGTCCGTGAACGGAACTGAGAGTGTCCGTGAAAGAGCGTTCATTTAATTAGCAGTTTGATATAATTTAATTCAGGACGTAAAATTCTGTCCCTATCTAGGGAGTGTCCGCATCAGAGAAGTGTCCGTAAAGAGATATTTCACCGTATAAGACAGGGCCATCCAGTCATTGCGCTCCGCGAGCGCGGTCACGCTCGGGGAGAACTGGGCAGTCAGACTAGCGCTCCTTCCCCTACCACCACTACACTGTGGCAGCGAGGAGTCGGACGATGTTCGGACCACGCTGACTAGATACATACGTAGAGACGTGCTGCCGACGGCTCTTGAGGGGTTGTTGACATATTAATAGGGCTATTTTGCCATAACAAATATACCGGATCTACAAATCGAATGGTACTCCGATGTATGGAATGTGCAGGAAACCAACATAAGTGTTAAGTAAAGAATATTGTGATTTATTCCAAACTGAAATGTGAACATAATAAAAGGGGAAATTACAACAACAGATTGTGTTCTTTTGAACACATTACATGTCTGTTGCACACTAATCATTTGGCATGCCCTTTATAAGCTGTAAAGAAAAATGTAATTTCCCATTCTGCTTTAAAGACTGCTGCTTCACCAATCCTTCTTTCTTTTTTTGTATGCTGTTCAGTCATGACCACTGCAAAACTGATTTACTTACACGCTGTCAACAAACAGCATTGGAATAGACTAGTGACTGATGGATCGGCTGCACACTTCAGCGCTCTCAGCCAGCCAAACTCCTCCAACCTCTTCTAAAACTACCTTCCAACAAAGCGCTCGGAGCATTGGCTTAGAGCTCGGCTGGAGCGCTACAAATTTGAGTTGACCGACTGGAGAGCTAAAAATAACTAATGCAATTGGGCACAATTTGTGTTGACCCACTGGAGAGCTACAAATAACTAATGCAATTGAGCACAATTTGTGTTGACCCACTTGAGAGCTACAAATAACTAATGCAATTGGGCACAATTTTTTATTGACACACTGGAGAGCTACAAATAACTAATGCAATTGGGCACAATTTGTGTTGACCCACTGGAGAGCTACAAATAACTAATGCAATTGAGCACAATTTGTGTTGACCCACTGGTGAGCTACAAATAACTAATGCAATTGGGCACAATTTGTGTTGACCCACTGGAGAGCTACAAATAACTAATGCAAACGAGCACAATTTGTGTTCACCCACTGGAGAGCTACAAATAACTAATGCAATTGGGCACAATTTGTATTGACCCACTGGAGAGCAACAAATAACTAATGCAATTGGGCAAAATTTGTGTTGACCCACTGGAGAGCTACAAATAACTAACGCAATTGGGCACAAATTGCATTGACCCACTTGAGAGCTACAAATACCTAATGCAATTGAGCACAATTTGTGTTCACCCACTGGAGAGCTACAAATAACTAATGCAATTGAGCACAATATGTGTTGACCCACTGGAGAGCTACAAATAACTAATGCAATTGAGCACAATTTGTGTTCACCCACTGGAGAGCTACAAATAACTAATGCAATTGGGCACAATATGTGTTGACCCACTGGAGAGCTACAAATAACTAATGCAATTGAGCACAATTTGTGTTCACCCACTGGAGAGCTACAAATAACTAATGCAATTGGGCACAAATTGTGTCGACCCACTGGAGAGCTACAAATAACTAATGCAATTGAGCACAATATGTGTTGACCCTCTGGAGAGCTACAAATAACTAATGCAATTAGCACAATTCGTGTTCACCCACTGGAGAGCTACAAATAACTAATGCAATTGGGCACAAATTGTGTTGACCCACTGGAGGGCTACAAATAACAAATGCAATTGGGCACAAATTAAGTTGACCCACTTGAGAGCTACAAATAACTAATGCAATTGGGCACAATTTGGGTTGACCCACTGAAGAGCTACAAATAACTAATGCAATTGAGCACAATTTGGGTTGACCCACTTGAGAGCTACAAATAACTAATGCAATTGGGCACAATTTGGGTTGACCCACTGGAGAGCTACAAATAACTAATGCAATTGGGCACAATTTGTGTTGACCGACTGGAGAGCTACAAATAACTAATGCAATTGGGCACAATTTGTGTTGACCCACTGGAGAGCTACAAATAATTAATGCTATTGGGCACAATTTGTGTAGACCCACTGGAGAGTTACAAATAACTAATGCTATTGGGCACAATTTGTGTTGACCCACTGGAGTGCTACAAGTAACTAAAGCAATTGAGCACAATTTGTGTTGACCCACTGGAGAGCTACAAATAACTAATGCAAACGAGCACAATTTGTGTTCACCCACTGGAGAGCTACAAATAACTAATGCAATTGGTCACAATTTGTATTGACCCACTGGAGAGCTACAAATAACTAATGCAATTGGGCGAAATTTGTATTGACCCACTGGAGAGCTACAAATAACTAATGCAATTGAGCACAATTTGTGTTCACCCACTGGAGAACTACAAATAACTAAAGCAATTGGGCACAATTTGTGTTGACCCACTGGAGAACTACAAATAACTAATGCAATTGGGCACAATTTGTGTTCACCCACTTGAGAGCTACAAATACCTAATGCAATTGAGCACAATATGTGTTGACCCACTGGAGAGCTACAAATAACTAATGCAATTGAGCACAATTTGTGTTCACCCACTGGAGAGCTACAAATAACTAATGCAATTAGGCACAATATGTGTTGACCCACTGGACAGCTACAAATAACTAATGCAATTGAGCACAATTTGTGTTCACCCACTGGAGAGCTACAAATAACTAATGCAATTGGGCACAATATGTGTTGACCCACTGGAGAGCTACAAATAACTAATGCAATTGAGCACAATTTGTGTTCACCCACTGGAGAGCTACAAATAACTAATGCAATTGGGCACAAATTGTGTTAACCCACTGGAGAGCTACAAATAACTAATGCAATTGAGCACAATATGTGTTGACCCTCTGGAGAGCTACAAATAACTAATGCAATTGAGCACAATTTGTGTTCACCCACTGGAGAGCTACAAATAACTAATGCAATTGGGCACAAATTGTGTTGACACACTGGAGGGCTACAAATAACAAATGCAATTGGGCACAAATTAAGTTGACCCACTTGTGAGCTACAAATAACTAATGCAATTGGGCACAATTTGGGTTGACCCACTGGAGAGCTACAAATAACTAATGCAATTGAGCACAATTTGTGTTCACCCACTGGAGAGCTACAAATAACTAATGCAATTGGGCACAAATTGTGTTGACCCACTGGAGGGCTACAAATAACAAATGCAATTGGGCACAAATTAAGTTGACCCACTTGAGAGCTACAAATAACTAATGCAATTGGGCACAATTTGGGTTGACCCACTGGAGAGCTACAAATAACTAATGCAATTGAGCACAATTTGTGTTGACCCACTGGAGAGCTAACAATACCTAATGCAATTGGGCACAATTTGTGTTGACTGACTGGAGAGCTACAAATAACTAATGCAATTGGGCACAATTTGTGTTGACCCACTGGAGAGCTACAAATAACTAATGCAATTGAGCACAATTTGTGTTGACCCACTGGAGAGCTACAAATAACTAATGCAATTGGGCACAATTTGTGTTGACCCACTGGAGAGCTACAAATAACTAATGCAATTGGGCACAATTTGTGTTGACCCACTGGAGAGCTACAAATAACTAATGCAATTGGGCACAATTTGTGTTGACCCACTGGAGAGCTACAAATAACTAATGCAATTGAGCACAATTTGTGTAGACCCACTGGAGAGCTACAAATAACTAATGCAATTGGGCACAATTTGTGTTGACCCACTGGAGAGCTACAAATAACTAATGCAATTGGGCACAATTTGTGTTGACCCACTGGAGAGCTACAAATAACTAATGAATTGGGCACAATTTATGTTGACCCACTGGAGAGCTACAAATAACTAATGCAATTGGGCACAATTTGTGTTGACCCACTGGAGAGCTACAAATAACTAATACAATTGGGCACAATTGGTGTTGACCCACTGGAGAGCTACAAATAACTAATGCAATTGGGCACAATTTGTGTTGACCCACTGGAGAGCTACAAATAACGAATGCAATTGGGCACAATTTATGTTGACCATCTGGAGAGCTACAAATAACTAATGCAATTGGGGACAATTTGTGTTGACCCACTGGAGAGCCACAAATAACTAATGCAATTGGGCCTATTTCTGTTGTCCCACTGGAAAGCTACAAATAACTAATGCAATTGAGCACAATTTGTGTTGACCCACTGAAGAACTACAAATAACTAAAGCAATTGGGCACAATTTGTGTTGATCCACTGGAGAGCTACAAATAACTAATGCAATTGGGCACAATTTGTATTGACCCACTGGAGAGCTACAAATAACTAATGCAATTGGGCACAATTTGTGTTGAACCACAGGAGAGCAACAAATAACTAATGCAATGGAGCACAATTTGTGTTGACCAACTGGAGAGCTACAGATAACTAAAGCAATTGGGCACAATTGGTGTTGACACACTGGATAGCTACAAATAACTAATACAATTGAGCACAATTTGTGTTGACCCACTGGAGAGCTACAAATAACTAATGCAATTGGGCACAATTTGTATTGACCCACTGGAGAGCTACAAATAACTAATGCAATTGGGCACAATTTGCGTTGACCCACTGGAGAGCTACAAATAACTAATGCAATTGAGCACAATTTGTGTTGACCCACTTGAGAGCTACAAATAACTAATACAATTGGGCACAATTTGGGTTGACCCACTGGAGAGCTACAAATAACTAATGCAATTGGACACAACTTGTATTGACCCACTGGAGAGCTACAAATAATTAATGCAATTGAGCACACTTTGTGATAACCCACTGGAGTGCTACAAATAACTAATGCAATTGAGCACAATTTGTGATAACCCACTTGAGAGCTACAAATAACTAATGCAATTGGGCACAATTTGTATTGATCCACTGGAGAGCTACAAATAACTAATGCAATTGAGCACAATTTGTGTTGACCCACTGGAGAGCTACAAATAACTAATGCAATTGGACACAATTTGTGTTGACCAACTGGAGAGCTACAAATAACTAATGCAATTGGGCACAATTTGTGTTGACCCACTGGAGAGCTACAAATAATTAATGCTATTGGGCAGAATTTGTGCTGACCCACTGGAGAGTTACAAAGAACTAATGCTAATGGGCACAATTTGTGTGGACCCACTGGAGAGCTACAAATAACTAATGCAATTGGGCTCAATTTGTGTTGACCCACTGGAGAGCTAAATATAACTAATGCTATTGGGCACAATTTGTGTTGACCCACTAGAGAGCTGCAAATACCTAATGCAATTGGACACAATTTGTGTTGACCCACCGGAGAGCTACAAATAACTAATGCAATTGGGCACAATTTGTGTTGACCCACTGGAGAGCTACAAATAACTAATGCAATTGGGCACAATTTGTGTTGACCCACTGGAGAGCTACAAATAACTAATGCAATTGGGCACAATTTGTGTTGACCCACTGGAGATCTACACATAACTAATGCAATTGGACACAATTTGTGTTGACCCTCTGGAGAGCTACAAATAACTAATGCAATTGGACACAATTTGTGTTGACCCACTGGAGAGCTACAAATAACTAATGCAATTGAGCACAATTTGTGTTGACCCACTGGTGAGCTACAAATAACTAATGCAATTGAGCACAATTTGTGTTGACCCACTGGAGAGCTACAAATAATTAATGCAATTGGGCACAATTTGTGTTGTCCCATTGGAGAGCTACAAATAACTAATGCAATTGAGCACAATTTGTGTTGTCCCACTTGAGAGCTACAAATAACTAATGCACAATTTGTGTTGACCCACTGGAGAGCTACAAATAACAAATGCAATTGTGCACAATTTGCGTTGACCCACTGGAGAACTACAAATAACTAATGCAATTGGGCAGAATTTGTGATGAGCAACTGGAGAGCTACAAATAACTAATGCAATTGTGCACAATTTGTGTAGTCCAACTGGAGAGCTACAAATAACTAATGCAATTGAGCACAATTTGTGTTGATCCACTGGAGAACTACAAATAACTAAAGCAATTGGGCACAATTTGTGTTGACCCACTGGAGAACTACAAATAACTAATGCAATTGAGCACAATTTGTGTTGACCCACTGGAGAGCTACAAATAACTAATGCAATTGAGCACAATTTGTGATGAGCAACTGGAGAGCTACAAATAACTAATGCAATTAGGCACAATTTGTGTTGACCCACTGGAGAGCTACAAATAACTAATGCAATTGGGCACAATTTTTTATTGACACACTGGAGAGCTACAAATAACTAATGCAATTGGGCACAATTTGTGTTGACCCACTGGAGAGCTACAAATAACTAATGCAATTGAGCACAATTTGTGATGGCCCACTGGAGAGCTGCAAATAACTAATGCAATTGAGCACGATTTGTGTTGACCCACTGGAGAGCAACAAATAACTAATGCAATTGGGCACAATTTGTGTTGACCGACTGGAGAGCTACAGAGAGCTAACACAATTGGGCACAATTTGTGTTGACCCAGTGAAGAGCTACAAATAACTAATGCAATTGGGCACAATTTGTGTTAACCCACTAGAGAGCTGCAAATACCTAATGCAATTGGGCACAATTTGTATTGACCCACTGGAGAGCTACAAATAACTAATGCAATTGGGCACAATTTGCGTTGACCCACTGGAGAGCTACAAATAACTAATGCAATTGAGCACAATTTGTGTTGACCCACTTGAGAGCTACAAATAACTAATACAATTGGGCACAATTTGGGTTGACCCACTGGAGAGCTACAAATAACTAATGCAATTGGACACAACTTGTATTGACCCACTGGAGAGCTACAAATAATTAATGCAATTGAGCACACTTTGTGATAACCCACTGGAGTGCTACAAATAACTAATGCAATTGAGCACAATTTGTGATAACCCACTTGAGAGCTACAAATAACTAATGCAATTGGGCACAATTTGTATTGATCCACTGGAGAGCTACAAATAACTAATGCAATTGAGCACAATTTGTGTTGACCCACTGGAGAGCTACAAATAACTAATGCAATAGGACACAATTTGTGTTGACCAACTGGAGAGCTACAAATAACTAATGCAATTGGGCACAATTTGTGTTGACCCACTGGAGAGCTACAAATAATTAATGCTATTGGACACAATTTGTGTTGACCCACCGGAGAGCTACAAATAACTAATGCAATTGGACACAATTTGTGTTGACCCACCGGAGAGCTACAAATAACTAATGCAATTGGGCACAATTTGTGTTGACCCACTGGAGAGCTACAAATAACTAATGCAATTGGGCACAATTTGTGTTGACCCACTGGAGAGCTACAAATAACTAATGCAATTGGGCACAATTTGTGTTGACCCACTGGAGATCTACACATAACTAATGCAATTGGACACAATTTGTGTTGACCCTCTGGAGAGCTACAAATAACTAATGCAATTGGACACAATTTGTGTTGACCCACTGGAGAGCTACAAATAACTAATGCAATTGAGCACAATTTGTGTTGACCCACTGGTGAGCTACAAATAACTAATGCAATTGAGCACAATTTGTGTTGACCCACTGGAGAGCTACAAATAATTAATGCAATTGGGCACAATTTGTGTTGTCCCATTGGAGAGCTACAAATAACTAATGCAATTGAGCACAATTTGCGTTGTCCCACTTGAGAGCTACAAATAACTAATGCACAATTTGTGTTGACCCACTGGAGAGCTACAAATAACAAATGCAATTGTGCACAATTTGCGTTGACCCACTGGAGAACTACAAATAACTAATGCAATTGGGCAGAATTTGTGATGAGCAACTGGAGAGCTACAAATAACTAATGCAATCGTGCACAATTTGTGTAGTCCAACTGGAGAGCTACAAATAACTAATGCAATTGAGCACAATTTGTGTTGACCCACTGGAGAACTACAAATAACTTAAGCAATTGGGCACAATTTGTGTTGACCCACTGGAGAACTATAAATAACTAATGCAATTGAGCACAATTTGTGTTGACCCACTGGAGAGCTACAAATAACTAATGCAATTGAGCACAATTTGTGATGAGCAACTGGAGAGCTACAAATAACTAATGCAATTAGGCACAATTTGTGTTGACCCACTGGAGAGCTACAAATAACTAATGCAATTGGGCACAATTTTTTATTGACACACTGGAGAGCTACAAATAACTAATGCAATTGGGCACAATTTGTGTTGACCCACTGGAGAGCTACAAATAACTAATGCAATTGAGCACAATTTGTGATGGCCCACTGGAGAGCTGCAAATAACTAATGCAATTGAGCACGATTTGTGTTGACCCACTGGAGAGCAACAAATAACTAATGCAATTGGGCACAATTTGTGTTGACCGACTGGAGAGCTACAGAGAGCTAACACAATTGGGCACAATTTGTGTTGACCCAGTGAAGAGCTACAAATAACTAATGCAATTGGGCACAATTTGTGTTAACCCACTGGAGAGATACAAATAACTAATGCAATTGAGCACAATTTGTGTTAACCCACTGGAGGGCTACAAATAACTAATGCAATTGGGCACAATTTGTGTTAACCCACTGGAGGGCTACAAATAACTAATGCAATTGGGCACAATTTGTGTTAACCCACTGGAGAGCTACAAATAACTAATGCAATTGAGCACAATTTGTGTTAACCCACTGGAGGGCTACAAATAACTAATGCAATTGGGCACAATTTGTGTTGACCCACTGGAGAGCTACAAATAACTACAGTAATGCAATTGAGCACAATTTGTGTTGACCCACTAGAGCTACAAATAACTAATGCAATTAAGCACAATTTGTGTTGACCCACTGGAGAGCTACAAATAACTAATGCAATTGGGCACAATTTTGTGTTGACCCACTGGAGAGCTACAAATAACTAATGTAATTGGGCACAATTTGTGTTGACCCATTGGAGAGCTACAAATAACTAATGCAATTGAGCACAATTTGTGTTGGCCCACTGGAGAGCCACAAATAACTAATGTAATTGGGCACAATTTGTGTTGACCCACTGGAGAGCTACAAATAACTAATGCAATTGGGCACAGTTTGTATTGAGCCACTGGAGAGCTACAAATAACTAATGCAATTGGGCACAATTTGTGCTGAGCGACTGGAAAGTGTTCTTTAATAGAACTAGGATACACTGAATAATGGCTTCTATCACATGAATTAACCAAGTGAATACCATCATCATCATCTTTACAGGCTCCACTTTCCCGGGTGCGGTGAATGAACGCTCTCCATTTAGTTATCTCCAAGAATGTGTCCTCCTCCATGATTTGCTGTAAATCTAGACCTCTCCCTGCAAAATCATTTCTAACCTGATCGATCCATCTCCTCCTCGGACGACCTCTTGGTCTTTTGCCAATTAGTTCTTTCTCAAACCACACTCTAACTGTTCTTTGTGTGACCATTCTTTTGAGATGACTGATCCATTTTAGCCTGGCTTCAATACAGATCTCATTAAGAGATTGTTCTACTTGAACAAGATACCGTATCTTATATTTTTTTATTTTTACACTCCTTTTCTTCTGAATCGTAGTTCTTAAAAACTGCATCTTCACCGCCTGTAGTTTGCTGGTATTTCTTTGGGATTGGGTTCAGGTTTTTAAGCTATATGGGAGTCATCATCATCATCATCATCATTTCCCCTTATCCAGCTCCTGCCGGGTCGGGGTATTTATGGCACTTCTCCACTTTCCTCTTTCCTTCCACAATTCTTCTTCCACGATCTTGTCCCAGTCCAGATTCCTTTTTCTCACGCTGTTCTTCACTGAATCGATCCACCTTGTTCTAGGTCTTCCCCTTGCTCTCTTACCCTTGCACTTGGCCTCCAGCATCTGTCTTGGTATTCTATTTTCCTTCATCCTCTTTACATGTCCAAACCACCTTAGTTTATTCTTCTCAATTCTCTCATTTAGTTTTCCCATCCCAACTTCCTTCCTAACATCTTCATTCCTCACTCTGTCTTTCCTTGTCTTGCCTATCATACTTCTTAGGAATTTCATTTCACTGGCTTGGATTCTACTCTCTTGCCTGCTCGTCAGGGTCCAAGTCTCAGCTCCATAAGTTAATATGGGTACATAGTACATTTTATACATTACCTCCTTGCTTTTCCTTGGTACTTCCTTATCCCAAACAAGTTTTCTTACACTTTGATAGAATGCATTGCTCTGCTGTACCCTCCTGCCAATCTCCATGTCCAACCTACCAGTTTGCATCAATTCACTTCCTAGGTATTTGAACGTGTCCACAATTTCCAAACTCTGACTTCCAATTTTCACAGTGCCCTTTCCTTGTCTTTCCCCTCTTGTCATCACCATGGTCTTGCTTTTCTCTATACTGATTTTCAGGCCATACTTCTGAATATTTTCGTTCAGTGCATCTAGTTGTTTTTGCACTTCTTCGGTGTTCCTTCCCCAGACCACAATATCGTCTGCAAATAATAGTAACTTCATTTCTTTATGTCCATATGCTTCCTTTGTTTCCTTTACAATTTCATCCATTACCATTATGAATAAAAGAGGTGACAGCACACTCCCCTGTCTTAGTCCAGTCTTGTTCCTAAACCAATCTGTCTTTCCAACTGGGGTCAGTACCCTGCTAACACAGTTGTTGTACATTGCTTGCACCATTTCCAACATTTCTCTTCCCAGTCTCTTCTTAACCATGGTTTCCCATACCTTCTCTCTGGGGACACTATCATATGCCTTTTCTAGATCTATGAATGTCATGATCAAATCCTCTCCATATTCCCAGTTCTTTTCCATCACCTGCCTCAAGCTAAAGATTGGGTCCACTGTGGATCTTCCACTCCTGAAGCCATACTGTTCCTCTTGCAACTCTCCTTCCACCTTTCTTCTCATTCTTCTTTCTAATATCCTTTCCAGTATTTTTACTATCTGTGATATGAGGGTGATCCCTCTATAGTTATCACACACTTTCTTGTCCCCTTTCTTAAATACTGGTATTATTAGCCCTTTCTCCCAGTCTTCTGGTACACATTTCCGTTTCCACACACACTTTAGCAGTCGATACAGCCATTGCATACCAACAGGTCCAGCAGCGTTTATCATTTCTACACTGATCTCATCCACCCCTGTTGCTTTTCCCATCTTCATTTTCTGTACTGCTAATTCCACCTCCAGCATTGTTATATCATCTTCTGTTATAGAGTCGTCAGGCTGTGTCACTTCGATCTCACCAGTACAATTGCTCACATTCAATAGCTTATCGAAATACTCCTTCCATCGTCCCTTTATCTCTTCTGGGTGTGTTAACAACTCTCCATCTTCCTTTTTCACCAGCTTTGTAGTAACTCTTTCTTTCCTCTTACTTCTTAGAAGCCCATACAGCATCCTTTTACTGCCACTTACATCTGTTTCCATTCTTCGTGTAAATTCTTCCCAACTTTTCTTCTTTTCTTCTCCTACCACTTTCTTACACCTCCGTTTGCTGTCGTGATACTTCCTTTTGCTTTCTTCTGTTTGATCTCGGTTCCATTCTTTCCATGCCGACTTCTTTTCTTTCACTGCTTTCCTCACTTCCTCATTCCACCATGGTGTCTCCTTCTCTTTCACTCTTGTTGACGTCCTACCACAAGCACTCTTTGCTGCACCAGCAAATGCCTTTTTAAAGAGGGACCATTCCTCTTCTACATTTTCCACTTCAGTAACTGGGATTTGTTGCTTCAATCTCTCCTGAAAATCTTCCTGTACAGCTTTGTCTTTCAATTTCCATACTTTTATTTTACTTTCTCTGATCTCCTTTAGGTTTTCCAATTTTCCCCATCTAAATTTTGCCACCACAGCTCTATGGTCCCCATCAAATGCTTCTCCTGGTAAAGCTGTCACATCCATCAGCTTTCTGCGATTTGTCCTTTCCACCAGGAAGTAGTCAATTACTGATTTTGTTCTTCTATCACCCCACCCATATCTCGTAATTTTCCTGCTGTTTTTCTTCCGAAACCATGAATTACCCACTATTAGTCCATTCCTTTCACAAAAGTTTACAAGTACCTCTCCTTCCCGGTTCTTTTTCCCATATCCATATGGTCCAACGACTTCTTCCTTTCCTTGTCTCTCAATTCCGACTTGTGCATTCATGTCTCCCATGATCACCACTTCGCCATCTGAGATTACTCTTTCTACATCCTCCAGGAATACTTCAATATCTTCTTCTCTGTTTCCAGTCTGTGGTGCATACACTTGTATGAAGTCCATCACGTCATTCTTCATCTTCATTCTAATTTTCATTATTCTGTCACTCACACACTCTACCAATTCAACATACTCCTCCAGTTGTTTCGAGGTTATCAGTCCCACGCCATGTTTTGCCTCTTGGCCACCACTCCAGTATAATGTATATCCTTTCCTCAATTTCTTCCTTCCTTTACCTTTCCATTTCACTTCACTCAGCCCCATCAATCCAACATTCTCCCTCTCCATGAAGTCTACCACCTCCTCCACCTTGCCTGTCAGGGTCATGACATTCATGATTCCCACTTTCATTTCGGTTACTGGTCACCCATTTCTCACAGTTCCCCCAGTACCAAAGGAACTGCGCGTCGCCTGCAGGGTACGCCCTAACCTTTTCCGAATCATTGGAAGTGCCATTTCCATTTTAGGCTATTATTACGATGGGGTCGCCACTCCCAAAGGCATTTTATGAAGCTACTGCCAGCTATTATTTAGGCCGCCCCTAACATGGAAAACAGACGCCCTTGCAGCCGCCCCTAACATGGGAGTATATCATGTTAACAAATTACCATTTGATATTTCATTTTATTTAAATTTACATTGTTAGAGCAAATAATAACAGTGTCAACGGATGGAAACACCACGGAGGAGGTTTTGAACAAGGTCCTAAAAGCTTCCAATTATTTCAATCAATTAGGGAACATGGGACAAACGAGTTCCTCTGAGCGCTAAACATACCATGTTTAAATCTTACCTCGTACCAATCGTGACATAATTATAATCTGAAGAGTTGCGTCATTCATAGAAATGAAGAAAGTCAACTGCGGGCTTGTGAAATGAAGTTCCTTAGATCTGCTGTGCAGAAAACAAGGAAAGACAGAATTAGGAATGAGCAAATCCAAGAGACCTACAAATCGGCCAGACCACGGAAGAATGATTAAGTCTTGCAAGGATGAAATGGCTAGGACACGTCAAGCAAATGCAATAATCACAGACTCCAGGGGAGTATTTTCAGAGGATCGTTTCAGGAAGAAGACAGATTGGACACCCTAGATTAGACCAGATTAAAGAAGACCTTGAGAAGAGAGGAAAAACATGGGATGCCCTAGTGAGAGAGGAAACATACCTAAACCATAATAAATGGAGGCACTTCGTTCTAAAACATCCAACCCGGCTTAATGGAAAGAATTCCTGATGATAATAATAATAATAATATCGTATGGCCTCGGATGCCGGGTGCAAGCTATGTAATTTGACACCCAGAGGGTAGCTTGCATGTCGAATTTCGTTGTTCCTTGAATCACTATGAAAGTCAAGGAGGTAGTAGAGAAATGAGGAACATTGTGTTGGCGGAAACTACCGAGATAAATTTTGCCACTATGAACACGGCCTACTGAATTCAAATGGGTTCTTTGACATGCCAACATCGTATGACATGGTGTCGTAATTTTGGCCGCCTTTCAAAAATCACTTACCACGGCCAGGAGCGAACCTGCAATCTTGGGGTTAGTAGACCGACGCGTTAACCACTCACCTACCATGGCAAGCTATTCCTGATGATGATGATGACAGCCAAAAATGTTAACCAGTACACCATGAGGTAGCTGACATAATGACGTCTCAACAACCAAATTAAAGCAACTCACCTTAGCCACTATGACTTTCCTCCCTTCTGTAGGGTAGGCAATGAGCTCTGCCAGATAGAACTCCCCATATGACTCCTCCAAGCGATCAGTTATTTCATTGAAGATGGGAGCTAGGTCATCATGGTCCTCCTCTCTGGAACAGAGAAATTCATTATCTGTGTAAATGAATAAGCTTTCTGTCCGAACATTTTGAACCTTCAGCTGAAACTTCTAAATTGTTTTACAAGTTTTCCACTTTTCAATACAACATAATATCTTTAATGAAAACTTGGTTGGTTCCTCAGTTTAGGGGCTGCGGCAACGCGGTCATGTAGCCCCGCGTACTTTGGGTATGTGTATAATCTGTCTGATAACCGGTGTTAATTGTGATGGCTGTATTAGTGTGTGTTATCTGCTTTAATTCAAGTAAGAACTGCAGACATTCGATTTTCGAGTAGTTACAACTTTTGGTACCAAACGCCACCATCAACGACCAACTAGTTATGAACTTGGTTACTAGATGCCACTGCAGTCAGCTCCTGGCGACGAACGTTGGAACCTAAGAGCATCAGTCAAATCTAAACTATAATTTAGCTTCACACAAGTGTAATTAGTGGAAGGTTCTTTATCATGCCATAAATAAATGACATGGGACTGCCGGCTTTACTTCCCCTCCGAAGAAAGGCATACAGAGGGATATTTAACGCTCTTAAAAAATCCAATAACTTCGGCCAGGTTTGAACCCACAACTTTGGGCATAGAAGCTCAGCATGCTACCAACTACGCCACCGAAGCTGCCTTATTGAGAACTTATGTTCCCTTATACAGTGAACCTCTCAATTACGAACATTAATCAGCCGAAATAATTTGTCCATATCTGGGAGGTGTGAAATGGGAGGGGCCTCATTTTAAAAACAAAATTGGGCCAAGACAAAAATAAAAATGTAATATACATTACATGAAAATTAAAATCCACAGCTTGCTTCCAGTCCACCGACCGGGTCAGGGAATGGAATGAATGGAGCCCCCATCCAGCGGCGAGGATAATTATGAACTGTGCCGGCTGCCAAAGCCTGTCGCACTCCCCTGGGGCAATGATTACATGAATGACAGATGAAATGAAATGACAGTGGAGAGTGTCGCTGGAATGAAATTGTGTCAGGGAAAACCGGAGTACCCGGAGAAAAACTGTTTGCCTCCACTTTGTCCAGCACAAATCTCACATGAAGTGACCGGGATTTGAACCACGGATCCAGCGGTGAGAGGCCGGCGTGCTGCCGCCTAAACCACGAAGGCTCTAATATGTACATTACATACTGAACAAAATACAAAACTGTACTATAGTTAGGTTATACACATCTCCAATTACTGTAAATATAAGCAGTAATGTAGTACAGTACAGTACTTACAATTTTATGATTATTTCTTAAATAAATCAGGCAGGTTATTTTGTAGAGTGAACTTTGCATGAGTAAGTCCCTGTTTAAGGAAGTGTAAACAGTAAAATCTTTTAGACTCTGAGAGTCGTACATTTTTTTCCGTATTGACTAATTATGATTATTTATTTATTTATTTACATATGTTACGCCCTCATTGGAGCACTTAACCAAAACAAGTATATACATAAACTCTGTTAAGAAGTTTTTCAAGGGACCATTAAAAAAAACTTCTTAACCGGGAAACTTCTTAAAAGGGTGTAGCAGTTTCGCTTGTGGCTGGGATGACCAGTGAAACGGTATTT
This sequence comes from Meconema thalassinum, assembly GCA_946902985.2. Taxonomy (NCBI): domain Eukaryota; kingdom Metazoa; phylum Arthropoda; class Insecta; order Orthoptera; family Tettigoniidae; genus Meconema; species Meconema thalassinum. Next base: position 160,528,595 of record OX336400.1, read on the forward strand.
ACTTTGCTCCACGTTGAGCGTACAATTGTAGCAGTTTTGCTAGCCCTAAGTTGGTAGCGACAAATGTAGCAGTTTGACTGGCCCTAACTGTTGGGAGAAAAATGTAACTGTTTACCTTTGCCTAAGCTATGTTGTTTTAATGGGCGCCAAGACCTCAACGCAATGTTGAAATCTAAATTTGTATTTAACAACGTCTAGCTCTGGCAGAACACCTTCAAGACTCTATTCACTCAGATCGTGGTATGATTTGATCATTAACCCAACAAACAATTGTATCAGGAGAAGGAATTGGTCTATATCTAATGCTACCTACTGAAAGCAAAGATTGCATTGTAAAAGAAATGAATTTATTATATAAAACAAGTATAGCAAAATTAATAATAATAATAATAATAATAAGTATAAAATTTAAATTTGAGCATTGCGATTTTAATATTACCGATAGAAAATTACGTGAAAACGGAGTCTGATAAATTATTGATTTTACTCTTATTCCCAAGCTATCAAGTTACTGAAATATGAAATATAAAACCAAGAGAAATGAGAGATTGCGTATTTCTGCGTCATTCGCGCTTACCACGGGAAATTGCCGAAACATTTCCCTCGTACTGGATGATGCTGTGAGCTTCCCACAGTCTCCTGGACGTCGACATCTTCGTCGATATTTGATGAGATTCTGGTAGATTAGATAATTCTATGGTCCGTACCTCGGACCCAAACACTCGTACAACCGCACTGGTTAAGTTTTACAAAAGTTAGTCCTCCAATCCACGGAACATCGGAGCGATTCCCGCGTGCATCCGTACTCGTTAAGTTCTACACAGATCGTCGCTAACTCCACCGAACATCGGAGCCACTCGCACGCGCACCCATACTCGTCAAGTATTTCACAGATTGTCCTCGTTCCACGGCGCGTCGAACGATATATGCACCCGCCGTTTCCCCACTCTTCATCCGACTTGTAGCTTGCGTGGTCCTCACTGATTGGCTGACCCACCACGCGATCTTCCCCTCCTCCGGGTCATTACACACGGCGCGGCGATGATGAAGTCGATTTCCGTTCCAACTATTCGCCTTTCCTGGACGCTGCGACCCAGGATTGCGTCATGCTTCTCGACAAGATTAAGCGTGTACTTGAATTCCCAGTGAGTCACGTCTCTCGATATACCCTAACTGACGAAAACTCCGTAAAATTCCGCAATCACATAATTTTCTATGATATTGTCGTTCGTAATAATTTGCTTGATAGCGTTTTCTAAGACATAGAAAACCTATCTGAATGCTAATAATTTTTATAAAATGCTCCGAAAATACCTTAACAATAATTATAATAAATTAATAATAATAATAAATTAACATGAAAAATTCTCTTGGCTGAACAATTTGCCGCGTAAATAAATATAGAATGGCTTCCTACTGACTTATGCCAGTTGCATAAAAACCCCTCGAAAAACACGTTACATATTCGCCTCGGATCATCGGATGATTTACCGTGACGAAAGTCCATTATCCGATTATCCCAGACACGTTAATAATCCCCATCCAAAATACATATTACATAAATGAAATCACCCTAAATTACAGATATATACACTCATAATTTTTCTTCACGCACTTTGCGTCAAAGTTTGTTGTCACTATGGATTGCACTTTGCAACCAGTCCAATGTTTTACATATAGAATAGTGTTCCACGGATATTTCCGCCTCTCAAATTTCTCTATGTTGGAGAAATAGACATAATTAATGTGTGAGCACTATGTATTTATGAAGTCATATCACACGCATTGAAGGTGTTCTGATATATTTATATCTCCATAGAACTTCCTAATTTCACTGGAGGTCCCTTCCTTATGGTGAAATTTAATCTCACTTATCACTGAGCACACGATCACACTATTGTGGCAGCGCCTCGTGACCATAATACTTAATCTCTCTTTAAAGTAGATTAAATTAATATTGACTTCTGAAAAAAAAAACAGTAAATGCGCATTACATATAACACCAAATATTTCTGTGCCGTAATCGCCCTGTCTTGTTAAGTTCCCGTAGACCATATTCTACTTAATACTAGTTCTCAACACAGACCAGTTCTCCTCACACAAATGAAACCATTGTACAAATTACCTTAAATTACACACTTACAAATCTTACATGGCGAGACCGTAAACAGAAATCACGTGTGCTGATATGTATGAGTTTCATGAAGGACTGTCTCGCCTTCTGATGGCCCATATTTTGCCTCGTGGACGCCTTAAGCAAAAATACCCTGTTCAAGCGCTCACCCATCTCTAGGAGGCAAATGGGAATTCACCAGCGCTACCAAATTCTGGCCTTGGTGTATCGAGACATATTAGTGCTCAAGAGCATCCGACAATCCCGTCATATTTCCCTGTACCTTAAAAACTCTCATTTACTTACATACTACCCCCCTGTGTGACTTCTGATACGCCTGCCTGGAAGACCATCTCCTCCCACGCACCAAATACCACACTTACTCATTTGATAGGCTGGCTCGCCAGCTAAACACACTCACTTTATGACACATATTTTCGTAGACTATGTATATTATACGTCCCGTATAATCTGTTTCCCTCACTATTCTCCAGCACATATGCTGTTTTTCCAATACGTTTGGAAACTATAAATGTTTCTGTGTCACCTGCTTCCAACCTTGCAAGTGGCTCCCTTAAATGAACGTCATCACGTTGCTCTACCTAGCATATTTCTCAGTGTCTGTAACGATGCCCTGTTGCTACTGTCCACACATGCTAACCCTACCTTCCTATGGTGTCACACCTCTACTCGACACTCTATGACCTAAAAATGTCACTTCTGACTGACAGAATGATGACTTAGACAGCTTCAAAGTGAACCCTGCCTGATCTAACTTCTGAAAAACTATATCTAAATGACGTAGATGCTCCTCAAAAATGCGTGAACTAATTACCATATCATCTATGTAAATGGTTACAAACTTTCCTGTGTCATCCCCTAATGCGATATTTAAAGCCCTAATTAAAGCTGCTGAACTACTCTTTAACCCATAAGGTGTTCTACAAAATTGATAAAGGTTATATTTATGACTAAAAGCTGTAAATGGTCTATCTTCGTACATAAGTGGCACTTGCCAAAAACTGGAACTCAAATCTACACAAGTGAAATACTTCTTCCCTTCAAATGTTTGCATTAATTCCTCTATTGACATAGATTTCAGCTGATCTGAACTAATTCTACTGTTAACCAAACGAGCGTCTAAACAAATACGAACTGTGCCGTCGGTCTTGGGTACCGTGATCAAAGAATTAACATATGGACTGTTAGAGTGCTCAATAATCCCATCTTCAAGCATCTGATTAATTTGTGCCTCAACTGCACTTTGATAAGCGAAAGGTACAGGATATCTATGTCCTGTGAATACTGACCTATCAATAACGTTCAATGAATGTGTATAGCAATTGGCCATACCAATGCGATCCTCAAAAACTCTCCTATTACACCATAACACATCATAGAGCCGAACACATTGTTCCACCTCTATATTTCCCAGAAATGCAGCATCACGTAACGAGTCCTCTAGGTTTCCGTTCGTAATCACACTGCCCACAAAACATGGAGAACCCCGCTCTACGGCTGGCGATATCTCATTTAAAGTACAAATCACACCTACAATACTACTCCTCTGAATATGGTCATTGAACGCTACTTCTACTTCAGAATCTCCCCATTTAAATTTCAAACTCCCTACATCATAACATAAGTTACCAGACACTCTACTTAGCCACTCTGAACCCAAGATAACACTGAATACTAAATTTGGAATTACAAGGCAAATCTGCTTCTCTACATGATTATTAATTTTAATGTCTACTAAAACTTGCTTAGAAATTACTTTAGACCTCTTCCCAACAGCTGTGATAACAAAAGTGCTTTTAATTGGCATCTCCTCAAAATTTACTCCAGTTCCTTTCATTTTATCATAAAATGCACTACTTATGCAACTCTTCATACAACCACTATCAATTAAAACATCTGTGTACGCCTCGGACACGTTAAATTTAACTATGGGGCTCTTACTAACCACTTCCTGAATAATACCTTCATCATTTAGTTCATGTAATAATTCATTTCTTACATTTAGGTCATAGGGTTCCTGTATAATTGTATGGACAGGGCATGCTACAGACTGAGATTCTGACCTTACTTCGCAGCCTGGTTCGCGTTTAAAGAACCGCTACAGCTGGCCGTAGTACTACTAACTACTGAACTGGTCTGGTTGTTCTGGGCTGTGTTGTCATTGTTTGGCTGTATATTACTACCACTAGGCTGTCCTCTTCCTTGACCCCTATTCTGGTTATAATTATTGTTATTATAATTTCTCCCTTGATTTCCCCTGAAATCATTGTTTCTCCCTTGATTTCCCCTGTAATCATTGTTCCTCCCTTGATTTCCCCTTGAAATCATGGTTCCTCCCTTGATACTGATTACCATAGCCATTTCCTCTGTTCTGATTTAGCTGATTATTATTATTTCTATTTTGAGCGTTGGCTCCTTCGCCACCGTTCCCTTGAACTTCTTGATGCCTGGCTTCATTAGGTCTATTATTATTATTACCCTGGTTCCGATTGAAATTGTCCTCATAACCCCCTCTCCCTAGTGCATCAAATGTGCTTAACAAATTTTCTACTTGTGATATTGTCTTTACATTCTGGATACAAGCAGCCTCCTTGATCCTATAGGGAAAGTGCCTAAGTAGCAACCTTACCACATCACTTTCCTCCTTCAAGCCATCCAGATATTTACACACTAATACCTGCCCAAAAAAGTATTCGGTCATGGTGGAGCTTCCTTTAGGGTTATATTTACCACACACTACTCCCTCACGATGCTGCGACTGAATAACCTCATTCCAGAACTTTTCACAGAATTTCATTTTAAAATCATTCATATCAGTAAACTTGTCTCTGTAGACAGCAAACCAATTCCTCGTTTCCCCCACAAACATTTGTTCTAAAATTTCAACTACCTGGCACCACTCAATACTACCATTTTCCAACCTCTCCCCGAATTTATTTTCTATAGTGTTCATGAACTCCATTGGGCACCCCCGTTGATTGCTGAACTTACCCACTTCTACCTCCCTGTGTGTGCTATTCACAAAAACTGGCCTATTCTGACTATTTTCTTGCCTGATCCTAGCTTTTAATTTTAACTCTAATTCTGCGATTTTCTCCTCAGCCTTCCTCTCAATACTGTTTACTGTTAATTTAATGTTTCCTTCTGATTCCTCTACTTTATCATATAGCTTTGCTTGTTTCTCCTCAATCTTGCTAATGCTTTCTCTCTTACTCTCTCTCGTAAATCATTTACTTCTGCAACTATTTGCGAGTGGACTTTCTCAATTCTACCCCCCAGCTGTTCCTTAACCTCTTTAGTTGATACTTGAATCTTGTCAATTTCTCCCCCCAATTTCTTTTTAACCTGCAGTGTTTCCAGTTGCTCTAGTTCTTTTAAATTTTCAGCCTGTGTACTGATTCTAATTTCTAACTCCTCCTGTACTTTTCCTAATTTCTTGTCTACATCTGCAATGATCTCTTTAACCTTCTCTTCCATTACTCCTCTGATTTCTCCTCCAATCTGCTCCATTTTCACACTAATTTCCTTGTTGTTCTTATCTAATTTTGCATTATTCTGTTCTAATTTCTTATTTAAAGCTTCTGTACTTCTTTATTTTCCCTTCTGTTTTGTTCTAACTTTGCATTATTCTGTTCTAATTTTGCATTATTCTGTTCTAATTTTGCATTTGAAGCTTCTGTACTTTCTTTATTTTCCCTACTGTTTTGTTCTAATTTTGCATTTAAGGCATCACTACTAACTTTGTTCTGATACATGAACTCGAGAAGTAAAGTTTTTAATTCTGGTTGGCCGCCTACACTCCCTGTTTCAGTATCGGGATTTACCTCCGCTACCCCGGTACTACCATCACTCGACATACTGCTCGTATCATCACTCTCCAGTTGATGACCACTACGTAACCTCATCTGTCTTTCTTTCTCATCCCCCATAATGATATACACTGATAAAGACAAATAACCCCCAAAATACAGGCACAGAAATATATACCCTTCTCCTTCCACAAATGTTATTAGGTTTTCATCCCCAAGTTGGGCGCCATTTGTAGCAGTTTCGCTTGTGGCTGGGGTGACCAGTGAAACGGTATTTACTTTGCTCCACGTTGAGCGGACAATTGTAGCAGTTTTGCTAGCCCTAAGTTGGTAGCGACAAATGTAGCAGTTTGACTGGCCCTAACTGTTGGGAGAAAAATGTAACTGTTTACCTTTGCCTAAGCTATGTTGTTTTAATGGGCGCCAAGACCTCAACGCAATGTTGAAATCTAAATTTGTATTTAACAACGTCTAGCTCTGGCAGAACACCTTCAAGACTCTATTCACTCAGATCGTGGTATGATTTGATCATTAACCCAACAAACAATTGTATCAGGAGAAGGAATTGGTCTACATCTAATGCTACCTCCTGAAAGCAAAGATTGCATTGTAAAAGAAATGAATTTATTATATAAAACAAGTATAGCAAAATTAATAATAATAATAAGTATAAAATTTAAATTGGAGCGTTGTGATTTGAATATTACCGATAGAAAATTACGTGAAAACGGAGTCTGATAAATTATTGATTTTACTCTTATTCCCAAGCTATCAAGTTACTGAAATATGAAATATAAAACCAAGAGAAATGAGAGATTGCGTATTTCTGCGTCATTCGCGCTTACCACTGGAAATTGCCGAAACATTTCCCTCGTACTGGATGATGCTGTGAGCTTCCCACAGTCTCCTGGACATCGACATCTTCGTCGATATTTGATGAGATTCTGGTAGATAAGTTAATTCTATGGTCCGTACCTCGGACCCAAACACTCGTACAACCGCACTGGTTAAGTTTTACAAAAGTTAGTCCTCCAATCCACGGAACATCGGAGCGATTCCCGCGTGCATCCGTACTCGTTAAGTTCTACACAGATCGTCACTAACTCCACCGAACATCGGAGCCACTCGCACGCGCACCCATACTCGTCAAGTATTTCACAGATTGTCCTCGTTCCACGGCGCGTCGAACGATATATGCACCCGCCGTTTCCCCACTCTTCATCCGACTTGTAGCTTGCGTGGTCCTCACTGATTGGCTGACCCACCACGCGATCTTCCCCTCCTCCGGGTCATTACACACGGCGCGGCGATGATGAAGTCGATTTCCGTTCCAACTATTCGCCTTTCCTGGACGCTGCGACCCAGGATTGCGTCATGCTTCTCGACAAGATTAAGCGTGTACTTGAATTCCCAGTGAGTCACGTCTCTCGATATACCCTAACTGACGAAAACTCCGTAAAATTCCGCAATCACATAATTTTCTATGATATTGTCGTTCGTAATAATTTGCTTGATAGCGTTTTCTAAGACATAGAAAACCTATCTGAATGCTAATAATTTTTATAAAATGCTCCGAAAATACCTTAATAATAATTATAATAAATTAATAATAATAATAAATTAACATGAAAAATTCTCTTGGCTGAACAATTTGCCGCGTAAATAAATATAGAATGGCTTCCTACTGACTTATGCCAGTTGCATAAAAACCCCTCGAAAAACACGTTACATATTCGCCTCGGATCATCGGATGATTTACCGTGACGAAAGTCCATTATCCGATTATCCCAGACACGTTAATAATCCCCATCCAAAATACATATTACATAAATGAAATCACCCTAAATTACAGATATATACACTCATAATTTTTCTTCACGCACTTTGCGTCAAAGTTTGTTGTCACTATGGATTGCACTTTGCAACCAGTCCAATGTTTTACATATAGAATAGTGTTCCACGGATATTTCCGCCTCTCAAATTTCTCTATGTTGGAGAAATAGACATAATTAATGTGTGAGCACTATGTATTTATGAAGTCATATCACACGCATTGAAGGTGTTCTGATATATTTATATCTCCATAGAACTTCCTAATTTCACTGGAGGTCCCTTCCTTATGGTGAAATTTAATCTCACTTATCACTGAGCACACGATCACACTATTGTGGCAGCGCCTCGTGACCATAATACTTAATCTCTCTTTAAAGTAGATTAAATTAATATTGACTTCTGAAAAAAAAAAAACAGTAAATGCGCATTACATATAACACCAAATATTTCTGTGCCGTAATCGCCCTGTCTTGTTAAGTTCCCGTAGACCATATTCTACTTAATACTAGTTCTCAACACAGACCAGTTCTCCTCACACAAATGAAACCATTGTACAAATTACCTTAAATTACACACTTACAAATCTTACATGGCGAGACCGTAAACAGAAATCACGTGTGCTGATATGTATGAGTTTCATGAAGGACTGTCTCGCCTTCTGATGGCCCATATTTTGCCTCGTGGACGCCTTAAGCAAAAATACCCTGTTCAAGCGCTCACCCATCTCTAGGAGGCAAATGGGAATTCACCAGCGCTACCAAATTCTGGCCTTGGTGTATCGAGACATTTTAGTGCTCAAGAGCATCCGACAATCCCGTCATATTTCCCTGTACCTTAAAAACTCTCATTTACTTACATACTACCCCCCTGTGTGACTTCTGATACGCCTGCCTGGAAGACCATCTCCTCCCACGCACCAAATACCACACTTACTCATTTGATAGGCTGGCTCGCCAGCTAAACACACTCACTTTATGACACATATTTTCGTAGACTATGTATATTATACGTCCCGTATAATCTGTTTCCCTCACTATTCTCCAGCACATATGCTGTTTTTCCAATACGTTTGGAAACTATAAATGTTTCTGTGTCACCTGCTTCCAACCTTGCAAGTGGCTCCCTTAAATGAACGTCATCACGTTGCTCTACCTAGCATATTTCTCAGTGTCTGTAACGATGCCCTGTTGCTACTGTCCACACATGCTAACCCTACCTTCCTATGGTGTCACACCTCTACTCGACACTCTATGACCTAAAAAAGTCACTTCTGACTGACAGAATGATGACTTAGACAGCTTCAAAGTGAACCCTGCCTGATCTAACTTCTGAAAAACTATATCTAAATGACGTAGATGCTCCTCAAAACTGCGTGAACTAATTACCATATCATCTATGTAAATGGTTACAAACTTTCCTGTGTCATCCCCTAATGCGATATTTAAAGCCCTAATTAAAGCTGCTGAACTACTCTTTAACCCATAAGGTGTTCTACAAAATTGATAAAGGTTATATTTATGACTAAAAGCTGTAAATGGTCTATCTTCGTACATAAGTGGCACTTGCCAAAAACTGGAACTCAAATCTACACAAGTGAAATACTTCTTCCCTTCAAATGTTTGCATTAATTCCTCTATTGACATAGATTTCAGCTGATCTGAACTAATTCTACTGTTAACCAAACGAGCGTCTAAACAAATACGAACTGTGCCGTCGGTCTTGGGTACCGTGATCAAAGAATTAACATATGGACTGTTAGAGTGCTCAATAATCCCATCTTCAAGCATCTGATTAATTTGTGCCTCAACTGCACTTTGATAAGCGAAAGGTACAGGATATCTATGTCCTGTGAATACTGACCTATCAATAACGTTCAATGAATGTGTATAGCAATTGGCCATACCAATGCGATCCTCAAAAACTCTCCTATTACACCATAACACATCATAGAGCCGAACACATTGTTCCACCTCTATATTTCCCAGAAATGCAGCATCACGTAACGAGTCCTCTAGGTTTCCGTTCGTAATCACACTGCCCACAAAACATGGAGAACCCCGCTCTACGGCTGGCGATATCTCATTTAAAGTACAAATCACACCTACAATACTACTCCTCTGAATATGGTCATTGAACGCTACTTCTACTTCAGAATCTCCCCATTTAAATTTCAAACTCCCTACATCATAACATAAGTTACCAGACACTCTACTTAGCCACTCTGAACCCAAGATAACACTGAATACTAAATTTGGAATTACAAGGCAAATCTGCTTCTCTACATGATTATTAATTTTAATGTCTACTAAAACTTGCTTAGAAATTACTTTAGACCTCTTCCCAACAGCTGTGATAACAAAAGTGCTTTTAATTGGCATCTCCTCAAAATTTTTCTCCAGTTCCTTTCATTTTATCATAAAATGCACTACTTATGCAACTCTTCATACAACCACTATCAATTAAAACATCTGTGTACGCCTCGGACACGTTAAATTTAACTATGGGGCTCTTACTAACCACTTCCTGAATAATACCTTCATCATTTAGTTCATGTAATAATTCATTTCTTACATTTAGGTCATAGGGTTCCTGTATAATTGTATGGACAGGGCATGCTACAGACTGAGATTCTGACCTTACTTCGCAGCCTGGTTCGCGTTTAAAGAACCGCTACAGCTGGCCGTAGTACTACTAACTACTGAACTGGTCTGGTTGTTCTGGGCTGTGTTGTCATTGTTTGGCTGTATATTACTACCACTAGGCTGTCCTCTTCCTTGACCCCTATTCTGGTTGTAATTATTGTTATTATAATTTCTCCCTTGATTTCCCCTGAAATCATTGTTTCTCCCTTGATTTCCCCTGTAATCATTGTTCCTCCCTTGATTTCCCCTGAAATCATTGTTCCTCCCTTGATACTGATTACCATAGCCATTTCCTCTGTTCTGATTTAGCTGATTATTATTATTTCTATTTTGAGCGTTGGCTCCTTCGCCACCGTTCCCTTGAACTTCTTGATGCCTGGCTTCATTAGGTCTATTATTATTATTACCCTGGTTCCGATTGAAATTGTCCTCATAACCCCCTCTCCCTAGTGCATCAAATGTGCTTAACAAATTTTCTACTTGTGATATTGTCTTTACATTCTGGATACAAGCAGCCTCCTTGATCCTATAGGGAAAGTGCCTAAGTAGCAACCTTACCACATCACTTTCCTCCTTCAAGCCATCCAGATATTTACACACTAATACCTGCCCTAAAAAGTATTCGGTCATGGTGGAGCTTCCTTTAGGGTTATATTTACCACACACTACTCCCTCACGATGCTGCGACTGAATAACCTCATTCCAGAACTTTTCACAGAATTTCATTTTAAAATCATTCATATCAGTAAACTTGTCTCTGTAGACAGCAAACCAATTCCTCGTTTCCCCCACAAACACTTGTTCTAAAATTTCAACTACCTGGCACCACTCAATACTACCATTTTCCAACCTCTCCCCGAATTTATTTTCTATAGTGTTCATGAACTCCATTGGGCACCCCTGTTGATTGCTGAACTTACCCAGTTCTACCTCCCTGTGTGTGCTATTCACAAAAACTGGCCTATTCTGACTATTTTCTTGCCTGATCCTAGCTTTTAATTTTAACTCTAATTCTGCGATTTTCTCCTCAGCCTTCCTCTCAATACTGTTTACTGTTAATTTAATGTTTCCTTCTGATTCCTCTACTTTATCATATAGCTTTGCTTGTTTCTCCTCAATCTTGCTAATGCTTTCTCTATTACTCTCTCTCTTAAATCATTTACTTCTGCAACTATTTGCGAGTGGACTTTCTCAATTCTACCCCCCAGCTGTTCCTTAACCTCTTTAGTTGATACTTGAATCTTGTCAATTTCTCCCCCCAATTTCTTTTTAACCTGCAGTGTTTCCAGTTGCACTAGTTCTTTTAAATTTTCAGCCTGTGTACTGATTCTAATTTCTAACTCCTCCTGTACTTTTCCTAATTTCTTGTCTACATTTGCAATGATCTCTTTAACCTTCTCTTCCATTACTCCTCTGATTTCTCCTCTAATCTGCTCCATTTTCACACTAATTTCCTTGTTGTTCTTATCTAATTTTGCATTATTCCGTTCTAACTTTGCATTATTCTGTTCTAATTTCTTATTTAAAGCTTCTGTACTTTCTTTATTTTCCCTACTGTTTTGTTCTAACTTTGCATTATTCTGTTCTAATTTTGCATTTGAAGCTTCTGTACTTTCTTTATTTTCCCTACTGTTTTGTTCTAATTTTGCATTTAAGGCATCACTACTAACTTTGTTCTGATACATGAACTCGAGAAGTAAAGTTTTTAATTCTGGTTGGCCGCCTACACTCCCTGTTTCAGTATCGGGATTTACCTCCGCTACCCCGGTACTACCATCACTCGACATACTGCTCGTATCATCACTCTCCAGTTGATGACCACTACGTAACCTCATCTGTCTTTCTTTCCCATCCCCCATAATGATATACACTGATAAAGACAAATAACCCCCAAAATACAGGCACAGAAATATATACCCTTCTCCTTCCACAAATGTTATTAGGTTTTCATCCCCACGTTGGGCGCCATTTGTAGCAGTTTCGCTTGTGGCTGGGGTGACCAGTGAAACGGTATTTACTTTGCTCCACGTTGAGCGTACAATTGTAGCAGTTTTGCTAGCCCTAAGTTGGTAGCGACAAATGTAGCAGTTTGACTGGCCCTAACTGTTGGGAGAAAAATGTAACTGTTTACCTTTGCCTAAGCTATGTTGTTTTAATGGGCGCCAAGACCTCAACGCAATGTTGAAATCTAAAGTTGTATTTAACAACGTCTAGCTCTGGCAGAACACCTTCAAGACTCTATTCACTCAGATCGTGGTATGATTTGATCATTAACCCAACAAACAATTGTATCAGGAGAAGGAATTGGTCTACATCTAATGCTACCTCCTGAAAGCAAAGATTGCATTGTAAAAGAAATGAATTTATTATATAAAACAAGTATAGCAAAATTAATAATAATAATAAGTATAAAATTTAAATTGGAGCGTTGTGATTTGAATATTACCGATAGAAAATTACGTGAAAACGGAGTCTGATAAATTATTGATTTTACTCTTATTCCCAAGCTATCAAGTTACTGAAATATGAAATATAAAACCAAGAGAAATGAGAGATTGCGTATTTCTGCGTCATTCGCGCTTACCACTGGAAATTGCCGAAACATTTCCCTCGTACTGGATGATGCTGTGAGCTTCCCACAGTCTCCTGGACGTCGACATCTTCGTCGATATTTGATGAGATTCTGGTAGATTAGATAATTCTATGGTCCGTACCTCGGACCCAAACACTCGTACAACCGCACTGGTTAAGTTTTACAAAAGTTAGTCCTCCAATCCACGGAACATCGGAGCGATTCCCGCGTGCATCCGTACTCGTTAAGTTCTACACAGATCGTCGCTAACTCCACCGAACATCGGAGCCACTCGCACGCGCACCCATACTCGTCAAGTATTTCACAGATTGTCCTCGTTCCACGGCGCGTCGAACGATATATGCACCCGCCGTTTCCCCACTCTTCATCCGACTTGTAGCTTGCGTGGTCCTCACTGATTGGCTGACCCACCACGCGATCTTCCCCTCCTCCGGGTCATTACACACGGCGCGGCGATGATGAAGTCGATTTCCGTTCCAACTATTCGCCTTTCCTGGACGCTGCGACCCAGGATTGCGTCATGCTTCTCGACAAGATTAAGCGTGTACTTGAATTCCCAGTGAGTCACGTCTCTCGATATACCCTAACTGACGAAAACTCCGTAAAATTCCGCAATCACATAATTTTCTATGATATTGTCGTTCGTAATAATTTGCTTGATAGCGTTTTCTAAGACATAGAAAACCTATCTGAATGCTAATAATTTTTATAAAATGCTCCGAAAATACCTTAATAATAATTATAATAAATTAATAATAATAATAAATGAACATGAAAAATTCTCTTGGCTGAACAATTTGCCGCGTAAATAAATATAGAATGGCTTCCTACTGACTTATGCCAGTTGCATAAAAAACCCTCGAAAAACACGTTACAAGGGTAGTGGCCTGAAATGCATGTGAAACGCACACATTTTTGTTGTTTGTGAAGGATCCTATAATATACTGTACATAGGCCTATATAAAAGCCAGAAAAAGAGAAGCCCCAATATTAAAATCTGACTATCAGACCAGAGATTAAGAGAAATTAATTGGCTTAACCCTCACAATTCACATTAATAGAATTAATTTCAATAACTGTTTGAGCACACACCATATATTCCAGCAAACTACAATTATAGACACATTTTAGAATGTAAATAAACAACAACTAAGACTGAATTGAAAACACTTTTTTGTCCCTTTTTTCTCCCTTCAAAACCAAAGATTTATCCGGAACAACCCAATAAAAAAGTCCGAATTCGTCAACATTAAAAACGTCACAATGTTTGTAATTACTGATTTTTGCCGGCAGCAGTGTTTCCTTCCACGCTTCCGTTTCCTCTGTACTTACACTCGCAGCTTCACCACTAATAGCCTTGTTAACTATGCCAGCCCGATTTTTAAAGCGATCCAGCCACCCATTCGACGCAGTAAAAGGTACTTGTAATCGACACGCGATTTCTTCGGCTTTCTCCTTCACGATAATCCCGCTAAAAGAAATGTTTAAACTTCACTGCTGTTTAAAGCACACGAGCAGAGCTTGTTCTACGTCTTCGTATTTCCCGCTTTTAATCTTCTTGCAGCTTGCCGAAGTATTCCCGGCAGAAGCCAAGATCCCTTCTTTCTTTGCTATGATGCAGTTCAAAGTAGACGGCGGCATTCCGAGCTCCTTCGCAAGAGCAACACGTGAAAGAGTAGACGACTCTACTTTTCTTATAATGTCCACTTTATCTTTAATAGAAAGTGCCTTTCTTTTGATGCCTTTCATCTGAGAACCACTCATTTTCACAATGATTTGAAAACTTTACTTCACTGACGACGCAATTCTCGTAATCTCAATAATGTTATGCTACGTCTGGAAATGCTTGGCTAACAAGTTAGATCACACAAAACAGCGATAAAAGCCACGAACAAAGAATATAGCAGGCCACGAATGAAAGCATGATGCTGTATATTGTAGTCGGTCTTGAGCGGGTGTCGTCATAGCGTGACGTCATTCAGCCTTGAAACGTGGCCGACGAGAAAGACAGGCCATGGCGCGGATCTGTGACGTCAGAGGAGTGGTGTCGCTTGCTCGCCTCGCCGCATTGATTGCACCAAGGTATTCTCATTTATAGAAGCCTACCAATAGTCGAGTAATTTGTTAGTGTGAATTTAAGGATACTAAAAAATAAAGTTAAAAGCTGTGGAAGAAATCCACCCCTATCACTAGCTCAAAACCTTAGAGCAGTAGAATATTAAGCAGTGTAATACAAACGTTGAATGGATGTTCCAGTTTATGCAGATATACAAAACTGTACATATTATCCTCTTATCTTCGTTCATCAATAAGTTGTTTCCATATATACCAGTTTACATGTAAGTTTAACTTTAAAAGCAGCTGGAATTTGAAAAAAAAAAAGAAGAAAAAAACCAAGCATTGCATTAGGAGAAAGTATCCAGTGCTTCATTTATTGCAAGGGAAGGGTCATTCATGCCCCAAAATAATAAAAATGAATATAAGAAATTTGAGCCTACACTCGTGGTTTTTAGCATTTTGCTTTTTTGAGTAGGCCTACCATAAGACAATCATTTTCAACAACAAAAAATTAATGCATAGGACTACTTCAGATACATATATGAATTGCTGAGATTATACTTACCTCCTTTAGCAGAGAGTCTTTTATCTGACACCAATCCCCTACAGTGGCAGGTTTACTTCTTGTGGCAACTACCTTCATGATAGACATGTTTAACGGTTCTCTCCCGTTCCCAGTTAGGCTTAGGTCAAATTTATGGTTTTATGGGCTCAAGATTTTTATAACGAAGTATATTACTACAAATGAAGGACCTTGGAAACTTATTCATTGTGAGTTAATTCAGTGGATTGAAATGTCGTGGATATCAGCCCCATGCACTTATGTGTGTACTGTACTTGTAATAGAAAAGGATGTGGTAGTCGTTTTCAGTTAGCTTTTATTTACAGTTGAGTTGGGAAGACACTTCCAGGATGCAAGGAGTGGGATTCAAATCATTCTATCAAGAGCCTTTGTGCGAAGATTTGAAGAATAAATCCTATATCAGGTTTCAAATACTCCTTCGCAAAGCAGGTCACCTGGACAAGAAGCCACTTTACTTACCCCTACTCCATATAGGTGGAACTGTTCCATTTATTAAAATTAAAGAAAGACCATACTTGCCATTGTAATTTGGATCTATGCTGGCTACACGGACATGGTATCTCCCTCCCAATAAGATGTCCAAAATCTCCACCAAACGTCAAACGAGACCCTTCAAATTATTCAAATGAAAGCATCCTCAACTTTTAATTATTTTTTCTTATTTTTTGTTTCACCCTGGTGGTTTGGGGATGAAGAATTTTATAACATACCCAGTCCCCCCCTACCCCTTCCTCCCAGAAAATATCATATACTCCTCACCACATCCATTCCCCCTGAAAAAGAACATGGGCATCCTTGCAGGCCACATGGAAAATAAGCAGTTAACAGTACTACACACTGGGTAAATCGGTTTGAAATGGGTAAAACTAGAGCTTTAACAGAGAATTCTGGATGTGGTGATTGGTAGGGCCCTGGAGTACAAAACTATGCTTGTATCTTCAAGAACACTAGCAAATTGCAAGTAATCTTCATCCAATGACACAGTAATGTTTACACTTAATTATAATAAGCACACACAAAATGTATTACAGACATTATTTTATTTAGGACATTGGTTATAAATATAAGCATCTCAAGCACATTAACACATTGTCTGGAAGAATCTTAGAATGTAGAAAATGAAGTTTGCAGGTTTCACCAAGTAGGCTATAAAGGTGATATCTTGCTGATCTTGGATATATTACTGGCGATTATTAGGATCTAATATCCTCCAGCTATTAATATTCTCAAAAAATCCTGCACTGCACATAGGGCCTACAGCCATTATACCCTGCTGATGATTCATGATCTCTTCAGGATTTTAAATTTTTCTGACACCATTTCTCAATCTCACTGGAGCTTAGTGGGTTACAAATTCATCGTTACAAAGATGCATGAACACAATTTGAGGACTGGACATGTCTAACTTGCTTTCAGCTGCCTTGCTACTGTTTCCTTATGCAGTACAAAATCACTATCAATTACATTGGTATCTTGCAGCCTTGGCAACGATAGTCTTCTATTAACTCTTGTACTATTTTCATCTCTAATTTATCTCAACAAAACAAGCCTGCCAACTTGTGTCAATAGCTTTAATGTGGACATGGAATGGAATTTACACTTACAAAATTCCCCTAGACACAAAATGGCATCATCCATGACAACGTGGACAACACTTAGGGTTTAATACATGTTTATAATACATGTATAATACATGTATAATACATGTTTATAATACATATAATACATGTTTATAATACATGTTAAATTCTATGTGTTATACTCTGATTTACAAAAGATGAACGGTGCAAGCTGCCATCCGCTTGAATGGTGAGGTGAGGAGTGGAGACAAGAGGGGTAACGGTGTCCATAGCCACAGCGAGCAGTGTTGCAATGAATGCCGACACAGCAGTGAGCACATGGTTTGACGCAGTGTTCTACTGTGAACTAACTCGTCACTGCCATTAGTAATATCCCGTGTATATATTGAAGTGCATTTGCTTATTCTTTCATAGGCTACAGTAACCGTTATCGTTCTGTTTTTGTTGGAAGCGTGTGTATATACAGATTTTGAGTTTATTTCTTTTATTTGCATCATCGTGTCTATTTTCGTTGTGTAAAAATGGCATCGGTACATGCTCGCGGAAGGCCCAGGATCCATTCTCTGCGACAGAACATCTTCAGGCCGTGGTGGTACTCTCCATAGCCAAGTAAAGGAGATGGTATGTGCGGTGAGGAATTTTATGGAGGAAGAAGAGGAAAGTATGCGCTTACAGGAGGAACCTCTGATTCCATTTGTTCAGGTGAGGAAAAGAACTGCCAAGACTCATGGTGTGAGTGAAATCACTGCATACCGAGTGACGGAAGGGAAGTTCCTGTCTGATGATGCTGGCCCGTCTAAACTATCAACTCCAGGGAAGAAGAGGCATAGAGAAGGGGTGGTCACTAATTTAAATGTCTTTCAACAAGATGCTGTTAGACGGCATATTTATAGCTATTATTTTAGGAAAGAAATTCCAACATGTCGCAAACTTCTTGTTTTTGCTCAGAGAGGCACAATTATTTCAAGGAAGCCTTTCTTCACTGAAAGTGTTGCATGATCTGGGATTTAAATATAAGAAAATTAATGGGGGGAAGGTGATCATGGAGAGGCCAGATATTGTGGCTTTGAGGTGTCAGTTCCTACATGAAATGGGGAGACCCTACTGAGTTGTAGGCCAAAAATTACAAACAAAAAAACAAAATCTGGTTTCATGCCCTAGAAGTTACCTATCACTTGGGGCACTTAAATATACATTTGTTTTTTATGTACGGCCATTTTTAAATACCTTACGGGGGCTTTTAAAGAACACGTGCTTAGGTCTTGAAATGGGCAACGCCTACTTCCTAGAACAAAAAAACCCTCAATTTTGTTGTAATTTCATACTCTTGGCCGCCAATATTATCATGCCAATCATCTGAATACAAGCTTATGGTGCCATCTGTTGGTAAATTTATCAGTTATGAGTAGCCTAGGCAATGTTTGTCAAGTGTGAAACTTTTCTTAGAGCATTATTCTTACTTTTCTTACCGTACATGTTATTTTCTTATCCCATATAATTTTTAGCTGTATGGCATTCACTAAAAGAATATCATTACTATACACATGCACATATTTAACATCGAACAGAAGTATTTTGGTTTGTAGTAAAGTATAGGCCATTTTGGATACATGGTGGAACCATGCGTCTTTGTTTATTTTGATGGTCAGTGGCTTTAGTGAAGTTTATTCGCAAGAATTATATTTTTATTGGTTTACTGTGAGTGGTGGAACTTGTGTAAGTTAATGGTATTTTAGAGATTTGTGTGCAGTTTATTAGATGTATTCTGTATCTAGTCGATGGCGTAAACCGAAAGTCCGTGAAACAAAGAAATGGAATAGTGCTATTTTGAATGTTGACAAACAGTGGGGTGATATTACATGTGAAGTTAAGTAATGCAAGTTCAACAGCTGCAACTACTTCTTCTGCCAGTGTCAGAAAACTGGAATAGGCCTATTTTAGTGAGGAGAATACTGTTAGACCTAGTGTTAATGACAAGCACATTCTCATTCATATATGGGTGCCCTCCAAAATTTGTTTACAGACCTGTGTGGTGAATGTGGCAGTAAATCTTCGTGTCAACATCAGGGAGAAAGATGGGTTTAGTAATAAGTTACCTCTGAAGTGTGGGAAAAGTGATTTGTAAACTCAGGGAAGTCTCGATGCAGGAAATTCCACTAAAATACTGTATTTTTTAATAAAGTTAGCTTTTTCTCAATACTATATTTTTCAGCATTTTAAATGTTCCAGTTGCCTGCGTTTTGATCCCATTACCTTCAAACTTGGTTTTCACATACAACTTTGTGGTCTTAATAATGTGTGGAATCCATTTTGAAAAATATTAATAACTTTCAGAAATATTTAGGTTCAAATTTGAAAAAAATGACATATTTTAACAGAACAACAGGTCATTCTAAGAAAAAAAACATTTTAATAATAAACCATTTGCACTGATTTTAAAAGTAATACCAACTTTTATTTGTAGACCATTGATGATCATTCCATACAAGTTTTAGATTGATAACTTTAAATTTGATGTACCTGGGACATTTTCAAAATTTGTATATTTATTACATAAAATGTTATAATTTCTAAATGACTGAACCAAATAGCTCCAAAGTTTAGAATTCCCTTAATTATGCTCACTTTAAAGAACCTACAAAATTTGGTGAAAATTGGGTGAAAATAGGCTACTGGAAAATTCAAAACTTAAGTTAATAGGGCAAAAATGTTATGGATATTGTGTGGTTAGGTGAAATGTGGGTCAATGCTATTCACACAGTGTCTAAGGGTTGGAGTGACAACTCAGTTCAGGGGACAAGGAAGGGTCGTCAGGCAGAGGGGGTCGATTTATTATTCTACATGCCGGGCTATCACACGGCTTTGTTAATAATACACTTTTGCTCTTTAGGTCGAAAAGAACTGGTGATTACCATGAAGACATGGACTACAACTAGTTTTTAAAATGGTTCCAGGAACAATTGTTACCCAACATCCCTGAACACAGTGTTATTGTAATGGACAATGCTTCGTACCACATAGTACAGATAGAATAAGCTCCAACAACTTCAAGTACGAAGCCGCGAATGTTGGAATGGCTCGATCGCCATCATGTAGCCTACCATGCGACAGCTCTCGGACAAAAGGAATCCTTCTCGGTAGTGCTGAATGAACATAGAACGAGCGATAACATTCCATATAATACATGAATTAGCCAAAATACCTTATAAAAGGATGAGAAATAAATCAGGAAGCAATGTTTTAATAGACGTTTCCTCCTCCGCCGTCTGTGACCCACCCAGCCATTCCAAATATAGCGAAAATTACAGCAGTGAGCGGCATTGTTCAAATCAATCTTCAAAAAAGTACCATAACAGTACTGCCAACCTCGCCCTTACGGTACTATGTGAAACAAAAAAGTGCCCAATTCAGTCTCTAGTGGGCATCATTCGTTCGCAACACTCAGTTCACGACTCTAATTATGCTAGTGTGTGCAATATTTCGCATCTCTGTACGGCTGAAATGAGTGTTTTTTGTTATCTGCTCTGTAATAAATATGCAGTATATCGCTCTCCTGTAATATGTATGTCTATTTTTTTTCCGCACAACTGTGGTTTTGACAAAGGTTACAGCCTAACGCGCCCAGATCAATGGTTTTGTGTCAACCATGCCCCGCTAGCAGCGCGCGGCCAAGGCTGCACCTACACCCGACCATTCTTACCTTCACTTTGTCCAATCCAATGGTTTTTGACAATGGTTACAGCCTAACGCACCCAGATCAATGAGTTTTGGCAATGGTCACTGCCTAACGTGTCCCGATGATTCTTTTTTTTATCAACAGTGATTTTGCATCCCACTTCTTTTTATCAACAGTGATTTTGTATCTCACATGTGTGGCTCGGTGCGTGCTGCTAGAGTGAGCCTTGATGACGGTTAAACGAGATCAAGTGCTATCGAAGCATGGCAGCTGTTTTTAAAATAGCAAAAAATAAAACACATATTTACGTACTTTAGCACATATATGAGGTTCAGTAGTAAGTTTTAATTAGGGTTCCTAATTTCAATACGTAATATCGCCCAAAAAATGAAACAAGGACACAAGGTATGTAAAAGTACATTCATGTCTGCTACAAGTGTATAAGCCGCGTTCCACTTTCATTCAGAATTAATATCCTTCTCAACCTTATACAGCAGCGCAAGCCTAAATCCATGTAGGCTACCACGTGGATGAACTGGCGAGAAAGCATGGTCATGAGATCATCACGCTGCCCCATATCATTGCCACTTCAATCCTATAGAAATGATATGGGGTCAAGTGAAGGGTTATCTAGCACGGCATAATAAGAATTTCACACTCCGTGAGGTTGAGAAGCTTACCGTTAAGGCTATTAGGGAAGTGACTTCATAAAACTGGAAGCGTTTTGTGTTAATAGTGCAACGAGAACTGGATGAGGCTACGAAACGTGAATGTATACTCGATGATGGGGTAGATTGGTTCATCGTTTCCCTGGAAAGCAATTCCAGATCCAATTCAGACACAAGTGACGAAGAGGGGGCTATGAAAGGAATAGACCCATAATTAAGTTAGTAGCAGCTAGAGCGATTAGGCAACTAAAAATTCCCCTAAACTCGCGTGCATCGCAATGTTTAATTGACCCTTCACACGAATACGGCTGACACACCACAGATCCCAGTATTTGTGTCTTCCTGGAAGCTTCTAGGAATGTTATGAGTCATGATCTGCCTCAGTGGCAACGCAGCATTTCCTCACGTGTTAGCTTTGACAACTGCCAGCGCTCATTATTGGTACCGGCAATACAGAGTATTCTTGGCATACAAACACAAACCTAACCCCAGATCTCCTTGCTTGTACTACTAAAAATAATTTTGGTCCAGATAGTCGCCTAACCAAGTAGCGACCAATGGCTTTGTCTCGCCATGGCTTTAGAAGAGTACAGTTCAACTTTTCCATTAAAATGAACTATGGTAAAAGTAATTTATGAACATTCATGATCTTTCAAGAAATTATTCTTCTTTAGACTGAGATAGGCTACTCAATACTCCCAATAATGTCAAAAGTACTCAAATCAAACTTACCAAGCAACTTTTGAAGATTTGATGGATGAGGCAGATAAATATGACCACTCCGATGTAACTTTTTTTACACTGATGACAAGTGAACATATTATATGGAAGCTGCCAAGAGTAACGTGTCTCCACTGTACCTCCGATTGTTTGCCTAACATCTAAAAAATTAATTTGCTCTATTAAAGACTATAATGGTGTGCAATCATCACTCGAAAAACTTCTCTGTAGGATGTTCACAGGAGCATTCACTGCTGACAACTTTCTTCCATTTTCATCGCACTCAGAATTTTCAATGAACTGAAGTAGGCTAGTTCATCAAATGAATTTTTATCAGTAATGCAAAGAAAGTTTTGTGGAACTTAATGTTTGGGAATCTGCAACCCATTGACAGCCAGCTCAATGCTGAGGTTATTTAGAATACACACAGAACCTGTAATTATGGGCACTGCATCACTCAAATTCTTCAAGCACTTCACCAATTTGTCTTCTGTCTTGATATGTGTCCATTCCTGCTTAAATTTATTCCTGTTGGAGGAGAAGTGTTCAGATATATCCGATAGACTGTGCACAGAATTCTCTTCTTCGTAGTGTCTGAAGTCTTCCAAGCTCGCTTCTATGGCTTTATCCGAGATTTTCTACCTCTGCATCACACAGTCTTCTAGAAGAAGGCCCAGGAGTGGATAGCTATCCTGGCAAATTCGAAAATATTGAAGATACTGCATCAGGTTTCAACTTCGGATAACTCCTAGCAAATGTCTTTATTTCCCCCATCAACTTGCTCTGTCCTGATAACAGAGCTATCAGGAAAATGTTTTATACAAATTATAGGCTTGCTCACTTTAGAGAAGCCAGTGGGAATTTTTCTAGGCCATATATTTCTTAATTTTCATGCTGAGATCTGTAATTGTTCTTACGGCCAGCCACATTACAGCATCTCGGCATTTTGATTTCCTGTAAAGAGACACATTCATTAAATATCTAACTTTAACTCAGATAATTAACTTAGCATGCATTCTAATAGTCCTTAACATCCACAATATTAGGCTAACGTAAGTTCGTACATAACCTGCACCACACGTGCGTTTGATTAACCCGTATCATTAATGAGAAATAAAGTGTTAACACTTACCCTGTAGGCTACGTGATTATTGCAGCTACATGATGCACCACAACACGAGTTGGATGTAAAGTTGGACATTACACTTTAAAACACCAACTATTCTCACACTGCTATTCACAAGAAATTCGCAAACAAGTCTTCTCAACCGGAGTCACTACTTCGCCTGCGTCACAGACAAGATGGCTGCTCGCACTGGGGCCAGTATCTTTCGTGGGCCACGGCCTTGAAATGCTCGCCTGGTCAGTGACCCGCGAACACTCGGAACGGCTGTATTCTTTCATTCGGAACACCGGGCCCAGTCAGAGACCCGCGAACACTCGGATCTCTTGTATTCTTTCATTCGGAACACCGGATGTATCTTCCGCGGAGATTGGCGAGTTTTGATTCTAAGTCAGTTGTCTCTCAGTGAACGTCTTATACTCTAAGGGAATACAAAATCTGAACTATTTAACCGGGAAAACCTCTTATGCACGAACACTATATACGGGAAAAATATACATGTATCTTATGGGACGAATCACGGGACCGAGAATATCGGACGTCTTAGGCGGAAAAACGTTTTATGCGGGAACTTCTTAACCGAGTTTTACTGTATCTCAAAAACAATATTAAAGATTCAGCTTCTTCTTTTTCTTCTTTTCCCAAAACATTTTCATTCTAGTCGACCTTGCCACTCTCTCTGCATCGCTTATGGTGTAAGTTTTGCGGGTAAAGGTTTTTAAGGGAAGTCGGATGTTCTTGTTTTTCAAGATATTCTTCTCATCTTTGTTAGCAATTTGGGACATTGTCAAGCCGAGTTCATCCAGATCATATTGAATTTCCATAAACCAAGAGTTCTTTGTCTTACTTTTGAAAAAATAATTAAATAATACTTTTAATTGTCTGGTATCCGGCAGGCGTGAGATATGACAAAAAAAAGCAATTCGCCTTTTTCGCATAGTATCGACTATAGACTCAGTTTCTTTATAAACCACTTCATTTGGTAATAGACGCCATTGACCATCCACCTGATGTTTTTTATTAATTATAGTTCTGAGAATTCTTCTGTCAATCTTCTGTAATGTGTCAGTAACTGATCGAGTGTTTAACTTGAAAAGTGTTTCACAAGCATATATTGCTTCCGGTTTAATAACTGATTCATAATGTCGTAATTTGGCCTCTATGGAGAGTGATTTATTTTTTTAACTAGACCAAGTAATATATTGCGCTTGTCTTAACTTTGTTGTTCTATTTTCGATTGACGCTTTCTCATTCAAATTCCATGTTTTAATCTCCCCTAAATATTTAAATTTATGTACAACTTTAATTTCTTTATTGTTGATCAATGTAATAGCTTGTGTTTCCACATCAAAGGATGCCATTATTTCAGTCTTTTCAAATGAAATTTGAAGTCCTACTTTTGCTGCAATAGATCCAAGTTCTTCAATTTGGTGTTTAGCCTCATCTATACTGGTTGCAAGCAGTGCAAGGTCATCCGCAAAGGCCAAGCAATTCAGTTTTATATTATGATTATAAAGCAAATAGCAATCAATTCCGCCCTGTCAATACTATTTATTAAAATGAGTGAGCTAATCACTCGTCATTATATAGAGGTACATGTTTCGACGCCTTGTCGACTATTGGCGTCTTCATCAGCGTCGAGCAAATGGGCAGCACTTAATACATTACACATGAAAAGATTAATAGGAGTAACAGAAACATAAATGAGCACACACAGAGATCTAAATTAAGTTATGCACTTGAAAACAGTGAAAATTTTAAATTTTTTTGTTAAAAAACACGTTAAAAAATCCACCAGGGGCTTAACCAGTCTTTCTTAAAATAGTTCATTGCACACTCTTGATGTTGATTGAATATCACACTTGTTCCATTGGAGAAATACATTTGTGATGATATTATGATATGATGGACATATATAATGTAGCTAATGTCCCAAATCGGAGGCCCAACCCATGTTCAATGCTAATAATAATCCGAGTTTAGAAATGGGCATTCCGTTGAGCTCAAAGTGTCCAGGAAAGGGTACCCGTTCCCAAGTTAAAATGCGGCAAGGTGTCAACAGAGCCGTGCTATGCTGGTCGGGAGCTGGGCAGGCTGATGAAGACGCCAATAGCCGACAAGGCGTCGAAACATGTACCTCTATATAATGACGAGTGATTAGCTCACTCATTTTATTAAATAGTATTGACAGGCTGGAATTGATTGCTATTTGCTTTATATCATTGAACAGTAACAGCCAACCAACCCTTATCAATTGTTCTTGCAGCTTACTGACCTGGGAGGTAGACTCCTGTATGCAGTCTTCAGCAT
Organism: Meconema thalassinum; assembly: GCA_946902985.2. Classification (NCBI taxonomy): domain Eukaryota; kingdom Metazoa; phylum Arthropoda; class Insecta; order Orthoptera; family Tettigoniidae; genus Meconema; species Meconema thalassinum. The sequence goes on from OX336400.1 coordinate 160,554,324, forward strand.
ATTCTTCTTAAAAATATATACGGGAGTACAGTACAGTCTTCAAAGTAGAGATTTTCTCTGGCGGCTTCGGTGGCGTAGTTGGTAGTATGCTGAGCTTTATGCCCAAGGTCACGGGTTCAAACTTGGCTGAAGTCGTCAGATTTTTTAAGAGCATTAAAAATCCCTCAGTATGCCTTCCTTCGGAGGGAAAGTAAAGCCGGCGGTCCCATGTCATAGATTTTTGGCATGTAAAAGAACCTTCCACTAATTACACTTGTGAGAAGCTAAATTAAAGGTTAGATTTGACTAACGCTCTTACGTTCCAACGTTCGTCGTCAGTAGCCGACAGGGTTGGCATCTAGTAACCAAGTTCATAACTAGTTGTCGTTGACGGTGGCGTTTGGTAGCAAAAGTAGGAACTACTAGAAACTTGAATGTCTGCAGTCCTTACTTGAATTAAAAAGCAGATAACACACACTAATACAACCATCACAATTAACACCGGTTATCAGACAGATTCTGCACACACCCAAAGTACACGGGACTACATGACCGCATTGTTGCAGCCCCTAAACTGAGGAACCAACCAGAGATTTTCTCATTTTGCAAATTTTACTTTTGAAACCTGAATGATTTTGTCCTAATAACGGAGGTCAAGCAGACTTTCTGGCCTTAAAGATGATGAGGATGATGATGATGATGATGATGATGATGATAATTGTTATTTTAAGGGGCCTAACATCAAGGTTATCGGCCCCTAATGAAATGAAAGCATGAAGATAAAAACAGCTCACTATCCTGGATGAAACGAAAATGGTGTTTATAAAACAGACTCTGAGCCCCAACAATTATGCCTTATTTGAATAAAAATAGTAAAAGGGGGATGGTAAAAAACAATAAAACAAATAAGGCATAAAAACAATAAAATAGATGAACACAATAAAAAACATAAAACAGCCGGAATTAAAAGTCCTAACTGACATTAAAACTTGAAAAAGTAACCACTCTCCCTCATGAACCGGATGACGAGGTCTGCTGACGGCCAGTCATCACGGTGTTAGGCAGTTTAAGAGTCCTTCGCAGATCGGCCAGATCCACACACTCCAAAAAAATGTGTGCCATGGTTAGGTGGGCGCCGCAAATACACACAGGTGGGTCTTCTCTCTATAGCAAATGGGAGTGCGTAGCAATCCCATGGCCGATCCGGAGTCAGAGTACCACAGCTTCCTTCCGAAGAGATCGGAAGGAAGATTTCCACACCTTCGTTGTCTCCTTGATGCCCCTCAGTTTGTGAGTTGGAGGCGTGGCATGCCACGCTTCCTCCCAATGCAACAGGATCGAATGCCACAACTGAGAGCGCACATCACTAGCAGGCACCTTATACGGTAGCGAGAGCAGTGCGACTGCCTCTCTTGCCGCCTGATCAGCAAGCTCGTTTCCCGTAATACCCATGTGGCTAGGAAGCCACACAAAGTTCTCCACGGTTTCAGCGTTACACGCACTGACGAGCAGGTCATGCACACGCTGGACCAACGGGTGCTTCGGGAAACACACATCGATCGATTGCAGCGTACTAAGAGAGTCAGTACACACAAGAAAGTGCTGGTGATCGTCTGAAAACGTGTACCGCAGAGCCTCTAAGATGGCATACAGCTCCGCTGTGTACACGCCACAGGCCTCGGGAAGTGAAAAGAGAAACCGACGATCCTCAACCACAAATGCACAGCCTACTTTCTCGTTTACCCTCGAACCGTCCGTGAATAGAAGCCCTGATCCCGGATACCGGCTCACCACGGACTGGAACAGCCTCCGATGGACGGAGGAGTCCGTGTCCAACTTGGGGCTGGTGTACAGATCCAGGATGATATCAGGGCGAGAGACCATCCACGGAGGGGCCTTGCTAGGTACTCGTACGATACAGGAGACAGAGGGAAATCGGAACTGATGGTATAAGTCATCCAAGCGAATCCCCGCCGGCCGAGTGGCTCGGGTAAATGCATCATACAGCCGGCGATTCGGATTGGTAAACAAACATGGATAGCTTGGATGAAGTGGCATCTGTCGAATAGTTGCATCATAGGTCAGCAATACTTGTTGGCGCCTCAGGTGTAAAGGAGGTACGCCAGCCTCGGCGAGCAAGCCGACGACTGGGCTCGTCCGAAAGGCACCCATCGCCAGCCTCACACCACCGTGGTGGACACTGTCCAGTTTAACAAGCACTGACTTATGGGCCGAACCATATGCTACACTGCCATAATCTAATCTAGATAAAATCAGTGCCTTATAAAAATGTAGGAGCACCGCGCGGTCCGCCCCCCACGATGTGCCGCTAAGAAACCACAACATGTTGAGTTTCTTAGCACAGGCAGTTTTCAAACACCGCACGTGTGGTTCCCACGTCAATTTCTGATCGAAAAGGAGCCCAAGGAACCGGTACGTAGCAACAACAGGCAAAGCTACATCGCCCAGATAAAGCTCAGGATCAGGATGGAGAGTGCGCTTTTGGCAGAAATGGACAACCGAGGTCTTAGCGGTTGAGAAACGAAAGTCATGCTCTAGTGTCCAGCATTCCACTCTCCGAATAGCTTGTTGTAGCTGTCGTTCAGCGACCGCCATATTTTGCGCACTATAATGTAGAGCGAAGTCGTCTACATAGAGCGACGGTACCACTGCTGGACCAGCAGCAGCGGCGACTATACCGTTTATGGCAATCGCAAATAATGTTACACTAAGCACCGATCCCTGTGGGACTTCATTTTCCTGTATATGATATTGCGAATATGTCCCCCATATTCGGACACGGAATAGGCGAAGGGACAGAAATTCTCAATAAAAACCGGCAAGTTACCTCGGAATTTCCATTGATGCAGGGTAGAGAGGATGCCGTAACGCCAAGTGGTGTCATTGGCCTTCTCGAGCGACTAGGTGCTGTCTCCGGAGAAAAGTGTCCTGTATGGCGGTCTCCAGGCGTACCAGATGGTCGTTGGTACACCGAGACGCCCTGAAACCACACTGGTATTCAGACAGGAGTCTTCGTTTCTCCAGGACCCACACCAGGCGCCGATTGACCATCCTCTCAAAGAGCTTGCACAGACCATTTGTGAAACAAATAGGTCTGTAACTCCCTGTCAAATTGGGATCCTTATCGGGCTTCAGGATAGGTATACTGATACCTTCCTGCCATTGCGCTGGAAACACACCTTCCAACCAGATACGATTAAATGGCCTTAAAGAGCTGTCCGTGTTCATAACTGAGAGTGGCTGTAAAAGAGAGTTCATTTTATTAGCAGTTAGATATAATTTCATTCGGGACATAACATTCTGTCCCTATCTAGGGAGTGTCCGCATCAGAGAAGTGTCTGTAAGGAGAGGTTTCACTGTACCTGCGGTACATGTTTCGTTTTCTTATGTAAACCTTCCTCAGCCATAGCAAGATCACCATGTACTGTAATTCTTGTATTTTCTCATTGTGAACACCATCATCATCAAAGTCCCACTCCAGTCACCCGGGTGTGGTTTATAAGCCTCCTCCACTCCTTTCTGTCCTTCCATTTTTCCTGTTCCATCGCTTCTGCCACATCCAATCCAGCTTCTCCAATGTCCTTCAAAATTTGGTCCAACCACCTTCTTCTCGGTCTTCCAACTGGTCTCTTTCACTTGACTTCTCTTTCTAATTCCCTTCTGGCTACTCTTTCTTTACCCATTCTTCTTACATGTCCGAACCAATGTAACCTTGCTTTCTGTATCTTCTGATTTAACGGTTCCATATTTAACTCTTCTCTGATTTTAATATTTTGAATTCTATCCCTTCTTGTCTTTTTAGCTGAAGTTCTTAAAAATTTCATTTCTACTGCTTGTATCTTACTATTTTGCCTTTTATTCGTTACCAGTGTTTCCAGTCCATATGTTACAACTGGTATGAAATACTGTTTATATAATATTAATTTCGTTTTCTCGGGTACTTTGTCATCCCATAAAAGTTCTCTGACTTGGTGAAAAAATGTTGTACCTTTACTTAGTCTGTTATTAATTCCAATGTTGATGTCATTACTTCCATTTATAGTGCTACCTAGATACGTAAACACCATGTGCATACAATCACGCACAGGTCTTTGTTGCGATGTTCCCTCGCATATTCTTCGCCTTCGCATAATGTTTCAAGCCACTTTTCAAGGCCCTCCTTGAGCATTTGGCAAATTTAAGTTAAATTAACACCTTGAGGACTACAAACATTTTCCTTCCTCAAAAAAATTTAAAAACTTTAACAACATGAAATTTTTGGTGTGAAATTTTCTTTTGAAGCTATTTAAAATAATAAATCGTCGTCGGCCAATACTCGTATCCGAGTGTATGTTTCTTTCCTGCAATATTAATTATTTGCATCAACTTGATGGTGATGTCGCTTGTGACTCAACAGACCAATTCTGGCATAGAACATACGGCCGCACACGATGCATGTGATGGAAGGTGGAGAATGTGGTAATATCTGGCGCAGCTTTATCCTCTGACGAGTCTCCATTCCCTGCCTTCGGTGTTCTTCTTCAAAATGTCAAACAGCAGCTGAGGTGGCTGCACGCCAACGTGTGCGATCTTCTGCAAGTGTATGCCAATTATCTGGATTAATGGCTACACTCCTCAAGGTTTGCTTAGGCTGGTCTTTATAAAGCTTCCGAGGTGCTACTAGAGGTCTCTTGCCCATGCTGAGCTCGCTGTACAGGATTTGCCGAGGGAGTCTGTAGTCATTCCTGCATTGGAGATGACTGATTTCTCTGAGCTGGTGACTAATGATGATGGCCTCGATATTCTTCATCTCAGCTCTCTCGAGAACCGCAACATTCGTTATCCCTTTTGATGTGCATAATGGAATGGAGTTTCTGCAGGTGAAAGCGTTCCAATTTTTTGATGGTCTGGCGGTATAGGTTCTAGGTCTCACATCCATAGAGTAACATAGAAATGACAACAGCTTGGTATACCATTAGTTTTGTACAGATTCTTAGATCTTTGTTCTGGAATACATGATGTGATAGACGTCCAAACGTTTAGGAAGTCCCAGTTTTATTCATTTCATCTCTTATGAAGTTGGCTTCAGGAAGGGCATCCGGCCGTTAAAAACGCCCGCCACATTGACTTTCAACACATCTCATCCCTGACCCCGTTGAAAACGGGAATAATAATGGGCAGACATAAACATTTATATGTATTGACCATGCAGACCCGATTGTCAAATAATCAACTTTGTATGTTGGGTTGCCAGACATTCCGTTTAACCCGGAACAATTCCGTTTTTTCTTGTTTTGTTCCACGTTCCGTTTTAATCTTTAACGGAACGCCAAATATTCCATTATTTGTTTAATTTGATAATACAGTATATTCAATTTCGCACCAATTTTCACATGTCCCGCTTCAGAATTGATTGTAATATCTAGCATGATTTTTGATGGTACAGTAGAACCCCGGTAATCCGAGCCCCGGTAGTCCGAGGCTCCGTTTAATCCGAGGTGGATGCCAGTGAGACGCATAGCTTACCCAAGATCTTTGGCGGAGATGTGCGCATGCATTGTTTACAATTCTGCCCGCTATCGCCCTCCCGCCAACTAGCCAGTGTATGCTGGACTGTACTTTTAAGTAAACATGTACATATTTGCATTTCTTTTGTAGAACATTGTTTTGTATTTCTGAAACAAAGCCCAACTGCAACACATTATACGATAACTGATGAAATAATGCCGATTACTGTAAGAATATTTAAACACAAGGTTCTTGTGCATCTAATTTTAAATTAAAGGTCTTAATATTTCGTAACTTTGTGTAATCCGAGATTTCCCAAATTCGAGCACCTCTTGGTCCCAATTACCTCGGATTACCGAGGTTCTACTGTATAGGAGCAAGTTTGAAAGAGAAAATGATTTCTATGTCTGTGTCAGATAGATGGGCACACGTTATAGATTTGTTAGGGGGCAACAAAATTAAAGAATATCTTAGCCCTTGTGAAGTTAATACTCAGCATTTTCCCCTCCAATGCTTTTACGGAGAAGTTTTATCTGTCATGAATATCAAATGGAGAGATGATAGAAACAGAAGTTCCATTAGTTTTATAAAACAAGAATTGTTCACATATTACAATTATGACGAAAATTTTATCAGAAGGTGCTTACAAATAAATAATCCTTGCAAAGGGTCGTTCAAATGAAAAGTATTTGTAAGTTGCTGGTGCCATAGGCCCATATGATACGTCAGCAATATCTAGTTTTTATTTTGTGTATATGATTATGTAATGCTTATTTAATACATAGGCCTATGTGTATTATTTATTACAACATTTAACAGCCTTAATTTTTAAAAAACATGTGTGTTCTGTTTTTACATTCTTGAAATCTGGCAACCCTATTTGTAGGTCAGTACGGAAGCACTCAACAAATCAATATGGTTATGTTTAAAACAAACTATTGTCAACATTATGACACAATCTGTTTTACTGGAGATATTGGTACAGTGTGCACTGTATGTCGATGAATCATTGTGGCACGAACTTTGTGTTTAATCAGTTGGGAATTTCTAGTCTATGTTAAGTGAATAGTTTTGAGGCATTCTTGTGCTTAACTGAATAGAATTGTATCATTACTGTAGAATTAGTATTATAGGAAGGGTGATCAGGAACTAAGGAGTTTCATCTGTTATAGAGAAATTACTAGTGTAGGGTAATTCAATTATATATGGTTGGTAACTGTGTAGAGTTTCAGCCACCCTCCACCTACAGCACTAGTTATAGGTAAACAATTAATGGCGACTCGTTTGGAAAACTGGTCTCGCAAAGAGATCTACTTAGTTATTCGATTTCTGTGGGCGAGACATGTATAGTAAAGCCCTCATTACTTCCGACGTGACGTTTCAGTGTTACCCTAGAGTTATCTAGCGGTCAGAAGGAAAATCACGTTAACTAGACAATCACAGGCAGCCATTCAAATCAATATATTACGATAAATTGAGTTTCATTCGCGATGTCGCGATTTAGCGAACAAAACTCTAGCCTAGCACTGAAATGTCAAGTCAGAAGTAATGATTGCTTTACTATAATTGTGGCTGAATTTCACCGGCAGCTTATAGAGGTTTACGAAGAGACTGTAATGTCTCATTAGCATGTCGCTGAATGGTGTTGACTGTCTCTGGGATATCATTGACCACACTCCCTACAGTCCTAACCTCGCTCCATGCACCCTTCAGCTGTTTTCTCACTTGAAGGAGCGCCTAGGAGGTTGATGATTCGCTTCACATGAGGAGATGAAACACTTGGCGACAACGTGGCTGAACATGCAAGGATAGGATTGTTACCATGAGCGAATATTGAAACTCATCCCATGAAAGGACAAGTACCTAAACCGATATGGAGACTATGTTGAAAAATAACCTAATTGTACTATCCATTGGTTGTATTGGTTGCCACAGTGGGTGAATGGTTATCGTGTCGGGCTACCAGCCCCCAAGCTTGAAGATTCACTCCTGGCCTTCGTAAGTGATTTTTGAAAGGCGACAAAAATCACTAAATGCATGTCATACGTTGTTGGCATGTTAAAGAACCCATTTAAATTCAGTAGACCATGTTCACAATGGCAAACTTAATCTCGGAATTTTCCACCATGACAAAGTTCCTCCATTCTCTACTAGAAAGCGCTATAATGTCAAGGAGCTTAGATATCTAACCTCCTTGACTTTCATAGTGTTCCAAGGAACGACGAAATTCGACATGCAACTTTCCACCTGGGCGTCAAATAACAAAGCTTGCAACTGGTACCCGAGGCCATACAATATTATATTATATTGGTTGTATAGCGGCTTCGGTGGCGTAGTCGGTAGCATGCTGAACTGCTGTGCCCAAGATAGCGGGTTCAAACCCGGCCGAAGTCGTCGGATTTTTTAAGAGCGTTAAAAATCCTTCAGTATGCCTTCCTTCGGAGGGGAAGTAAAGCCGGCGGTCCCATGTCAAAGATTTATGGCATGTAAAAGATCCTTTCACAGACTAAACTTGTGTAAAGCAAAATTTGTTAGGTTAGATTTCGTCAGAACGCTCTATCAAAGTTCCAACGTTCACCACTAGGTATCATTGATATCTGGTGGCGAAAGTTGGAACTACTTGAAATTGAACGGAACTTGTAGCTCATCCTTTATATAGGGTATCCGCTGGAAGCAGCTACAGACTCAGGCGAGCCGAACATGTCCTCGGACACTCCCGGCACTAAAAGCCATACGATAAATAAATAAATTGGTTGTATGAAATGAAATGTACACAATTCACTGCAGCCTTTGTAACCTTAGTTTCTGATCACCCCTCGTATATTTGTACCAGCACAAGAACAGCACTCTATCTGTTAGTGACAATAATGCTTGATGTGGAGTGTACATGCCTTCCACCTTGCCCCACATTAGCCCTTACCTGCTGATTGACACATACAGGGTGTTTCAGGAGGGATAGTAAATATTTTAGGAGGTGGTAGTATACATGAATTGCAATAAAAATTCCATATAACATGTGTCCCAATTGTATTGCGAACCGAGATACAGCAGGTAGTATTTTACCCAAACAAATGTAAATCCAAGGCAAATGAGGATGTTTAAAGTTCATTTTCAAAACTTCCCCCCACCAATTTCAACGCATTTTGCACTTCTCTTGATAACACCCCGTGTAGCTCTTCAGAGGGCGTCTTGGCGTTCTTTGATGAGGGCTGCACTATGCATAATCCGAACGGCCAACTCGGCTCTTGTGTTAACATTTTCCTTGTAAACTTCGCCTTTCAACCATCCCCACAGGCGAAAATCCAAAGGGGTAAGGTCCGGGGACCTTGGTGGCCAAGAAACGTGCCCATATCTCCCGATCCATCTCCCGGGATATGTTAGGTTTAGATGTTGTATCACCATATCGACAGCTGGGTACTGCACCAGAGTCACGTATTGTATTGTAAACACTCTTGAATCTGGTCGTCTGCAGTTATGAAATCGTATTCCGTATTCTCTACAAGCAGCAGCAGCATTTCCATTACAAAACCCATATACAAATACTATATTGGCATACTCAGCATGTGTAAAAACGTGTGGCATGTTTAAACGATACAATACAGACAACTTGGTCAACAAAGCACACTGACAGGTGAACACATTCAATGGAAACTAAAGCACAACTTCACATCGTGAACAACAACACACGACTGTTGACAATCGTTAAATACGCCCATAGTAACCGGTGTACCAACACATGAAACGACCACTGCCCTGGTTACATACCAACATCTGTATCTCGGTATGCAATACAAATAGGACCCATGTTATATGGAATTTTTTATTGCAATTCATCTATACTACCACCTCCTAAAATATTTACTATTCCTTCTGAAACACCCTGTATAAACAGCCGACAGCGCAGTCACTTCAGAACGACAAAGACTCGTCAGACAGGTAATAACACATTACACCCCAACCCTGGATTGTATGTCTATCAACTAAAACATACACTGCATAACGAATGTAGAGCTTGGGCACGCAGAGCTGTCGAAGACACAAAAACACCCTCTGCATAAGTAGGAGATTCTGCTTTACATCATGTACATCCTTGGCAGGGAATACTTGGATGAAGAACTCCTGAGTTATCATATCTGTAACAGCACATTATCATTATAGCAAAACAGGAATTCCATAGGTGATACACTATAAGACCACTCCTACTAATTTATTACAAATACTTTAAATCACATATATTTAACAGTGGTACATGTTTCGGGCCACTACATACAACCCTTCATCAGCCACAACATAATGAATTTAGAGAACAATCTCACACACATGAAAGACACTATGAATGAAAATCCACAGCCTGCTTCCAGTCTCCGACCGGGTCAGGAATGGAATGAATGAAGCCCCCATCTAGCGGCGAGGATATGAACTGTGCCGGCTGCCGAGGCCTGACGCACTCCTCTGGGGCAATGATTAAATGAATGACAGATGAAATGAAATGATAGTGGAGAGTGTTGCTGGAATGAAATTTTGACAGGGAAAACCGGAGTACCCGGAGAAAAACCTGTCTGCCTCCGTTTTGTCCAGCACAGATCTCACATGGAGTGACCGGGATTTGAACCACGGACCCAGCGGTGAGAGGCCGGCGTGCTGCCGCCTAAGCCACGGAGGCTTCATGAAAGACACTATGAAACCTTTAAAAAAAAAATGTATAAAAACTTGGTTAAAAACAGGTCAAAACACAGAATAAAATGCATGCACACGTCGCTAAAACTCGATTAAAAGGCTCTCCGGCCCATGAGTTCATGGAGGTAGCGTGAGTAAAGTTCATGTGGAATATTCATGACACTATGTGATGACAGCCAGTAACTGTCCGTTTGTGCTGAGTAAATATGGCTGTTCAGACTTCAGATTATAGTTTTAACAAGTAGTTCCGTGAAGAACTATACAGCCTATTTTCATATATGCTACTTATATTAACTGCCACTATCAACATACAACATTTCAGTTTGATTGCTGTAATAGATTCGTAGATATTGAGTACCGTCTAAATATTTCGGATGGTCGCCATGTTGGATTTTATATATGTAGGTCCTAGAGTTATGAACTGTTACATGAAAATTATTGTGTACGTGTAGCATTCAAACTTCAATCGCATGATTAGGACACAAGAAGTAATAAGGAGATTTTAAAATTTAGCACAGCTGCCATCTTGTGGTTATGGAAACAATTGAAATAAATTAGATGCCAGTGGATTAACATTCGTAAAAGGATATACTGTACCAAGTTTCACTGCACTCGGATGGTTATATTGCGAGAAACGTCCATGTGAATATTTATACTTCGCGTCGCCGCCATGTTGGATTTGTGATCACCAGGGTATTTAAAGTCCTATAGGTGAACTTAAGTTCATAGACACTATGAACATAAAAAAAATTGCTATAATAAATTCGTAGATATTCAGAGACGTCTGAATATTTTGGATGGTCACCATGTTGGATTGTTAAATGTATACGCCATAGAGTCATGTACCATCATCATCATCATCTTGAGCAGTTTCCAACCGCTGGTCGGGTCTGCTTGGAACATAAGCCTCTCCATCGTTTCCTGTCCATCCACCATCTCTCGTCATTTACTGTGTCCCAGCACACTCCTCTTTCCTCCACACTCTTCTTAACTCCTTTTGTCCATCTGTCCCTTGGTCTTCCCCTTGGCCTCCTTCCCGTCATTTCCATTCCAAACATCTTCTTCGGTATCCTCTCCTCTTCCATCCTCCTCACATGTCCATACCATTGTAGCCTAGATCGCTCTATTCTATTTTGCAATGGTTCCTCTCTTACCATCTCCCTGACTCTCTCATTCCTTACTCTGTCCATTCTTGTCACTCCTACCCTACTCCTCTGGAACTTCATCTCCACTGCTCGTATTTTATTCTTGTCCCTTTCCTTCATCACCCATGTTTCTGAACCATATGTCAAAATTGGCACAAAGTAGGTCTTGTAGATGATTCCTTTACATTTTTGTGGTACATCTTTATTCCATATCATCCCCCTAACACTCTTGAAAAATCCATCTGCGCACCTTCCCCTCTCATTTATTTCCATCCTATTGCCTCCCTTTTCTTCAATTATGCTTCCCAAGTACTTGAAGCATTCTACTTTCTGCAACTGCTGTCCTCCAAGTGTTATGCCCATATCCAGTCTGTTCTTCTTCCTCGTTGTGATGACCACTTCACTCTTTTGTGCTGAGAACTTCATCCCATATGATAACACTACCTTCTCCCACTCATCTAATTGCTCTTGTACTTCTTCCTCATCCTCTCCCCATACCAGAAGGTCATCAGCAAACAACATTGCCTTCATTTTCCTTTCCCCAATGCTATTTACCACTTTTCGTATGATTTCATCCATCACCACTATAAATAACAGGGGTGAGAGGGCACTTCCCTGTTTCAGACCACTCTCCAGTTGAAACCATTCCGTTCTCTCTCTTCCCACCTTTACACAGCTTTTGCTTCCCTCGTACATTGCTTTCACTCTTGCCCCTGTCTCCTTGTTCACTGCTTTTGCTCTCATTGCTTCCCATACCTTGTTTCTATTAATACTATCATATGCTTTCTCAATATCCAAGAAGGTCATCACCAGATCTTTCCCATATTCATAATGGTGTTCTTGTAGCTGTCTTACTGCAAAGATGAGGTCAACTGTTGACCTTCCTGGCCTGAATCCATACTGTTCTTCCCTCAGCCCATCTTCAACTTCTGTCCGAATTCTTCTCTCCAGTACCTTCTCAAATATTTTGGCGCAGTGGCACATGAGTGTAATTCCCCTGTAGTTCTTGCATTCCTTCCTACTTCCCTTTTTAAATATGGGTATTATTATCCCTCTTTTCCAGTCCTCTGGTATTTTCTTCTCCCTCCATATCACTTTCATTACTCGAAAGAGCCACTGTGTTCCTATCACCCCTGCTGCTCTCACCATCTCCACACTCACTTCGTCTATTCCCGGTGCCTTTCCCCCTTTCATCTTCTTTAATGCTTCCTCCACTTCTTTCCATGTCAATTCCTTCTCTGAAATGTCTTGGTCACTGTCTGTTTCTTCCTCCACAATGTCCACTATGCTGGTTTTAGTTGGATTTAGGAGTTCCTTGAAGTATTCTCTCCAGATAACCTTTACTTCTTCCATATTTTCGACCTCCTTTCCATTCCTGTCCACCATTCTGACATTTTCCCCTGTATCTCTTCTCTTTGCCTTTATCATTCCATACAACACTTTCTTACTGCCATCACAGTCCTCCTCCATCATTTCTGTCCATTTCTCCAGCCATTTCTTTTTCTCTTCCTTCACTACTTCTCCTGCTTCTTTCTTCCGCTCTTGGTATTCTTCTCTTGTTCTGTCTGTCCTCTGTTGGAACCATTTCCTGAATGCTTCATTTTTCTTTTTCACTGCTTCCTTAGTTCGGGGGTTCCACCATGGTGTTTCCTTCCACCTTTTCTTTCCACTAGTTCTGCCACACACGACTTCCGCTGCTTCTACCAACACGTCCTTGAACCTATTCCATTCTTCTTCACCTGTTTTCGGATCATCCTTCGGTAATTTGTTCCTCACTAATATCTGGAACTTCTCCTTATTTCCATCCTCCTTCAGCTTCCATGTCCTTATTCTTCTTTCTTGGTTCTCAGTTCTCCTCTTTTCCTTCAGTCCTCTCACCTTGGCGACCAGCAGTCGGTGGTCACTGTCCAGGGCTTCTGAAGGTATTACCCTTATATCCGTGATACTCTTCTTTGTCTCCTTCCCGCATAGAATATAGTCCACCACTGATTTCCTAGTCAAATCCCTGCTGTACCAAGTAATTTTATGGCTCTCTCTCTTCTTGTACCATGTGTTTCCAACCATTAGCCCATTTATCTTGCACAGTTCCAACAATCTCTCTCCTTCCTTATTCCTGTTTCCCCATCCTTCACCACCAATCACTTCCTCAAAACCTCTTCTATCAGTTCCGACATGAGCATTTAGGTCTCCCATGACTATCAGGTCTCTCCCCACTAACTGCTTCTGCAACTCCTCTTCAAACTCGTCCTTCTCGCCTTCTGTGCATCCCACCTGTGGTGCATAGACTTGAGAATGTCCAGGTTTCTACCTTTCACAGTGATTCTGGCTCTAATTATTCTATCACTTACCCTCTTTACTTCCTCCCTCAGCCCTTCTCTCACCACCATTCCCACTCCATTTCTCTTCCCCTCCTCATTTCCTATCCAGTATAGCTGCAAGCCATTTCTCAGTTCTTTTCTTCCTTCCCCTCTCCATCTGGTCTCTGCCAGTCCGAGTACATCCAGTTTTCTCCTCTCCATCACATCCACAACCTCCTCCACTCTTCCCGTCAATGAAGTTATATTCAAAGTTCCGATTCGTAGTCCATTCGTAGTCCATTTCCATAGCCAGGTCTGCTTCCTTTAGATCTGTCCTTTCCGAGGCCCGTTCCCGTTTTAAAAGCAGTTTCATATCCACTACTGGCTTGCTAGGCCTAACGTAGCTTCACCATAACCCTGGCGAACCATTGAAGGAAAATTATTGCGTAGGTTCATTATTCAAACTTTCACTTCGATCGCTTGATTACGACACAAGAAATAAAAACTTAATTTTAAAATTCGCACAGCCGCCATCTTGAGGTTATGTAAACAATTGAACTAAATTAGATACCAGTGCATTGCAATGTGTATAAACATTTCCTGTACCAGATTTCATTGCGTTTGGAACATTAAATCGAGAGAAAGGTCTATTTAAAATTTTCAAATTCGCTTGGCCGCCATGTTCGTTTTGTAGTTAACCGCTTTTTGAAAGTCTTATAGGTGAACGTCCAGTAGTGCCCTTTATCTCCGTATAAAATTTCAGGGTGATACAGCTAATAGTTTCAGAAATATAGAATGCCGGTGAAATATTTCGCACAGCCGCCATCTTGTGGTTATATAAACAATTGAACCAAGTTAGATCTCGGTGCATTACAATGTGTATGAACATATACTGTACCAAGTTTTATTGCGTTTGGTTGGTTAAATCGCGAGAAACGTCTATTTAAAATTCGCAAATTCGCGTGGCCGCCATGTTGGTTTTGTAGTGACCAGTTTTTCAAAAGTCACATAGGTGAACCTCTAGTAGTTCCCTTTATCACCGTACTAAATTCCAGGGTGATAACGGTAATAGTTTCGGAGATATTGAAAGCTGGTGAAATATTTCGCACAGCCGCCATGTTGGATTGGTGAGACGTAACAAAATTTGAAGGGCACGGTCGAGGTCACCCGGAATAGTACTATGAACTTACCGAGTTTCATAGAAAGCGCTCCAGCCGTTGAAAAGTTATTAGGGGGACACACCTCACACACACGCACACACCCACGGACAAAAGGTGATCTCATAAGCCTATTTTTTCAAAATTGAAAATAGGCTAAAAATAATTCCTATATTACCGGTACTGCACATTATAAGGAAACTTTTGAGTGCATAAGTAATACACACAATAAGTACAATAAAACCATTCCTCAACGGTCCCTTGTCTTAAATGGAAATATTTGATGGTCCAGTCAACTTAGGAGATATAAATAAATACACTTGGATGACCAATTTCGATCGTCAAGCTATCATCATCAGATCCTTTACGCTTAGGCTATTAAATCTATGTCTCTAGGCGGCTTCGGTGGCATAGTTGGTAGCATGCTGAGCTTCTATGCCCAAGGACGTGGATTCAAACCCGGCCGAAGTCGTCGGATTTTCTTAAGAGCGTTAAAAATCCCTCAGTATGCCTTCCTTTGGAGGGGAAGTAAAGCCAGTGGTCCCATGTCATAGATTTATGGCATGATAAAGAACCTTCCACTAATTACACTTGTGTGGAGCTAAATTATAGGTTAGATTTGACTGACGCTCTTAGGTTCCAACGTTCATGCCAGGAGCCGACTGCGGTAGCATCTAGTAACCAAGTTTAGTGGTCGTTGACGGAGGCGTTCTGTAGCAAAAGTTGGAACTACTTGAAAATCCAATGACTGCAGTCCTTACTTGAATTAAAAACAGATAACACACTAATACAGCCATCACAATTAACACCGGTTATCAGACAGATTCTACACACACCCAAAGTACACAGGGCTACATGACCACATTGTCGCAGCCCCTAAACTGAGGAACCAACCAAATCTATGTTTACAAATATGCACTCTAATATAATAACAGTGTGTCTACCCCTTATTAATCCTGTTTCCAACTGGGTCGGGTCGGGGATGAGATGCGATGAAATTCCACATGGCTGATGGTTCCTACGGCCAGATGCCCTTCCTGAAACCAACCTCATGAGGATTTAATGAGAGATGTAATGAAAGAAGATGAATGAAAGTTCAATTTCAAGTAGTTCCAACTTGGCTACAAGATGCCATTGTCACTGCACCCAGCGACGAGCGTTGGAACTTGATAGAGCGTTCCTCACCAAATAACCTACAAATTTAGCTACACACTGCCAATTGTAGTGGTAGGTTCTTTTACATGCCATAAATCTATGACATAGGCCTGCCGGCTTTACTTCCTCTCCAAAGGAAGCATACTGAAGGATTTTTTTTTTGTAGCTCTTAAAAATCCGACAACTTCGGAAGGGTTTGAACGCTCGATCTTGGTCATACAGAGAGAAAACATGACTACAGACCAACGCAATAACCTTCATATAGGCAATTTTACCTTTAAGAACACACCAAACTTCAAATACCTTGGGGTAAATACAAATGACTGCAATAGAAGACAAGTTGAACACCAAATTACATTACGCAATGCAAACAAAGTTTACTTTTCCCTGCATAAATTACTTTCCTCCAAACTTTTGACCAGGGAAACAAAACTAAAACTATACAACACGATCATCAGGCCAGTACTGCTATACGGAGCCGAAACATGGAGTGTGACCAAAAGGGAGGAACACCAACTTACAGCCTTCAAAAACAAGGTATATAGAAAACTTATCAGCCCCATTTTTGACCAGGAAACACAAAGATGGGTTCTCAGATCAAATCATGAGCTGTACCAGTTAGCCAATCAACCCAGGGTAGTGAACATCATGAAAGCGAAACGGCTACAATGGGCAGGGCATGTCATCAGAATGGACGCTGCCAGAATAGTTCGCCAGGTGTACGAGAAGAAGATCGAAGGCTCGAGACCCCCTGGAAGACCTAGGAGTAGATGCCAAGATGAGGTGACCTCTGTCTGCAGACAGATGGGTATTACTGGATGGGAGAATACTGTGCTGGATAGGAGGAAATGGAGGCAGATAATGAGAGCGACACGGAATCGTCACGTCCCAGAGAAGCCAACGGAGTGAGTGAGTGTGATCTTGGGCATAGCAGTTCAGCATTATACCGACTATGCCACCAAAGCCGATACTAGTTTAATAACTACTGCAACGAAATAAGTGTATATACACCCTCTGTCTGAAAACATCGGTGAATGCGTCTATATTACAAACGGATTGTTGGCTTACCTAAAACAGTAGTTACTGTCCTTCGAAGTAATCCCCGTGGATGGTTATGCACTTCTTAGAACGTCTGTACAAGTCCTTGAAACTCCTGGCATAGCCTCCAGTTGGGTCGCCACATTACGTTGGATGTCCGAAATGTCCGAAAACCTCTGGCCCTTCAGGGCTTTTCGGCGACCCTGGACCCCTATACTCCATACTTTGACGCTTGCCTTCGAGGTCGTAACTCAGGCACCAGGTCTCGTCACCCGTGACGATGGTTTTCAGGATCATTCCATTCCACGGAACATTCACCCTTCTCACTGCCACCCGCCGAACAGGTGTGCACGGCAGGTTGCATAAATTCACGCCTCTCTCTTGCTTTCAATTTAGAGTTTTGACGACCCAAACTGAAGGCTAACTCTAAAGAAGACTATGCCAGGAGTTTCCAGAACTTGTTCAGTCGTTCTCAGAAGTGCATAACCATCCACGGGGATTACTTCGAAGGTTAGTAACGGCTGTTTCAGGTAAGCAAACAATCCGTTCGTAATATAGACCCATTCACCAAAGTTTTCAGACAGAGGGTGTATTGTAAATACCATCACCCATCCAAGTGTATTTCTTCTTCTTCTGCGCGAATGGGTCTCCTAGGACCACGCGGAATCAACACTTCTTGGCCTTGATGTTTGCCCAATAACGCTTCATGCGGAACGATTGAGCTAGTCTTCGTTGCTGCGACCAGACGTGTCTAGTAGGTCTTCTCTCTTCTGCCTCAAAACCCCGTGTATGAGTAATTTTCCTAATTTCCTCTCGATCCTTGAGATTAGGAAAACCTATTTCAGCCAAGTCCTTTTCCACCTGTTTGTACCAATTGGACCTTGTTGCCTTTTTCTGCAAAAACGTATAGATTTTATTTGTTAACCTAGTTTGGTCCATTCTGTCCAAATGTCTCATGAATATTTTTTAAATAGATGTCAGCATTAGGTTTCGGAAGGTGAATTCCATCTTTAATTCTTGATCCCAAAATTTTTCGCATGATTTTGCGTTCCTTAATCTCCAATGATTTCTCAGTGTTTTATGATGTAGATTAAGTGTCTCGGCTGCATAAAGGGCTGCAGGCAAGACTACTGTGTTATAATGTTGAATTTTACAATTCCAAGAGAGGTATTCTTTGTTATAAACTTGTTTTGTCAAATGGAAAGCAGTTTCCATTTTCTGTAGTCTTGCTTCTATAGCTTTTCTTTCGGGGTCTACTCAGCCTCGGGTGGCCCAAATGAGTAGAGGGAGTATTTATATACACCGCGGACAGGCCAACAAGGACCACGCAAATATCACTTCTTTATAGGTCTAGTTTCCTTCTTTCTCTTCCAGAAGTCTTTCATCCTGGTCGACTGTGCAGCTCTTCTTTCAGCAGTCCATTCTCCTCTGTTGAGATTTTTCTTCTCCCCGACAAGAATTTTGAGACCAAAAATTTTTTTTCTGTACTCTATTCGATTTAGACAATCTTCTTCAGTAATTTTGAATTTTTGAAGTTCTTCTTTCATTTGTTTTACATAGCCTCCTTGTCCTTTATAGTTCCAGATTTTATCAAAAATTTGTTTGTTTAACCTTGAGCAATCCATGCGGACCATATGTCCGTAGAACTGAAGTCGCCGTTTTCTGATCATCACTTCAAGGTTGTCGATTTTACTATAAATTTCTGCATTCGATCTCAGTCTATAACCTTCCTGTGTTTTCCTAGGACCATAAATCCTTCTTAAAATTCTTCTTTCTATCTTGAGCAAATTCTCCATTCCGGTTATATTTGTAGTTTCCATGCCGTACAAGATGACTGGTCTAACAACAGTATTAAAATGTCGTAATTTTGCATTGATAGACAGGTTCTTTTTATTGTATATATTTTTTGTACAAAAATTTAATCTTTCCAATTTTCCTTTTTTGTTCTCGATTGCCAATTTATCCGTCCCATTGCTACTAATTATTTCTCCAAGATATTTAAATCGGTCAGTGACCCTGGTGCTCCCATAATTTGTTTTTATCATTTTCTTAGTGTATTTCTGATCACTTGTCATCATCTCTGTTTTTACCAACGAAATCTGTAAGCCCGCTTTTTCCGCCGTTTCTTTTAACTGATCAATTTGGTTAATAGCTTCTTGTTCTGATTCAGCAAACAACGCTACGTCGTCAGCAAATGCTAAACCTTTGACTCTGAGGTTCTTATTCTTTGTACCAATTTTAGCACTTGAATCGTTCTTCTCCCAAAACGTCCTCATGACTTTATCCAAGACCAAATTGAGTATTTATTAATCTCATGCAAATATTTTTCAGGATTAGGGAAACACCCATTATTATTCGTGTTGTTCGACTGAAAAACATTAAATTCAACCTATTTATTGCAAATCAAACTCCAAATCGTAAACTATATTTCCTATTGTCATTAACTCTTCAGTCGGTCAACACGTTTATGCCCAATGAATGGTCGGGGGGGGGGTACAAGTATACCGTATTTACTCGGCTATAGGACCCCCTCGCCTACAGGACCCCCTCAATTTTCGAGAGCCAAAATACAGAATTCTTTGAAATCGCGTATAGTCATCATCATCATCATCATCCTCCAAGTCCCACTTCAGTCACCCGGGTGTGGTTTACGAGCCTCCTCCACTCCTTTCGGTCCTTCCATTTTTCCTGTTCCATCGCTTCTGCCACATTCAATCCAGCTTCTCCAATGTCCTTCAAAATTTGGTCCAACCACCTTCTTCTCGGTCTTCCAACTGGTCTCTTTCCCTTGACTTCTCTTTCTAATTCCCTTCTTGCTACTCTTTCTTTACCCATTCTCTTTACATGTCTAAACCAACGTAACCTTGCTTTCTGTATCTTCTGATTTAACGGTTCCATATTTAACTCTTCTCTGATTTTAATATTTTGAAGTCTATCCCTTCTTGTCTTTTTAGCTGAAGTTCTTAAAAATTTCATTTCTACTGCTTGTATCTTACTATTTTGCCTTTTATTCGTTACCAGTGTTTCCAGTCCATATGTTACAATTGGTATGAAATACTGTTTATTTATTTATTCATTTACACTGTTTACGCCCACATTGGAGCACCAAAATCAAACCTTATATACAAAGTCTTCCAATATTACAAATAATAAGTTCAGTTCTTAATTATTGATAATTAATTTCCTTTCCCAATACTTCTTCATTCTGGAAGATCTTGCAGCTCGTTCTTCTGCTGATATAACATATTTCTTACGCTGTGAAATTTTGAATGTTAGTCGAGTGTATTTGTTATTCAGAAGCCGTTTCTCCTCTCTGTTCAATTTGATGTTGAGTTATTTTCAATTCGTCTAAATCCATTTGTATTTCTTTACACCATGTGATTTTTGTTTTACTGCTCCAAAAGAAGTCAAAAAGTTGTTTCAGGAGTCTAGTATTTGACACACGGGATAAGTGTCCAAAAAACACGATCCTTCGTTTTCGCATCGTGTCAATGATAGATTCATTTTCCTTGTAAAGTATTGAATTGGGCAAAAGTCTCCACTGGCCCTCAACCTGGTGTCTTTTATTGATTATTGTCCGAAGAATCCGTCTATCAACCTTCTGTAGTTTGTCAGTTGTTGATCGGGTGTTTAGTTTAAATAAAGTTTCACTTGCATATGTTGCTTCTGGCTTAACGATGGAGAAACAATGTCGAAGTTTAGCATTAATCGAAAGAGACTGTTTCTTATATGTTGGCCAGGTAATCTGTTGTGCTCTTCGCAATTTTAGTGTTCTACTATCTATTGATGCTCTTTCATTGGCATTCCAAGTGATGATCTCTCCAAGATATTTAAATTTTTTCACAATCTTTATTTTCTGGGCATTATGCAGTACAATATGTGATGTGTCAACTTGAAACACTGTTTATATAGTGTTAATTTCGTTCTCTTGGGTACTTTGTCATCCCACAAAATTTCTCTGACTTGGTTATAAAATGTGGTACCTTTACTTAGTCTGTTATTAATTTCAATGTTGATGTCATTACTTCCATTTATAGTGCTACCTAGATATGTAAACTGTTTTACATTCTCTAACCATACCCTTTCTATGCTCACTTGACTTTTCTTTTTCTCTTTTCCACAGTACATGACTACAGTTTTCTTTTTACTAATTACCATTCCAAACTCCTTCAAATTTTCATTCCAAATGTCCAGTCTCTTTTGTACTTCCTTTTCTCCCTTTCCCCAAATCATCACATCATCTGCAAATACCAAAGCATTCACTTTATCATTACTGATACTCTGTTTTACACGTTTTATAATTTCATCCATCAGTATAATAAATAATATAATAATGGTGATAATGTTTTTTTTTTCTTTTTTGAGGTGTTTGGCAATATTGGAATATACTTATCTTTGTATACCAGATGTTGGATCATTGTTGGCTGCTTGGGCCATACCATTCAATAGTATTCGAGCTCTGTTGCTAACAAGGTGTGACCTTGTTTGAAGAAAGAAGTCTCTGTCGGTCTTTCTGTGCGTACGGGCTGTGATTCACACTATGTGAGAGGTGGCCGACCGGCCACACGTGCAGTGCTGCCGCATTCACGTAATATAAGGACGAGACGCAAGTGGCCAGCCGGAATACGCACGCCAGTCTGTGGTGTATTTCGAAATAAGGAACGTGTTATAGGTAGCGATTTTGTTTTCAGCCTGCTTGTTCTACTGGCCACGTCCATCCACCGCTTTATGGTAGCAGCTCGGTCTTTGCGGAAATCGCTGCGCAGATGTTGTGGTGTATCATTAATAATAAACTGGTGAGTTAGCCGTGGTCGTTACGGCGTGGCTGCAGGCAGTCGCTCATATCCGGGAGGCGAGGAGGTTCGAATCCCCCCGTGAAGATGGTCTTCTGTGGTTTCCATCTTCCTTCCAGGCAAATGCCGGGGTTGGTCCCTATCTATAGGCCACAGCCGCTACCTTCCAACTCCTTGCCCTTACACTCAAACTTTCCTCCTCAGACAACACTCCAATGCGACGGTACTTGTAGCTCACCCCATGGGTGTCCGCATAGAAGCAGCTACAAACTGGCGAGCCGACCATGTCCTCGGACACTCCTGGCACTAAAAGCCATACGCTAAAAAAAATATACATATAAATGAGAAACTTCATTTATATTGATGAGATATATCATTATTATTATTGAGTTAAGCCCACTACGGAGCGCTTATGACTAGTTCTTCATGCTCTTTTCCATTCCCAAAATCTCTTGAGCCCTGCTGATAATTTCTCCTTTCTCTCCTGTGAAAGGGGCTTCCGACATTTAGGGACTCTGGGTGGTGGTGTCCAAGATTCTACCATAGCACAAAATTTAGAATGATCTTCTACATCAAGGTCAGCAATTCCAGCCGAATCCAAGTCCTTTTGTACTTCATTAAGCCACAGGCTTCCAGTCTTGTAGCTTTTAACCAAGGAGAAGATCTTCTTGGTAAGCCTGTTGCTGTTCATTCGTTGTAGGTGCCCGTAGAACTTTAGCCTCCTACGTCGCATACTGGTATTGGCTGATTCTAACTGTCGATACAAGTCAGAATTAGATTTCAAACGGTAGGTTCCATCTGGAAGCAATCTCGAGCCATGGATTTTCCTGAGGATATATGTCTTTCGGCTTTCTCCAGGTCATCCATGGTGCCTTTTCTGTTCAACAAGAGGGTCTCTGCGCCATACAGAAACTGTGGTCTGACAGCAGTTCTGTAGTGATGAATCTTAGCATTCCTCGAAATGCATTTCTTGTTGTACAAATTGTGGGATAGTTGGTATGCTGCGTTGAGTTTGGTATGCCTTGCTAAGATGGAGGTGCCATCTCTACCATTGGGGTGGACCCATTCACCAAGATAACGAAAGCGATTGACTCTTCCAATCGTTCCATGTATGGTCGTCAAAGGGGTGTTTCCGGAGTGCCGATTCTCCAAGTACTTGGTCTTATCATAAGATATCTGTAATCCAGACTTCACAGCTATCTCGTGCAGGGCTTGGACAGCTATGCCAGCATCATTAGACTTGTTGGCTAAGATTGCAATGTCATCTGCGAAGGCAAGGCACCTGATCTCGATTCTTCAGGTTCCAGCTCAAATGGCAACTGGTTTGATTCCTAGATTCCTCAATGTGCATTCCCAGGTCTTGATGACTTTATCAAGTACCAGATTAAACAGAATGGGCAAGAGGCCATCACCCTGTCGTACTCCGGTTTTGATCTTGAAACTCCGAGATAGTTCTCCTCTGAACTTCACCTTAGAGGTTGTATCCGTGAGAGTCTGTTCGATGAGGGTGCGTGTGTTATAATCCACACCTCGTTCTTGGAGTATTGAGAAGAGTGTCTGGTGGTCGATGGAATCATAAGCTTTTGCGAAGTCGACGAAAACCACAGTGATGTTCGTACTCCTTACTTGTTTTAGTTGGAGAATGGTTTTCAGATTGAAGATCTGCTTGGTACAGGACCTTCCATGCTGAAATCCTCCTTGATACTCACCAATTGTTTGATCACATTGACTTTCTACATTGTCCAATAAAATCCTGGAGAGCACTTTGTATGCTATTGACAGCAGAGATATCCCCCGGTAGTTGTTGACATAACTGTGATCGCCTTTCTTATGTAAAGGGTGTATGATAGCTGATTTCCAGTCATCAGGGATCCTGCCAGTCTCCCAACATTCGATTAAGATCTGGTGTAGGGCCTCAGCGATTGTATTTCCACCTGCTTTCAGGGCTTCTGCAATGATTCCATCTTCCCCGGGTGCCTTGTAGTTCTTAAGATGGTTGATGGCATTAGCAACTTGCTGCAAAGTTGGTGGGTTAGATGGCAGGTGTATCTCCGGAGGATCTTCAACAGGCAATCTGATCAAAAACATGTGGCTGGTAAAAAACAACTTCTCTTCGCAATTAAGCAATTGTTCAAAGTAGTTTGCCAAAAGTTCCACGTTCTTGCGGTTGCTGGTGACCAGCTCCCCGGCTGTATCCTTAAAGTGAAGGCATTGTGGTTTATACCCAGCGAGTTCCTCTTTGAAGACCCGATAAAAGTTTCTAGTGTTCTACATTTTAAATTCTTCAACCAACTTTTCCAGTCTTGACCAATCGTAAGATCTCTTCACATACCTTATGGTCTTGCTCGACAGTTTCCGCACCATTGTGAAATCCTCCCAATCTTCTTGTCGTTTTGTCGAGTTCCGCTTCATCCAAGCTGCAGCACGCTCATCAACTGCAAGGTCACATTCAGAATTCCACCATCTATGGCGTCGCTTCCTTCGAAATATATCATACTATGTAGCATCAAAATAAAATAACTTATTTTTACTCTCTCCCTTTCCCAAAATAATGGATTTTTGCCAAAGTTTGCATCTAAAGTACACCCCCCCCCCCCCCCCCCCCAATTTGGGAACTAAAAATTTTAGGAAGATAGGGGGTCCTATAGCAGAGTAAATGCGGTAAATATAAAAATACACTCCTGGAAAAAATTACATGTATTAGTTAACTGTTACTATTAAATGGGGCAATTTAGAATTACGCGTTTCGACCCTCAAGTGGCCATCATCAGATCCTGATCACTGTGTTCAAGTTTAAATTTTCACTAATGTGAATGCGCCAACGGCCTAGCCGTGTTGAAACACCGGATCCCATGAGAACTCCGCAGTTAAGCAACATTGGGCGCAGTCGGAACTTGGATGGTATGCCGGTTCTAGTCACTGCGGGCTGTTGGCCAACATAAGGAGGAGCGAAAAGGCCCTGACCACCGTACCGCACGTAAACTCCGGCTGGGGGTAGCCTCTTCTGAGGCTCGAACCTGCCTTCAGGCAGAATACCAATTCATTATTTAATGTAAATGCATTACTATTGAACAGTAATAAGTCGTTAGGTGATTGTGAATTGTATTATGGCAACACGTCGCAAGTTAACCGACTTTGAGCATGGGTCATGGTGCATGGGTCATAGGATTTCAGAGATTACACATGAATTTCGGTTGCCGAGGTCAACAGTATCGAGGGTAGGTCTTCAATATTGTAGAGATAATGCTACCATCCGTGTAAACCACCGCATAGGACGACCATAGGTATAACGAACGGACATCACGTCGCCTCAGCAGAACCATACAGGGCGATCGAAGGGCTACTGTGAGTCAGATCACCGCCCAGGTGAATTCATTCATTTATTTGCAATTGGAGGTGTGTCCCCCGGTGGCAAATTGGGTATACATAACAAATACATAACAATTCAATAACAATTAAACCGAAGTATTTAGACAAATCGTCAGTCTTTTCTTAAACACACTTATATGTTTGGGAAAAAGCTCTAAGATTGCAGCAGGTAGAGAGTTCCAGTTATCAATGGCACGGTTAACGAAATAATATTTACCATAATTTGTACCCTGTGGTCGGCCCTTAACTTTGAAAGGATGATCACATTTGCTAAGCTCACCCCATGCTGGATGATTTGTGTACATGTTGTACATAGTGCAGAGTCTAGATTTCATCCTCCTAGCCTCTAGTGATTCCCACCCAAGTTTCTTTAACATACGGCTCACACTGCTCCTGGGATTAAAGTCACTGAGCACAAATCTAGCGGCCTTTCTTTGTACCATTTCCAACTCATTGATGAGCCCTACTTGATATGGATCCCTACAACAAGGAAGAAGGAAAGAACCAAAACGGGAATAACAATTGGTGGGGAAGAGCTGAAGAAAGTGGATAGTTTCAAGTATCTGGGAAGCCTAATACAAGATAATGGAAGAAACGATAGAGAAATAAATGAGCGGGGGAGACAGGCAGAAGCATTGATATGGAGCAAAGATGTCCCTCAGAACAGTAAAAAGATCATATACCGGACGTACTATGTCCCTATCATGACGTATGCCTCAGAGACCTGGGTTATGAAAGGAAGGGAGAAGAGCAAAATTCAGGCCAGTGAGATGAGGTTCTTGAGAAGCAGTATTGGAGCTACAAAGATAGACAGAATAGAAATGAGAGGACCAGAGAATTAATGAAGGAGGAACCATTACAGGATGGTATAGAGAAATCTAGACTTAGATGGTATGGACATGTAAAACGAATGGAGGAGAAGAGGATACCCAGGACGAAGTGGGAAGGAAAAAGACAGAGAGACAGGTGGCTGAAGCGGGTGGAAGAAAGACTGGACAAGAGTGGAGGCTGAGAGATGGTGGGAAGATAGAAAACGTTGGAGAGGCTTGTGTTCCAAACAGACCTGGTCAGTGGCTGGAAACTGTTCAAGATGATGATGATGATGATGATGACTTGAATGTTGGAAGTCAGGAACCCATTTCTTGTTTGAGTCGATGCTTCGCCTTATTGCTGCCGTTTTGAGGGCTCACGGAGGGGCAACTCGTTATTAACATCACATTCCGTGCATTCCCATGACTTTTGACCACTCAGTGTATCATGATCATGTGGATATAAGCGGGAGTGTGGAAATAAATATGGTACATTGTAGGCATGGCCATCAGCATTCATTGCAATGCTGCCTTCAGTTCATCACTTCTCCGCCAAAACTGTCAGAATGCTCCTTTTTTTAAAAACAAATGAGTCGTCCAGTTGCAAAACTCATTTAATCCACTTGTGAATTATGCCCGTTGCTCACGGTAAAATTTTCCTTCAAATTTATTGTACAATAATTAAATTTTATAAAATTTCTGATGCTCACGGTCAAATTCAAGTTTTATAAAACCTTTGATAAAACTTTCCATAAAATAGGACATGTTCTATTCCGTAAAATTAATTTTACGAAACGAACCAATCAGGGAAGCTGACATGAAGATGATGCTGGCGCCACGTGGTGAGAAGATTGTGAAGCTCGCTTGTAAACAAACACTTCGAAAATGGCAGGCTCCGGCTGGACTAAGGAAGCTGTTAGTGTTTTACTGGACGAGTACCAGAAATATCAGTGTTTGTATGAGGTTAAAACGCCCATATACCACAATAGAAATGCAAGAAGGGAGGTAGAAATCTCAATTGCCGAATATGTTTCACAAATTCGACCGAACACAAGCCAGGCTGATGTGAAGGAGAAGATAAACGGGCTTCGAACTCACTTGCAGTCTCATTTCAGGAGAAATGGCTTGCCTCATGTTAAGTGTCCTGTCGAATAATTTTGGGTCCAACAAGATCTAGGAGTTTTTAAAAACTGCTTTCCTCCATTCTTAGAAAATTCCTATATGAATTCTGATTTTCTAACCTCAACTCATTTTCGACCAAGGACAGCATTCCTCTATTCTTCCCTTCTTTTTATCCATTCCCGAGTCCATGACTTCCTAGCATTTCTTTTCTTCCTTTTTACCACTGTACGACATATAATTGTAGCTAAAGCAGCATTTTTTGCAATTTTTGCTTTGTTTGTTGGAGCCATACTCTCAAACCAATGGGTGTTGAACAGCTGATTCTTGGTTCAGAAGTTTATCGGTAGATGGCGACCCTGATACATCCACGGATTTTATAAAATAATTTTACCGTGAACAACACAGCTTGCTTTCGTCAAATTTTTATAAAATTAGTTGTAAAATAAATTTTAAGAAACATTTTACCGTGAGCAACGGGCATTCGAATCATTTTCATGAGAAACGTTTCTCTGGACTTTACCTTGCGTATCTTTTGTGCCTGTTGTTTCCTACTTTTTGCTTTGTGTTTTTGGTTTTTGGGCTTGTGTTTGCTTTGTGCTTTTGCTTTTGAATTTTGCTTTGTGTTTCTTGTTTATTTTTTTTTGTTTGTTTTGTGTTTGTTTTCTGGAAAATCAAAATAAAATAAAACAAAAGAAACAACATAAAATCAAAATAAAACAAAACAAAATAAAATTTTAAAAATAAAAAATAAAATAAAACAAAACAAAACAAAAAACAAAACAAAAGATTAAACAAAGCATTTAAAAACAAAATAAAAAATACTGTATTAAACAAAACAAAATAAAACATAATAAAATAAAGTAAAATAAAATAAAATAATTAAATAAATAATTTTACGTCATGATCCTTATTCACAAGTGGAATAAACGAGTTTTTCAACTGGACGCTGCTAAAATATGCAAATTCTAGACAAAGTGGAACTTACTGGGCATGGAGTCTGGAGGCATTATAAGTATGAGGTGTTTCAAGTAGCTATTGCTGAGGAAGACACACTTCAGCAAGCCTTTGAAGAATTTAAAAGTGTATTTTTCATCCCACACAAGTAAGTGGATAAAGAGAGCATTACGAAGAGTGACATTCTCTATCCTGAAACACAAAAACCAATTAAAACAATTTTTACACTCTAGGTGAGGTGAGCCAGTACAACAAGTAGCACAGTTCAAATATCTTGGCCAGATCATAGCAGAAAATCTTCAGTGTCACACTGAAATAAAAACACGTATAGCAATAGCAAAGCAAGCCTTCAGTCCCTTCTATGTCAGAAAACAATGTCCCTCAGCTTATGTAAAAGAATAATGAACTCTTATGTTTGTTCTGTTGCGTTGTATTGTGCTGAGACCTAGACGTTAACCAATAGCGATATTAAGAGGCCAGAAGCCTTTGAGATGTGGTGTTGGCGTCGGCTACAACGGATAAGTTGGGTGGAGAAGAAGACTAACACTGAGGTATTGAACATTGTTGAAGAAAAGAGACAGCTGATGAGTCAGATTAGGAAGAGACAACTACTTTTGTGGATGGGACATAGGCTTCGACATAGGAATGTGTTTTAACAAATTCACAAAGAAATTTGATGAAATGGTCCGGCTAGCTCAAAACAGTTGCCAGCGTTTCGCCCCAGTGTACCAATGGGCTCTTCAGTTGGTTATGGTACACCTCACCAAGACGCGTGGCTAGTACATACTGTGAAGGCCGCTGCAAGGCACAAAATGTCGCCACGAGCAGCGCCAATGTACTACAGAAGTCAAAACTTCCTTTCAAAAATAATGTTAGCTTACCTTGCTAATCCATATTGGAAATATCTGTTCCCGAAGGAAATTTCTTTGTGAATTTGTTAATGTACATAGCTCAATTGGACATTTTTACATCCTGTTTCCTCCGGGAACAGATATTTCCAATAGGAATGTGTTGTCGGAAATATTGGAAGGTAAAATACCAGGAAAATGCTCTCGTGGAAGACCAAGAAAGACATTCATGAAGACATTTCTTGTGAACTCAGGATGCAGGAGCTATGCAGACGCCAAACGTACAGCACAGAATCGACCCAGTTGGAGAAGACTCGTCGCAGGGGCAAACCAGTCACCAGACTGAATTACTCTAACGAGGGAAGTGATGATGATCATCATCATCTAGGTTATCGGTTATCGGCCCCTAACGAGGGAAGTACCCCAGCTCGAACAGCTAAAACCGACTGGCAGTGCGTTTAACATACGAAGATATGTCTGTTCTACTACCCATCACGGGCATTTACCTGTAAAACCCCGCATTAGTATACAATTAATGTTTGGAAGTTACGGCGTCCAAAGATTGCAGAAACACAATTCGCAGCAGAAACTACCGTGCAACGGGCAATTCGGACCATTATATTAACAAGAATCAGATGTGGTGCAGTATCAACTGGCAAAAGGTTGAACACTTGCTTGCAACAAGAAATCTTAACACATGCAGTACCGTGTTGACATAGTCATCTTTCCCACAATAGAAGATACTGTGTTGTCCTTCATTCGACATCGGAAGTGTAAATGTGGAGTTTCAATGAAGTGATTAAAACACAGCGGAATGGAACAGTACGCACACTTAACACGGGCAACATGTAGACATACTTCATTATTTACAATGTTCCTGCATTGCAATAGTCCAAACTCAAATGCCACGGTGATCACATTATCACATACTCAGATGGCGCTGGCGACCAAACACGTACTTTTACAGATGAATGGCATTGATAGCTATTGACATAGGTACAACTGTATACTTTAAACCCACTTTCAGTCGGTTTTCGCCGTTCGAGCTGGGGTACTTCCCTCGTAAGAAGGTGTGGTCTACCTGGGTACAGTTCAGTCATCCAATAGATCGCCACCGGTGACTAAAGGGAGCGGCTCGTGTTTGATTTTCCCCCCCATTACAAGTGCCTCTCACCCAACAGGAGGGTTGTTTTATGAGGGTAGCAGTCATTAGACGGAAGTTGGGTTTAAAGTTACCAGCCTCCAAGACAAAGCCTTGCCGCAATGTTGCCAATTTCTTAGAATAGACGTCAGTCTTTCTTTCAGTGTAAACAGTTCAAACGTGTTCTACCTGCTGTTGAAAGTCTTGCAATATTTACTTTATTAATTGAATCGGTCAGAGCTGAAAGGCATTAAGTCAAAAATAGTCATTTTTTTAAGAATTAGTATTCTGAAGTATTGACTCAAGGGCCTTGGAACGGCATAAGAAATAATTAGGTCAGCCTTCTGTTTAAACTACGCACAAAACATTTTATCAGGAGATAAAGCACAGAAGCTCACTGGCAAGGCAAAAGCCATCACAAAGCAATTTGTTTTGTGGTTTTAGGCCAGAAACCACTGCTACATATAGTGCGATCAGAGGAGAACAGCATTAAGTCAATGACCTTTTCTAGAACACAGCTGAAGGGAAGAGTTGAGAGTCCGTCTCCTTGCCTCACTCCTGTCCTGATTTCAAAGGCATCAGACATCTCTCCTCTAAACTTCACTTTGGAGGTAGTGTTGGTCAGGGTTTGCTGGATAATTGATTGTGTCTTGTTATCTAAGCCAAACTCTTCAAGGATTTGCAATAGGGTGGTTCGATCAATTGAGTCGTACGCTTTCCTAAAATCAACAAAGGTCATCACGAATTCCCTGTTCCTGAGTTTCAGATATGAAAGGATGGACTTCAGATTCATAATCTGCTCGGCACATGATTATTATTATTATCATTATACATGACAAATTTATTATATAAATTCAAAACTCCAGAAAAACTGAACTACATACACTTTTTGCACCTCTATGACATTCTAATTAAATGAAATGGCTAGTAGTTCTTGGAATATATTGGAATAGTTAATGTTTTTCCTCATCAATTGTTTCCCCTTTACTAGAAATCTTAACTTACTATTATGCATGCTTCTATATAGAATATCAGTAGAAGTTTTGTAACACCTCTACAATCATATTAATATAAACATATTATATATAATAAAATATGAATAACTTAAAATAAAAAGGAGGAAAAATAAATTAAGAAAATAAATAAATAATAAGATTAAAAAAATGTTATACTAGTTACACATTTTCTTTATATTATTTTTTAAATTTAAATTTTATCTTATTTTTAATTGCTAATTGAATGTGTACCGACCAGAATGATGCAATCTAGAAATTTATCGAAAATGAGTTTCAGTCTTAGAAATATTAACTTTCCAGGGAGTTATGAGGAGTCGAAATTGGCAGTCAGTACCAGAACATTGCAAGTGAGCAATAAATGGCCACACCAATGTACGTCTCACAATTGGTTCCATGTTCAATCATCATCATCATCATCATCTTGCACAGTTTCCAGCCACTGGCCGGGTCTGTTTGGAACACAAGCCTCTCCAGCGTCTTCTGTCTTCCCACCATCTCTCAGCCTCCACCCTTGTCCAGTATTCTCC
Organism: Meconema thalassinum; assembly: GCA_946902985.2. Taxonomy (NCBI): domain Eukaryota; kingdom Metazoa; phylum Arthropoda; class Insecta; order Orthoptera; family Tettigoniidae; genus Meconema; species Meconema thalassinum. Next base: position 160,585,859 of record OX336400.1, read on the forward strand.
TCTCTTCTTCACGCCTTCTTCCATCCCCTTCAGCCACCTGTCTCTCGGTCTTCCTCTCGGTCTCCTTCCTTCCCACTTCGTCTCGTGTATCCTCCTGGGTATCCTCTTCTCCTCCATTCGTTTTACATGTCCATACCATCTAAGTCTAGATTTCTCTATACCATCCTGTAAAGGTTCCTCCTTCATTAATTCTCTGGTCCTCTCATTTCTTATTTTGTCCATCTTTGTAGCTCCAATACTGCTTCTCAAGAACCTCATCTCACTGGCCTGTATTTTGCTCTTCACCCTTCCTTTCATAACCCAAGTCTCCGAGGCATATGTCAGGATAGGGACATAGTACGTCCGATATATGATCTTTTGCTGTTCTAAGGGACAACCTTGCTCCATAACATGCTTCTCACACTCCTCCGGAATGCTTCTGCCTGTCTCCCCCGCTCATTAATTTCTCTATCGTTTCTTCCAATATCTTGTATCAGGCTTCCCAGATTCTTGAAACTGTCCACTTTCTTCAGCTGTTCCCCACCAATTGTTATTCCTGTTGTGGTTCTTTCCTTCTTCCTTGTTGTGATCACCATCTCACTCTTATTTATGTTCAATCATGCAAATAAAGGCAAGAAAAATCATATTAACTATGAAAACAGGACATGTGTTACAAGGAAACGATTGAAGCGGTGGGAGTGCTTATTGGTCAACGGCCAGATAGCAGGTCGGTGGCAAGAAGTCTCCTAATATGGTATCAGAACGTAACACATCCCTTTTGTTTGTCTTTTGAATTTGCAATGGCACGTTTCTATACCTCAAAATTAACTTGCATGAATTAATTTATTACCATTTAAAATTTATGAAAGCCGAAGGTTTATTATTGAAATCTAAAAGTTCCCGGTATTTTATAACTTATTCATTCATCCATTCATCTTCATTTCCCCTTTTCCAACTGACACTGGGTGGGGCAAATATGGTTCCTTTCCACTTTGTTCTGTCGTTCCACCATTCCTCTTCCGACATGGTGTTCCAATCCAGGTTCCGTTTTCTAATGCTATACTACACCGAGTCCATCCAACGCATTCTTGGTCTTCCTCGTCCTCTCCTCCCTGTCATCCATCATTCCAGTGCTCGTCTTGGTAGCCTTACTTCATTCATCCGTTCGACATGTCGAAACCATCTCGATCTGTTTTGCTCCAGTTTGTCATTTAGTTTCTGTACTCCTAGTTCTTTCCGTATATCTTCATTTCTCACTCTGTCTCTCCTCGTTTTCTGGACCATACTTCTCAGGAATCTCATCTCAGCTGCCTGTACTCTGCTCTCATCCCTCTTAGTCATTGCGGGGCGTGGTGGCTCAGCGGTCTAGCTGAATGCCTCTCACCAAGGCGGTCCGGGTTCGATTCCCGGTCAATGCATGTGAGATTTTCGATGTGAAATGCCATGTCCTGTGGTTCGGATTCCACGTAAAAAAGGAGGTCCCGTGGCTCATGATCTCGAGATTAACGGTCACGTTAAACTACAAGCTTCCTTTTTTCTTAGTCATTGCCCAAGTTTCTGCTGCATATGTCATTATAGGAACATAATATGCTTTGTACATAACTTCCTTAGCCTTAATTGGTAAATCCTTGTTCCATACTAGTCCCCATACCTGTTGGTAGAAACCACTCCCGAGTTGTATTCTTCTGCTAATTTCCAAATCTAGTCTTCCATCTTCAGTCAGTTCACTTCCCAAGAATTTGAAGTGTTTCACCACTTCCAATTCCTCATCTCCGACTTTGATTACTCCTTTTCCTTCTTTCTTATCTCTACTCATCACCACTGTTTTACTCTCCTCCACATTTATCTTCAATCCCCATTGCTCAATCTTTTCATTTATTACGCCTAACTGTTCTTGTACTGCTCGGTTCCAAGCTTTGTGATTTTGCGGGATGAAGGGCAGAGGCAGAGTAGGAGCAGGCGTGAATTGAGAAGCCTGTCGACAGCCCGCCGTGTTACCTGACATTCTCGACTATTCCAATACTGCTAACATAGGGTCTTCTATGAAACCAGTGTGGCATTGGGAATAAGTCAGTGAGTCACCGACCAATGTATTTGGTTCGGTACTATGCACGGACCGAGAAACCTCATCACTCGTCAACACCATTTCTCATAGTCCGCGATGCACATTCCTCTCAGGTTCACGCAGCTTAGACTCGAGCAATACCTCCATCTCATCCTCGACCCAGATCACAACATCGTCTGAAAACAACATTACCTTCATCTTTGCCCTTTATAACTTATATTTACTCTCTAAGTAAATACATTACCGTTGATCCTCCTACTGCATGTAACTGGTGAACCGTAGATAATCGATTCGGATTAATCCTCTAGTACCAGTCGCTTTTACATTCATATGCGATAAATTCCAGACTCGCTTTTTGTGAAATACCATTGATTCAATAAAATCATCATAACTTTTAAAGATAATAACAGTGAAATATTTATTTGAAGTACAAAATAAGCCACTATAAACCACTAAAATTTTCACATTTTTTAGGAGTATATTGCATTTGTGCAAGACATTTTTTCATCCACCTCGTTGCATAGTGGCTAGCACTCTTGGCTGTCACCACAGAGGCCCGGGTTCGATTGCCAAGAAATGTAATTCTGGTCTGATGGCTACACTCAGTCTCGTGAAGCAAAAATGAGAAGAGGTGGGTTCGATTCACACCTCAGCCATCCTGGAAGTGGCTTTCCACTTCTACTCCAGGCGAATGCCGGGATGGTTTCCAACTTAAGGCCACGGCCACCTCTTCCCAATCGTCATCTGAATTACAAATACACACACCAATAAAGTGATAACAATAGCACAAGTTATCGCATAAATTCCACACACACCCAAGTACACAGGGCTACATGACCACAATGTCACAAAGACCCTAAGTGAATCAACAACATGAGTCTGACTTGGTGTACCTAGATGAAACCCCACAACAGATACGGCAAAAAAAAAAAAAGATTAATTATAATCTGGTCACGAACCTACTACGGTGTCGTAGCAGGCGGAGAGGTGATACTTCAACGTGGCGCGTCCCAGGTGGCGGATAGGGGGGTCCTCACCGGTTTGCCGGCGGACTTGTGCAAAATAAAATAGCTCTCGCGGACCAAACACACAACAACGTCTACGGTTAACAACCACAGTTGTAACTCGGAGCTTGCTCCATACAAGGTTGACTACCTTTGAAAGTCAAACATGGAAGGAAATCTTTTAAGGAATAATCCACCTAGACTGCATTCGGATACGGTGGGCAGTCACCTGAAAGATACCCTAGATGAGTCGGAGCATCTAAAAATACCCCCGACAGATAGAAAACCCAAATTTAGACTGAAGATAGGACAGATAAACTATATAGCAACACAATATAAATTCCATCATACAGCCAGGAAAACTCAAAATTTTGACAGACGAAATGGATCGCAAAGGGATTCTAATAACCGGGCTTCAAGAAATAAGAAACACCGATCAGGAACCAATAGAATCACAAGGGTATAGAATTTACAAGGGAATTCCAGGAAAAAGAGTAATGAAGCAATGTCCACAATTCGGAACAGGATTTGTAGTCAATCTCAAAATAATTGAATCCATCATAGAATTTAAAGCATTATCCCCTAGGCTCTCGACACTAACTCTAAAAGCTGCAAATAGAACATATACCATTCTAAATGCCCATGCCCCAACTAATGATAAAAATAATAAGAAAGAACACAAAGATGATGTGGAGGGATTTTGGGAGCTTTTAGATCAGACAGCAACAAACATAAATAAATGCCACACCAAAATTTTAATTGGAGACTTTAATGCCCAGTTAGGAAAGGAAAAAAGATATAGAGACATAATAGGAAAATGGCCCGCACAGAGAAGAACAAACAGGAATGGCATAAGACTGGTGGAATTTTGCAGAAACCATGATATGATCTCCAAATCAACTTACTTCAAGAGAAGACCAAATAAACTCAAAACTTGGAAACATCCAGATTGGAGAAAAGGTGAATGGCAACTAGATCATGTTTGTATGGATAAGAACTATCACAGGGAGATCTACAATGTGAAAGTTCTGAGAGGAACAGATACTGGATCGGATCATTACATGATAAAGATTAAAATTAAATTTACCCCGTTGATAAAGACAAAAACTCACCTAAAAAAGAAGAGAACATACGACCCTCATAAACTAATAAATAACAAGGGATACAAAGAACGAACTAGATATATTAAAATAACAGATGATCTAGAGGAAATAGTTCCCGAATTGAAACAAATAGCTGAACAAGTAGCCCCAATAAATCCAAGGAAGAAACACCACTGGTGGAACGATGAGTGTGATAATACAGTGGAAGAGAGACATCAAGCCTGGTTACGGTATCAGAGTCAAAAAACAGATGAATCTCACTTGGATCTCATAAAACAAAGGAAGATAACTCAAAAAATAATACGAGGGGTTAAACGGCTATACCAAAAGGATATATTTCTGATGATCGAAACAAATAGCGCGAAAACAAACTCAAGAGATTACTACAAAATTTTTAGCAAACAACTACAAAGATATGAACCTCCAACATTAATGTTAAAAGACAAAAATGGTGAGTTAGCTCATAGTAATAAAAGAAATACAGAAATTTTAGCAGAAACATTCAACAAGTTGCTAAATTGCGAAGATCCACCAGAACTGCTTCAAATAAATACAGACACCACTATTAAAACACCATCAGAAAACATAAATCCACCCACAATCCAAGAAGTCTACAAAGCGCTGAGAGAGCTCAAAAACTACAAAGCGAGTGGAGAAGATCAAACATTTGCAGAATTGTGGAAATATGCAGCAGAACCAGTAAAGATTTCATTACACCAATGCATAGTGAACATTTGGATCAAAGAAGAACTGCCAGACCATTGGACTACTGCTATAATACATCCATTACACAAGAAAGGAGAAAAATCAAATCCTGACAACTATCGAGGAATTTCCCTTTTGGATATCACATATAAAATCATGTCACGAATTCTATATAATCGTTGTAAAGATCAATTAGAACTGGAAATAGGGGAATATCAAGGTGGATTTCGGCCATGGCGAAGCTGCCCTGAACAGATAATCACCTCAAAATTAGTAATGGACTACTACAAACGTAGACAAAAACAGCAAGTCACCTTCGTAGACTTCAAAAAAGCTTATGATTGTATACATAGATCTTCATTGCTGAAAATACTAAGGAATTTCGGACTTCATCCCAAATTAATAAAAATTATAAAACTAACTCTAACAAACACCAAATCTAAAGTAAAATTCAGAGGAGAAATATCTGAACCGTTTACGATTAAAACAGGATTAAGGCAAGGAGATGGTTTATCGCCTCTACTTTTCAATTGTGCTTTGGAATATGTAATGAGGGAATGGTACAGGGAAAATCCTAGGAACATAAGAATTGGAACCAAGAAAGATCAAATAGACTTAAATTGCTTGGGATTCGCAGATGACTTAGCGTTACTGGCTAATAATATTCAAGAAGCCAAAAATCAAATAATAAGCCTACAAAATATAGCACAAAAAATTGGACTTCAGATATCATTTGAAAAGACAGAGATAATGGTAGCAAATCCACTTGTAATCAATCACATAACAGTAAATAACAAGAAAGTTAAAATAGTGGAGCAATTTAAATACTTAGGAGAAATTATAACTTACAACTTGGATGAGAAACCTGCATGGCAAGAAAGAACTAATAAAATGATAAAAGCCCAAAAATTAACATGGTCTACATATAAAAGAAAATGTCTATCAATCGCAACAAAATTAAAACATTACAAGACGGTGGTTCAACCAGAGGTGACCTATGGAAGTGAAACTCTTTTTAAAGTTACTCAGAAAAACAGAATCGACAAAATTTTAAAAGTAGAAAGAAGAATAGCTAGAACATGCATAAATAAAAAATATCAGAAAGATGGACAGTGGCGGATAGTACCAAATGAAGTGATATACAGAGAACTGGAGCCCATCACTGATACTATTCGGAAGAAACGGCTTTCTTTCTTTGGTCACATCATGAGGACACCAGAAACCAGGTTATCTAGAAAAATTGTAGTGAAACTTTGGAATATGAAACAACAAGTAGGATGGATTAAGGAAATTAGAGAAGATATGAAAGAATTGGAAATAACCTTGGATGACTTGCAAAACAAAACAACAAAATTAAAAAAACTGAGAGATATAAAAATAAGATTTCAGGCTAAAATAGACAAACGTAATACAGTAAAAAGGGTATTTACAGATGAGGAACGCCTGAGAAGATCAGAGCGAATGAAGAGCTACTGGGCGACTCGGAAAGGAAACTTACTGAAGAAGAGGACCAAGAAATGATTGACTGAAGTGGTCGAATGAGGCCGTAAAAGCAGAAGAAGAAGAAGAATCTGGTCATATCTGCAACAAAGAATTTGTTTTTATTATTCTTGCGACGTATCAGTATGCTATACCAGGGATGTCAAATATGATTATCCGGTGGTCTGCGCCACTTATGAACAAGTGTTTAGATCTCTGAAAGTATGTGCTGTAGCACCTATCTTCTTCTGCGCAAATGAATCACCTAGGACTGCACGGAATCAACATTTTTTTTTTGAACCTAGGTTAATTAGATATGTGTTTCTTCCTTTAATGCATACTGTCATCTTCTAAAATATTGAATACGGCCTACTATTGTTTTAACACTGTACAGATTGTTAAATTTGAACACAAGTAAAACACAAAATTAGATAATGGTATGGCACTTACAATTTGTCATCTTTGTATGCAGAGTTGGGCAAAATAATCACAAAATGTATTTTTATACAAAATTCAAAATCCAATAACTGAATCCTTGAAAATACAAAATTGTGTATTAAAATAAAATTGAAAATACTGAACACTTTCAGTGAAGTATGCTTTCAAAACCATTGATTTTAAAAATCTTAATGGAATGGAAACCGATTTTGCTGGAAGTACAGTGAGTTTCTTTTGCTGGAGCGGGACCGGCGGCCAGGTGCCGGGCACGCGCGCCTTTCGCCAGCGAACTGAGCTCGGGCCGCGTGTTGCGCGAGGCGGAGGCGAGCTAACCAGGGTCATTGAAGTCAAACTTTCATCAATGAGGGTGTGTAGTGTCAGAATCTGGATGACCTCACGTCACCAGTTAAAGGTTAAAACTTATCTTTTCACAGAAGATATTAAAAATGTTCTCCTTCAGCTGACAGACAGACATCGTTACATTATGTCGTTACTCTTGCACGCCCCCCCCCCTTCTGCGTGTTTACTGTAATTAATCAAAGCACAGACCTAAGCCCGTTTGTTAATTTAACATTCAAAGTGTACAGATCAATTACCCGCACTCTAGTGGAGCTGGAGAGCAATATACGGCAGCAGATATCCCTCACAACAGAAGGGAATTACAACATGTAAATGCTAATTTATTTACACGGTACAACGCCTGTCTGTCAGTTGAAGGAGAACATTCTCAGCTTCTCCTGTGGATAGGTAAATTCTTTAGTCATGATTTGCTGGTGAATTTACCATTAATTAATGTACTTGGTTAATGGTTTCCACCCGCGCACAATCCGCGGTGCGAGCTCGGTCGGCTGGCGGAAGGCGTGCATGCCCGACAGCCGGTTGCCCCTCCCGCTCCAGCAAAGAATCACCCTGTATTATTCATTTCCAGATTTATTCTAGAATACAATTTTGTATTTTCAAAGATTCAGTTATTGTATTTTGAATTTTGTATCGAAAATCCATTTTGTGAATATTTTGCCTGACTTGGTTTGTATGTTCATCACAACTTACCTATACAATTCTGGAAGCCAAGATATCCAATCATCACCGGAGATACTGGCAATGTTAGGATATTCAAACAGTGAGATGAACGAAACAATTCGCCCTTTTGAATTCTCTTGGACCAACGATATGTGTGCTGCCTCACTGGTAAAATATTTCAACTTATATTAACATACGATAACAGCAAGATTACAAGACATAGAGATCATATTTCTTGTTTAATATTAACCTTCAGTTGGTCAACAGATTAATAGGATCTAAATGAATACCAATTGGCATTTTATAAAGAAAGAAACAAGGAAATCATTTTTGTATTTTTAGATTTGGAAAAGGCCTTTGATACAGTTAAGAGAAAACATGTATGGGAGTGCCTACTGGAAAGGAATGTATCGAAATCATTGATTAATAAGATAAAAATGTTGTATCATGAGAATAAAAGCAGTGTACAAGTCGGAAGTGGTGACTCTGAAACATTCTATACAAAAAAAGGCCTCAAGCGAGGAAGTGCATTATCACCATTATTATTTATTATACTGATGGATGAAATTATTAAACGTGTAAAACAGAGTATCAGTAATGATGAAGTGAATGCTTTGGTATTTGCAGATGATGTGGTGATTTGGGGAAAGGGAGAAAAGGAAGTACAAAAGAGACTGGACATTTGGAATGAAAATTTGAAGGAGTTTGGAATGGTAATTAGTAAAAAGAAAACTGTAGTCATGTACTGTCGAAAAGAGAAAAAGAAAAGTCAAGTGAACATAGATGGGGTACGGTTAGAGAATGTAGAACAGTTTACATATCTAGGTAGCTCTATAAATGGAAGTAAAGACATCAACATTGAAATTAATAACAGACTAAGTAAAGGTACAACATTTTATCACCAAGTCAGAGAACTTTTATGGGATGACAAAGTACCCAAGGGAATGAAATTTTTATTTAAACCAAATCTACTTGTTAATTGTCACTTTAACTCAGAGAGTCATATCATGACGTACAGAATAATGGGAAATACATTGAATACATAAATTTACAATATGGCGTTATATAAATAAACCAAATGTTCATACGGCATTTAATAGCTTCCTAAATCTTTTCAAAAATTTAATAATGCATTTGCAGTAGTTGTCTTCATTCCAAAAATCACTGGGCAACTTTTCTGATGGAGATTGCACAAGGTTCTTTCTTGATCATACAGAGTATAATGTGGGCAACAGTGTTCTTCATTTTTGACAGTTCTCCTTGGGAGACACCTTTGAGCTACATGAATATGGCATGTTCCGTACGTACAACACAGAAAAAATACTTTTTATTTTCCTATCGAGCCCTTACTGTCTGTAAGAGACTGATAAGTGTTTTAGTAAGTTAAAAAAAAAAACAAGAACATGAAACTCACAGCATGGATTCAGAACGGAAAAATCTACAGACAGCAATATATGGATGTACTATAGTAGTAGTACACCTAGTGAATACGACAGGCTCTCCTAGGCTTTAACAAGATTTATAGCTTAGGAAGCCATCTCCTGTACTTGTATGCTTAAATCACATGCACCTCTGTTCTGAATCTCATCCGACGCTTTCCTATTCCACATTGCCCTGATGATATTAAAATATTTTGCTAGTTGACCTGCCTTCCCCCATTCCCTCTTTAGTAATTTTATTAAAGTGTGATACTCGTTTACATTTTCTATTCCGTTTAGATCTGATTTGCCTACAAACTTTGCTCTTATCGTTTTAACCTCTTTGCATTCCCTGATCAGGTGTGCTGCACCCATAACCTTCCCACAAAACAGGCAAAGGTCCTCATTTCCTACTGCCCTCAACGCTTTGTTCTTATACACCCCCATTAACCACCAAATTATCCCTCTCATTTCTCTTTTCATTAAACATTGAGGCTTCATGCTCATAAAGTTCATAATTTCGCAGAACTCTGTTAAGGTTCTCCTGTTGGTGCACTCTTCTCTTAGCACCTAAAACTCTACGTCATTAACCCTTCTGCACACTTTTTTACACACCCTACCTTCCTCTCCTCGTAAGTCCCTATCCCATAGATAACCCATTCCTAATCTTTCCAGTACACTTCTTACCCCGTCCACCCAGTAGCCCTCTTGCTCATGCTTCATTTGATGCAGGTAGTCTACCTTTAGCATTTCTCCCCCTCCACCTACTTTCAAACGAATCCAAGACTTTATGACCCTTGTGTTGTCGAATGCTTACATCCTCACACAACATTCTCGCTCCTCGATTCACCGTGCAACTAGGTAGACCCAAAATTATCTTGGCTTACAATACTGTCCAGGGTTGCCGTTTCTTCCTCTAAACCCCATACTTCTACTCCATAAAGTGCTCTTGAAATGATGAGTGCGTTAAACACATTCTTATACACTTTGTAGTCAAGATTCGGTAACTTACGCTCTAACACTTTAACACTCACCAATGCCGCTAGCCCTTTCGATTTTGCCCTTTTAATTTGTTCAGTCCATTTTCCATTACTCGCCATTATCGTCTCTAGATACTCAAGTTTTTTCACTGTCTCTAACTTTGACCCATACATGACCCACTTTTCATTCTTAGCCAGTTTAACTCACTTTTTGCAAACCATTACTTTGGTCCTACGCGGGTTAATTTTTAAGTTCTAGTCCTCACAGTATTTTACAATCTCGTCAATACTATGTTGCATATTACGGGGTGTTAGAGCGAGCAGAAGGATGTCATCAGCAAAAGCTAGGCCCAGGATATCATAATTGTCCAAGCAAGGGTTGGACCTTTGCTCAAAGCCCTTTGAATCGAAAATATCATTGATAAATAGCAAAAAAAAGCACCGGGGATAATTTGCATCCCTGTTTTAATCCTATATTAGACTTTATCTCTCCTACAATTAAATCCTCTTTAGTTTTAATTGCACATTTCACTTCGGAATACATATTCTCAATTGCTCTTATCATTTTATGTGACACCCCGATTTTTCCCAGTTTAGCCATGACAGCTCCCCTGCTCACTGAATCAAACGCCTTCTCCAAATCAATAGCTGTGATATACAGCTTACCCCTTTTCCTCCTCATGTACTTGTCCATCACCGTTTTCACCACCATTATATTGTCACTGGTCCTCATCTCTTTTCTGAACCCTGTCTGTAGTCTCGAGAACACCGAACAGCCTTCTGCCCATGCTATTAAACGCTTGGATATGACCCCGGAGTATATTTTGCTCAAATTGTCAAGCAAAGTTATGCCTCTATACTTGCTTGGGTCTAGCTTGTCCCCACGCTTCTTATATATTGGACAAATTATCCCCTCCTGCCACGCCCTCGGAAATCTACCTCCTTCAAAAATCTTGTTAAAGATTTTTACCAAGCTTTCCATCATGAACCCATTCTTACTCAACTCTTGCCAAAATTCATTTGTTATCCCCGAAATAGCACCTGACTTTCCTCCTTTACTTTTTGCCATTACTTCCCTAACTTCATCTATTGATATGACTTGGTCCAGCATAGGCAGAACGACATCCAGCCCCCTCGGGACGCCAAACCCATCTCCCTTTCTCCAATTATCTTCAGCATTCAACAGATGTTCATAATATGTAATCCATACTTCATCACTAATAGAATTCCCACCACCACTTCTGTGCCCCCTACAGTAAGAATTTATACTGCTCCACACTTTCCTACAGTAGTTAGCTTTAGAATCCTTGTTAAGTGCTGTTGCTTCCTTACCCTGCCACTCATTTTTCGTTTTGTTGAGCAGTTCCCTATATTCTTTCCTTAGACGACAAAATTCTACTCTCATCGTATCTCCCCCTGTGGGTGGGGGTTTAGAATACACCCACGGTATCCCCTGCCTGTCGTGCGAGGCGACTAAAAGGGGCGACCTTGGCTATTCTTTTAGGTTTCCGGCTAGTCTTGCGAATTGGACCTCCCGTGGGTGGGAGGGATGGAATACACTCACAGGTATACCCTGCCAGTCGTAGAAGGAGACGAAAAGGGTTTCTTGGTCCAGGCCCCCTTTACGGGTTTGACAACCAGCTCTAAACGCCCCACTTTGTGCGATATAACTCTCATTAGGTTATATCGCACACCTTTTTCCGTTCATGTTTTTGAGGTCTGGCACTCAAAATTATATGTGCGTGCTGTCAGGGGAAGGGCCACCTAAGTGTGCGACTACGCTCGAGAGCCTGTTCGGTCTGGCCACACCGACAGGTGGGAGCGCCATGTACCCTGCAGTAGTATCCGCCTGACAACGCAGGTCCCCGCACAGCTGCATGCCTGTGCTGGAAAACTCTCTAGTATATGCCAAGGGGTACATGCCTGTATGGCATGTCAAACATCGGACCCCCGGGCAATGCCTTCCAAGCTAGGCGGGCCTTGCCTTGGCTGGGTAGCGCCTACAGAGACAGCCCGTGATTGGAGTCGGTGGCATTCAGGGAGGATGAAATGGCCATGGGACAGAAAAGGAATATCTCCCACCAGGGTGGTCCGCCACCCAAGTCTTTAACTTTTTCCTTCTCCTTCTATAATTTGTTTACCATTTTGATTAAAGACTTTAGCTTTAACTGTTAGCTTGCTAGGTGGATTTTTGATTCCCTACGGGGATCAACCCCCTGAGAACAGTCTGTTCGTGAGAATCTGGGTGCTAACACTCCCAAGTTTCTGGTCGCAACCAGAACGGATGGGGGTGATTTCAAGATGGTAAAGTCTATTTTGTTTTCTCGCCACATAGAAGGGGTCTATGGTGAGCTTGAGAAGGTACAAAAGATGAGAAACGGTAGCTTGATGCTCAAGATTAGGACTGGTGAGCAGGTTGAACAACTTCTGAAATGTGACCACTTTGGCGAGATCCCTGTCAAAGTGGAAAAGCACACGTCTCTGAATCTGGTCCGAGGAGTTATTTTCCACCGGGACCTGATTCTGAACACTGACGAGGAGCTCAAGGAGGATATGCAGCACCGTCACGTGACTGATGTCCGACGCATTACGCGCAAGGTCAATGGTCAAATCGTGGATACTGGTGCTTTCATTATTTCCTTTGAGCTTTCGGTGCTCCCGGAGAAAGTCAAGGTTACAAGTTACCGTTGTGACGTACGGCCTAATATCCCTCCACCAATGAGGTGTTATAAAGTGCCAGAAGTTCGGGCATATGTTATCCTGATGCTCAAGCCCTCAAATCGGCAGCACATGCGGTAAGGTACCCCACGAAGCGGAAGAGTGCACCACACCATATCAGTGCACTAATTGCCCTGGATTTCATTCTCCTCGGGACAGGAACTGCCCTGTCTTCCTGAGTGAGAAGAAAATCCAGGAGATCAAAACCCTGGATGGTCTCACCTACCAGGAGGCCCACAAGAAGTACCATACCACGATTTCGCCTTCTCCAAAGATTGATTATAGAGCTATAATACCCAATTTGGTTCCGGCTACCTCATCTTTTGTCTCAGCTGTGAAACCTTCTAATGTACCAACGCCATCTACATCTGTATCTACACTCCAGAATCGGAAAGAGAGCCCGAAGGTGACTTCAACCCCACCTTCGGCCCCAAAGAAGGCTGTGCGAGCGAAGGCTGCTCCGCCCGCACAGCAGGGGAGGAAGTTGAAGACTTACTCCCCACTCGGGACCGACTTCCTCCCCACCCAAACGGTCGGCGAAAGCCGCGCCGAAGCCGGCGGAGGCGGCATCGTCGACCAGGGTCAGGAATTCGGCTCCTGACCCGTCTATATATCTTAAAGAGGCGGGGAAGAAAGGACCCTGCACTACGCATTCCCTTTCTCCAAAAAAGGGGAAGCCATCCGCCCCACCACCTGCGGATGCTTCTGTGCCTGGGGACGTTTCGGTCCCCAGATCTGCGCGCTCCCCACGGAGATCCCCCGCCGCCGAACTGCGTCTAGGAAATCTTCCACCGAGTCGATTCACTCCATGCCCTCGCCTGAGGACATGGAGATTATAGTCGACGTAGTGGCTGATGATCCTCCAGAGGATAAGTTGTAGCTTGCTGCTCCAACTTATATCTAGTTTATAAGTTCACACAATGGCACTGTTACAGTGGAATTGTAACAGTTATGACAGGCATTTGACAGAGCTCCGTCAGCTTATTGCACAATACGCAGCGAGTATAGTATGCCTACAGGAAACAAACCTCAGACCTGATCACAGGACTGTTCTGAGAGGTTTCCGACTATACTCTAAAGAGCGACAAGACGCCGCCCGGCCTACCGGGGGCGTTTGTACTTTTGTTCGCTCTGACTGCTATAGTGAGGAGTTTCCACTCGCCACTCCTCTGGAAGCTATTGCAGTTCACGTGTCCTTGCCTGCTATGACAACTGTTTGTAATGTGTACCTTCCACCGAACCAGCCCCTTGATATTAATGACGTCTTTGATCTTGTTGCTCAACTTCCAGTCCCTTTCCTACTCGTGGGTGATTTCAACTCTCATCACCCCCAATGGGGATCACCATCTTCCTGCCCCAGAGGAAGGGACGTGGAGGGCTTAATTCAAGGGTTGGATTTATCTCTATTAAATACAGGGGAAGCTACACATTTTAGCTTAGCGCATGGCACATACTGACACATTGACTTGAGTGTGTGTAGCCGTGCGCTGGTCCCCCTATTTGGTTGGTATGTACACGACGACCTCTGTGACAGTGACCATTTCCCGATCGTTCTTACACTTCTGAACCAGACGCCCGTGGAGTTCCCCAGTCATTGGGTGCTTAAGCGGGCAAATTAGCCCTCGTTTCAAGAACGAGCTGTGTTCATTGATCTTGGTTGCCGGAGCGTCGATGACGAGGTACAGCACATCACCGATGTGCTTCTTGCTGCCGCCGAAGAGTCCATTCCATCCTTTTCTGGGACTCCTCGTCGCAAACTCGTCCCTTGGTGGACAGAGGATATTGCAGCGGCAATAAGAGACCGTCATCGAGCTCATAAGCACTACCGTCGGCGTCCAACCATGGCCAATTTGGTGGCGTTTAAGAAATTTCGTGCCAAGGCACGGATTTTTATTCGCCAGAGTAAGAAACAATCCTGGGAACGGTATGTGTCTTCTATTACGGCACATACCCCCTCCTCCCAAGTGTGGACTAAACTAAGACGCATTTCGGGAATTCAGACATCTTCTACTGTACGGGGAATTTCCATTGGTAATGAATTGGTTACAGATCCTTATCGCGTTGCAAACCATCTCGCCTCGTATTTTGCGGATATATCCAGTTCCGATAACTATGACCCTGCCTTTGTGGCCTTGAAGCGCGAAGAGGAACGTTTCCAGCTTAGTTTTGCTTCCCGCGCTTCGGAGGAGTACAACGTGCCCTTTACGGAGTGGGAACTCCGCGGAGCGCTGGCGCTCTGCAGGGACACGTCTCCCGGCCCGGATAATATTCACAACCAGATGCTTAAGCACCTTAACGATGAGAGCATTCGTTATTTGCTCAGGGTGTTTAACCGAATCTGGTTGCAAGGTGTGTTTCCAGCGCAATGGCAGGAAGGTATCATTATACCTATCCTGAAGTCCGATAAGGATCCCAATTTGACAGGGAGTTACAGACCTATTTGTCTCACTAACGGTCTGTGCAAGCTCTTTGAGAGGATGGTCAATCGGCGCCTGGTGTGGGTCCTGGAGAAACGGGGACTCCTGTCTGAATACCAGTGTGGTTTCAGGGCGTCTCGGTGTACCAACGACCATCTGGTACGCCTGGAGACCGCCATACAGGATGCTTTTCTCCGGAGACAGCACCTAGTCGCTGTTTTCTTTGACCTCGAGAAGGCCTATGACACCACTTGGCGTTACGGCACCCTCTCTACCCTGCATCAAAGGAAATTCCGAGGTAACTTGCCGGTTTTTATTGCGAATTTTCTGTCCCTTCGCCTGTTCCGTGTCCGAATAGGGGGACATATTCGCAATATCATATACAGGAAAACGGAGTCCCACAGGGATCGGTGCTTAGCGTAACATTATTTGCGATTGCCATAAACGGTATAGTCGCTGCTGCTGGTCCAGCAGTGATACCGTCGCTATATGTAGATGACTTCGCTCTACATTATAGTGTGCAAAATATGGCAGTCGCTGAACGACAGCTACAACAAGCTATTCGGAGAGTGGAACGCTGGACACTAGAGCATGGCTTTCGATTCTCAACCGCTAAGTCGTCGGTTGTCCATTTCTGCCGAAAGCGCACTCTCCATCCTGATCCAGAGCTTTATCTGGGCAATGTAGCTTTGCCTGTTGTTGCTGCGTACCGGTTCCTTGGGCTCCTTTTCGATCAGAATTTAACGTGGGAGCCACACATGCGGTGTTTGAAAACTGCCTGTGCTAAGAAACTCAACATGTTGCGGTATCTTAGCGGCACATCATGGGGGGCGGACCGCGCGGTGCTCCTACGCTTTTATAAGGCACTGATTTTAACTAGATTAGATTATGGCAGTGTAGCATAAGGTTCGGCCCGTAAGTCAGTGCTTGTTAAACTGGACAGTGTCCACCACGGCGGTGTGAGGCTGGCGACGGGTGCCTTTCGGACGATCCCAGTCGTCAGCTTACTCGCCGAGGCTGGCGTACCTCCTTTACACCTGAGGCGCCAACAAGTACTGCTGACCTATGCTGCAACTATTCGACAGATGCCCCTTCATCCAAGCTATCCATGTTTGTTTTCCAATCCGAATCGCCGGCTGTATGATGCGCTCGCCCGAGCCACTCGGCCGGCGGGGATTCGCTTGGATGACTTATACCATCAGTTCCGATTTCCTTCTGTCTCCTGTATCGTCCGAGTACCTAGCAAGGCCCCTCCGTGGATGGTCTCTCGCCCTGATATCATCCTGGATCTGCACACCGGCCCCAAGTCGGACACTGACTCCTCCGTCCATCGGAGGCTGTTCCAGTTCAAGGGTAAACGAGAAAGTAGGCTGTGCATTTGTGGTCGAGGATCGTTGGTTTCTCTTTTCACTTCCCGATGCCTGTGGCATGTACACAGCGGAGCTCTATACCATCTTAGAGGCTCTGCGGTACACGTTATCAGACGATCACCAGCACTTTCTTGTGTGTACTGACTCTCTGAGTGCGCTGCAAGCGATCGATGTGTGTTTCCCGAAGCACCCGTTGGTCCAGCGTGTGCACGACCTGCTCGTCAGTTCGCGTAACGATGGGGCCGGGGTGTCCTTTGTGTGGCTTCCTAGCCACATGGGTATTGCGGGAAACGAGCTTGCTGATCAGGCGGCGAGAGAGGCAGTCGCACTGCCCTCGCTACCGTATAAGGTGCCTGCTAGTGATGTGCGCTCTCAGTTGCGGCATTCGATCCTGTCGCATTGGGAGGAAGCATGGCGTGCCACGCCTCCAGCCAACAAACTGAGAGGCATCAAGGAGACAACGAAGGTGTGGAAATCTTCCTCCCGATCTCTACGGAAGGAAGCTGTGGTACTCTGTCGACTCCGGATCGGCCATGGGATTGCTATGCACTCCCACTTGCTGAAGAGAGAAGATCCCCCTGTGTGTCCTTGCGGTGCCCACCTAACCGTGGCACACATTCTCTTGGAGTGTGTGGATCTGGCCCATCTGCGCAGGACTCTTAAACTGCCTAATACCCTCTCCCTTATTCTCCGTGATGACGGGCCGTCAGCTGGCCTTGTCATCTGGTTCATGAGGGAGAGTGGTTACTTTTTAAGTTTTAATGTGTAGTTACGACTTTTAATTCAGGTTAAATCTGTTTTATGTTTTTTATTGTGTTCATCTATTTTATTGTTCACTAGGCCTTATTTGTTTTCTCCTTTTTTACCATCCGCCTTTTATTCTTTTTATTCAAATAAGGCATAATTTTTAGGGCTCACTGTCTGTTTTATAAACACCATTTTCGTTTCATCCATGGCAGTGAGTTGTTTTTATCTACATCCTTTCATTTCACGCCATTTCATTTCATTAGGGGCCGATGACCTCGATGTTAGGCCCCTTAAAACAACAATTATCATCATCATCATCTCATCATATCATCCCCTCCTCTCTTGTATAACTTCAGTGCCCTCATAACTTCGGTTTTCTTCCTTCTACAAGATTCATCGTACCATCCTTTAATTCTCCCTACCTTTCTCCCAGCCTTCACGCACATTTTCCGCCCGGCCATCATAATTGCATTCTCAATCAGATGTATTACCCCTTCAATTTGATCATTACTGATCATTAAACTTATCCCTACCTTCATCAGCTCAAAATTTTCTCCTTGGAAGTAGTTCTGGAACTCTCTGCAGTTTTCCTCACTCCATCTGAATCTATTTACCTTTCTCTCTTTAGCTTTAATTTGTGGATTCCCTTTTGATTTTGTCACCGCTCCCTGCATGTTGACGACAATTGGTAGGTGGTGTGATTCCCCCCATTCTTCAACAGTGAACCTCTTAATTAGGGCTAGTGCTCCTCTGGAACATATTGCTAAGTCTATTACACTTCTTCCATTCTCTGTTATATATGTTAAGTTACCTCCTTCATCCCCCACACAGACACCATTTAGTATATATAACTCTTCTGCACCACATAGTTCCAAAATCTTTCCTCCGTTCTTGTTGCACTCCCTGTCTTTGCAGTGCCTATCCCCACATGAGGCCTCGGCAACCCCCTTGCTGTAAAGAGGCTTTCTGTCTGCAATCCTCGCATTGAAGTCCCCTAAAAGCACAATCTCTGTCTCTTCATATATATTTTGAATTCTGTTTATTTCAATTGCTAATTCATCGAAGAAGCTTTCTCTTGTATACGGGGAATTCTCGGGAGGGTTGTAGACAAAACTAAAACATACCATTCCTTTCCCCTGCCCCCTGATATCTGTTTTCACCCACACTAATTCTTCCAGTTCTGAACTAATAAATTCTGATAATTCGCTCACCTGTTCTTTAATTAAAACAACAATCCCCCCCCGGCAACCTACCGGTCCTAGCTTTTCTAATCTTAGGTTTTGTATATACATTGAAATGGAAAATTCTCCAAATAATCTAGATATACATTGAAGCCATCTATTTTAACCTCGCACCCTGCAGGGAGCCAACTCTCAACAAATCCTACAATCTGCATCTCTTCTATTATGGTCAAAACTACATCGTTCCCTCTCTTATTTAAAAAACCCTCTATATTTACGCTAGCAATATTCCAGTTTAGTTATTTTTTACCCCTACCCTCTTCACTGGCGGTGGCTTTGCTTCTAGTAACTCTAGCTTTCTCTACCTCAAGTATACTACCAGCCGGAGAAGAAATTACCTCCTTCTCCACATGGGACTGCTCTACCAAAGTTTTCTTGCCCCAAAGTTCCTTTAAACTAGTAATGAATGAAATTAATGTTATATAAACAATATTTCATACCAATTGTAACATATGGACTGGAAACACTGGTAACGAATAAAAGGCAAAATAGTAAGATACAAGCAGTAGAAATGAAATTATTAAGAACTTCAGCTAAAAAGACTAGAAGGGATAGAATTCAAAATATTAAAATCAGAGAAGAGTTAAATATGGAACCGTTAAATCAGAAGATACAGAAAGCAAGGTTACGTTGGTTCAGACACGTAAAAAGAATGGATAAAGAAAGAGTAGCAAGAAGGGAATTAGAAAGAGAAGTCAAGGGAAAGAGACCAGTTGGAAGACCGAGAAGAAGGTGGTTGGGGAAGTGATTGGGGGTGAAGGATGGGGAAACAGGAATAAGGAAGGAGAGAGATTGTTGGAACTGTGCAAGATAAATGGGCTAATGGTTGGAAACACATGGTACAAGAAGAGAGAGAGCCATAAAATTACTTGGTACAGCAGGGATTTGACTAGGAAATCAGTGGTGGACTATATTCTATGCGGGAAGGAGACAAAGAAGAGTATCACGGATATAAGGGTAATACCTTCAGAAGCCCTGGACAGTGACCACCGTCTGCTGGTCGCCAAGGTGAGAGGACTGAAGGAAAAGAGGAGAACTGAGAACCAAGAAAGAAGAATAAGGACATGGAAGCTGAAGGAGGATGGAAATAAGGAGAAGTTCCAGATATTAGTGAGGAACAAATTACCGAAGGATGATCCGAAAACAGGTGAAGAAGAATGGAATAGGTTCAAGGACGTGTTGGTAGAAGCAGCGGAAGTCGTGTGTGGCAGAACTAGTGGAAAGAAAAGGTGGAAGGAAACACCATGGTGGAACCCCAGAACTAAGGAAGCAGTGAAAAAGAAAAATGAAGCATTCAGGAAATGGTTCCAACAGAGGACAGACAGAACAAGAGAAGAATACCAAGAGCGGAAGAAAGAAGCAGGAGAAGTAGTGAAGGAAGAGAAAAAGAAATGGCTGGAGAAATGGACGGAAATGATGGAGGAGGACTGTGATGGCAGTAAGAAAGTGTTGTATGGAATGATAAAGGCAAAGAGAAGGGATACAGGGGAAAATGTCAGAATGGTGGACAGGAATGGAAAGGAGGTCGAAAATATGGAAGAAGTAAAGGTTATCTGGAGAGAATACTTCAAGGAACTCCTAAATCCAACTAAAACCAGCATAGTGGACATTGTGGAGGAAGAAACAGACAGTGACCAAGACATTTCAGAGAAGGAATTGACATGGAAAGAAGTGGAGGAAGCATTAAAGAAGATGAAAGGCGGAAAGGCACCGGGAATAGACGAAGCGAGTGTGGAGATGGTGAGAGCAGCAGGGGTGATAGGAACACAGTGGCTCTTTCGAGTAATGAAAGTGATATGGAGGGAGAAGAAAATACCAGAGGACTGGAAAAGAGGGATAATAATACCCATATTTAAAAAGGGAAGTAGGAAGGAATGCAAGAACTACAGGGGAATTACACTCATGTGCCACTGCACCAAAATATTTGAGAAGGTACTGGAGAGAAGAATTCGGACAGAAGTTGAAGATGGGCTGAGGGAAGAACAGTATGGATTCAGGCCAGGAAGGTCAACAGTTGACCTCATCTTTGTAGTAAGACAGCTACAAGAACACCATTATGAATATGGGAAAGATCTGGTGATGACCTTCTTGGATGTTGAGAAAGCATATGATAGTATTAATAGAAACAAGGTATCGGAAGCAATGAGAGCAAAAGCAGTGAACAAGGAGACAGTGGCAAGAGTGAAAGCAATGTACGAGGGAAGCAAAAGCTGTGTAAAAGTGGGAAGAGAGAGAACGGAATGGTTTCAACTGGAGAGTGGTCTGAAACAGGGAAGTGCCCTCTCACCCCTGTTATTTATAGTGGTGATGGATGAAATCATACAAAAAGTGGTAAATAGCATTGGGGAAAGGAAAATGAAGGCAATGTTGTTTGCTGATGACCTTCTGGTATGGGGAGAGGATGAGGAAGAAGTACAAGAGCAATTAGATGAGTGGGAGAAGGTAGTGTTATCATATGGGATGAAGTTCTCAGCACAAAAGAGTGAAGTGGTCATCACAACGAGGAAGAAGAACAGACTGGATATGGGCATAACACTTGGAGGACAGCAGTTGCAGAAAGTAGAATGCTTCAAGTACTTGGGAAGCATAATTGAAGAAAAGGGAGGCAATAGGATGGAAATAAATGAGAGGGGAAGGTGCACAGATGGATTTTTCAAGAGTGTTAGGGGGATGATATGGAATAAAGATGTACCACAAAAATGTAAAGGAATCATCTACAAGACCTACTTTGTGCCAATTTTGACATATGGTTCAGAAACATGGGTGATGAAGGAAAGGGACAAGAATAAAATACGAGCAGTGGAGATGAAGTTCCAGAGGAGTAGGGTAGGAGTGACAAGAATGGACAGAGTAAGGAATGAGAGAGTCAGGGAGATGGTAAGAGAGGAACCATTGCAAAATAGAATAGAGCGATCTAGGCTACAATGATATGGACATGTGAGGAGGATGGAAGAGGAGAGGATACCGAAGAAGATGTTTGGAATGGAAATGACGGGAAGGAGGCCAAGGGGAAGACCAAGGGACAGATGGACAAAAGGAGTTAAGAAGAGTGTGGAGGAAAGAGGAGTGTGCTGGGACACAGTAAATGACGAGAGATGGTGGATGGACAGGAAACGATGGAGAGGCTTATGTTCCAAGCAGACCCGACCAGCGGTTGGAAACTGCTCAAGATGATGATGATGGAGAAGCTGGATTGAATGTGGCAGAAGTGATGGAACAGGAAAAATGGAAGGACCGAAAGGAGTGGAGGAGGCTCGTAAACCACACCCGGGTGACTGGAGTGGGACTTTGATGATGATGATGATGATTACACCTTAGCCAATAATAATTAAATTAATATAAACTAATTCATTAATAAAATGTACCAGTTTCGGCCTTCTTCAGTGGTGTTGTTAAAAAGAAACTAATGTATTTACAAGCAAATCTTTTCTTTTTAATATTTCACTTGCGTTTTCTATGAAAAATCTTATAAAATAGTTAAAAACAGATCTGCAACTAATGTGGGCTCAATACCATTTATATATATACTAGCAACCTGCCCCAACTACGCCCAGGAAAAGTTATGAATGCATTATGTGATAAGCACTTTCTTTTCGATGTCAATGAACTACAACCTATATCCATTTTACATCTTGGCATGATAGCTTGCCACGGTGGGTGAGTGGTCAATGTGCCGGTCTACTAACCCCAAGCTTGCAGGTTCGCTCCTTGCCGTGGTAAGTGATTTTTCAAAGGCGGCAAAAATTACGACACCATGTCATACGATGTTGGCATGTCAAAGAACCCATTTGAATTCAGTAGGCCGTGTTCATAATGGCAAAATTAATCTCGGGAGTTTCCGCCAACACAAAGTTCCTCATTTCTGTACCAGAAAGCGCTATAGTGTTCAAGGAGCTTAGATTTCTAACCTCCTTGACTTTCATAGTGCTTCAAGGAACAACGAAATTCGACATGCAAGCTACCCTTTGGGTGTCAAATAACAAAGCTTGAACCCAGCACCCGAGGCCATACGATATTATTATTATTATTATTATATTGGCATAATGGGTTAAAATCACTGACTTGACTATTAATAATTATATTATCATGGAGATGCTTGTGCAATGAATTCTTGTCAGGCATAATTTAAGAATGGTGAGGTGCATGAAACACAAATCCCCCTTCCGTCCAATCTTTACCTGACTGTGTATTTTGCAGAACGAAAAGTTCACAGGCGAAATGAAGAAAAGCCGAGTTGCACTTCCAGGGAAACTCCAAACACAACCACTCTTCTCTGAAGCCTTAACTCAACACGACTCGACAGTTTGCTGCTTATAAACCGCACTCGTAGAGATAATTCATTTTTGCAAAATTATTTTTATTAACATGAAATTAATACCCACATTTGTTACAGATCTGTTTTTAACTATTTTATAAGATTTTTCATAGAAAAGGAAGGAAGCTTGTAGTTTAACGTGACCGTTAATCTTGAGATCGTGAGCCATGGGACCTCCTTTTAACGTGGAATTCGAACCACAGGACATGGCATTTCACATCGAAAATCTCACATGCATTGACCGGGAATCGAACCCGGTCCACCTTGATGAGAGACCAACAGCTTGACTGCTGTGCCACCACGCCCATATTTTTCATAGAAACCCCAAGTGAAATAGGCCTATTAACAAAATACAGTTTCGGTGGCATAGTCGGTAACATGCTGAACTGCTATGCCCAAGATCGCAGGTTCAAACCCGGCCGAAGACACGGATTTTGAAGAGGGTTAAAATCCTTCGATATGCCCTCCTTCGGAGGGGAAGTAAAGCCGACGGGCCCATGTCATAGATATATGGCATGTAAAAGAATGTACCGCTACAATCGGTAGTGTGTAGCTTCATTTGTAGGTTATTTGGTTAGAAACGCTCTATCAAGTTCCAACCTTCGTCGCTAGGTGTCAGTGACAGTGGCATCTCTGGTAAACAAAGTTGGAACTACTTTAAATTCAACTTGATGGTGAGCCTTCGGGTGTTTCAATTAAAATATACCACGCTATGGCCATTGGCTGCAAATATAAATAAAAATATTAACAAAAAAAGCTTTGCTTGTAATAATTACATTTGTTTCTTTATAATACCACTGAAGAAGGCCATGATATGGCCAAAACTGGTTCATTTCATTAATTAATTTATATTTATGTTCGATGATGTAGAAATGGAAATATTATACAGTATGTCAGAAAACTGTATCATAATAAGGGTCATTATAACACTGTTTTTCATTATGAAACAGTTTCTCCAGCCAATCAGAGCTCAATAAACAGTTGTGTGACCAATTAGGTAAGGATAGCATCGCACCTGGGCTGACTTTCACGGCCTCCAATTTTAAATTTCACTGCGTGGCTAGTGTCATAGTGGGGTATTTGAGGAGGCCATGGTCAATTACAAGGTATTCTCTGCATCCCATGCACTCTGTTTAGTACATAAAACTGGCAAAATCTCAATAGATATTTATGAATATTTATGTTCGAATATAGAAGAGTTAAAATTATCGTCGAACATAAACAATCGTATGCAACTTGCCTATAATGGTAATTAAGACACTTGTATGGAAATTATAAAACTCGCTTCGCTCGTTTTATAAACATACTCGTGTCTTAATTGTCATTATAGGCTCGTTGCATATGTACTATTATTTAATTATTGACTATGGTGTAATAAATTTATGAACTTAAATACCAACTGGTATTCATTTAGATTAAATCGTCAATAAGGAAAGCTATTACAGTCCAACCACTGAGTGTCCGGCTTTGACGTTTAGCGATGGTGGGAGAAGAGGAGTAAAGAGAACAATATAGCCAACTTACGGCAGTGAGAAGCTGTCAATGGAACCTTGAAACTTGCCATCATTTTAATTCTTCTCTAGCGCCTTCACTATGTAACGTGGAAGTCCCACACCCTATTTGCAATTTTATGCATCATTTTGTTATTCAGACATTTTGCGGTTACAAAACCTAAATTCTTCGATCGCAGTGGAATTCCGCCTATGTTGGCGAAGTCGCTTACTACCATGAAGAATGTTGTCACCTGCACCAATTAGCAGTTTTCCCGGTAAGACGTTCTTTAAATTTAGCTCGATGTTGCCAAGGCTCTCTTCTGTTGCTCTTTGTGTTAGTGCAGGTTTGTTGTTTTATTGTCTTGTGTGTGCACACTTACCAGTTAACTGTGTGTAATTATATTACTTTAGTAATATGGTCAGTGGTTCGTCAGAATTCATTTAAAAACATGTGAAATATTTCATGTAGTCCACGTTGTTTTATATTTCGCGGTACAGAACCGGCAACGCTGTCTCCCTCCCTCATGAGAAATATCAGAGCCAGACACTCGACGGCTGTACTGTAAGTATGATTAAGTTCATACCATTACACTTTAATAGGAGCCCAGTGAGTGCTCAGTTATGATCTACTGTATTCTGAAAGAAAGAGGTTAATGAAGTGATGAAACCAGTGCTTTCTTTTTTTTTTTTTTTTTTTCAGGGTGAAAACTGAAAACTATTTAAGAAAAAATATTGGTACATTTGTATCTAGTCCGGCAAATATTACTTCCGACTTGAAAGTCATTGATCAGCTGGTGTCAATGCGCTGTTCACAACAGCTGGAGGAGATTTCGAGTAATCCTCGATTTAAATCGATCTCTTGAATCAGTTTATTTTGGTCGGCAACCCGGCACTCCGTTCTTGAAAGCACGCAGGCTAGTGTTTGGAGGCGGGGTAGGTTGTTATTTTGTGCATGTGGTTAGACATCTGGCGACCGACACGAAAAGCAAGGAGAGAAAGCGTGAAGATGGCAGTGATCAGCCTCTTTTACCAGTGTGGAATTTACTGTAAGCAGGACAGCAAATTGTGACACTACCACAGTTTTTATTTCACTTAATTGTAAAATGTAAAATGATTAGAAATACTGAGTGCAGTTACCACCTTGACATGTTGACCACAAATAAATTAACCCAATGCAACCTTTATTTGAGCCTCCGTGGCTTAGGCGGCAGCACGCCGGCCTCTCACCGCTGGGTCCGTGGTTCAAATCCCGGTCACTCCATGTGCGATTTGTGCTGGACAAAGCGGAGGCAAACAGGTTTTCCTCCGGGTACTCCGGTTTTTCCTGTCACAATTTCATTTCAGAAACACTCTCCACTATCATTTCATCTGTCATTCATTTAATCATTGCCCCAGGGGAGTGCGACAGGCTTCGGCAGCCGGCACAGTTCGTATCCTCGCCGCTAGATGGGTGCTTCATTAATTCCATTCCCTGACCCGGTAGGTCGACTGGAAGCAGATTGTGTTTTTTTTTTTTTTTTTTTTTTTTCAACCTTTCATTTAATATGTCAGCCCAAAAAGTAATAACCGGACTCTGAAAATTGCCAAAAATTGCAAGATCGATATGCTTTTACAACTACAGTTGAGAGTACCCCTTAAATTGTATTTAGAAAAAAAAAGCACTGGATGAAACTCTCCCTTCATCGCTCAGTATTTAGACCGATCTTACAGTATGAGAGTGAGAGCTGAGTAGATTCAGCATATCTCATACATAAGGTTTAGGTAACTGATATAAGGCAACCCAAATAATTGCTGGTAGCAATGGCAGGGGGATACTCGTAAGTTAACAAATTAAAAATGAACAAGCTAGATGAAGCTGTTCCTATGAGTTGACTCAGATGTTGTGTCATGTGATAATGCGGGAGGAGAGACTACCTAAGAGATTAATGAGCTTGGCTATAAAGGGTAAGAGATGCATTGGGAAAGGCTTGGGGAACAGGAAACAGACAATTAGCCATACACTTTGACGTGTACGTTAGAGAACAAAAGAATGAAGACCTATCTGCACATTCCTCGTTTGCTACAGAATAAACTGTTACAGGAGACAAGGTGGCCATACAGTAGGTCGTGAACCAAAAGCTATTTAGTATATAACATGGAAAAACATACCCTAAGAAAAAGCACATTATCATATCAATTTCAAATTATATCGTACTCATTCAGAGGCAGCTACCCTATCCAGTAAGAAAGATTGGGACAAATTTATGCTTATAGTGAATAGCACTGTTCATACTAAAATAATTAGGAAAATAACAACTATGGAGAATAAGTTCAAGAATTTACAAAACAAAAATTAATACTGTAATTAATGTATATTAATATGGCACAAAAGCAAAATTTTTAAAATTTGGAAGCGTTTGGGCATTCCCCTTAAGATGGATTCGACTAGCATTTGGTAGACTTTTAGGTAAATTTCATTGTCAACATAAAAGTTAAGGTAACAGAAGATGATGATGATGATGATAATAATGTAGCCTCATCTACCATGGCAACAAGCCTCCGTGGCTTAGGCGGCAGCACGCCGGCCTTTCACCGCTTGGTCCGTGGATCAAATCCCGGTCACTCCATGTGAGATCAGTGCTGGACAAAACGGAGGCAGACAGGTTTTTCTCCGGGTACTCCGGTTTTCCCTGTCAAAATTTCATTCCAGCAACACTCTCCACTATCATTTCATTTCATCTGTCATTCATTTAATCATTGCCCCAGAGGAGTGCGTCAGGCCTCGGCAGCCGACACAGTTCATATCCTCGTCGCTAGATGGGGGCTTCATTCATTCCATTCCTGACCCGGTCGGAGACTTGAAGCAGGCTGTGGATTTTCATCTACCATGGCAATAGACCTTTGGATTTGGAATCACTGAAGCAATCTACTCTCCCATTTTGACATTCTGCTTAACACAAAGCAATTCTTCTAGGTTTGTGCCGTGTCTTGTGTGGGGTTTCGCCTAGGACACCAAGCTGGCTCATCAGCGGGCTCTCCCTAAAAGGGAGGGTGTGCGCAGTTCGCTACTCCGGTGGGGGTCCGGACGGGGACACCAAGAGCCCGCTGATGAGCCAGCTGTGCGCTACCTCCCTTTATATATAGGGAGGTAGCACGCAGTTCACTACTCCGGTCGGGGTCCGGGCGGGGACACCAAGAGTCCACTGATGAGCCAGCTTGGTGTCCTAGGCGAAACCCCACACAACACACGGCACAAACCTAGAAGAATTGCTGAGTTTTAATTCACTGGCTGTGAAAGCCAATATACCATCATTCTGCTTAACACTGTCATCTGGTAGTGAAAACCACAACTCTACTGGGCAACCTATGGCTGAGATATAATTCATTTTGTCTCATAATCATCAAATATGATACCAGAGATCTTTCACATTTTATGACTCGGAGAGCTGTGAATATTTACTGCTCTTCCAAAATCTGACTTCCTTGGCCGGGATTCGAACCCGCGATCTTGACCCACCGAGGATGCTTAGCAGGTAGCTGAGGCCATTATCAACATCATCATCATCATCATCACCATCATGATTTTTACTCCTCATCCATGAGCTTATAACATAATAAACAATAGACTTACATCTGCATAGAAACATCAACATTTCCAAAGTAGTTCATTGTTTGTTGTTGAACACACAACTTCTCTATTTGAGGGACATCTAAAGGATTAGCTCGCCTAACTTTGATGTTGGGAAGAGTCCTTGCGTTGTACAGCATCTGCAAAATATTACAGAATTTGTACTAGTTCTTTACGGGGTTGAGGTGTAATGCACTATTTGTTACTACATTTTACAATAGAATACAATCCCCTCTATTTCCAGAACATGCATATCTTACAGAATTGGATATGTCTTTATATTACACAGCATATTCACATTTAAATTGACATATTTACAACATTAAACATACGGTATCGATCCTTCATTAAAATTCACTTTCTGGGCTACATAGTCCAAGAACCCAGTTCCAGTCAACGATTTTAAGTAGATTGGTAATTTATTGTGGTATCCCAGATGAGCTGTATAATGACCAAATATACTTTCAGTTTACATTTTATCTGTTTGTTATGGGCTGGCATCAAAACTACTGTACTAGCAAATGGCAAGAAAATTGCTATTCAAGTAGTAAGCATCCCTAAAAAAATAGGCTACAAATTATTCATGTAATACTAAAGGATAAGAGAAAGCCCATTATCATTTTTTGCTCTTTTCTTCAAAGTGGTAAGTTTAATTTACAAACTGTTGGTGTTGCTGGAGTCTTCAGATATTTGACTGATTTGATCACAGCAATCATTCCCTCCCTGTTCTGAGCTAATCGTTTCATCTCTACATAGCTTGCCACGGTGGGTGAGTGGTTATCGTGTCGGACTGCCAACCCCAAACTTGCAGGTTCGATCCTGGCCGTGGTAAGTAATTTTTGAAAGGCGACAAAAATCACGATACTCATGTCATACAATGTTGGCATGTTAAAGAACCCATTTGAATACAGTAGGCCATGATCATAATGGCAAAATTAATCTCGGGATTTTCCGCCAATACAAAGTTCCTCATTTCTCTACTAGAAAGCGCTATAGTGTCAAGGAGCTTAGATATCTGACCTCCTTGACTTTCATAGTGCTTCAAGGAGCGATAAAATTCGACATACAAGTTGCCCTCTGGGCATCAATTAACAAAGCTTGCACCCGGCACCCGAGGCCATACGATGTTATTATTATTATCTCTACATAGCTACCATGCCTTACACCCGAGGCAATCTCTTTAACATTCTAGGAGTCCTTGCTATGTGGTTGTTGCTAGGCTCGAGCACCGACCATATCTCAATAGTGGAGGGTAGGCCTATAGCAGAAATACTAGACTAGGTAAGTCCTATCCCAACAGTTAACTCGGCTGGTCCTTACTCGCTGATTGCAACAAGGGAGGAGAGGGGTAGACGAAGACATCGGAGATACACCGTCCACTGCTGATTATTTCGCAATGTAATTTGCGCCCTCGTCTATAGCTTACGTTGTCTTGTTCTTGAGAAATTATTCAAATATAATCCAATTTATGTCGAGGTGAAAAGGAAGCTTTTAGTTTTACGCGACCATTAATGATGCGATCATGAGCCACGGGACCTCCTTTTTACACAGAAGATGGCATTTCACTTCGAAAATCTCACATGCATTGACCAGGAATCAAACCCGGTCCACATTGGTGAGAGACCAACAGCTTGACCGCTGCGCCACAACGCCCCCTATCTCGAGGTGAATGCGGTGTTCTCTGGACTCCAACATTTTTTACGAATAAGCTACATTAGTTTTATCGCGCACGTGTAGGCCTATACTGTCATCTCTGATATCAAGCAGACTTTTACCCTACCCCACCCCCCCTCCTCCTTATAGTGCTGCACCCGGAACAATTATCCGCCAACCGCCACTGATATTGAACTAGTGTACCTGTATTCTGGAGGTGTTCCATGATTTGTATCCTAGGACCAATAGTGATTCAATAACTTTCAAAGGCTATCCCACTGATCTCCATATAGCCTACACACATACTCCTACCAAATTTCAGCATAACAGTAGTGCCCTACGGTATTCCAGTTCCATGCAATAGCATACACACCCTACTATAGTCGTGACAATAGCACAGGTCAGCAGACCAAACGGGTCTGATAATCACGCCATCCCTAACCTCAAAAATAAACCAACAACACAGCGATTGTTATCTCAATAAGTCGAATACCGATTGTCATTGACCATGATGCACACGCAATAAACACATCATGAACTGAATGAGGGTCTACATTGCTTACTTCTCTCACACATTTGATAGAGAGATGAATTTACCAAGACCTAAGAGTCGAGATTTAACGAAAAATACACGACCGCATTCCCAATATTTCATTTAAGTAAGTCTTACCTCTCTCTAAGCGCTTGAAGATTAATATATAGTTATATTAAAGAAAAGAGTGGCCTTAAAATAAACCTAAATAGAACATATCAAATATCTGCTATTCGAATTTCACGCTAAAACAACGCAGCAGCAAATTGTTTTTTCTCGGCCAATGAAATGAAAAACGATTTTGACGTCAACGTCATATTTATGTTGTATTTGTTGTTTGGGTTGCGTTGCTGGACACAGAAGCCACTTCGCCCGATAACATCCGGCTGGGAATAGACTACAGTAGCCATCGCAGTAAAATGCCGCAGCAAATGGGTCCATCACTGATGTCTAAATGTATATAGTTATCGCACACGCCAAATATGAGGAATAACGGAAACAAGATCTATACATATATATATATATATATATATATATATATATATATGTATAGATCTTGTTTCCGTTATATATATATATATATATATATATATATATGCAGGGAGGGAAGTGAGGCGGTATGCGCCGGTATGGAATACCGGAACTGCTTTCAAAGGCCCAATGGCATACCGTCACTGCTTTCAATGTCAAATAGCTTACCGCCACTGAAAACCAGTGGATCTTAATTTTGTTTGCGCCGTAGGAATTAATATAATTACTTTTCATGATCATTCATCCACTGGTACCAAGCTACCTTCACCGATAAACGTTCGCCTGTAGACATCGCCGATATAGAACCTTGCGTTCCTTTTTAAAACGAACACGTAAAGCGCTTCAGCATCGCTGCAGTTAACTGGAGTTGAAAAAAAAGAACGGCCATGGCCGTCCATGAAGCAAAACTCATAAAGCGAGATCTTATACGGATGCTAATTATATGTCAGTAACAAACAAAAATTAATTTAGTTCCCCACTTCACTCATTTCATTTTATTTATCTATATAGCCTAAATAATAATTTACATATTTATTCTTTAAGTGAAAAATAAAATTTATTACTTAAGCATGATGCAATTCTGAGTGAATAGAACACTTTCCTGCATATCACGTTACGTTGTAAGGGAGGGGTATGCTTTTTTGAAGTTGAGGTATGACAGGGAAATATCTTTAGATAGCATACCGCCTCTGGTTTTTTTTTCTTCACTTCTTTCTCTGTATATATGGGTGACCAAAGGCCCAAAAACCACACCCAGGAGCACCAGAACAATAACGGGAAGGACCCCCTAGGAGTCCACCTATGATTTTACAATTGAAATGGAAGGTGATCCAAATATGACATAATGGCATCCACCAATGGAACTGTAGGACTATGTACAAGTGACGCGATGTTTAAAGGCAAGGGATAATCAAGTCGCCTCAATTTCTCCAACATAATGTCCCGCTGCGGATTGAAGGTTTCACACTGAAACAATATGTGATGTAATGTACCTCGTGCCCTACCACATACACACCTATCATTGTCCCTGAGATGCATGCGCTCCAAAGCTACTGGTGTAAGAGCGTGCTGGAAACGCATTCGAATGATGGTAATAATATGACGCCGTGAATATTTTCCGACCCGGAACCAAGGCGCTGTATTTACGGATGGTTTTATTAAGAAAAAAATTTTTGCTTTACATTTTGCTATCTCGGTCCATTCATTTTGCCAAGCACTAACGACTCGCTGATGAATTATCGGTACTATATCCGGATACGATATCCCGATATTATAAACTGTTCCCTGACCGCATGCCGCATTCTTTGCCCAGAGATCTACTGTTTCGTTTCCCGCTATATGACAATGCCCAGAAATCCACATGATGACCACGTCTTGTCATGTGAGTGTGAATGTATGGAAATATTGCACTATTTGGTAAAGATACCAATTATTTGAGTGCAGAAAATGAGGTAAGGCATTAATAACACTCAAAGAATCCGTGCATATTAGCACGTGATGTAAACGATGGGCATGAATATAGTGACAAGCCTGGCGTATAGCAAAGAGTTCAGCTGTAAAGATTGTAAGATGAGGGGGGAGGCAATAAGTGCGACTAACCTGTAAGTCAGGAGAGTAAAAAGCCGACCCCACGCGATCCGGTCGAACCATCCGTATAAAAAATCGTATAATTGGAATACAAATCCTGAATATCTCGAAATGCACGAGAAATGATATTCGGATGATGCTTGAACATTTGAAATAGCAATGGAAAGGAATTATGCAGAATCTTAGGTTTGGTATGCAAAACCCTGTATGGGATTGTATATGGAAGTGCTAAACGGGTTTGTAACACATCCTTCCTGAAGGGTTGTAAAATCTCATAAGCCATGACAAGTGCCGGTTTATGTGAGCGATCTAAACGATTTTGTGCGTAATATTCCGTCAGAAGTTGTAATTTAGAGATAATCGGAGACGCCACTAACGACAATTTGTAGGCTAAATATTTGCCCGCTATAAATGTGCGTCGATGTGATAAAGGTAATTCACCGGCTTCCACCAACAATGCACTCGTGGGGGTGGAGGCCAAAGCCCCTAGAATTATGCGGATGGCTTTATATTGTAGTCTATCTAACATTAACAAGCGACTGTTCGCCATTACATCGTAAAAAAAACTGCCGTAATCTAATTGTGAACGAATAATGTTCTTGTACACTGTCAATAATAATGCGGGATCCGCTCCCCAACGACGCCTTGTCAAAGCTCGAAGGACCTGTAACCGTTTTTCGATTTTAACTTCAAGATATTGTACCTGCCGTGTCCACCGTAGTTTATCGTCAATATAAATGCCTCTATATATTTGATATTGCGCACAAAATCTATGGTACCCTGTCGAAATAAAATAGGGGTCTGATCGTACCGCCGTTGATGCGTGATAATTATAGCAGAGTTCTTACCCGGAGATGTTTCCAAGCCATGATTACTTAGCCATTCATGGGCTAGAGTTAAAGCAAGATATAAATCTGTTCGACATTGATGTAAAGTGTCACAGGAACAATAAATCATAAAATCATCCGCATATTGTATGATACGGGCATAAGGCAAAATCACCGCTTCTAATTCTTGTGTATAAATTGAAAACAGAAACCCACTAAGTATGTCCCCTTGCGGCAAACCCTGAGACGTCTGACGGTGGTCCAGCATCCCCTCGGGGGTACGTAATATGAGACGCCGATGAGTTTAAAAAATTGTGAACAATACAAAGAAATGGAGAGGGGAACTGAAGCTCCTGCAGTTTCCGTTGTAAAATCATGGGATCTACGGCATCGTACGCCCCCTTAATATCCAGACAAACAGCAATGGTATGATGTTTGCGTCCTTTAGCTAATAACACATCAGTTAAGAAAATCGAAAGAGCATCTACAGTACTGCTACGTTTACGAAATGCGAATTGATACTCAGAGAATAAGTTGTAATATTCCATACACCATTGCAAACGTTGCAATAATACTTTTTTGAAATATCTTCCTAACACAGGAGCCTAAATTGATCCCACGATAATTCTGAGGGTCACGAGCGTCCTTCGAAATTTTTAAGATAGGAAGGACCTCAAAGATATTCCACTCATTGGGAAACGTGCCAAACCGTAATACTTCATTATATACAGAAATAAGCATCTCCAGTGCCTTGTCGGGAAGATAGGCAACCATCTGATATGTTATGGAATCCACACCCGGACTAGTCGATTACGTACCTCGCAGGGCAGATTGAATTTCCACGTGCGTTATAGGTTGCAGTAAAACATGGAAACGATCTGAAGATGTATAAGACGGAAGCGGGCCCTTATTGATAACTGTATCTGGCATGAGATTTCTATAAAATTCTTGAAAACCCTGCCGGCTAAGTCCTGTAGACGGCCCCATATAACGCGTATTGGACAAACTTTTGTTGGTAGACCATAACTTAGTTAAAGAGGTTGTGGCATTTAATGAGCTGGTGTGATTATTCCATGCATCGCGTCTCTTTCCATTACATACTCGTTGGATCGTGGCTGTGACGCCCTTATACAAGATATAATTGTCATGTGTACCATGTTTCCGATATTTTCGTAAACACGCCTTCCGTCTTTTTACTAGTAAGGCGCACTCTGCATCCCACCACTGTATAGTCCCAGGGCGTTGGAACCTACTATACGGAATTGGACGCTTCGGGTGATAACAATCCAAATATTGCTGAATAAGGTGATACAAAAGAGAGTATTTCTGACGTGGGAGGGGTGGGACTCATCCAGATTATCCTGAATGAATGTCTGAAAGAAGTCGAAATCAAAGTATTTTAAGGAACGAGTTATTTTAGTGCCCCGGTGTATCGATGGTGCTACCCCAGTGCGATTATAAAAAAAAAAAAATAGGGAAGTGATCACTCTGATGCGTGTCCCCGATCGTGCTCCAATCTAATTTATGCGATAAGTCCGGGGTAGTGAGAGTTAAATCTACCACACTTTTGGGACTGCCCGGGGGTGTCAATCGCGTAGGAGAACCGTCATTTAACACATTTAAGGAAAATGTGGAAATCGTATGAGCAATATGTCTCCCTTTGGCATTAGTTCGTTCACTGCCCCAGAGTCCATGGTGTGCATTAAAATCTCCTAGAATAACATGCTTAGATCTTTGAGACACATACCGTATTTAAAATATATGTGCCACTGTTGTTGCGTGCCCTGAACACGTGGTGGGCAATAGATATGGCTGACATATATATCCCCCACCTGAAAAAATTGATGATAACAAAAAGGGAGTTGATAAGGCAAGGACAGCGGAATTATTTGTAAATCCGTTTTACAGAGGGTTATTAAGCCTCCGTATCCCGGACCATCTTCACGAAAGACCTATAATTTGGAATTTGAAAACGATAATGTGGGTATAGCCACGTTTCTTGGATAAATTCGATCTCAGGGTGATATGTCGATATTAAATGAAGCAATTCATGCTTCATATTTACCACACTCCAACAGTTCCATTGTAGCAGCCACATCCTTCACCTATGAACGACATGAGATGAAGAAAGAGACTAAACGAATACAACCCAAAAAAGAAAAGGAAAGAAACTATTGACAAACTGCACCAGTGCCCCCCTTGGTAGTGGTTTTTCGAGGGGTGGAAGTAATGGCAGTATTTTATCTAATAACTTTTTAACACAGTGCGCCCACTCTGCATTGTGGCCTAAAAGATCCATGAGTTCTGTAAATTCGTCGAGGATGATTTGAGTAGGAACAGACTTATCGGGCTCCAGGCGCCGGACACCGGATGTGCCCGGTTCGCTGGGCTTCTCAAGGGGTGATATCCGTTCCACGGTTGGGTTTTTTATCAGTTGCAGATATGCCGACCTATCATATCCCAAGGGTGTAATCAATTTCGGAGCCGGATGTACCAACTCAGTAAATTTACGCTTGCGCGGAGGATCAGATCGTTGCCCACTAAATGAAGTTGCCAAAGGGGGGAATTGTTGGGTGAGTGCTAAATGGTGAAAAGGGGTACTTGTCTGGCGCTTCACAATTCCATTGTATGATTTGTTTTCAGTACACATCAGCCTCTTTATCTCCATTTGCTGCTGATGCACCTCACAGCGCACCGCCCCTGCCATATGATTTCCTTGACAATTAACGCACTTGAATATCACTTCTTTACAGTCACTCGTTAAATGCTCCTGCGCACATTGTCCACATCTAGGGCCCCGAGCCCGACAGTGAAGTTGCACATGCCCGTACCTCTGGCACTTCTGACATCGAAGAGGTGAAAAAATGTACAAACTTACTTCTAAAAGAACATTGAAGATGCTGACATGAGTCGGCAAGTTTTGAGTTTCGAAAAAAAAAATCACGGTGCCCGTTGCTATTTTTTCTGATTTTCCATGTAAGGTTTTAGTACGAAAAAAACGTTGTAAGCGAACGATAGGTACGGGAGAGTCAATGAAACGCATTAGTTCCTCCTGCGTAAATGAGTCCCACTCGTTGTATGCTTGACGATGGAATAAAGGCCATTAGATTTCTATCCTTTAATACCGGATGTTCCAAAAATGAATTGGCATCTCGAAGTGACTTAAATTGAATTTGAACCCGATTGCGCCCTTTTCGTTGGATTTCTTGAATTCCTGGGATTTTACGTTCGTAAAACAAACGTCCCAAAGCCATTGGATGCAGATGTCCAATCGCTTGAGGCTCAACGCCTTGAACGAAAACTATATACGGTCCCGTATGATTTGGGAAGTAGCGATAGTCACTGGGAGGGGTACGAGGTTGTACAGGGGTTTGGACCACAGGATTAGCCCGAACTTCCAACGTTGTAGTGTTCTCATGTTCATCCACCATATTCATTGATTCAATGTTGGCGTAACCATCAATAATAACCGCAGACGAATTATCCGGTGGGAGGCCTATTTGACCTCCCCCACTCTTCTCCGACATTGCGGCGAAGAATTTCCGAATGTATAGTACTTACATAAATCGTCACCAAGCACAAGGAAATAAAGACGAAACAACACACTTAAATATGGATAGCAAATCGCACACCACACCGTTCACCGCACACACAAACACCAGACGAAAGCGACGGATATGTTACTGCGTTCACAGTGGACGAGCGACTCGCGCCGTTATATTGAATCTCCATAACAAGTGGGTATACTCGCCCACCATTTTGGTTCTTTCGTTATTGCAATGCAGTTCAAACTTTTATTTTTTTCTTAATTCTGTTTACAGATTAGTATCACTTCAGCCTCTTAACACATGTAAGGAAAAGACAGGAGAGAGCTCGGATGAAATGGCAACCTTTCGATATTATATGCGCGCGTTTTTGCTTGGTAATAAATAAGAGTTTATTGCAGCCGAAAGGTCAAAAGAAGACAAATTACATCTTACTGGACTCAGTCAATGATAATGTTCTTTTGGAGCATTTTGATAGGTGGTACCTGTCACATTTCTGGTTACACAGCTCACTTACACAGCTTTCGCTTGGGTAGTGGTACCATTTAGTTGCACACAATCTGTGGTGAAAAACGCGGATGGCCTGTCTCGTCACGACATGTCTCAGTTCCTGGTTTTCCTTCATCCAGTTCCTCTCCACCATGGTGCTTGTAGCGTAGAAGTCCGGATCTATATCTTCGCTTTTGGCTTTCCTCCTCTCCAGATGTTTAGAGTAATGTTCTGTAGCTGGTAGAAGCAGAAGTCGTTGCGTAGAAGGTATCCTTTGTTAGTCTATAGACCATCCTTGTTGGTGCTTTTCCCACTCTCAGTGCATTTTTGAGGAAGCGGGCTTTGACTCGTTCTATTTTTCTCAAAGTCACTGAGTTTTAGACATCCCAGTAAAGACAGCGTAGTATTTTCCGTTCGGATGTCTCAAAGCTTCTTCTATTTCTTCCAGGAGGTATCTGACCGCTTGTGTTGTGTTTCTACCTCGTATGAAACCAAACTG
Organism: Meconema thalassinum; assembly: GCA_946902985.2. NCBI lineage: Eukaryota > Metazoa > Arthropoda > Insecta > Orthoptera > Tettigoniidae > Meconema > Meconema thalassinum. The sequence goes on from OX336400.1 coordinate 160,623,621, forward strand.
ACATTCAGGAATATTCGCTAATGTTTCCAGTTTCGACGCTAGGATTTTTCTATAGATCTTAAAGATATTATTTTCCAGTGCGATTCCCCTGTATGAGTTAGGGTCGTTCGTATCTCCTTTACCTTTGTACAGAGTCCTGATGGATGATATTCTCCAATAGTCCGGGATCGTTCCAGACTTTGGGCATTCATTGAATAAGTTTGTCCAAATTGGTACCAAGGTCTCTCGTGATTGTTTTAGGTGTTCCATTAGTATTTGATCCGGGCCTGAGGCCTTTTTGTTTTCCGTTTGATGTATCGCCTGTGTTACTTCTGCTGGTGTTATTTGCATGGTTTGCTCCGTTTGTCCTGGATGTCTTGCTTTTCTTGCTCTTTTGAGGATATCGCGACCACTTTGAAGGTGCATGTTTTGTTCTCCTGGTTCAGTAGTTTTTTGAAGTGTGTCTCCCACCTGTCCATTGGAATTTCTTTCGGTCTAGTTGCGATTTTCCTTCTGAGTGGCAGGAAGGGGTCTGATTTCGCCTCTCCGCTAATATTTGTGCCTCCATTTCCATATAGTTGGATATTTTCAGTATCAAGAGATTTTATATTTTTTTGTTCTTGACGTATTCTTGTAGCTCCCTTTTCGTGTCCTTTGACCTTGCCTCGTGGAACAACTTCAAGGTTTCCTTTCTTTTGTGGTAGCATTCACTGTCGAACCATGGCTGTGATTTTCTCTCCTTTGCTGGCATGATCACCTCCCTAATTAGTTCAGTAGCGATTTGAGTTGCTTCGTTTAATTGTCCTTCTTGTATTAGTTGTTCTGTTAAGGTGATAAACTGATAATTTCTTTTTCTGTAATTTTCCAGTGTCCAATCTTCTTGATATTTTCTTATCTCCGTATGTATGCTTGCCATTTGATATGGCTGTCATAACTGTGAAGTCGGTCGCCACCAGTATGTGTTTCCTTATTGGAGCTGCACCTGAGTTCCAGAGGACTTCCTGCTTCTGTATGGTAATTGCTGTTCCTTTATAGAAGATTAGATCTATAGTACGGTACTAGATCCGTTGGCTGCAAAGTACGTTTTGTCGTCTTTCTTATTTACTAGGGTGAAGAAGCCCTCTTCTGCTAGCACCTCTAGGATCAATTTTGAATTTAGGTTAGGTTTGTCAATTCTGCAATTGATGTCTCCTGAAATAATGACATTTCTATCATTGCTTACTTTCTCGATGGGTTTAAATAACAACTCTATCGCGTCTACTATCGAATTGTCTGGTTTGCTATACGGTATAGGCAGATTAGTGTTTTTAAAGACGTAGTAGCTATTACAATATGTTTCTCTTTGTATATTACTTCCAACTTGCCTGCTGTTGCTTTCAGGAAGCATGAATCTCCTCCATCCGGTCGTCCCGCTGTGGGTGTTGCGTATGTATGAATGCCATAGTATCTTGGTAGATCGAAGTCTTCAAGTATAAACGTTACTGTTGCTATCAATATATCTGTTTCTTTCATGATCGTTTGAGGAATGTGAGGAAGTGCATTTTCATTCCTTCTGTTTTCCATAACAATATCTTAATCGAGCTGGTTTTACTCGAAAGATGCTCCTTCGTGTCTTCTTTGTGAGAAGCGAAATCGAAATCTTCTCACTAGGGCGTGTTTGCTTGGTAATGGTGTGCTGTTCTGTACAACCTGAGATGCCGACAAGATTAGCTCAGCATAATTTTACTTCTCATTAAGAAAAGGGTGCTCAAGTGAAGCATTAATGTACATAAAATTATATGAAAAACGTTGGATGCGTAATGATCGATACTATTTGATTCAGGTCTATCGATACAAGCGAATTCTATGGATTCTGTACGTATTTAAAAGTCTGGCCGTTTATTTACATTCGTTCGGAATGTTTATTTTTTGATTTATAGTGTTTAATGTAGTGGCACTCATCCGTACAATTTGTTAAAATTAAAACGTAATCTATCGGATTGATGTCCATGACTGTTGGCTGCTGTAGAACAGTTAACAGCTTATGATTATCTAATTATGGAACAGAATTTTGAATTCTCTGCCGTAAAAATACAGCAGTTTAAGTTAATAATTGTATGCGTATACCGTTCTCCGTCAGGAAAGTTTCCTTTATTTATAGATAAATTAGAATTGTTACTCAATAACATGAGCAAAGTAAATTTCGATATAATAATTTGTGGGAATGTAAATGTGGATTTCTTAAAATTTGATAGAAATTGTGAATTATTAACACAGTTACTAATTTCCTATGGACTGAAACCTACAGTAAATAGCCCAACAAGAATAACAAAATTTAGAAAAACCACTCCTGATCAATTTTTTTTTAATACAGATACATATCACCATTCAATAGAAGTCTATTGTCCGGGTTTTAGTGACCACCATGGACAAATACTGAGTTTTGAAGTACCCGAAACAATCAATAATAATGATAATGGAGTAAAATCAAAGTGCTGGTCATTCACTGAAACAAATGTTACATATTTCAATGACTTATTAAATAAGGAAACATGGTCAGAAAATTATAAACTAGAAAATGTAAATGATAAATTTAATGCATTTAACAGTACCCTAAAACACCATTTTGAAATACCATTCCCCTTTAGACAAAGAACTGTCCAAAATAACAAAACTAGCAATTGGATAACAACAGGGATTATAAATTCATGTCAAAGAAAGAAATTTCTTCACAAATTATATAAACAATACCACACAACACCTGAATTCAATTTATACTACAAAAAATACACTAGCATATTAAATAAGGTAATAAGACTAGCAAAGAAAATGCATAATGATAATTTTATTTCCCAATCATCTAATAAAAACAGGGCTATGTGGTCCGTGATAAAGAAAGAAACTGGAAAGTCTGCTAAAATACAAAGCAACATTACACTGACCAGAAATAATAGCCTGATTAATAATCCAGAGGAAATAGCAAACACTTTCAATGACTATTTTCTGGAAATTCCACAAAAATTATTAAATAAATCACAGGTAAATACACTAAATTCTAATAATAAAATAAATATATGTAGTAGTTCTTTATTATTTATAAATCATGTCACAAGTGAAGAGGTAAGAATAGTTATAAAAGAGCTAAACAATAAATTTTGTGCTGGCATTGATGGCATTCCTGATGCAATTTTAAAGAAATGTGCAGAAAATATAATAAATCCACTTACACACTTAGTAAACCGTTCAATTCTCTCAGGAACTTACCCGGATATTTTGATGTTATCAAAAGTAATTCCAGTGCACAAAAACGGTTCAAAAGATGAATTAGATAACTATCGTCCTATTACCTTACCAACTGGTATTGCAAAAATTATGGAAAAAATCATGTATAAGAGACTGATAAGTTTTATAGAAAAAATAAAATATTATCAAACTCACAACATGGATTCAGAACGGAAAAATCTGCACAGACAGCAATTTATGAATGTATTAATAGTATACTGAAATTAATTGACAATAAGGAACATGTAACTGGCCTATTCTTGGATTTATCGAAAGCATTTGATGTTGTTGACCATAAAATCCTCCTTACAAAACTAAATCAATATGGTATTATAGGTCTAGTTAATAAATGGATAGAGTCTTACTTAACAAGGCGTAAACAAATAGTAAGCTTGAGACACAAGGATGATGGAACCAAATTACTTAATGAAACATTGTCCAATGAGGGAATTATTAAATTTGGAGTACCCCAGGGATCGGTTTTGGGCCCACTACTCTTTCTTCTATATATCAATGATATAACACAGAACGTTCATTCACATAAGGAAATTTTGTTTGCGTACGATACAACACTCGTAATAAAAGGTGAAACTAAAGAGGTCATACAGCAGTCTGATGACTCCCTTACAGGAGAGTTAACCAAATGGTCACAAGATAATCGCCTCATAATCTATATATATATAAAAATCAATGTAACGTGATAGTTTGTCTGTGGGTGGGTATGTATGTCTCCTATGCGTTCATATACCATTCGTCCGATTGCGATGAAACTTGGGTGAGATGTTGAGTACACTCCAAGGAAGGTTTCTGACTTAGTAAATCCATTTTACAATAGGTAGCGCACGCGTAGATTCAACAAATGAGCGACGATGCGCGAAGCATTTCAACAAAGTCCCGTATGTGTTCATATACCATTCGTCCGATAGCGATGAAACTTGGGTGAGATGTTGTGTACACTTACGTGAAGGTTTCAAAATTAGTGAATACATTTCACAGTAGATAGTGCACAAGTAGATTCAACAAATGAGCGACGACACGCAATGCGTTTCAACAAAGTCCCGTATGCATTCATATACCATTCGTTCGATAGCTATGAAACTTGCGTAAAATGTTGTGTACACTGCAGGGAAATTTCCTGGCTTAGTACATCCACTTTACAATAGGCAGCGCACGAGTAGATTCAACAAATGAGCTACGACGCGCGAAGCATTTCAACAAAGTCACGTTTGCGTTCATATACCATTCGTCCGATAGCGATGAAACTAGGCTAGGATTTTGTGTGCACTCCAGGGAAGGTTTCTAGCTTAGTAAATCCCTATAAAAATAGGTAGAGCACGAGTAGAATCAACAAATGAGCAACAGCGCGCGAAGCGTTTCAACAAAGTCCCATATAATTTCATATACCATTCATCCGATAGCGATGAAACTTGGGTGAGATGTTGTGTACACTCCAGGGAAGGTTTCTGGCTTAGTACATACATTTTACAATAGGTATCGCACCAGTAGATTCAACAAATGAGCGATGACACGCGAAGCGTTTCAACAAAGTCCCGTATAAAGTCATATACCAGTCGTCTGATAGTGATAAATGTTTGGTGAATTGTTGTGTTTACTCCAGGAAAGGTTTCTGGCTAAGTAAATCCATTTTACAATACGAAGCGCACTTTATATTCAACAAATGAGTGACTACGCGCGAAGCGGTTCGACAACGTCCCGTATACGTTCACATACCATTCATCCGATTGCGATGAAACTTGGGTGAGATGTTGTGTACACTCCAGGGAAGGTTTCTGGCTGAGTACATCCATATTACAATATGTAGCGCAAGAGTAGAATCAACAAATGAGCGACGACACGCGAAGCGTTTCAACCAAGTCCCGTATGCATTCATGTACCATTCGTCCGTAGCTATGAAACTTGGGTGAGATGTTGTGTACAAGTCATGGAAAATTTCTGGCTTAGTAAATCCACTATACAATATGCAGCGCACAAGTTGATTCAACAAATGAGGGACGACGCGCGAAGCGTTTCAACAAAGTCCCGTATAAGGTCATATACCATTCTGCCGTTAGCGGTGAAACTTGGGTGAAATATGGTGGACACTCCAAGGAAGGCTTCTGGCTTAGTAAATACATTTCACAGTAGGTAGCACACGAGTAGATTCGACAAATGAACGACGACATGCGGAGCGTTTCAATACACTCCCCTATGTCTTCATATCCCATTAGTCCGATAGCGATGAAACTTGGGTGAGATGTTGTAGACACTTACGTGACGGTTTCTAACTTAGTAAATACATTTTACAGTAGGTAGCGCACGAGTAGATTCAACAAATGAGTGACGGAGCGCGAATCGTTTAAACAAAATCACGTATGCGTTCATATACTATTCATCCGATTGCGATGAAACATTGATCAGTTATTGTGTACCCACCAGGGAAGGGGACTTAGTAAATCCATTTCACAATAAGTAGCGCAAGAGTAGATGCAACAAATGGGTGACGACGCGCGAAGCGTTTCAACAAAATCCCCTATTGCATTCATATAACATTCTTCGATTGCGATGAAACCTTGATGAGTTATTGTGTACACGCCAGGGAAGGGCTTCGACTTAGTAATACATTTCTCAATAGGTAGCGCACGAGTAGATTCAACAAATGAGTGACAGCGCACGAATCGTTTAAACAAAACCCCGTATACGTGCATATACAATTCATCCGATTGCGATGAATCATTGATGAGTTATTGTGTACACGCCAGGGAAGGGTTTCGACTTAGTAAATCCATTTCACAACAGGTAGCGTACGAGTAGATTCAACAAATGAGTGACAGCGATGAAACTTTTGAAAGTTGTTGTGCACGCTTCCACGAATGGTTCTAAATTAGAAAATCCATTTTACGATAGCTTAGAGGCAGTTAACATGTTGTGTATCCAAAAGCACTTTAAGATACAGAATTTCAACGCCAACACTTTCGTTGATTGGCATTGCAACGCATGCCGGGTACAGCTTGTGAACTATAAAAAAAACAGTATGTCTAAATTTCCACACTATACAGAATAGGAATCCTGCGAAGCCCAATATAACATTAAATGTTCATCAAATAGAAAATAAATCAGAAACATCGTTTTTAGGACTATGGATACAACATGACTTGAAATGGAATAAACATATACAATATCTGAATACTAAACTGAACTCGATGTGCTTTGCGTTACGTATTTTGAAAACCTGCACTAGCATGCACACATTAAGAAATACTTATTTTGCTTATTTCCATTCATACTTAAGATATGGGGTCATATTTTGGGGTATGTCGCCAGATGTACAAAGCACGTTTAGGACACAAAAGAGGGCGATTAGAATTATGGCAAATGTAAACACTAGAGAATCATGTAGACCTCTGTCTAAAGATTTAAACATTCTCCCTCTGCCCTGCATATATATCTTTGAAAGTATTATGTTTTGTAAAAAGAATTTAATGAATAAGGATGTTTTTCTTAAAACAAACAATGATGTTCATAGGCATAACACAAGACAAAACCAAAACATTCATATTTCACACACACACACAAGCATATATCAAAAAGGAACTTATCACACAGGAGTTAAATTATACAATAAACTACCCCAGTATATAAAACTTGCCCCAAAAATAAAAACCTTTGATAAAATGTTGAAAGCTTATCTCCAGTGCCATTGTTTTACTCTGTAGTTGAATATCTTAGTGTATAGAAACGATGAAATCTATAATTATATTTTACTTTTCTATTTTAATTGTAATACCTAGCTGTAAGTTGTTGTATTTATATAATTAAGTTTTCATATTATGATAATAGAATAAGGTGTAAATAGTTGTTTAATGAGATTGTATCTCTTAAGGTCTGTTATTATAATAAGTTATAAATAGTTATAGTATTAGTATTACGGTACTGTATATACCTATTAGTACTTTTATTTTATAGATGTAACTTCTGACGTGTCCTATATCAAAAATGTATTGTATACATGTATTTGATCAAATGGAAATAATAAAACTATCTATCTATCTATCTATCTAGAGTGTGTTGATGGAAATCTGCGGTAATTATGAGTTTGCGAATTTGGAGAAAAAATCTGCCTTCTTATGTTATACTTGCGTACAGTGAATAGTGACGATTTCTGGTTCTAATTATGACTCAAAACAGTGACAACAATTTGGAGTGTTATTTGGCAGTGTTAAACTAGTAGGTTATGTGGCCTGTGACAAGCGAAGCAACGTATCTAGGCAAGAAATATTTGTATTTTCTGCCAACTAGTTTGCACAAATCTGTTACAAGTGACCAAGGATAGCATGTTGGTTTAATTCTCCTCTTTTCTGCTGCATTGGTTTAATATTGTAGTCTTTATTACCCATATGCTTTTCAGTGGTACCGTAGGTTTACAATTCAGTGCTTTGTGATAAATTTGTGTTTTCACTTAACAAAAGACTGTCCACAATTATGGAACATCAAAGACTAGTGTTGTGATATTCGGCTTTCTATTTCTTTATGTTTGTCTGCCAAATTATGGATTAGTAAAGCTGAACATAACCTTATGACCTGTTGGTGAGTACCGATTCTTTTGATATTAAATAAAGCTACTCACAGGAATTTGCTCTTTTATTTATTTGCACTATGTTTCCCTAGACTGTCCTTTCTAGTCCAAGGATAATTCTGACATTTTGAGCTGTGGGCTAACATAAATTGGGTGCTTGTGACTTCTTTATATATATAAGGTGTCCAGGTTAAAGGTATAATAATATAAAATTTAATAACTTGAGAAATAATGGAGATATTTATTGGCGGTTTGTTTCTACAACTAGGGTAACTCAAAATGTTTTCTGTGTTTGCTTGCGGTGGTACCACATGCACATGCGCGTAACTGCATTGTTCAAGAGAAGCGCGCCAGTAACCATGTGTAATCCACAGCAGAAGGTGTTCTGTGTGCTTTCGCTCGCGGAGCGATAATGTTAGAGCAGTATGTTCTGCCACAACTTCCACGTGACGTGATCTTTCAGCAAGATGGTGCACCATGCCATTATGAGGAACTTGTGAGGGATTGCTTGAATCATGAGTTCACAGATCGCTGGATTGGGAGAGGTAGTCCATCAATTGCTTGGCCCCCTAGAAGCCCCGACATTACGCCACTTAATTTTTTCCTGTGGGGGATTGTCAAGAATCAAGTGTACCAGACACCAGATCTGCGTCATCGTATTCGTGCAGTTATCGTAAATGTTACGCCTACAATGCTGCAGAACACTTGGAGAGAAGTGGAATACAGATTAGTGGTCTGTTGCGCCACTAATGGTGCGCATATCGAGGTGTATTCTGTATGTAAAAATATTTTGAGTTACCTTATTCGTAGAAACAAACCGCCAATAAATATCTCCACTACTTCTCAAGTTATTAGATTTATATTATTATACCTTTAACCCGTATATATTGCGCCCGTTGACGCATTTTCGCATTGGTATAATCGATCACAAGACCCTTGGAGAAATTGCTACTAGGCTGAAGAGCAGTCGAACACACCTTACAGGAAGCGGAAAGAATATTGAACAAGATTGATTATAATTAAATTTGTATACACTTTGGATACTCCATAAATTGTTTACAATTTTTCTAATATCATTCAGCATATTTAAGTTACGGTCCACATCGCAGAAACGCGAAACCGTAAATTTGCGCGGCTATCTCATGCTTAGATTTGTCGCCATGATGAGAAGACATTACTACTAGTCGTGCGTCCGAGCAGGACAGACGTGTCAGTGACGCATAAGGATCAAACACGTGTTACTTGTGTTCCGAGTATAGAAAGTCCCTTGTATAATGGAGAAATCCGTCAATATTATAGACACGAACAACCATCATTGCTAAATACGCAGTAGGAGTAATAGTGAAAGATAATTTATATCCAACGAGTGTAATATTTTCACCAGATTTAACAAACAGTGGCAGCATGGCGAGCGCATTATTAGGCCGCATGCTTACATGCACGAGTGTATCATAAAAACTGTGAATTTTCTAAAACTCTGTTATTTATAAACTATCTCATGTTTTGTCGATGTGATGAATTATTATTTTGGTTTACTGTAAATAATTATTTCCGATCACGTGCAAAGTTTGCGAGTGAGCGTTGCAAAAGCAATGATAACGCCAGTGGCGGTGTGTATGGACAATTTTATTTTACCGCACCAATAGAAGCAGTAAGCGCAGTAATATCAGTATATTTAATACGAGTGAAAACCTTACCCCAACCTACAATATGGAACCAATCAACCGTCTACATCTAATGGATCATAACGACCACGCTATGGAGTTGGAGATGGAGCACTAAACCACATGTGTGGGGAACTAGCAACGGATGATGGCTAAAACAAAGGCAAGATGATCTAAGACCGCTATAACATCTCACGGCGGGTCTCGAAGTCTTGACGCTGGACTCTGTAAGTCAGAATGTGTTTCAGTAGCTACATTTAATGGGTTGAAACAGTAGATTAGTCATAAATGGTTGTTTCACTAAGTGCACAACACAGGCAGTATTAATATAAGCTCACGTGTGGAAAGATTTTTAAAAAATTTATTTAACGCCAGGAAGGCAAAGTTATAATGTTCATTTCCTATCATTTCCAATACAGTAACAGACTACTTTTATTTGTCAGGCTGATGACATAAGAAACAAGTTCTTAACAGGTGTTAAATGAAGGCCAAGGTCGCTTGTATGCGAGCGCGCTATTCATAGCACGATTCAAAGAATCTCAGGCAGTGCATTAAATAATCGAGAAGGCTGTGACATTCCTAACATTATATAATCGGAATGCAAGACCCGTTATTTATGTGTTTGACAAATGAGCATCTGGAATCAAGCTTTATTTTGTTACGAGAAGCTAGAAGGACACTGGAAATGAACAGCATTTTGAAACCAGAGATCGTAGGTTCGACATTATTCTGGGAAGAGGATACATGACAAATTCACAATCTCACACACTATTTTGTATCAGAATCCTTTACGCTTTTGAAGAGCATTCTTAACATATGTTTTCTATACACTTTATCTTTGTAATTAACGTTTAAAATATGTATAATTCAGGGATCCACACTAATTGTTAACTAATGTTACGGTATTATTGGTAATTTTATTGAAGTCTGTCGTAGAAGGTGTATGAATACCTCCGACGTGTTATTGTGATTATTTTATGGTAATTTATGCCGGCGGTAACGAGCTATTGAAGTCGTACCAGACCGATGAAGCAAGGATTGACGAATCCATGGTTTAAGAGAGACACAGGGTATCTAATAATAATAAGGGCATGTGGAGACACAGGACACAGGGTATCTATTAATGAAGTTATTCCTGAGTGGAATGTTATGAAGTTATTGAACATTAGTTGGATTTACACATCATACCTGAATACACTAAACGCAATTAAAGGTCCATAAAATTGAACGAATACATTGTGAGGGATAAATAATTGTGTGTGAACTTTAATAATCAAAGATAGGATTTTGTGAAACTAAACAAATCTTATAATTCCCCCCTTGAACCTAAATCTAAATAAATGCTAAAAATAAAATATTTGCAGGACCAAAATACGACATTTAGTGGTTGTTGATTTATTTAGGATACATTTCGATACATTTTGACACCATTAGTCAACAACCAATTGATGATGTGAAAACGGAAGCACACACATCAGATTGGCAGCAATGTGAGTCGATGTAATTGTTTAATTACCATCGCGTTTGCAGGCATTCCTATTTTTCTTATTTTCTTTACACATCTTGACACTATGACCATTTGTTACAAACAGTAACAGATCGAGTACGCAGGCAGTGCCAATTGCACAACAATAGGAGTGCTGGATTATTGTACATATTTGTGTTGTACTAGCTTAATCCTTTTTTTTTATTCAGCAACGTTGTGCACATATCTAGAATCTTTTCTTTGTAATAAGCGCGTCTCGTTTATTAAGTAACGTTAGTTAGGACTAGATAAACACGTAAATTTAAAGATAAATGTTGGAGATGGCACCATCCTAGCTTAGAACAAATTTACCTTTGTTATTAAATGTAAGCATTCCTAGTATTTGTAAACAAGTAAATGTCTTGCTTTGCAGTAAATTCTTTTGATGTTGATCCTCCCGTAGTCATTTTCTATGTAATTGCCTAGGGTCGATCTTACGTGCTGTACCCTCATTCTCATGACTGGAATGCCTTTTTGGGAAGGTAATATGTAATTACTTGTGAACATGAAGCGAGAGTCAGGATCATATGTTTCGCGACCCACTAGTTGACTTTGGATAGCGATCTCGACGAGAGAAGCGGGGCGCATGCGTTGCAAGTACTGTTGTCACAGCTGATTGGTTAGGGGTATTGATTATTTTTATCGACCAGCAACAAGAGATAAACTATGCCCTTTGGATGGGAATTCAAGTTTTTTATACATTCTGGCATATTTTAACATGTCTGTAATTATAGCAGGTGTTGGATTTTTAACTACTTTCAAATAACTGAATTCTTAGGAGCACGGAAATAAGATATTTGCATCTTATCAGTTCCAGTTTTGAGCACTCGTGGCGCGACGGTAGGTGACCTCGCAGTCGCGTTCTGGCATGAACAACGGAGAGGATAGATTGGATTATACCACGCACGATTACACATGTATCGAGTTTTACCGGTGACCAGCGGGGAAATGTCACGTGCACCGTGAGTGAAAGTTCGTCTTGAGAAGTGTACTGCTATTGTACAGCAGGGGGTTTCCTTAGAGCCGAGAAGGACCCCAGTTTCAGTACCGATTAGGCCATTGCGAACGAAATGAAAATGCAGCTTGTCTTGCTATATAACTGTTCATTATAGGCCAGCCGTATAGTGTTCGTGAAAGGTGGATACTTGCTTTTACAAGCATACAATCATAATGTTCATTCAGTAGACATTCTTCGCATTGGAACTGGCCGTATCGATACACTCACTTCGTGTGTGTTGTCAGAACAATTAGCACCTCCATTTGAGAAGCTTTTCTCAATACGAGTGCTTGGATTGTGAATATACTTTTTATATATATAGGGCCTAACTCATATGTCTGTGATATTGCAACTATGTTGAGCAATATCATGTCGGGAGGAAAGGCTGCTATGTGCTTCAGTGACTTAACCATGTGCGGTTAGACGATATAAACATGAGTGTCACTGTGCGAGCGAAGTCACGTTCGTTCTGATGCTATACGTCGCGCGGCCCGTGCTGGTGAGTGCGAACACAGCTGTTGTATTGCAATACAGTGTGTTTCGAAATGAACCGATTGCGCGAGGCCAGTGAACTTTGGTGTTCGAGCCGTTATAGACATCACTGCGTGCTGCGGTTGATAGGACGTTATCCGAAGATGAAAGAAACTGTCGTTGGTATTAGAGTGGAACATTCAGTCAGGATGGGAGATGTCTGGAGATCCAGGGTTCGTTTCTCGCTTTCCTGGACAGTGAAGACTTCTATTGCTTACATGGAGGGAACAGTCATAAAGGACATGACTGTGTTCTTTCGTGGTCTACAAGAATCATCTAAGGTACTGAATTAACCATCTTCAATCGTAGCTAAGCATGTTTATTCTAACGTTGTCATCCTGCCACATTTTTTTTATATATAGGATTTTTCGTAGAATGTCTAAGAATGGAGTTTAGGTTTGATCCTAGTGTCAAGACTGATTCTATTCGGGACAGGGTTTTGATTCTACTAAAAGAATGCACCCATTGTAATTAAATGTATTATAGTTTAATTTTCTTTTGATTACTGTAGATTCAAGTTCATTTTATGGGGAATTTATTTAATGTAGAGAAGAGGAACTTTAGGCCACTCAAGATTCATCATTTTTCGTGTTTGATATATATTGTAAATGAACACTAGTTTTATGCCTTTATATGACATTACTCGAGTTTGGGTAGACTCAGTTTGGAGTTTCTACTTCCGTAAGTCTACTTAGAAGACTGTTATACACTCGAAAGTGAAATTTCAGTATTCAGGTTGATTTTCGAATACTGCAGTAAGCTTTATGAAGCAGGTTCAGTGAAGAAAGCGGATTTGTTTTGATTTGCTAGGAATTTATTCCGAATTTTGACTTGATCCAAGTACTTTCTAACGTAATTTTTTGAGATTCTGCATTACGTTTGCTTTAATAGATTCGATCAAGATCCATTATTGATGGACTAGACAGATGTTTTAAACACAGTTTGAAGACATTTGAATACATTCACCCTATGTTATTAACGCGAATCCCAGACTAGATTTATGTGGAAGCATATATATCGCCAAAGCTGCAATTGTTATTTAAAACTTATTGAAAGCTATGCAGATTGATCGTGATTAATAATAACATAAGAGCAAATGAAATAATAATTTAACAGTGATTAATTGAACTGTAAAGGAACTTGTATAATTTTAGCAACAATATTTCATTGTGAATGTTATCTGTCAACTAAGCCGAATTCTTTGTTCACTAAGAAAGATAACTAATTGAAGCGCTAATGGGATAGTAGTAATGCCTGATAATATAAATGATATGAATGCTTAGTGTAGCATGATATTTAATGGCAAAGCCATGTAAAGGTTAATGTCCTTGATTATTAAAAGGGTATTCAATGGAATATTCCAAGTTGTAGTATGGAAAGTAATCCACTCAGATAGATTGTGAAATTAGGGCAGTTTGCTTCAGTATCAGTTCAAGTAAATAATCTGTTGTGGAAATCATGCATTTTAGGCATGTTAATTAAACCTACCTGGTAAAATTTTCGACCATTTGTATCAATGCAATGCTTAACAGGCGTTTTAACAATCACTAATTCCGGTCTGGTGAGGACAGTTCATTTAAAGGGGTGTTAAAATTAAATTAACGAAGTTAATTTTTGACTTAGCGTTATTGCTCGGTCAGAAGAGATAAATAAAATCAGAAAAACCCAGCAAACATAAATATAATAAACCACATGGAAGATGTCACTTCTGAATCCTATAAAAAAACACACTAAGAAGGTGTTACAAAATGACTGTACATTTGTATTATAGCTTTAAATATATTTTTTTTTCAGGGTATAAATTGATTTATGTCTTGTAAATATGAAAATTGCCAGGGTTTATATTTAAATGTTCCAATTGCTGTCAACATTTATGTTGGACCATGTATATGATTTGTGTTCTCTCATTCTTGGGTAAAATGCAGTCAACAACATTGATGAATGTGGGGGCTGGCATTTTTCTCCCATGTTCATGAAACTTCGGATGGAAGTTGGGCACTCTGCCTTAAAGTACAATATAGTGACTTACACTATATTTTCCTTTCCTGAATACATTTTTTTTGATCAATTTAAAATCTTCGAAGTGTGGTACTTTATAGAAACGATAAGAGAACACGTTAAGAAGGCCAGCGGTGGGTATTTCAGTGGTTTTCCCACACACCAGAGACTGCGTTCATTGTTATTCTTGTGCTTTTGAGCTTTCTTATGTCGTTCACCATGGTTTTTCTTAACGTAGTCTCAGTTAGGAATTCCTGTACCCCATTTCCTCGTCTTATGTTGGGTAGAATCTGGCAAATTTTATAGCCGGGGTTTCCAGGCTCTACGATCCAGCTGTCTTCGTGGGATTCCAACATGCTGATGGTAGGTATTTCGGGTACAGTGCCATACTCTTAGCTTGTTTGTTTTCATTGAAATTTTGTATTAGGACCATGGGAGTAACTTAGATTTGGATAGGACTTTTTTATATTTTCTCTCAGAGCAGAAAAGTATCGGACTAGCCGTTTGCAACTCTCATGCTATGATAGGGATCTATTCTGAATAAAATGTATCCATGATTTTAACATAAGATAGACCTCTCTTTCTTGCTTAGTTTTGACATCGATGCATTCCTCTGAGCTGCTTAAGAATCGAACCTCACCAATTCCCGATACCCTCGAGTGCAGATTTTTGTGCGAAACCAGCCTATGAATGTGTCGTCCCCTACATTTGTGTGTTAACTGGAAGAGGGTCTCTGAAGGGTCATTTGAAACCGATGGCTCCCCGAAACCTTCAGCCAGCGGGTACAATATATACTGTTTACACTGGCTGAAACTCTTGAGAGAACGCTATCTTTCAAATATTATCTAACAAATACTGCTGACAACCGCAAGACGCAGAACAGCATTTTGTGGAAACTTTGCGATTCCACTTAGGGTCCAACACCAATACTCTCTGGTGTTCAGCTGTTGACTTCGTCTATTCTGTCACTGAATACTCTGCCCTAGTTTGGATAAAGAGCTTGTTGTCGCCGAATCATCTAGAGGCTTTCCGACATCGTGTTCATGTAGCCCCGTGTACTGGGACGTGTGTAGAATTTGTCTGATTTTTATAGCGTATGGCGTCTAGTGCCGGGAGTGTCCGAGGACATGTTCGGCTCACCATTTTTGTAGCTACTTCGAGGCGGACACCCAATGGGTGAGCTACACGTACCGTCGCGTGTGGAGTGTTGTCTGGGGAAGAAAGTTTGATTGTAAGGACGAGGAATTGGAAGGTAGCGGCTGTGGCCTATAGTTAGGGACCAACCCCGGCATTTGCCTGGAAGGAAGATAGGAAACCACAGAAGACCATCTTCAAGGTTGCCTGCGGGGGGATTCGAACCTCCTCGCCTCCCGGATGTGAGCGACTGCCAGCAGTCATGCCGTAAGGACCACGACTAACTCATCCGGTATTTGTCTGATGACTTGTGTTATTGAGATGGCTGTATTAGTGTGTGTACTTGTAATTGAGACAAGGATCGTTGAAGGAAGCAGCCATGCCCTTAATTTAGGTACCATCGCGGCATTTTCCTGAATTAGAAATGAGAAACTACAGAAAATCACTTCCAGGGTGATTGAGTTGGGAACTGAACGCACCTCTTCTATGTTTTGTCGCAGACCAGAATTAAATTTCTTGACAATTCGGAAATTGAACCCAGACCTTAGGGGTGAGAGCTAAGACTAGTAACCACTGCGCCACGATCTCTCAGGTCAAGATAATAACACTGTGTCTGATCTCGGGAAAAATCAGGCCTACTCCAATTCATTGGCTCCCAGTACTAAGTCATATTCCTCCAACTCACCTACGAAGATGCAACGATTTACCGCGGGAGCACATGCAAATTGTAAAATAACACCATTGACATGAAGTCATTGCTCATCCACATAATTGAGTAGGCTCCATTCGAGACATTCACCCAACTGTCCGATGGAGTAGTACTAGTAGAAGTAGCTACCTCTTCTACATTCTTGAGACATGGTCAGATGAATAGAAACCGTTTGTTGCCCCAGAGTATTGTGAACGGTGATACCAAGCTGCGCTTATGGGTTTTCTCCCGAGGCGTTTCACAACCCAGCACTCCAAACTGGACGTGAAGGTAAATATTGTCGTAATGTGTCAACATGCGCTGATCTTCACAAGGTTTTTACTAGCTACTCTTGTCATCTCAAAGATCCATTAGCAAGTTTTGGCATTATTCCAGATTTCTGGATTTCTGTAGCTTTGCGCTTAAAGATAAAGTACAGCCGTTTTTTTTTTGTTTTTTTTGTTTCACAGTTTCTATTCAGATCTGCACGTTTTAATTTTTATGTTGTAGCTCTATGCAAGTTATAGACTGCACTTTGAGCTTTAAAACGGTATTGTGGGAACCAAAATGTTTATATGTATTCTGCTACAAAGGTGTATTCGTGAATAAATGGGAAGAATATTATTTGTTCGAACACCTCCACTTTAGCCTCATTGTGACAACTGACACATACAAAATTTATACTTTCCTAAAACTGAAGATTCTCCACTTCTCTGACTGTACATAGATAACATGATAGCTGTACTGATTATTATTATCTAGGAAACTAAGGGCCCAGGTGTATGCAGCTGTCAGTCAACTCATGGCTTAACCAACATTTCAGGAGAGGTTGCCAACAGCGACACTCTTCCCAAACCCATTAGCGTAAGATGACTGGACTCTCTGGGTTTAACCCAATTAGCACAGTTCAGCCTTCCCGGTTGTGAATTGCCAGGTATCATAGGAAGGCCACCTGGAATTGAACAGTCAAGAGGGATCTGGACCAAAATAAGAGGAAGCTTGTAGTTCTACGTGACCGTTAGTTTCACGAACATGAGCCACGGTACCTCCTTTTTACGGGAAATCTGAACCACCGGACATGGCATTTCTCATGTATTGACCGGGAATCGAACCCTGACTACCTTGGTGAGAGGCAAACAGCATGACCGCTGCGCCACTGCATCTCCTGGACCAAATTAAATGGGTCCGAACACACCACCACTTTCTCTACAAGTGCAATAAATACCTTCTTGCTGCGATAGTAACGCTGTCAAGCAAACAATGAGGCATATTATTCAGACTACCCTCAGAGATCCTAAAGTGGTGATGTAAGAAATCTGCTCCAAGGAGCACTACTGTTATGAAAATGGACCAATGAACAAAAGGCTGTGTGGAAGGGACAGTGTTATCTCTGTGAATGGACATCTTTGGAAACAGTTAGAGAAAGATGATGTAGGCCTACACGTTTTGAAAAAGGTATTATGAAAATAATAAAGTAAAGAGTGTTCTGTGAAAATTTGGTCGATACTAATTTCGGGTAGAAGTTATGTCCCTCGGCAACTACAGTCAATTGACTACACACGTTTAATTTATACATTCGGTTGTAAATTCTCTTTTGTAAATAATATGCCACAAATAGAATAGAAAAATACATACCCCCCCCCCCCCCTTTCCCTCAGGTGTCTGGTTATCCAAACCTGGAAAAGTTGGGTCACTTATTATTGTTATTATTAGACTATTATTTCCACCAAAAAACAGCGGTAGCTGGGGCCCAGTTATCTGCGGTCTCGGTAGACGTAGGTTCGAACCTAACCGTCGGTCGTCATTGAAATGGTTTTCCGTGGTTTTCCAATTTCAACTTCAGTCAAATGCTGGGACGGTACCTTCGAATAAGCCGCGGTCGCTACCTTCCAATTCCGTGCATCGTTTCATTCGCCTTAATTCATTTCATATCTCATTAGCTCCTCTCATGAGGTTGGTGACAAGACGGGCATCCGAGCATATAATCTACCCACCACGGGAAAGAGAAAAATCATCGCATCTCATTTCCGTCCCAGTTGACACGGGAATAATATACATTAAAGTTATCATTTTTATTACCCACAGTGGTTGCTACGCTCGCTAACGCGCAGAGCTAGGTCATGGGGCCAAGCTATCTGTGGACTCAGTAGACACGTCGGTTCGAGCCCCACCGTCGGCTGTCCTTGAAATGGTTTTCCGTGGTTTCCCCATTTTCAACTCTAGGCAATTGCTGGGACGGTACCTTCTGACAGGCCACGTCCGCTTCCTTCCACATCCTGGCCCTGTTTCATTCAACTTCATTTCATCTCTCATTAACTCCTCTCATGAGTTTGGCGTCAGGAAGGCCATCCAGTCGTAAAACACCCGCCACATATAGTAGACTTGCATTGTATCTCATCTCCGACCCCGTTAAAACGGGGTCGACATACATACATACATACATACATTATCGTCATCCATCCTTAAAGTGTGTAACTATCCAAGACAATGAGATCCAAGTTTCTTTTTCTGGCATTGACAGCGGCCATCCTCGTTGTGAAGTTTGCTCGTTTTTTTTCCACTACGTATCCATTTAGACACATGCCGGAATGGCACTATATTATATAAGTCCCAGGGAATCTGCTCAATCCTAGACCATAATAAATACAGCCACGTATACTACTACAGAAACCACACAGACACATGTTATCAGACAAATTTAACACACACCTGGAAAGTTCGGTGGATCTAAATTACGAACGGATTGTTGGCTTACCTGAAACAGCAGTTACTATCCTTCGAAGTAATCCCCGTGGATGGTTATGCACTTCTTAGAACGGCTGTACAAGTCCTGGCATAGTCTTCCTGAGGGATAGCCTTCAGTTGGGTCGTCACATTACGTTGGATGTCCGAAATGTCCGAAAATCTCTGGCCCTTCAGGGCTCTTCGGCGACCCTGGACGCCGATACTCCTTACTTTGACGTTTGCCTTCGTGGTCGAGCCTCAGGCACCAGGTCTCGTCACCCGTGACGATGGTTTTCAGGACCATTCCATTCCACGGAACATTCACACTTCTCATTGCCACCCGTCGAACAGGCTTGCACGTTAAGTTGCACAAATTCACTCTTCTCACTGTCGCCCGTCTGTCAGGTGTGCAAGGCAGGTTGCATAAATTCACTTTCTCTCTTGCTTTCAATTTAGAATTTTGACGACCCAAACTGAAGGCTATTCTTAAGAAGACTATGCCAGGAGTTTCCAGGATTTGTTCAGTCGTTCCAAGAAGTGCATAACCATCCACGGGGATTACTTCGAAGGACAGTAACGGCTGTTTCAGGTGAGCCAACAATCCTTTCGTAATATAGACCATTTACCGAACTTTTCAGACAGAGGGTGTATATACTGTACATAAGCCTAAAAGTGAAAGAGGTCCTTTCTTCTCAAGCTAATTATGAGGACGTTATTGACAATGAGCATTCTTCCTTTAATGAATACGGCCAATGGCGAGAAATGAAATACATACGAGCAAAGAGATGAAGGGTAACAATTGTCAGCAAATTCAAGAAACTTTACACGGACAAGACATTGAACCCTGTAATCCTGTCAGTTAATGATGACAATTCTGAGAGAGCAGGCGATAACGTTGTTTATTATTTGTGTGGTTACCTGATTCACACAGCAGAAAAGAAGATTGTGAAATGTACTTCCTGCATTAGGTCATTGGGAAGTGGTTCCGAAATATTTAATGCTGTTACAGGAGAGTATATACATTTTTTCCGGGTGGGCTGACTATCCTGGAAAATTGTAAGTATTCCCAGGGAGTTGTCACCGCAAAATACCCAGAAATATCAACCAATATCTTAGAGCCATATAACTTTGTGTAATTATTTTAGATAAGAATCAATTGAAAAGTGTATATAGCCAACAATTAGTGGCAATACAAATAAGTTGTAAAATACAACACAACACACAAATAAAATGTTACACTTAATGAAATCTCTATTATGTCCTATGGACTATGAATGGCAAATATCTAAATATTTGTGAATTTATTAAGCAGAAAGGTAAACAGGTTTTTTTTTTTTTTCATTTTAATTTTTTTACAAATTGATAATTTATTTTTCGAATGTACCGTACTGTGGAATTCTCAATTTTGCCACACAAGGCTGAGTGTAACCCGTTCTAGCTCTCAGACCAGAATTAAAATGTCTTGGCAGAACCGGGAATCGAATTCGGACCTCCGGGACGACAGCCTAGAATGCTAGCCACTACACCACGAGATGGTCTAATTTCAATCTTAATATTGTTTATAACTTATCCAATAAGTTAAGATTAGGGTACAACCAAATTTACAATTATTTTATGCTTTAACCAAAACAACACTTTCTTAATATTTATTGGTTTTTCGGGGGGGGGGGTCTGGAACCCACAAGCTCCCCTCTTATATACGCCCCTGTGCTGTTAGTGATGTATGTATCCTCACCATGCTAAGAGACTTTGGCGGAAGTGAATATAAATTTCTCAAATACCCGTCTTTATCTTTATTTCAAGTGATGAAATGTGTAGATGCAGCAGTGGAGGCAAAGTTGGAGCAAGAAGGCGCGTTGTGGGGCGATTTCTTTTCAGATTGTGTGGATATGATCTGTGAACTTCCTGTGGTCTGAAATGGGTGCTGCTAGGAGGAGCACCTGTTATTATATTTCCCTAGGATAGTGTTTCAGTACATTAGGCTACATGTCGGTTCACTTTCCGGGGTAAAGAAATGTCCAGGAAACTGAGATCCAGATAGTCTTCAAAACCAGCGAGAAAAATAATGAAGATCTCTTCTGTTTAGAGACAAGCTTAGAAATGTATTTTAGTGTGTTCGGGACAGTATTATATGCAGGGGCGGTTCGACCTTGTACATCTAGGGGGGGGGGGTGAGAATTTAAAAAAATGCCGACTGGCTGTTTAACACTGCCGACTATACGTTTAAAAACTGAGCAACGGGAGGGAGTGGGGGATGAGGGAGAGGGGGGGCAAACGATACACAAGACAAATATAATTAATTAATGGCTTTCATTCGAAATATATTTTATTAGTTCCAGAATTTTGAATCGCAGGAAAATTTGATAAATGAATAAAAATAAGTGTTTAAATATTACAAGAATTAAATAAAATCTAGTTATTCTTTCTAAAACCGTACTCGACGATGTTTTAACAAGGACTTCTTCTCCACTATCTCCATAATTTTAATGTCGTCGACCTTATCTTTCGTTGAAAACAACATCATGAGGGAGTCTAAGCAGTCGTCACCCATCGATGTCCGCAAATGATTGTAAATGAGCTTCAACTTGCTGAAGAACCGTTCGGAAGAAGCAGAAGACACTGGGGATGTTAAAATCAGTCGAATTACTTGTAAGCCACACTGGATAATCCTCTTTAATTTAACAGCAACTTTTGCGATTTCTTTAAAAGATGAGCACTGTTTACTGGCATCGAGCAAGATTTCAAGCTCAGCCAGCACAAGCTCTTCATCGTGAAGGATGATTTTCGAGTGTGATTGCTTTATAGGTCGGACGCGCTCGATGGTGCAGTTTTTTCTATCAGCGGGTATCTTGACAATTATGTGGAATGGCTCTAGGAAATACATAAGTTTTGCGAGATTGTCTTGCACACTTGTAGTAAGTACATCCACATCCTTTCTGTAGAATGTAAGAAAAGAAATTTCTGGTGTCGTTTCAGCACGCACGTTATACTTCTTTGCAAGTCGCCGGGTCCTGTGGTGCTTTAAGAATTCTTCATCCGCATTTACTTGCATACTTTTCGCTAATCACGATGCACTCTTTATTAAAGCGTCCACCTTGCCGTCGTCGTTGATATCTTTAAAGAACTTAAAAGCGCGCTGAATCAGCTGTATCGCGTCTACTACATTCAGCTCCTCCACTTCTGAAAGCTGGGTTACGTTCTTAATTTTAAACATGATGTTTTTGGTAAAGTACATGCCGCAGATAAAATCAAAGTAGAAGCTTTTTGTGCAAGCCTGACGCAAAAGTTCGGGTTTTACTGTCAAATTCAGAATCGAATTAGGTTTTCAACGTTTCCAATGCTGTGACTATCTCTTCATAAGACGTAGAAACAGCTCTCGTCGATTCGGCGCGCGCAGTCCACCTTGTTTTTGATAAATTCTTAAGTTGAAGTGAATGTTCAATTTTATCCAGCTCTTTCTGCAAGCTTAAATGTCGTTTCGTGCTACCCGAAAAAAACTACAATGCTTCAAGAGTGTCAAAAAACTTTCGTATAAGTGCGCTAGCATTACAAGCTGTCTCTACGAAAATGTTTAACCTGTGAGCTTGGCATGGAACGTGCGGAATATATATTTTGCACTTCTCTGATAGCTTTTTCTGAGTGCCGTTGTATATGCCAGACATGTTACTAGCAAAGTCGTACGATTGAAACGCTAGTTTATCGAGTGGAAGTAAAAGTTCTTTTGAATTTAAAATTAAAAATATTTTTTCAGCCAACTCCCCTCCAGTCTTGTTTGTTAAAACAGCGTCTATTTTTAAAAGACGCTCCATAGGAACGAGCTCTTCATCTTTTTCGGCGACGTATCGGATATTCAACGCGAGGAGGTCTTTGTGTGACATATCGGGAGTAGTATCTGCTATAACGGAGAACATACCGGCGTTCTTGATCTCTTCTGCAATTATTTCACGAGTGTTCTCTCCAAGTAGACGGATGAATTCATTTTGAGAGTCCTTGCTTATATACGTAACATTGTGCTTCCGCGTATTCACTTCTTCCAACCACCTATTCATAACCGGACTATGCCGTGAAAGTAACTTCACAATTTGCGTGAAGTTTCCATTATCTTGAGTGATTCCATCCTCGTGAACTCGGAAAGCCAAACCTTGCCGACAAAGGGTTCTTGCAGTGTCAATAAGTATCTGGATAACTTTTTAGTGGAACTCCTTTTCTTGTTCTTCCTCAATTCTGATCGTCCGTAAATGTTTATCAAGGAGAACGTCTACGTGGCCTTATGCATTGACAAAATGGCACAAATCTCTCATAGCTGCTTGATGAGCTTCTGAAGTGAAGTGTTCTTGTAATTTGCCCTTTATCTTCTTCCCGCGACTTTTCAATTTGAGCCACTGACGTACTCCAGCGTGCGACCATTCTTCACTTGCGGACGCCCTTCCTCGTCCGTTTGGAAATAAGCCACAGGCAAAACAAAACACCACGCCTTTTTCAATGCCGTACTTCAACATGGGAAAATCCGTATTCCAGGCCGGCTTATTTTCTGGTATGTCTGGATTTGCTGGAAATACACTAAGTTTTGTCTTGAAGGCCCCAAGTGAAGTCAGGTACAGTCGTTCGTTTCCCGTGATAATTCTTTTCCGTTTTGCAGGATCGCGATTAACAGGTAAATCGCCCGCTTGAAAGGGTACTGAGTCTGAACGCATGTTATTTCCCTCCTCTCCTGCTCGTTGAAGCAACTGACCGCCTTAATCGTAGATTCTGGATAAGCAGTCTTATCATTTCTACCATAAAAAGTTTTGTGTTCGGAATAGCGTCTTCTTTTATTGTTTTCAAAATACCTTCAACTCTTTTGAAATGCGTTATATTCTCACTAACTTGGTCAGAAAAAAACAATCCTCGAAAATTCGCTAGTACGCGGTGTAGGACCGTCACCACTACAACTGGCATCCGATGAAGTTCCAGCTGCTCGTAACTTGCGAACGTCAGATGTGTTGGGGGATAGTGGTGGTTCACGATGAGCAACGGTGGTCAATGGCTCAACGGTAGACGATGGCTCAACGGTAGATGATGGCTAACGATGGGTGTTGGCTCAACGGTGGTAAATGGCTCAACGATGGACGATGGCTCAACGGTAGGCGATGCCTCAATGGTAGATTTTGATTTTAATTTTACCTTAGCTACCCGATGGGCATTAAGTTCAACCCTTTGAAGACGTCGAGCGTCGCAGGGGTGCTTTTCCGAATATTCGTTCCATCGACAAAGTTACTTCGACTTGTCTCCTCCACACCGACCTGGTTTTCTTGTCACTGGGTTTTAAAACACTCTGTAAGTTTTATTTAAATACAAAAGATGGTTTAAAAGAGAACAACTCACCCCCCACAAAGGTAGACTTTTATGGATTTATCGGGTATTTTTTCTTGATAACACAATTAAATATAAATATGACAGAAAATATGCATGTATTTATTGTATTATTATTACGTACGTTTCATGGGTATGCGATGCTCGTGAAATGTGCCGTGCCGGCGAAAACTCACGTCCCACTGCCACTGTATTTGCACCTACCTAGTTATCACTGTAAAAGTTGCTGGTTCAGGAACGACTGCTTTCGCTCATTCTCAGTGACCACTGCACTGATCATAGTGAGCACTCCACCCCTTGAGGAACCTAGGAACCATAAACCTGTAAATTTTGTCACAATAGCGCGGATATGTGAGGACGCGCCGAGACAAGCGGTAGAAGGTCATAACATTCCTCCGACAACATCGCAATGAGTTGGCTTGACCTGAAGTTATCAATGCGCTCACCAACACCTTTTGTCTAGCCACATGGCACAGATGCTGGGCTCGCTTCGCTGTGAAGTTGAGTCGCTCTGCATAATGAACGCGGAGTATTACTCCCACCCAGGACGTGCCGATGAGTTCATCCCTTGTCCTTGGTCCCATTTTGCTCATCTGTCATTCTTTCTTCAGTTTCCATACACAGAAACGAAATGGCAAGTGGCAGTTGGTGCACCGAGGACTGGAAGTGAAACTTTTAAAATGGTTATTTTGCCGACTCTTCCTCTTGCCGCACTGGGCTATTGCCTGGCTGCACGAAATTATTGCATCGTCCGTTTGTGTTGACTCTCTGTAAAAATGCCGACTGTCAGAATAATAAATATTTTTTTAAGACATCGGACCAAATCTTATATGGCCATGCCCCGTTTTGCTTTTTTAAATGCTGTTTAGGGAAATGTTACGACTTCTTCAGGTTTTGCCGACTGCCGACTGATGTCGTATTTGCCGACTGATAAAATACCTGAGGGGGGTGAGACACCCCCCCCCCACTCGAACCGCCCCTGATTATATGTTCGTATTTCCTTGAAGATTTGTTTCTGTTATTCACAACCTGCTTCGTATTTAGTGCAATACTTCTTTTAATAAACAGCGAGTCAGACTGACCGTCCACCTGCACGTCCAGGCCAAGGCACGCTAGTACCACCTAACGGCGGAAACGGTCAACTACCGGGGGGCAGTATTCGCCCTGCTAATAGGGTACTGCCGCTTCCTTTTCAACTCCTCAATGGCGGCCCGGCCAAGGCATTTCAAACAAAACTTTGCTTCGACTGCAACGGTCACGTGATGTTTGTCACTTACAAGCAGCGGAAAGGAACAGTAAAATACACATGGAACGGGTATAATAGGTGGCCAATCACAATTCAAGGCAATGAGTTTCTTCTGACCAATCAGGTGAAGTATCATTACAGGCTACAGACTATGTTTTTCAACCACTTGTCGAACTAGACCAATCGTGGAGGCTACGTTTATATCCTCTTTGGTGGGGGCAACACAGTGCAAGGATCATTATATCCTCTCTGATCATATGCCTCACTGCAGAGAAACCAAAATTCTATTGTGTCTTAATAGGCTCTCACCAAGCTGCTCAAGAACCTCTCACTTTCGCCTCAATCCGTATAATTTTGGATATAAGTGTAACCTCCACAATAACACAGATTATCAAATTCCACAAACGACCTCAAGTACACAGAGCTATATGACCACGATGTTGCAAAGCCCCTAAATTAATCAACAATACACAACAACAAACATAGTGCCTGTTTCTCATTTGGAAATACTGCAACACATTGTCGCTATTGACGTCCGAAACGGGGGAGGAGCTTGCGGTCAGCTGTTTGCAATATGGCGGCGAGATAGTGACGAGAAGTAAGCGAGACAGTGATAGGGTGTGCGTTTGTTATGGCTTCTAATTTATGATGGCAAAGACTGCACATTTTCTTTCATTGGTAGAAATGTTTTTATAATCAATTTAAATGCAGTGCTTAATTACTAGACTACCAGTTAAAAATATTACCCACCTGTAGATAGTTAATTTACTGTCTGCTGTTACATATATGAAGCCTGTACTTGGGAGCCTAGCGGTATCGATGTTTTTATTAATTTCACAATATATATATATATCAATATCACATAACACAAAGGACGACTCCCTGATAATAAATTGAATCCAGCAACCCTGAATTTGCATGAATGTTTTGGGTTCAAAGAAGCGTTACTTGGGATGCTCAAATCATACTTCAATATTGCTAATATTGACCTACATACTTGCTGTTCAAAGGCAAGAATATAAATTTATTAATCTCTTGCCACAGGCAAGTTAAAATGGAGGCATCTTCTTTATCAATATATTTAATTATATATTTAAAATACAGATATTTAACAAAGCTGGAGTCTCCATTTGAACTTGTAATAAGCAAACGGAACAGATCAAAAGCTACACCTTAAGCCAAATCAAATTCACTCCCCAGCTCGACATAAACCATAATACCAATTAAAACCTATACAAAACATATTCTCCTTAATGTTGTACAACTTTCAAACCAACTATTCGCACTCAAAACTGAAAAACCCTGAAATGGGAACTAATTAAAGTTAGAATAGCCTAGGCCGATCAGGTCTCCTGCTACATTACCGCATATGCATACTTAACATCACTATAACTTCTAAATTACGACTAAATGACCTATCTGCCTGAGTAGTATAGGTGTTACCAGCCTGCCTCGGATGATGGGTCACCAAACCGGTACCGTACTTAAAACTAAGATTTTACACATTAATTAACTAAATTCAACAGTAAGGAGATCATAGACAAAAACACAATTTAAGCCAAATCATACTTAAAATATTGCAAATATTGAGCTACATACTTGCTGTTCAAAGGCAAGAATATAAATTCTCTGGCAAATTAAGGCTAGGAACAGCATTTTTCTTAAGTTTTCTAACCATTCGACTATCGTCAATCGGAAGAACCCCTAAAATAAGTTTACGAAGAGTGGATTACATTCGGTTCAATGTACGGCACAGAAGTATTAGGCTACAAGTTTATCAGTATTTTTGATGTAGCTAAATCCTTGTGAATACAAATTAGAGACAATAACTATCAATAATTAACAGTACCGGTGCTTCCGCAGTGGAAAGAAGTCGTCTTCACAAAAATGCAGACTGCACACTGTCATGTAACGTGTAACACGTTTTCCAATTGACAGCGCCGAAGCTCATCTTTCTCTCTGAACTTTTTGTACAGGAATGTAGTGAGGAGATTTCGTACCAATTTTATACGATTTGCAACCGTATACAGAGCAGTACCTCCTCGTATTTGACAAATTCCTTTATGTTTCCATCACGACATCAATGCTTCACCATGAAAATAATCCTCACCAGTCACAATGTCACAGCTTCAACATTCTACCGCGTGGCTGCGCCATCCAACTTTTCTGACGTCAATAGTGTCAGCAAGCGAGAAGCAGGAATATGTGTAAGGTTATAATTGCGTAGGAATGCAATGTTTGAACTCGGCTTGAAGAAAGAGAAAAAATAAACGCAATGTTTGAACTCGGCTTTATTATGATTGTTGTTAATATTTTGAGCAGTTTATTATTGTTATTGATTTAAGCCCACTACGGAGCGCTTATGACTAGTTCTTCTTCGATGCTATTTTCCGTTCCGTTCCCAATATCTCTGAGCCCTGCTGATAATTTCTCCTTCCTCTCCTGCGAAAGGGGCTTCCGACATTTAGAGACTCTAGGTGGTGGGTTCCAAGACTACACCATAGCAAAAAATGTAGGACGATCTTCTACATGAAGGTCAGCAATTCCAACCGAATCCAAGCCCTTTTGAACAGTACTATGTTTTAATAATATGATTTTTTTAAAGTCGGTTTACCCTCCAGGGTTGGCTTTTCCCTCAGACTCAGCGAGGGATCACACCATTACCGTCTCCAGGGCAGTGTCCTGGAGCTTGAAACGTCGAGAAGGGGGATATAACTGGAGAGGAGCACCTCGCCAAGGTAGCCTCACCTGCAAACCAAACAGGGGCCTTATGAGGGATGTGAAGGGATAGGCAAGGAAGAGGGAAGGAGGCGGCCATGGCCTTACGTTAGGTACTGTACCGTTATTTCATAGTCCTGAGTTCAGTGCATTTTCTTACGTTGCATTACAACTCGGCGAGATGCGAGGCAGCCAGTCATATGATACGTTACATGCAGCTGATATTGTAGCTAGCGAGATTACCAAGCCCGGCGGACATTTCAAGGTCCCGGCGGACATGCACGAAGGAAGTTGAGCTTGAAGCGCACGTCAGCGGCGATCGATAATGTAGATATACAGTACATATCGAACTGCTCACCTGAGACCTGATTGTACTTATTATAATGAATTGAGTATATCCTATATAAGATGTTATCTTATGATAGCATGATGTTTATGCAATTGTATATTTATTGATATAAACGCTGTAAGAGACCTGAGATGTTTTAATCAATATGCCTAACCGATTAACATCGAATTCCGATGCACAGGAGTGGGGGAAACGGAGGTTTCCTGTAATCTGCTACTGCAGAAGAGAAGATAGATCTTTACGTGTCACGGTTCGATACACTTCGAACTCGGGAGGGAGTAGTATATTTGTGAAACATGTGCAGGCGATGATAATCGCTACGTTGGTTCTACGTGTCAAAGGAACTTACAATATTTCACGGACTTGTGAATATTGAGAAATCACATCGAGGCAGGACTTGGAAAATTTCTAGTCAATCTTGTGAAGATTGCATACACAAACACTTACAATGGGACATTGTACACGCGCATTGATACTAAAGAGTAGCAACGTTTGCTAATGATTGGGTAGAATATTAGCTTGGGAATAACCTAACCCCCAAGGGAAGATGATGAAGAAAAAGAAGTGAGTTTCGGACTGGAGAAAAAGGATGGAGAAATAGGACGAGAGTCCAACAGAAGTTATAATTTTAACTTTAAGTATACTCAAACGCAGCTGCCACTGCAAATCTGCTTTCCGATACCTAAAGTGGGTAGGGACCTGGGCGAAGCTAACAGGAAACGCAGCTGGAACTTGGGCTATTCGCAAGAAAGCTGCTATAGCGTATTCCCTCTCAAGCATAAATATACCTACTATGGGGAAGGGTGGTGGTCTGGCAAGACAAAGAGTAACAGATTTATTGTGTATCTGTTCAAAGGAGTTTGTTTCTAAACAAGTATTTTGAAGAATACAAATAATTTGAATCAGCTGTGATATTTTAGTTCTTGAAATTGTAGAATTTCTAAAGAGCGACCGAATGCTTCCAAGAAGGATAGGGATAAAGCAATTATACCCTTGGGAATAATTTTGGTAAGAGCAACAATAGTTGCATTTATAAATGACTAAGCTTTTACCCAGCAAGGCGCCGACAAAAAGTTTTGACAATGAGAAACACTTACATTTTGAAAAACCAACCATAAGTGGTAGAGAGAATCTCCACAAGCAGGAAGCTGGCGTAGCGAGTTATACTTGCCTTACTGGCCAGTTAGAATTAGCTATCAAAGCTAAGAGAGACTTTAATAAGTTAATAACTAAGAGTTCTTGCTCAAATGCAACCAGTTGTGAAAACCTTATCAATGGATTTATTTTTATTAAAGAGGGCATAAACCTCGGAAGAGTCAGGGAAGACAGGATCTTGCCTAACCGTTATGTTTGAGAAATGATAAATCAAAAGAACAAATCTTGATTTATTTAACAATGTAAAAAGAAGTAGATTATCTAACAAATATATAATTTTGATTTTGTAAACAATTGGGGTCGCAGACCTCCGAAAACATTTAAAGCTTGCGCCAGGCAATTGACAATTCTTTTGGTTTTAAACCTTTTATATGCTTTAAAATCTTCGTAAGATTTGGAAATGTTGCTAAGATGAATAAATGGGAAATTTTAAGATAATTAAAGTAATTAAGGTTAAACAATAAATCAAGTACAATGTGTGTACTTTAAGGATTTCTAGATAGGTATCTTAGAAATATGAACAAATAACAACTTCGAAAGTAACAACAAAAAACAAGAAGAATGAAATAGAAGTTTCTATAACTTCTTGTATTAATACAGAGCTACGTGGGTAGATTATACATAGGAGATTATACAAATAGGGCAGGTCACTTATTGTGAAACCTGAAGAGAAAAATTGAAAGGAAGTTTCTAGAACTCCTATGTTTAAGTAGGGATCACGAGAAAAATGGGGCAAATTTCCCTTTCGTGAAACCTAGAGATAACTCACTTTTGAGTAGAAAGAATTGTATTCCCTAATTAGAAGGGAGAAACAATATACTTTAAGGCGTGTACTAGACACGAAGTTTTACAGACATTAATTCGTTGTACGTGGAGCAAATAAGGGAGGGCACTTATTGAGAGTGACACCTCATTGAAAAAAGACCTGAAGTAACAATTTTATTATTTTAGTTTGTTAGTAAAGGGTTTGGGAAAGATCGAATGGGATTGTGGAAGAGTGTTCATGGCCGTATTTATTGTACTCGGACGAGCGCGACGCGGATGAAAAGTTGAACAGGCACTGTTATCACTATAGTTTGTTGATATAGTTGAAAAGTTCACTGTAGTAGCACAAAAGTTGATGGCAAAGAAAGTTATTGCAATGGTGGAAAAAAAACTAGTTACCACTAGATTTGCGAGAGTCTATTGCTTGAAAAACTTGTAGGTTATAGTTGAATGCACCATAAAAATCCCAACGGAGGAAGAAAAATTAGATATTGATTAGCAGTTCATAAGGAAGATTCCTTAGTTTGAAAAAGTATTCCCATATGTGAGTGGAAAGTACTAGAAGGTTTAACTTGTAGATGAATTGTTCGGCATAGAAAATTCCAGAACAATCATGACTGAAGAATAGGACAGAAATTAGTCCAACGGTGGAACGAGCTAAGTATTTTATAGACAGTGGGTAATTTAATGGTGTCCCACGTTGTGAGAAAATCTCTCATTTAATAAGCATAAGGAATGCTGATTCATGTTAAGATTGGCTTAGATAGACAAAAGCCCAACATAGAAAATCCCGCGAAGGATGATTATTGCCCCACATAAGAAATCTCACACTGCCTATAAAATGATCATTAAAAGCATGTAACTATTTAAAATCAATTAAAATAAGTTGAAGAACGTTGAAGTAGTACTTAGCTCATTTCTGATGAACGGCGAATCCTTAGGTGACCGTTAGTCAGGAATTCA
This sequence comes from Meconema thalassinum, assembly GCA_946902985.2. NCBI lineage: Eukaryota > Metazoa > Arthropoda > Insecta > Orthoptera > Tettigoniidae > Meconema > Meconema thalassinum. Next base: position 160,655,243 of record OX336400.1, read on the forward strand.
CAACATGGCGAAGATTTGAAAGTTTGTCTCTCGAGGTGAGGAGACGAGCTTTAGTAAAGCTCCGACTGACTAGTTTGACTTCAAACGCACAAGTGAAACCAGCTCAACGAAGCGCGGAGGGACCAGGGAAGGGAAAAGAGTGGGGGTAGGAAACAAAAGGAATACATATAAGAATAGCCAACTTAAAAATAATGATTTCTCTTGATGAAATGGTCTTCAAAGGGTTGATAGCATGCATCACTAGCGCAGCCTGGAGGGTGAAAAAGTAGACGAAGTTCTCTTGATCACGGAGATGATAGCTGGCGATAGCGACGAGATCTGGTGGCTAGATTGGTAAGGAAGTCCTCTTGTACATGGAAGAATTGAGGAACTTCAGAAATTCGCTTCTAGATGACGCTAGGTGGGTCATGGAAGATACATATCTAGAACAGACTTAGAGGTAGTGTGAGAGACATATACCAACAAAGAGAAATCAGGAGATCACTGTTGGTGTTTGCGAAAAAAGGAAGGGATGAACTAAAGCAAAGAGAAGCAAAAGCTTATTCTATCTTACCGTATATTCCAAAGAATACACCAAGCTGGGAGGGAAAAACACCAACAGAGAACAAAGACAAGAAATTAAGATCTTAAAGGTAAAGGAGCAATTAAAGACAATGGTCTTATGATATATCCATTAGTGGTCAAGATCTTGGCTACCCTAACTCTCCCATCCCTTCCAGGGTAACACTCGGTCACTCTACCAGAAATCCAGACCAAGGGAGGAGAAACATCCCTAACCAGGACCAAGTCCCCCACTTTAATGTCGGGATTGGAAAGAAACCACTTCTGTCTCCGTGGCAAGAAAGTTAAGTATTCAAATTCCACCTCTTCCAGAAAGAATTACGGAGGACTTCAAGTTTACGTCAAGCAATAGGTAAATTAGAATCTCTGTAAGAGTTGGGAAGGGGAGGAGGGACCGAAAGAGAAGTGCCAATAAGGAAGTGACCAGGTGTGAGTGGAAGCAGGTCATCAGGGTCATTGGAAAGCGGAGTTAAAGGGCGAGTATTGACAACACCTTCAATCAGAACAGACAGCGAATTAAATTCTTCATAAGTCAGAATGCGATTACCTAAAACCTTTCTTAAGTGGCGTTTAGTGAGCTATACGCAGGATTCCCACCTACCACCGTGATGAGGAGCATAGGGAGGTATAAAACGCCATTTGAAACCCTTTGAGTAGGAAAAATTAGAAATCTGTTCCATGGCAGGAGAAGATGTGAGAGCTTTCTTCCACAAGGAAGCTGCGCCTTGAAAAGTGGAAGCGTTATCAGAGAACATCTCCGAAGGAACACCACGCCTAGCAGCGAAGCGAGAGGCAGCTGATAAAAAGTAAGAAGTAGAGGCATTCGTTACTAGTCTTGGTTCTAAAAGCCTATCCAACATACTCCCACCTTCGATTCAAGACTAAATTCTCAACGACTCGAACTAAAACAACAATTGAGAGCACAGTACATGAATAACAATTTTAACAAAAATAACAATTAGTCAAAATGGCTCGAATAGCTTTTCTTCCCTTGAGAATCCAGAATTTTTCCCTCAAATGGCTTAGGAGACCTTGCACTCCTACATGGCAAAATTTGACATGTGCTCCGAGCACTAGCTTCTCAACTACAGGATGTTTGGAAGGTAACACTGCTGGCATCCTGAAGTATTCCAAATCACTTCTTTCGGTGATCCTCGTCTTCAATCGAATGACTCCATCGACATCCATAAAGGGGCACAACGTAGAAAGTTTCTCATATGTGACTCCCCTAAAAGTCTCCCTTTGCACCAATCGTATGAGATACTTCTCTGCTACGTTGAATTCCTTATGTTGTAGCTCACTTTGACCCGCTAGACATTTCTTTCTACATGAATTACTGAACCGCGGTCCGCAGTATCCAACCAATGACCCTTACAACTTTCTCATAATCATTGGAGAAATTGTAGAACTGACCCACATCGCTCTCGTTGCATAGAAGTGCCGAGGTGATAGCTTTCCTACTCTCCAGCCTTACCATTTCTTCATCTGGTTCTGGTGCTTCTGAAGGCCACTCTCCCTGTGGCAGCTTCAGCCATGGTGGCCCCTCCCACCATTTAGACTCCAGCAATTGTTCAGCAGAGCATCCACGACTAGGAAGATCAGCAGGATTCATATTGCCTGGTACGTGCCTCCAAGCTTCCTTCGCTGTCAGACGCTTGATCTCTTAAACCCTGTTCCATACAAAGACTCCCCAATGATCTTCCCGCTGTATCCATGTGAGGACAGTTAGTCGAGTCAGTCCTTAAGAAGAAATCTGGATGTAGTTCTTCAAATTCTTTCTTCAAAGTTGCCATTAACCTAGCTCCAATGGTTGCAGCTAACAATTCTAGCCTTGGAATAGTCATTCCTTTGAGCGGTGACACTCTAGACTTTGCCTGTATCAGCTGTACATGTACACAAGAATTGTATTCCAAGCGTAAGAACACTGTTGCGGCATATGCAAGCTTACTGGCATCACAAAAGGTATGAACCGAGCACCTTATTACACTATCGCTAACTCCCATGACACAGCGTGGTATCTTCACATCTTCAAGTGCAGGAAGTTCTTGTAACCATAATATGAATGCATTTATTACACTATCTGGAACTTCTTCATCCCATCCCCCTTTCATGGCCCAACACTGCTGTAACAAAAGCTTTGGACATAGCGAAACAGGGCACGTGAAGCCAATAGGATCAAACACTCTCTGTGCTATTGACAATATAGTTCTTCGAGTGATGGCCTTAATGTCCATAGGCTTGTAGCCACTCACAGCTAGAGTATCGAATTTTCTGTCCCAAATAAGGCCTAGAACAGGAGTAGCTGTCTTATTTTCTAGGTTAGAATCTGAATATTCCCAACCTCTCAAGTCAAATTTAGCTTCTGTCAGTATGCTTATTGCTTCTTCTTGAAAACGGTGCAAGTCCTCAGTAGATTGTAAACTGGTTACACAGTTATCCACGTAAAAACTCTTTTTTAGCTTCTCGATGGTAGCTATGGAATACCTCCCATTTCCCATACGTTCAAGACGTTTCAAATGTAAATTGATCACTGCACCTAACAAGAACGGGCTGCTAGTCGCTCCAAACACAACACGTGTATGGCGAAATATTTTCAAATCTCCCTCAATGTCAACCCACAAAAAAACTGAGGAAGTCCCGGTCCTCTTCACATAAGCTGATTTGCAAGAATGCTTTCTTGATGTCTGCTATTACTCCAATTTGGTGGAGCCTAAAACGAAGAAGTAATGTAGGTATAATTTCAATTAGATTAATGCCCTTCTCCAAACACTGGTTCAGCGATGGAGAGCCACGCTCTCTAGACGAAGCATCGAAAACAGGTCGAACTCGCGTTGTACTGTTTTCTTTAAAAATGGGTCGATGAGGTAAATAGTGGCCTTCATCCCACTGTGACACAGGTACTTCTTCAATGATTCCTTCTTGTGTCCAGTCCTTCAGAACTTCATCATATATTTCTTTGGAATCACTTTCTTTCAGCTTCTTGATGGTGTGTTCCATTCTTCTTTTCCCCAAATTGAAATTTCTTGGAACTGGTGGGTGTCCTTCAATCCATGGCAACCTCACTTCATAGCGTCCCTCTTCATTTGTCCTAACAGTATCCATAAAGTAATCATGTGTTGCCTGTTCCCTCTCTTCTCTATTCTTCCTTTCACCTGGATCTTGAATACCGAGTGCATCCAGCTCCCAAAGTTTGCTTACAGATTCGGTATGAACAAGCATTGAAAGTGCTGTCATAGAATTGGAAGATTTGGGCCCCTTTATCTTTCCTGTGACAATCCATCCCAGATAAGTCTCAATTGCAACAAGCCCACATTGTAAAATCTCCCTTCTGCCAGTGAGAAGTTTTCCATATATATCTTCTCCCACCAAAACTTCAACTGGTTTATCTTCATCGAAGAGCTGTATACCTTTTTCAGTAGTTTCAGTCAACCATGGCCCAGGCTCAATGACAGGGATGCGAGAACAAATGTTTTCTTCATCCAGTGCTTCGAAATTACAAGCATAGGTCCCCTTGAGACTTTTTAACCTAACCTTGTAACAAAGATGTGGTTTTGGATTAGACACCTTACCCCCAAACAAACCATGGATCAGTGTCACTTCACCGATGGGCTCATATCCCATACACTGAGCAGTGTCCTTCCTAATATACGAACGTTGCGAGCCTGGGTCCATGAGGACACGGACTTGTTTTTCTTGCTCTCCTCTAATGTTCACCATTCTGAGTGTTTGTAAAAATACCTGACTACAGTTCACATTTGATAGAGAATTCTCAACCGTTCCCCCTTCTTTTGGAGTTTGCTGCCTGTGACTTCTGGGACACATAACTGGGACATGCTTACCCTCACAAATAATACATTTTAACAGTGTTTTACATTTTCTACTAATGTGACCAATCTTAAGACAAGAAAAGCAACAGTTCCTTCTTTTTAAAATGTTCCTCTTGTCATCCAGCTCCATTTTCTGGGCCTTAAAACAAGCATCGCTTGAGTGATTACCTTCACAAAAAACGCACACTTTTTGGTTTGGCTTAAAATTGACAAGGCCCGCTGCAGTTGGAACATTAGTACCGGTGTTATGACGGTTTGATTCTGCTCCTAATGTTTTCATACTACTCTTGGAGTGGTTTCCTATCTTGAAGCCTTGCACTGCCATACAAATTCGCTCCTCATTTTCAACCTTGCATTTCAAGAAATTCATGAGGCTATCAAGTCTGGTTTTACCATCAGTATGAGCCGAACTGGTGTTGTAGCTTCTCTGCCAAGCTCTCAAAACTTCTTCAGTGAGACATGACTCAACAAGTGGAAATAGCATTGCAGCATATTTATCTGTAGCTACTCCCAAAGTTTCCAAAGCCCTTAACTGTGTCTCGATTTTATCATATAGGGAGGAAAGACTGACTTGATTATGCTTCGAATTCATCGCTAGAGTCAGTTTGAGCAATTCCCTGACATAGAATTCTACCAAAATGTCTTCGCGACCAACCTAGCTTTCAAGCATTCAATAGCCTTGCTATAGTTACTGCCTGTAGGGGGAAAACTTTCCACCACTTCCCTAGCTCTAGTGTTTGGCTCCATAGCTTGTAACAAATACTGAAATTTGTCAGAATCATCTATTTCAGAATCGTCATTAATTTTCTTAAATTGACCCCAAAAGGTTAACCAGTCCTTGATTTCCCCTCCAAATTTATTTAACTCAAGAACAGGTAGTTTAAATTTTCTCTTGGTTATGTTTGACATAGTCATACTATCATCAACAGTGTTTAGGCTCCTTTGCAAGTAAATACTTATTCTTTTGTACTTGCCTGAGTATTCATCAGCGGTCTGTACCTCTGTATCAAAATCCTGCGATTTGGTAGCCGTATTTTGCAGTAGCAAATCCAAAATGTCTGCATCCAAACGCGCCATCTCCTCGAATTTCTCGCGTAGTAATTCCAGATCCGCCATAACCTCCACATCATCTTGATTTTCTGTGTTCACTCTTGAGTTTCTTCTTTCTTCCAAGTTGTTATACACGCGAGTAAATGCCGCCCGCATTACCGTACGTTTCTTTTTCAATGTATCCATGACCAATTGACTATGTGTTCACAAACTGGATAAAACACTTCCCGATATATGTTGCGCTAATATGCAACCCACAATTTAACAAAATAATTCTGTTATGGTCGCCATATCTTGGTTCTAAAAGCCTACCCGGCGTTCTCAGATTCTTTTTACTTGTGTAATTAAACAGTTTTAAGTGCAATATATTGTATTATAGCATACATGCTTCCATCATGGATTACAGAGAATAATACTCTTTCAAAGAATACATACAAAGAGTATTAACAAAAAAAAACAAAGGATAGCTGTTACATCAAGGAACATACTTACAAAAAGATATCCCGATATCCAACAACTAGTTCCAAATGGATCGCGGCAGTAACCATGCAAACAAAGAGAGAAACATAGAGCTTACCAAACAATTTGCGTTTAGCTTCAGGGGAATTGCGTTGATATTGGAACGGACCCATAAAGTCCACACCAGTTAGAGCAAATGGACGTATAGGAGAAGAGCGAAAAGAGGGCAGATCGCTCATTAATTGAGTATTGACTTTAGGTTTAGCTTTGAAGCAAGGAATGCATTTGTGAATTACAGAGGAAACTTCATGAATTCCATTTATAATCCAGTAATTTTCCCTTAAGAGGCAAAGCAGTGTGCGTGTACCAACATGCAGATTACGATAATGAAAGTCACGTATAATTAAAGAAGTTACGTGATGTTTAGAAGGCAAATTAACAGGATGCTTTTTGTCCTCAGAAAGCAAAGATTGCGAGAGCCTACCACCTACCCTGAGTAACCTATTGTCATCAAGGAACGGGGCTAAGGCACGAAGACGACTGGATTTGGGAAGATCCTTTTTAGAAGAAAGTAAAGGCAATTCAGAAGAAATGGCTTCTCGCTGTGTTAGTTGCAAAACCTTAATGGTAGAGAGATTCAATTCATGATTGGTAAGGTGTGGTTTGGGGAGAAGGGGTTGGTCAACCACAAGATATTTCCATCTAAGAAGACAGGCAACAATTCGAATTAATTTGTGAAAGGAAGAATAGCGGGACAACAAGGAATGAGAAACGTTGGAAACAAGACACGAAGCAGTAGATTTAGATACTTTAGCGTCAGGCAAGTTGGAGTTTGTAGCTGGAGATTTAGAAGGCCAACAAGAAGAGTCTTCGATTAACCACGAGGGCCCATGCCAGTACAACTGAGAGGTTGCCAATTGAGAGGGTAAACAACCACGTGAGATGATGTCAGCGGGGTTGTCAGCGCTGGGCACATGCCTCCATTGACATCCCGAAGAGAGGGTTTGAATTTTGGAAACCCTGTTTGCAACAAAAGTTTGCCAATGAATGGGTTTTTTGGCAATCCAAGAAAGGGTGATCATGGAATTGCTCCACAGATAGATTTGAGAAAAATCGACCTTTAAGACTTCCCGTAATTTCTTAACAAGTTCAGCGGCCATGAGTGCAGCACACAATCCAAGCCTAGGCAAAGTGATAGTTTTAAGAGGAGCCACCTTCGATTTGGCACAAACAAGGTTGGAAACTGAAGATCCATTTATCGAACCGCGATAAACCAAATATGCACAGCAACCGTAAGCTTTTTCGGAACTGTCCGCAAACACATGAAGGAAAAAAGATGCATTAGGATGAGCGTTAATTAAATTCCTAGGAATTTCAATAAGGGAAAGATCAAGCAAATTGCTGCGAAAAGAGAGCCATTTGTTAAGAAGAGAAAGGGGAACAGTTTCGTCACATTCACATTTGAGCGACCATAGCTCTTGCATGAAAAGTTTGGCTATAACAATAACCGGGGCAAGGAATTGAAGGGGATGAAAATTTTTTGCAATTTCGGAGAGAATTTGTCTTTTTGTCTTAGGGAGCTCTTCTGCAAGCAAAACTTTATAGATGAGAGTGTCAGTGCTAGTGCACCAATGAACTCCAAGAGTTTTTATGGATTCGGAGTCTCCACAAATTTCGATGGAGGAATTGACAAATTTCAATAGGAAACTGGGCGAGAAACTCATGGGAGTTGGAATTCAACTTATGAAGTGGGAATCCTCCATTCTTTAGCAATGCCTGAAGTTCTAGTGACACGAAAGAAGCTTCCTCCAGAGTGGGGAAAGACTGCAAGTAATCGTCAACACAGAATGATGTAGTTAGTGCTTCGGAAGCTTCATAATCTAATAAATGACCATCTTGAGAGGCTAACAAATGTAGGGATTGGATAGCAAGGAAAGCGGAAGGTTTTAAGCCATAAGTAACCGTCTTTAAGCGAAATACCTTAATGGGCTTGCTGATTTCGTCGCGCCATAAGATTCTTTGGAGATCTCGTTGTTCAGGCTGAATTAAAACCTGACGGTACATCTGTTTTATATCCGCTATAACAGCTATGGGAAATAATCGAAAGTTTAAGAGTATAGCAGATAAATATGACTGAATAGCAGGACCAGAGTAAAGAGTATCGTTAAGACTGTTGCTATTAACGTCAGGTGATGAACCATTGAAAACAACTCGGATTTTATCCTTTACAAGAGGGTTTTTCCACACGGGATGATGATTTAAGAAAACCGATTCAATTGGGGGATGCAATTCGTCATCAGATTTGCTGACAACTTCCATATGATCCAAGCTTTAATACTCATCCATGAAATCAGTATACTGCTGTTTAACGAGAGGTTCTTTCTTGAATTTGCTCTCGATAGCAAAGAGAGCTTTTCGAGCTTTGGGTTGAGAATTAATAAGTTTGAGGGGATTATGTAATCTTGGCATCTGAACAATGAACCGGCCATCAGGAGAACGAGTGGTGGTGTTCAGAAAAAGTTGCTCACAGAATTCGTTTTCTGAAGAGGTCACGTTAGGAAAATCAACGCTTTCAAGCCTCCAGAATTGTTCCAAGTCAGTATTAGCGAAATAATATTGCGATGCGGGTTGGGGAGAATAATGAGGAAGTGGACCGGTGACGATCCATCCAATATTAGTGTCTCTGGCAACCACTTTTGAGGATAACTTGCGAACCTGTTTACGAAGGCAATTCCAGAAAACATTGGCACTAAAGACTATGTCAATGGGGTTTTGTACATTGAACAGAGGATCGGCTGGCCTTAAATGCGAGGGAATGCTTAAACCTGAAATATCCACAGTGTGACAGACAGTTGGCAACAGTTATTTTTGTTTTTTGTGAGAAAAGAAGGACAAGGAACAGTGCATCCAAGATGGAGTCTTTTGAGTGTTATTTGTAATGTGTGTGCATTTTTCTTGTGAATAAATATCTTTTCATTTTCCCGAATAAGTACGAAGTGACGTTTCTGTTCGTAACATCTGGCGACCGTGACAGGACATAGAAAGGAAAATGAGCGATATTCGAAGTTTGATAAGAAAACGTGGTGTATACCGTGCATCGTTCACGAAAATTGTAGCTTCACTTCAAGTTTTGTTGGAGAAAGAAATAAAGGACATAATCGCTATCCGAGGAGATTACGCCTTCGTGGAAGAGAAGGCTAACCTCATAAGTAATCTGGACCAGGAGATCTTCCAACACCTCATGGAAGATGCGGTGTCAGAAGAAGACCTGATCACAGAAGTAGACGGAGTAGATGACTATAAACGCAAGTTTCATATGTTAGCAGCGGCTGTTTCCGATGCTCTTGCAATGGAGAGAAAACGTGAAGACGAAGTCCAGTCAACAGTAAGCACCAGTAACACTCATAACCTAAAAAGTAAATATCGCCTTCCAAAGATCGAATTCTGAAAATTTGGTGGAAATCTACGAGATTGGTTAGGTTTCTGGAATCAATTTCAAAAGATTGATGAAGATGAAGGGTTAGATAATGCCGATAAATACGAATATCTTATCCAAGCAACATTGCCAAACTCCAAAGCTCGCGACATCGTTGATAGTTTTCCAGCCACAAGTGGAAATTACCCTAAAGCAATACAGAAACTTAAATCACGTTTTGGCAAAGATTCTTTGTTGGTGGAAGTCTACACTAGAGAACTATTGACAATGATGAATTCTTGTAGTAGTCTTGACATCTCATCATTATACGACAGACTCGAAACTCAACTTGGTGCTTTGGAGAGCCTAGGTGTAACTTCCGAGAAATATGCAGCAATGTTATTTCCTATGATTGAATCATGCTTGTCTATAGATGTGTTACGTGCCTGTCAGAGGAGTGGCGGTGGGAAGGAATGTGAACCTAGTGAACGTCTTAAAGGTTTGATGAAATTCCTGGAGAATGAAGTAGAGAGTGAGGAAAGGATCAAACTGGCCATCCCAAGTAAAGGTAACACCAATGTGAATCCTGACAAGTCAAAAGGTACGAAGAAAATTGACATTTACAGTGAATCGCCACCTACCGCAGCTGCACTTGTGGATTGTAATCTTAAACTAAACTGTATATTTTGTGATAGGTCCCATGCTAGTTCAAACTGCTCCGTGGCAAAGCAGATGGCTTTAAAGGAGAGAGTCTCAATTGTGAAGAATAAGAGAGCATGCTTTCTCTGTCTGAAGAAAGGACATGTTTCAAAGATGTGCAGAAGTCAGTTAAAATGTGATTCCTGTAGCAAAAAACATAACAGCCTAATATGTCTAGGCACAACACATTCCTCTGAAGCTACCAATGAGAAACTTCAGTCTCATTCTTTGATTTCAAATGAAGAACGTAGTGGTGTGCAAGGTGTTATTTTGCAAACATTAAAGGTGAAGGTCATTGGAGAATCCTCTGCAATGGAGGTAAGGGCTCTACTGGATACTGACAGTCAGAGATCTTATATGCTTGAATCAGTGGCACAGAAGTTAGGTTACAGTAGTCATCGCACAGAAATGCTACGCCATTCACTATTTGGTGGGGTAGTCACCGAAGAGAGCCAGCATATGTGCTATAGGATCTACATAGAGAGTTTAGGAAAGCCTTATGCCTGCAATTTTGAAGTCTTAGGGCAACAAGTAATTACAGGGTACAATACTATGTTAAAGGGGCCATGGTTGCAAGAACTAAGAGCAAAAGGGATACAGAATTATGATACTGCAGGTCCCATTGAACTATTAATAGGCGCTGATGTCGCTGGAAAGTTAATGACTGGACAAACGTGTACACTAAGCAATGGTCTTGTATGTATTGAGACTCTGCTGGGGTGGACTGTGATGGGTAAAGTAGTTTCCGGAGATCAATCAAGCATGACCAACCTCGTCACTTCTCTCTTTATCAGAGATGCTTCAGTTGAAAATCTGTGGGAACTGGACGTGCTAGGTATCAGCGATCCTGCCGTAAAGAAAACTAAAACTGAAGAAAACTTTGCAACAATGGAGCACTTTCAGAAAACCGTGTCTATTAATGGAGAATTTAGGTAAGAAGTCCATTTACCCTGGAAAGAAAACAAATCATTTCTTGTATATAACAGGGTCATGGCTGAGAAGAGGTTAGTCAACACAAGGAAGAAAGTGGAAAATTTTGGACTAGGCGAGACGTATGAAAATATTTTCACCGAGTGGGAAAGGAGTGGTGTTATTGAACCGGTTCAGGAGGATGAAAACTTCAGACACTATCTACCGCATCGAGCTGTTGTGAAGGAAAGTAGTTCAACGACACCTGTTCGTCCTGTATTTGACGCCTCAGCGAAGGAAGCGGGAACCCCTGCTTTGAACGATTGTTTGTATAATGGCCCCAACCTGATTGAGCTAATTCCTGCTATTCTTCTTAGATTCCGAGAGAGGAAAATAGGAATTATTGCAGACATTGAGAAGGCCTACGGAAAGAAGATCGAAACTATATCTGCTTCCTGATGTGGCAGGACGTTGGGAATAATTACAAGATCTTCAAGCATGCCAGGCTGGTTTTCGGCTTAACTTGTAGTCCGTTCCTCCTGGTGGCTGTCTTGGAGTATCACCTGAAGAAGTACTTGGAAAACCCGCAATTCAATCCCCTATTCATCAAGAGACTTCTACAGAGCTTCTACGTGGACAACGTTGTCACTAGCCTTGACAGGGAATCGGAGGTGGGCGAGTTTATCAATCAAGCTAGTAGGGTATTATCAGAAGGCAGTTTTAATTTGAGGGGATGGCAGTTCTCTCAGGATGATGACCAGTCTGCTACCCTTTCATCTGTTTTGGGACTGTTATGGGAACGACAGGAGGATACACTTACTTTAAATTTGCATTGGTTGAATAGCCTTCAGGTGGGAGAAGTGACGAAAAGGACAATTCTGTCACTCGCACATCGAATTTTTGATCCAGTTGGTGTGACATGTCCTGTCACCCTTTGTGTTAAACTGTTGATTCAAAGGACCTGGAAGACTCATATAAGATGGGATAGTGCAGTTGATGAGAAGTCCAGAGACGAGTTTCTGGCCTGGGTAAAGGATCTACCTCACCTGGTAGAAATCAAGATTCCTCGATGGTTTGGAAGAAGTAACCATGTGCAAATTCATGTCTTCTGTGATGCCAGCCAACTTGCATACGCAGCAGTAGTCTTCATAAGATGCGATTCCAACAATCAAGTGAGTGTACAGTTATGTGATGCAAGATCTCGTGTGGCCCCCCTCAAGGAAGTGACAATCCCCAAATTGGAATTGCTGGCTGCTACAATTGGTGCACGGTTGCTTAAATGTGTGTTGGAATCTATTTCACTGGAAGTTCATGAGTTTTTTCTCTGGTCTGACTCGTCCACAGTTCTAGCATGGATCTGCAGGACAGAGAACTGGTCGGTGTTTGTCCGCAATCGTGTGAATGAGATCAGGAATTTGACCAATTTAAACTGCTGGCGACATGTTCCAGGTTCATTGAATCCAGCTGATTTACCGTCACGTGGCTGTTCTGCTTCGCAATTAGTAGCCTCTCGATGGTGGGAGGGACCTGCCTTGTTGTACGAATCTCCAGGTTGTTGGCCTCAAAGAAAAGTGGTGTATGACGAAGAGAGTATCGCAAAGGAAATGAAGAAAAACCCTGTGAATTCTATGACTGTAACCAATGAAGGTCCCCTCTGGTATGCCAGGTATTTTTCCAGCTATCACAGAATAGTTCATCTAATCGCATGAATTCTTCGTTTCTGTAAGAATTGTCTTAGACATGAGAGGATCTCGCAAGAAAATCTGCAAGTTGAAGAGTTAGAAAGGGCTGAAATTAGACTCATTTCTATAATTCGACGAGAAAGCTTCCACGGATTAGTTGATAAACGTCTATCTTCACTACATCCATTCCTGGAAGATGGTGATCTCAGGGTTAAAACGAGACTACTACTGCGAGAAGATTTGAAGCAATTCAGGTTCCCAATGATTCTCCCGGCGAACCATGTCATCACCTCTCGCTTGATTATGGATGAGCACGTGAAAGAAAATCACATTGGAGTACAATTTCTTCTTAATCATCTGAGACAACGCTTCTGGATCATCGGTGGAAGGAGGACAGTTAGAAAAATTAGAAGAAAATGTGTCAAGTGCCGGAGGCATGATGGACAACATACCGAAATCGCTCAGGCCCCTCTGCCCCTGGACCACATACGGGAAGCCTGTGTATTTGAAGTGATAGGAGTGGACTTGGCAGGTCCGGTGTTCCTGAGGGATGAAAGTAAAGCTTGGATTGTAATTTTCACATGTGCGGTGTATCGCGCTGTTCATCTCGAAATGGTTACTTCTCTCTCCACAGAGGCGTTTGTGCAAGCGTTCCGGCGGTTTGTAGCAAGAAGAGGACGCCCCTCTGTGATTTACTCAGACAATGGTACAAATTTCACGGGTACAGATAACGCGTTTCAAAGTGTTGACTGGGAGAATATTTCCAAACACCATTCGGTTGAACGTATTACTTGGAGATTTAATCCCCCTAGTGCTCCTTGGTGGGGAGGCTTCTGGGAAAGGTTAATACGTCTAATTAAACAGCTTCTGAAACGAGTTTTGGGTAAAGCCTGTCTAACTTACCAAGAAATGCTTACCTTCTCTGCAGTATAGAAGCCACCATAAATGCAAGACCGCTAACATATCTGACCGATGGATGTGAAGATATAAGTCCACTCACCCCTGCCTGCTTTCTACAAGAAATTAAGACAACTGGAGTTCCAGAATGTGACGCATTTTGATGCTATAACCCTGAATCAAAGAAATCGTCATCTTCTGAACCTAAGAATGGCATTGAAAAAAAGATTCCAGCAGGAATATCTGGCACTCGGTAAACCGAGTTGTAAACCAACTCTTTTGTTCAAGAGAGGTGACATTGTCCTAGTTGGATCAGATGGCACTAAGAGGATAGATTGGCCCCTTGGAAAAAATGTGGATTTGTTCCCTGGAACTGATGGTAATACAAGACTTGAGACCGATACAGCGACTCTACCCACTAGAAGTACCTGATGAAGACAGCACACCTTTAAGGACTGGCTTGAATAAGAAAACGGCTACTGCTTTAGGAGAGCCGACTGGAACTGGTGTTCAACCCCCAAAGACTACACGTTCGGGTAGAACTGTCAATGTTCCTGCAAGATATGTGGAGTAGTTGAGGATGTCTTGTTGAGGAGGTCTTTCCTCAACGGTGGGAGGATGTGACAGACAGATGGCAACAGTTATTTTTGTTTTTGTGAGAAAAGAAGGACAAGGAACAGTGCATCCAAGATGGAGTCTTTTGAGTGTTATTTGTAATGTGTGTGCATTTTTCTTGTGAATAAATATCTTTTCATTTTCCCGAATAAGTACGAAGTGACGTTTCTGTTCGTAACACACAGAGTGACTTGGAGTATCTTCTCCTATGCTATTGAGAATGAGACAATTCAGTTTGAGAAAGTTATTTCTGTGACAAATGTCTCTTATGGTTAGCTTTGAAAACTGTAAAGCTTGCGATTTTGAGCTGTTAAAGCCCGATACGTTAATAGAAGTGGGGTTTACAGGTAGGCCTAGTTTTTTGATTAATGAATTAGACACGAAATCGTGGGTTGCCGCCGAATCAAGAAGACCGCGTGCACGGACCCAGTTGCCAAAGTTATCCTGAACTTCGATTTGGACAGTTGACAATAGTACTTGGGCACTACGTATGGACTTGGCATTTTGAATGTAAGATGAAGCATTGGAACTGTTAGCATTGTCTTTTTTCTGAGAAGTAGATGCAGTCGATGACCTTGCTTGATCATAACGATGTAGTAAAGAGTGATGAGCTTTTTCACAATGGAAGCAAAGTCTGATGGACTTGCAATTTGAAGCAGAATGCGTGGGTGCTAGGCAGTTGAAGCAATGTTTATTCTGGGAAACTAATTTCCTTCTGTCGTCGACTGACAGTTCTTTAAAAGATTTACATAGATATAAGGCGTGGAAATCTTTACAAAGTATGCACTTTAATGGTTCATTTAAACTCTTACGGGGTTCGCTTTGAGTGTTTGAAACGAGAGAACTAGCAATACGGCGTTCACTAGACCTAGTTGGGTAACCAGTGGCGTTTGACTTGAGTTTAGATGAGGTGGACCCAGGTTTTTGGGTACTAGACGCTAAGCGTTCGCTTTTAGGTTTAAGAGACATTGATTCAAATTTAGAACTAGGGGGAGGGTTCACTTTGATTAGCTAAAGCATCTAGCATTTATGAAAGTGACTAAATGCTCGTAAGAGTAATCGTCTTCTCTGGAAAGTTCAATCTCCCAAGCTTTGAGGGTAGCAACATCGACTTTAGAAACCACTAAGTGTATTAAGGAAGTGTCCCAGTGTTCAGTGGCTTGATCTAATTGGGATAGAGCTTTAACGTGAAGTTGTGTTGTATCAATGAGAGTACGCAAACTAGTGACGTCATTGTGCTGTGACGCAGGTAAGTTAAATAGAGCCTTCATATGGCGTTGAATACGTAACCGTGAATTACCGTATCTTTCTTTCAACAAGTTAAAGGCAATGGGGTAGTTTTCGGCACTTAATGGGAGTGCTTCAACTAACTGCCGAGCTTGACCTCGGAGGATAGATCTCAAATAATGCAACTTGTAGATGACTTGAAACAAAATAGTTCATAGAAAGAATCCTAAGTAGATTCGTCTCCAGAGAAGTGGGGTAAATCAATCTTAGGTAGGATTGGTTTCGGCTTGTGAGTGCCCTAACGAGAAGAGGTTTGTTGTTCGTGAAGGGAACCAAGAACAGTACCGTCTTCTTTCTGTTCTTCTTCGAGGTGGCGTATTATTTTAAAAGCAGAACCTATACCTTCGTAATATTGATTTTCTACTTCGACTCGATCTTCAGTTTGATTGATCATACAAGTTTCGATTTCAGATTGGATGTTACAATAATTTTCATATGAACGTTCAAAATCCTTTACGCGATGTTTTAACAAATCTAATTGAGCTTCTGAGGGATCTAGCTCTTTGATGTATTTTCTAAATCGGGTAATTTGCCCTGTATAGGATGCTCGTTTAGAAGTAAGTTTTTCATCCTTATCCTTTTATATAGGAGCCATGACAAAATAGGTAAATTAAAGTATAACTTACGAAACTGTGGAATCTTGGAAATGCTGTCGGACTGGCAGCAGCAAATAAGTTGAAAGAAAGGGACACACCAAAGGAGGCAGGAGCGGCCTCTTTCTCCTTCACAGGCTTTGCACGGTGAAGCTATAGCTGAAAAATTCAAAGAAGATATTAATGATTTGCAAAATATTGTCAAATAACCCTTGACAAATAATGCCTGATAAGTACAAAGTCATGAATGGACTCTCCCGGATTTCTGGGACCAAATTTTGGGTAGATTATTAGCTTGGGAATAACCTAACCCCCAAGGGAAGATGATGAAGAAAAAGAAGTGGGTTTCGGACTGGAGAAAAAGGATGAAGAAATAGAACGAGAGTCCAACAGAAGTTATAATTTTAACTTTAAGTATACTCAAAGATAGCTGCCACTGCAAATCTGCTTTCCGATACCTAAAGTGGGTAGGGACTTGGGCGAAGCTAACAGGAAACGCAGCTGGAACTTGGGCTATTCGCAAGAAAGCTGCTATAGCGTATTCTCTCTCAAGCATAAATATACCTACTATGGGGAAAGGTGGTGGTCTGGCAAGACAAAGAGTAACAGATTCATTGTGTATCTGTTCAAAGGAGTTTGTTTCTAAACAAGTATTTTGAAGAATACAAATAATATGAATCAGCTGTGATATTTTAGTTCTTGAAATTGTAGAATTTCTAAAGAGCGACCGAATGCTTCCAAGAAGGATAGGGATAAAGCAATTATACCCTTGGGAATAATTTTGGTAAGAGCAACAATAGTTGCATTTATAAATGACTAAGCTTTTACCCAGCAAGGCTCCGACTAAAAGTTTTGACAATGAGAAACACTTAAATTATGAAAAACCAACCATAAGTGGTAGAGAGAATCTCCACAAGCAGGAAGCTGGCGTAGCGAGCTATACTTGCCTTACTGGCCAGTTAGAATTAGCTATCAAAGCTAAGAGAGACTTTAATAAGTTAATAACTAAGAGTTCTTGCTCAAATGCAACCAGTAGTGAAAACCCTATCAATAGATTTATTTTTATTAAAGAGGGCATAAACCTAGGAAGAGTCAGGGAAGACAGGATCTTGCCTAACCGTTATGTTTGAGAAATGATAAATCAAAAGAACAAATCTTGATTTATTTAACAATGTAAAAAGAAGTAGTTTATGTAACAAATATATAATTTTGATTTTGTAAACAATTGGGGTCGCAGACCTCCGAAAACGTTTAAAGCTTGCGCCAGGCAATTGACAATTTTTTTGGTTTTAAACCTTTTATATGCTTTAAAATCTTCGTAAGATTTGGAAATGTTGCTAAGATGAATAAATGGAAAATTTTAAGATAATTAAAGTAATTAAGGTTAAACAATAAATCAAGTACAATGTGTGTACTTTAAGGATTTCTAGATAGGTATCTTAGAAATATGAACAAATAACAACTTCGAAAGTAACAACAAAAAACAAGAAGAATGAAATAGAAGTTTCTATAACTTCTTGTATTAATACAGAGCTACGTGGGTAGATTATACATAGGAAATTATACAAATAGGGCAGGTCACTTATTGTGAAACCTGAAGAGAAAAATTGAAAGGAAGTTTCTAGAACTCCTATGTTTAAGTAGGGATCACGAGAAAAATGGGGCAAATTTCACTTTCGTGAAACCTAGAGATAACTCACTTTTGAGTAGAAAGAATTGTATTCCCTAATTAGAAGGGAGAAACAATATACTTTAAGGCGTGTACTAGACACGAAGTTTTACAGACATTAATTCGTTGTACGTGGAGCAAATAAGGGAGGGCACTTATTGAGAGTGACACCTCATTGAAAAAAGACCTGAAGTAACAATTTTATTATTTTAGTTTGTTAGTAAAGGGTTTGGGAGCCTCCGTGGCTTAGGCGGCAGCACGCCGGCTTCTCACCGCTGAGTCCGTGGTTCAAATCCCGGTCACTCCATGTGAGATCTGTGCTGGACAGAACGGAGGCAGACAGGTTTTTCTCCGGGTACTCCGGTTTTCCCTGTCAAAATTTCATTCCAGCAACACTCTCCACTATCATTTCATTTCATCTGCCATTCATTTAATCAATGCTCCAGAGGAGTGCGTCAGGCCTCAGCAGCCGGCACAGTTCATATCCTCGCCGCTAGATAGGGGCTTCATTCATTCCTTTTCTGACCAGGTCGGAGACCGGAAGCAGGCTGAGGATTTTCATTTCAGTAAAGGGTTTGGGAAAGATCAAATGGGATTGTGGAAGAGTGTTCATGGCCGTATTTATTGTACTCGGACGAGCGCGACGCGGATGAAAAGTTGAACAGGCACTGTTATCACTATAGTTTGTTGATATAGTTGAAAAGTTCACTGTAGTAGCACAAAAGTTGATGGCAAAGAAAGTTATTGCAATGGTGGAAAAAAACTAGTTACACTAGATTTGCGAGAGTCTATTGCTTGAAAAACTTGTAGGTTATAGTTGAATGCACCATAAAAATCCCAACGGAGGAAGAAAAATTAGATATTGATTAGCAGTTCATAAGGAAGATTCCTTAGTTTGAAAAAGTATTCCCATATGTGAGTGGAAAGTACTAGAAGGTTTAACTTGTAGATGAATTGTTCGGCATAGAAAATTCCAGAACAATCATAACTGAAGAATAGGGCAGAAATTAGTCCAACGGTGGAACGAGCTAAGTATTTTATAGACAGTGGGTAATTTAATGGTGTCCCACGTTGTGAGAAAATCTCTCATTTAATAAGCATAAGGAATGCTGATTCATGTTAAGATTGGCGTAGATAGACAAAAGCCCAACATAGAAAATCCTGCGAAGGATGATTATTGCCCCACATAAGAAATCTCACACTGCCTATAAAACGATCATTAAAAGCATGTAGCTATTTAAAATCAATTACAATAAGTTGAAGAACGTTGAAGTAGTACTTAGCTCATTTCTGATGAACGGCGAATCCTTAGGTGACCGTTAGTCAGGAATTCACAACATGGCGAAGATTTGAAAGTTTGTCTCTCGAGGTGAGGAGACGAGCTTTAGTAAAGCTCCGACTGACTAGTTTGACTTCAAACGCACAAGTGAGGCCAGCTCAACGAGGCGCGGAGGGACCAGGGAAGGGAAAGGGTGGGGGTAAGAAACAAAAGGAATACATATAAGAATAGCCAACTTAAAAATAATGATTTCTCTTGATGAAATGGTCTTCAAAGAGTTGATAGCATGCATCACTAGCGCAGCCTGGAGGGTGAAAAAGTAGACGAAGTTCTCTTGATCACGGAGATGATAGCTGGCGATAGCGACGAGATCTGGTGGCTAGATTGGTAAGGAAGTCCTCTTGTACAGGGAAGAATTGAGGAACTTCAGAAATTCGCTGCTAGATGACGCTAGGTGGGTCATGGAAGATATATATCTAGAGCAGACTTACAAGTAGTGTGAGAGACATATACCAACAAAGAGAAATCAGGAGATCACTGTTGGTGTTTGCGAAAAAAGGAAGGGATGAACTAAAGCAAAGAGAAGCAAAAGCTTACTCTATCTTACCGTGTATTCCAAAGAATACACCAATGATGCATTACAAAAGACTTGTAATTTCATGTTTCATTCTTACAATACTAACTGTGATAGTAACTTTAAACACAGTCTACATCGAAAGGACTTCTACTGTAAATACATTCCTCACATGTCACGTCATGTTTAAGCATAAGACGTCGGGAGGAATAGTTACGTTGAAAAAGGAATTGATAGCCATGGCAGGCTAAACGTTAACATGAACACTACTTACCGAGCATAAGCAATGAATACTTCGTAGATAATCACCACTGCCTGCTAAAAGAATTAGTAGCGCTTACGAAGCAGCTGAGAACATGTCGGACATGAAACTTAGTATTCTTAAAACCATGGAGAAGATGGACTTAATCCATGGTATTGTTCGAGTGTCGAAGCGCAATTACAAGATGATGAACTTCGTACTGGCGAGACGGAGCCTACAACCCGATGGTGGAGGCCATTTCTGCTGCGATGGGGTAATCCAGTTACAAGGTTGGAGCCAGGAGAACGAGAGAGGTTCCCTAGTTCGGGTCCTGGAAGCCTGGATAGATCTAACTGTACCTCAGTATGTGATGGAATTTGAGACCAGGGGATGTATATACTTTATATGCCTTCTCCGAGAGTCGTCGAAAGGTAGAAGCAAGTCAATCTTTCTAGTAGTAGCAGATTAAGACATTCTACTGTGACCATGATTGCCATTCTTTCTTTTTGATTAGTATGATTGAGGTGGGGTACAGGTACGATGTCTGTTTCGTGACTGACCCCATTTTCAATCGGATTTTGATTCGAATAACGAATGCATCCATTTTTCAGTTTTGATTTTTGATTTCAATTTAAGATTAATATTTCACGTTATTAAATTTAATTTAATTGATATGAATATTTATAAATGTAAAGAAGAGGATCGTTAGGAGAAGAATTGCGTTTTGCCATGAAGATTAGTTAAACGTGTGACTAATTTTGAACATTGTCAGGAATCTGATGCACTTTTCGAGTGTTGTCTCGGAATTGAAGTTTGCACCTACGTTGATGAATGAAAATGAAAATCCACAGCCTGCTTCCAGTCTCCGACCGGGTCAGGAATGGAATGAATGAAGCCCCCATCTAAAGGCGAGGATATGAAATGTGCCGGCTGCCGAGGCCTGACTCACTCCTCTGGGGCAATGATTAAATGAATGACAGATGAAATGAAATGATAGTGGAGAGTGTTGCTGGAATGAAATGTTGACAGGGAAAACCGGAGTACCCGGAGAAAAACCTGTCTGCCTCCGTTTTGTCCAGCACAGATCTCACATGGAGTGACCGGGATTTGAACCACGGATCCAGCGGTGAGAGGCCGGCGTGCTGCCGCCTAAGCCACGGAGGCTGCACACCTACGTTGATGCATAAAAGCTATTTATTCTGAAGTTACCAGTGAATATTAATCTCATGAATTTAGTTGTTTGAATTTAACTCTGATGAGAAGTTTTGATCTTTCTCAAATCTTAGGAGCATTCTTTATTCTCATGACGGAATTATACCAGCATTGATTTCTAATGCATCAACAGTTGCCTAACCTTTCATGTTACCTGGATCCATGGTGTAGGCGTCATTGTTGATATTTTTGAGTTCGTTTGAGTAGAGAGGGTTCTCTTTTTGTCTCATCACTTCCGCTTCTTACGAATTCCACGTGAGCTTAGTGCATGTAGGATTTTCTTGATTTAGTAATGAGTTATCTCCATCGTTGGAGTATATATACATATTTTTGGCATGAGAATTAGTTCAGTATGAATATTCAGTCTTTTCGACATAATTCCCAAGGAACAATTCGAGAGTGGAGGCGTATTTTTATTTAATATACGTGACGAAGAGTCATTTTTGTAAGACAAGGCTTTTCTACTCCAATGGAATTTATTAATAATCCACATCTAATAATTTGAACAGAGTGCAATGATTTTAAATAATTTTGATCGACACGATATTATGTGCGATGGTTATTATGAAATGTGATACGTGTAATAATGTTTATTGGTCACCATGAAGGTGTTAATTGAGTATAAGCATCTGTGCATGTTAGTTGGTATTAATGAAGAAGTACTTGTTGAAGTACGTCTTTTATATTGTGCTATTGAGAGTCAATAGTATAAAGAATTTCAATGGAATATTCTAAGAAAATGTTGGTGGTATAAATCCATTTACGAATGGGAACGTGGATATCAAGTATGACTTTAAGTAATTTTGAACCGTATCATAGTGGAGTCAAGCAGCAATGACTTGTTTGTTAATGATGATAGTCGAAGTACAAGTTGATAGTTGTTAATTAGAACATTTTATTAATTCCAAATTGAAAGTTTTGATAGCAATGACTGCAAGGATACTTTAGTCATCCCTATATAATTGTACTTGTAATATTGTCGAATGCATACTACGTCTTAGCTCAAATGCTTGGTCGGATGACACATATTTTGACTATAATAAACTCAAAGATTTATATACGAATGATGCAAATTTGGATAGTGATAGTATGAAGTCAATTGTGAATGCACTTAAGGGTGCACGAATAAATCTGTATACTTGTATATATGAGAGTAATAATTAATTCATGCGGTGACTTTAAACGTGGAATGCCCACGAGAATGATCAACTGGGGTTTTTATTGTTCATAGATCATTATTGTTGTAAATACTTCTGGTATATATTTTTGATTAGGGTATCAGCACCGACAGGTCCGTTGGGACGGTGTGCTACATTTATTCCATCGATTTCTCGATGCATTTTCAGTGAGGATTTCTTTTTCATTCATGGGCATTGCTTCATACGTAGTGTCGCTTTGATTAATACATTTTGTTGTCTGATTTTAATACTTTTGGTGTGATGCTTTATAGAAGTGATGGAAGGTCGCGTTAAAAAGGCCTTCGCTGGGTGTTTCTGGAGTTTCCCACATTCCTGATATAGTTATTTTACTTATATCTTGTGTTCTCTGAAAATCTCAAATTTTTTGCTATGGTCTTTCTTAATGCCACCTTGTTAGGAATGACTTGTGCCCTATTATCCCCTTTAATTGTTGGTAGGATCCGGGGGTTTTCTATCCGGAGTTTCCAAGGTTCTACGATCCAGCTGCCATCGTGGAATTCAACAGGTATTTGTAGGTATTACGGGTACAGTACTGAGCCCGATTTTGAATTATTATCGGTGAATTTTATGAATTTTTATATTTCTGGTTTCTAATCCATATATTCCTTTGTCAGGTTCGCAGGTATTATCCAATTCCTATAGAACTTCTAGAATCGCCAAAAGGTAGATCTAAAAGATTCATTACCAGTAGTTTGGAATATAATGACAACCTATAAGCACCATTTCTCCATGTTTTTGTGAAAGTATTTGCATTTTGATATTCATCGACATTTTATACTTTGATGTTGCGTTGAATGATAGTCATTCCTCATTCCGACATTGACGTCTGGTAGGTTAATACTGAGTGCTAACACTACCTAAGGGAAGATGATGAGAGAGAAAACGAGGTAGGTTTAGGAGTGGAAACAATTTTAGGCAGAGAGGAAAAGAATCCAATAAAAGTTAATAAGAAAGTAATAACTCAAAAATGGATTACACTGGCCGAAGCTCGTGAAGCAGCTAAAGTAAAGGAGAGCTCGGACAGCGTTGATGGAGAGAGCGGCGTTAGCTACGGTTTTCTGCGGGCTATCGCTGTTTGCTCTTTCCCTCCCGAACTAGTGTTTGGGTACTATGGGGAAGGGTGATACTCTAGCAAGGCAAGGTGTGCAAAAAGGAAAGGATCTAAGCACTTTCTCTTCAAAAGGGTGAGATTTTAGGAAGCATTCTGAAATGCTAAAAAGATTTGAATTTTGTCGTGATATTTGTATTGTTGTACACTGTAGGATCTCTGACAGAACGGCTGAATGCCCCCAAAGCGGGAAGAGATAAAGCAACTCTAGGATGACGCCTAGTGGATCGGTGTGTAAATTCTCTTGAGCTCGATAAGTCCGAAGAGCTTCGGAGGTTTGGTGCAAGATGCCGCTAGGGTAAATTTCATAGAAGATACACATCTGGAACAGACTCAAAGACACAATAAATTCCTGCTCAAAGGAAAGGGAAAGAAGAAATACAAAGAGATCACTGTTGGTGTCTGCGAAGAGGGAAAGAAACAATTAATGAAAAAAAATAAAGCAAAGAGCAGCAATTGCTAACTCTAATTGAACGTGTATTCCAAGGAATACACAATACTGGGGGGGGGGGGGGGGGCAGACACCTGCAGAGAACGGAAAACACAATTTTAAGGATTAAGAGGAAGGGGAGCAATAAGAGAAATGGGTCTTATGATATGGCCATTGGTAGTCAAGACCTTCAATACCCTGACCCTTCCATCCCTTCCCGTGTTACACTCAGCCACCCTGCCAGACATCCAAACTAGTGGGGGAAAGCATCCCTAACGAGAACCATGTCTCCCACTTTGATGTTAGGATTGGAAAGAAGCCACTTCTGTCGCCATTGCAAGGAAGTTAAGTACTACAATTTCCACCTTTTCCAGAAAGAATTACGAAGAGCTTCAATTTTACGCCAAACAATAGGAAAGTTAGAATCTCTATAAGAATTAGGAAGGGGGCAAGGGGAAGAAAGAGAGCTGCCAACAAGGAAATGCCCAGGGGTTAATGAAAGTAAATCATCAGGATCATTAGAAAGCGGGGTTAAGGGGCGAGAATTAACAATACATTAAATTAGAATAGACAGTGAGTTAAATTCTTCATAAGTTAGAATACGACTGCTTAAAATCCTTTTAGATGACGTTTAGTAAGCTTGACACAAGATTTCCACCTGCCGCCGTGATGGGGGGCGTATGGAGGTATGAATTGCCATTTGAAACCTTTAGCATAGGAAAAATTAGAAATTTGTTCCATGGCAAGAGAAGAAGTAAGAGCTTCCTTCCACAAGGAGGCCTTGAAAGGTGGAGGCGTTATCGGAGAACATTTCAGAAGGGACGGCACGCCTGGCAGTGAAGCTAGAAACAGCTGACAAAAAGTAAGAAGTAGAGGCATTTGTTACTAGTTCCAGATGGATCGCACCAGTAACCGTGCAAACAAAGAAAGAAACATAGAGTTTTCCAAATAATTTGCGTCTAGCTTCAGGAGAATTGCGTTGATATTGAAATGGACCCATGTAATCTAGGCCTGTTAAAGCAAAGGGACGAATAGGAGAAGAGCGAAAAGAAGGTAGATCGCTCATCATTTGAGCGCTAACCTTAGGTTTTACCTTAAAGCAAGGGATACATTTGTTAATTACTGAAGAAACCTCACGAACTCCATTTCTTATCCAGTACTTTTCCCTTAATAAACAAAGCATTGTGCGAGTACCCACGTGGAAATTTCGATAATGGATGTCACGTATGATTAAAGAAGTTACATGATGTTTGGAAGGCAAAATAACGGGATGCTTTTTGTCTGCAGAAAGTGAAGAGTGCGAAAGCCTACCACCTACCCTGAATAACCCATTGTCATCAAGGAAAGGGGATAAGGCGTGAAGACGACTAGATTTCGGAAGATCTTTCTTAGCTGAAAGCAAAGACAATTCAGGAGGGAAAGCTTCTTGCTGTGTGAGTTGCAAAACTTTAATAGTAGCAAGATTTAATTCATGGTTGGTTAGATGCGGTTTAGGAAGAACAGGTTGATCAACAACAAGATATTTCCATCTAATAGGGATGTATAGAAGTAGCACCAATAGAGCGCACTGCTGTTGTACTGGGTAAGCGCAAGACGCTCTTCAGTTGTCTCCTGTGTTCTCATGCCGCTAATATTAACGAATTTAATTTCTTTAAATTGTTATTTTCGTGACTATGTCGAGCTATTGCAGTGTTCCTCTTTGCAAAAATCGTTTCACCAATTTCCAGAAAATTAAGAAATTAGGAAGAAATGGTTAGGCTACAAGCTATTAGAAGGAAAAAATTCGGTGGGAAAAATCTGACCGAAAATATTAAAGTATGTTCCCATCATTTTCAACCCTATGACTTCTCGAAAACTGTGTTTGGTAAGTGTGATGTACAAAGGGAAATAATTCCTAAATTGTACCTATAAACTGATCAGACATTTCGATAACAACCATTGAATTTATGTGTTTATATTTGAAGGTGAGAGAGCAAGATTAAAACCGGGCGCTGTTCCATCGCTTTTCCCGTGGACCACGAACACAACAAAATAAAAAGGAAGAGGCCATACACAAGAAAATTGCCGGATTACCGCGGTAAGCCTACAATATCGGAATCTGCAGAAATCATCTCCTTTGAAGTAGCCTACGGGAAGAAAAAAGGAAGCTTGTAGTTTAACGTGACCGTTAATCTCGACCTCCTTTTTACGTGGAATCCGAACCACAGGACATGCCATTTCACTTCGAAAATCTCACATGCATTGACCGGGAATCGAACCCGGACCGCCTTGGTGAGAGGCATACAGCTAGACCGCTGAGCCACCACGCCCCCTCCTACGGGAAGAAATCGTCAATATACACGAAGAAGTGAATGTAACATTTGTGACTCCCATTTTCAAAGACATCAATACTCGGACAAATGCTTCAAGAATAAATATCGCAACATTAAGTCACAAACGTACAATGGTTCGTTTCTTGAAATCAAAATGAATTTATCGTCACCTTCCATCTGCCCGACGGAGAATGAGTTAGCGACTGACTTCTACATTCTTGAGACATAGTCAGATGAATGGAGACAGTTCGTGGCCCTAAAGCAGGGATTCTCAAACTTTTTAAACATCGTACCCCTAAGTCGTTTTCCAAGGGGTACGGGAACGATTCTTATTGAGAAATTAACAAAATGAAATAAGAATTAATTTTCGAGGTATACATTACCGGTATCAATTTTCTAGGATTATGTTTGCCTTAAAACACGACATTTTCATGTAAGCTACCAACCTAAGAAAAGGCATGAATCGAAGTCTATAAGCAAGGGGAGCAAGTGAATATTTAAATATTTATTTATGATTTAATTTTTATGGAGATATATTCATCAATATAGGCCTACAATACTCAAGTAATAGTAATCTTTACGAGAAAGCATGCTGATTAATAAAGCGTGTTAGAAGTTTGTTATTACTGCTGTAGGCTATTACTTCCTTCCACCCGCAAGTTTTAGTGCCTCTGTTCCGTAGCTCATTTTGCAGATGTTTAACGCTTAAACGCTGAAAATCGTCCATAATATATTAGGGTACCTATAGAATTAATGAATATAGTCTTGGAGTAAAATTAGAGAAGATGTAATTTACATTAGCATAGAAATCTCGGTCACAATCTATACATTCCTCGCAGCTGACTGAGAGAAACATAAGACGATCGCCATGCGCTTACCCAGTACTACACGAGCACTATCTGGCGCGAACTTTCTCCGGCTACATCCCTATTAGAGAGGCAAAAGATCCGAATTAGTTTATGAGAAGAAGAATAGCAAGAAAATAAGGGAAATGAAACGCTGGAAACAAGACACGAAGCGGTAGATTTAGCTACTTTAACGTCAGGCAATTTGGAGTTTGCAATTGGAGGTTTAGAAGGCCAGCAAGAATAGTATTTGATTAACCTCGAGGGCCCATACCAGTACAACTGAGACGCTGCTAATTGAGAGGGTAAGCAACCACGGGAGATGATGATTTTAATTATAAGGAGGTTGTGTTAAGGAAATGGATCAGGTTTATGGCACGCTTAACCCATTCCGACCCGAGAAGTGGTAAGATTCTCACTCTCCACATGTAGATAGTAACCCAACCAAGTGTAGTTAGTTCATAACACAATCGTAGAGACTGTTGTAGGGTCATGATGTGTTTGACGGTAGGATTTTTAGGTTTTACTAGCCGGGGACCTCAAGATTCCACGATCCAGTCTATCTTGCGATTTTCGACAAGCCAGCATCAACTATTTATACGGGTACAGTCGGTAAAATGGCCAGCCCATTCGTGGGCGTGTGAAAGGCCATGTGTTCTGATTCTATTTTCACTTTCAGATTGGCTCATGGCCTGTGTTAGTCATTTCATATTAATTACAACTTGTAGATGTTGGTAATTTAAATTAAACTGTGATAGAATAATTAATTTAAGTCACGCAGGCACGATTGATACTGGTTATTGAAGCCAGAGGTAACAGGGAAGATTAAGTATAAGTTAATATAAGGCATTAGATGGACATTAAGATGCCCATTACATGGTAGAAATTTATTGCTCTATAGTGTTGCCGCCCTGCTCTGTATAAATGTGTTCCTACAGCATCTCAAGTGTATTATTAGCAATGGCTACAATGTCGTCAGACGACATACATAAACTCTTCAAAGAACTACAGGAAAAGATGGATTCCCTAACTTCAGACCTGGAAGGAGTCCGGACATACACTGTTAAAATTATTGCTAGTGTTTCTAAAGGTGTTGATAGTGTTACAGATAAGGTAGTTGTTGAAAATGTAGTTGAAAACGTTACTGAAGTGCACTACGCACACCTTATGACTCCAAATGTGTTGATATATTTCTTGCTTTTTATTCTGCATCTTTTCATATAAGATAATGTCATTCATAGGACCTCTTAGTAATAATATAATTATATTAATTAGGCTTTGATGATCAATCTTTTTATTAAACCACTTCTCATTGGTCAGATTACAATGTCCAATTAAGTAATTCAATGCAATCAAGCGCTCAAATTCGCTGTGATAATATGTTGCTATGCAAATTGACCTTGGCTGAGCTCCCAGAAAACCTCACCATATCACGTGACAAGTCTCCAACTCACTGTCAAAACAGGTTTTATGTAACTTTCCAGCGATCATCTTCCCATGTATCATGATTTATACGGATACAATACCATCCCGGCATTTGCCCGGAGACGAAGTGGGAAACCACGGAAAACCACTTCGAGGATGGCTGAGGTGGGAATCGAACCCCCTCTACTCATTTGGACCACCCAAGCAGAGTAGACCCCGTTCCAGTCCTCATACCACTTTTCAAATTTCGTGACAGAGCCGCGTATCGAACCTCGGACCTCCAGGGTGGCAGCTAAGCACGCTGACCACTACACCACGGAGGCGACCAGTATAACTATTTAACTAGTAAAATCGCGGGTATGCGAAGAATACGATTAATCCTTTCCTCGAATGCCCTATTCACAGTCCTGATAAAATCAATGTCGAAACCTGGAATCGATTTAGGGACCTGAAGGAATATTGTGTCTCCCGCAAGTCCAACCCCTCCTCCACGTGGTGGGAGACGGGCAACGGCATGAAGTAGGGGATTGCCTGTAGGGGTGAAGTACAGTGGGGACTTCGTGTGCCCCAGGACCGCTGCGGTAGCTGTGAAGGCTCTATGGGAACCCTACGATAGGCCTAGCAAGCCAGTAGTGGATATCATATTTGCTTTCAAAACAGGAACAGGCCTCGGAAAGGACGGATGCAAACGACGACGACCCGGATATGCTAATGGACTACGAGTTGGGACATTAAACATACAGACACTGACAGGAAAGGTGGAGAAGATTGTAGATGTGATGGAGAGAAGAAAACTGGATGTACTGGGCTTGGCAGAAACAAGATGGAAAGGAGAAGGTCGCAGAGAACTGAGGAAAGGGTACCAGTTGTACTGGAGTGGGAACAGTGAAGGAAGGAGCAGCGGAGTAGGAGTAGTTGTGAGAGATGGAATGAAGGAAGAGGTAAAGGGAATAAGTGACAGGATCATGAAGATCAGAGTAACTTTAAAGGGAAGAAGCCTGGAGATAGCCCAGGTATATGCACCTCAAGTTGGATGTACAGCTCAAGAGAAGGAAGACTTTGAGGAGGAGCTACAACAGCAGTTGAATGGTCAGAGCATCATTGTCATGGGAGATTTGAATGCAAATGTAGAAAGTGAAAGGCAAGGATATGAAAATGTATTGGGAGCAGAAGGATGGGGTAGCAGGAATGAAGAAGGGAGAAAGTTGCTGGATTTTTGCAAGAGAAACGGTTTAGTGGTAGGCAACTCCTGGTTCCGGAAGAAAGAAAGCCTCAAGGTAACGTGGTACAGCAGTGATTTAACAAAGAAATCTTTGGTAGATTACATGCTGTACGACTGGGACATGAAGAGAAGTGTCAGAGATATGAAGGTAATACCATCAGAGGCCTTAGATAGCGACCACAGAATACTTGTAATGAACCTGGGAATTGTTAAGGATAGCAAGAGGACAGAGTACCAGGAAAGGAGAATCAAAGTATGGAAACTCAAGGAAAAGGAAGTCAAGGAAGAATTCCAGAAGATAATAAGGGAAAAGATGCCAACAGACAATCCTAAAACAGGGGAAGAGGAATGGAAGCAATTCAAAAACACAATGGTGGAAGCTGCAGTGGCAGTATGTGGAAGAACAAGCAACAGAAAGCAGTGTAAAGAGACACCATGGTGGAATGAGAGAGTAAAAGAAGCTGTGAGAAGGAAGAACAAGGCTTTCAGAGTGTGGTTCCAGGAATGAACTGATCTGGCAAGGGAAGATTATAAGATAAAGAAGAAAGAAGCAAACAAGATTGTCGCAGAGGAGAGGAAGAAGTGGATGGTAAAGTGGACAGAGATGATGGAGGAAGACAGCAGAGGAAATAAGAAAGTACTTTATGGGATGGTCAAGTAAGAGAAGAGGTCTGCGAGAGGATGTGGTAATGATGGACAAAAACGGAAATGAGGTACACAACAAAGAGACAATCAAGACAGTGTGGAAAGAGTACTTTGAGGATTTGCTGAATCCAAATGGTCATAGGGAGGAAGACAATGCATTGGAAGATGGAGAAGACAACACAGGAATGGAAAAGGACCTGACTTGGAGAGAACTGGAGATGGCTATAGACAAGATGAAAGGAGGAAGGGCACCGGGTGTGGATGAAGTGAGTGTTGAAATGGTGAAGGCAGCAGGGGAGGTTGGGAAACAGTGGCTGTACCGTGTGATGAGGGTGATATGGAAGGAGAAAAGGACCCCAGAAGATTGGAAGAAAGGATTAATTGTCCCAATATTTAAGAAAGGAAGCAGAAAGGAGTGCAGAAATTACAGAGGAGTCACACTCATACCTCACTGTGCCAAAATATATGAAAAGATATTAGAAAGTAGAATACGAGCCAAAGTGGAGAGAAAATTGAGAGAGGAGCAGTATGGATTCAGACCAGGGAAATCAACAGTGGATCTCATATTTTCAGTGAGACAGCTCCAGGAACTCCACTACGAATTTGGAGAGGATCTGTTGATGGCCTTCCTGGACATCGAAAAGGCCTATGATAGTGTGTGTAGGGAGAAGGTTTGGAAAGCAATGGAAAACATGGGAGTGGAAAAAGGAACTGTAGGCAGAGTGAAGGAGATATATTGTGGAAGTGTGAGTTGTGTGAAAGTTGGAGGGGAAAGAACAGACTGGTTCAGACAAATGAGTGGCCTGAAACAGGGTAGTGCGCTGTCACCCCTTGTCTTTATTGTGGTTATGGATGAGGTAATGACACGGATAGCAGGAAAGATAGGAGAAGATAAGATGAAAGCAATGGTGTTTGCAGATGACCTCATGGTCTGGGGAAACAAGGAGGAGGAAATTCAGGAGCAACTGAAGGCTTGGGAAGAAACAGTGGGAGAGTACTGATGGAAGTTCAACATCAGAAAATGTGAGATCCTGTTAACGACCAGGAAAAAGGACAGACCAATGAGTGGGATAACACTTGGAGGTGGACAGCTGAAGAAGGTGGAAAGTCTCAAGTACTTGGGAAGTCTAGTGGAGGGAAATGGGAGAAATGACAAAGAGATTACGGAGCGTGGCAGACAGGCAGAAGCATTTCTGAGAAGCATTAGGAGCTTAGTGTGGAATAAAGATGTCCCACAAAAAAGCAAGGAAGTGTTATACAGAAGCTACTATATCCCGATACTAACCTATGCTTCAGAAACATGGACAATGAAGAAAAGAGACATAAGCAGAATACAGGCAGGTGAAATGAAGTTCCTGCGAAGTAGGATCGGAGTAACAAGAAGAGACAGGTTGAGGAATGAAAAGGTCAGGGAAATGGTGAAAGAGGAGTCCTTGCAAGGTAGGATTGAGACATCAAGACTGAGGTGGTAAGGACACTTAAAGAGAATGGATGAGAAGAGGATTCCCAAGAGGATACATGAGATGCAGATGCAGAAGAAACGGCCAAGGGGAAGACCAAGAGATAGATGGCTGGAAGGAGTGGAGGAATGTGTCAAGAAGATAGGCGAGGACTGGACCAGAGTGACAGCGGAGAGGTGGTGGGAAGAAAGGACTAAGTGGCGAGGCTTATGTTCCAAACAGACCCAGCCTGGGGCTGGAAACTGTACAAGATGATGATGATGATGAAGGAATATTGTCTTATATTTAACTATGCATCCTTTAGAAATGTTTACACGGGGCTACATGACCGCGTTGTCGCAGCCCCTAAACTTAAGAACCAACCAACCAACCAGAAATGTTATAGGGCGTATTTGCGTTTTTTTTTTTCATTTCATTACGAAGATAAGTATCTGAAGAACATTCCTCACTAAGTCATGTTAAGCTCTATACCAACGGCCGAAATAGCTCGGTTGAGAGAGCGTTAGACTGAAGATCTAAAGGTCCCTGGTTCGACCCCGGGTTTCGGCATAGGCTTCTATCGTTTCAGTAAATGGGACACTAACAATGGAATGAATCTTATCCTTCTATTGCCTGAATTTGAAACTCAGCTCCTATAGGGCAATTTTGAATTATCTGCAAGTATGCACTCCTTTGTGAATTATATGTACAGCATGTTTAATATTATTGGAAAGTTATAGCGCGTATTTTTTTAAATTAATTAATTAATAGTATAATTGCACACGAAAGTGCATTTAGAAAATACAAAAATACATAAATATTATCAACACTGTAATTTAGTTCACATTTCACTATAGTCAGTGAGAAAGATTTGCCTTTTCTTGCATAAAGTGATATGGTATCTTTCACACACTGAATGGCACAGGCTGCACACGCAAGTATCGTCTGGCTCATGAAAGTGAGTCTTTACGCAGATCAAGTGGTGGTAACCGTGCACCGCCAACCGGGTGAGCACCTGACGTAGGTTTTTGTTGGGTCCCATCCACGTTCGGTCTAGCATTGCATCTGTAGAGAAGAACTCCGGCCATATTTCTCGTCTTTTCTTCTCTCTCCCGTCCTTTAAATGCCTGGTCGCATCGGTGAATTGAAGTTCGTAGTGTAGACGTAAGTTCTCTATAAGGAAAGTCTCTCACGCCAGCTCATAGACGAGCCTTGAGACCGTGAACCTTGATAGGCCTAAGGCTGCTTGCAAGTAGCGAGCTTTCACCTTTTCTATTGCTGATAGGTCTTTTAACGTCAGTTTAAGCCAAATGAGGTCCAAACCATAGGTTAAGATTTGTATAATCTTTGCCTTGAAGAGAGCCATTGCTGTATGTATGGATAGACTTCTTATGTCTTTGATTCCATAATAAGCTTGTATTGCTGCCGTCTCTCTTTCCTTTATATGTAGCCGAAACGATGTCGTCGTAGTCTGAAGTGTGATGCCTAAGTACCGGAATACGTTTACTCTTCTTCCTCTGCAGGTTTCCCCCCTTTTCATAAGGTGATTTGTTAGGTTTTCTTCTCGTTTACTGTGAAGCTGTTTTCATTTGTCCATAGTGCTAACGCGTTGAGGGAGAGCTGAATGTCCTGAATGTTGGTCGATGCGAGAACCATATCGTTGGCTTACATATAAAGTGAAGTAGACTTCGTTGCCTGTTTTATTGTCTTAATGATGTCGAATGTAGCTACGTTGAATAAAAGTGGGCTGAGGGGGTAAACTTGTAGTACCCCATTGGTCTGGATTAGGTCGTATGTTGTAGATACGGAGTCATCAATCGAGAACTTGTTTTAAGTTAAGATGTCTTTTATTATATTGGTCTACGGGTGTTCTTCTCCGGTGAGCTGTTCCAATTTTGACACTAGGAGTTTTCTGTCGATCATGTCAAAGGCTTTGGAGTAATCAACGAAAACACAATGGAGCTTTCCTCTCAATAACCGTAAGGTATAGTCTATGTCATCCAGGAGGTTATTTACAGCATTTAATGTGCTTCTTCCTCTCCGGAATTCGAATTGCTCCTCTGGGATCAGATGGTCGATCTCTTTAGTCAGGCGTTCAGTGATAAGTCTTGTCAGTACTTTAAACATGTTGTTTTCGAGTGCAATGCCCCTATACGAGTTAGGATCAGAGAAGTCTCCATGTACAATACTTTAATAGTCTATCTTCTCCAGCTCTCTGGTATTGTTTCCAGTTCTATGCATTTATTTAATAAGTCCGTCCATGTATCTAGTAAGATATCTGATGTCTGTTTTACATGTTCATTGAACACTTCGTCCGGACCAGTGGATTTCCCATTCTTGAGTGCTGAAATTGTTGTCTCTACCTCTTCTTTAGTGAAGTAATGCGATCTGTAATCTTCGTGCTTCCGCCGTTCTTGTTAAGTATACCGTTGAAGTTGCTTGCCCATGTATCCATGGCTGTTTTACCCGCTATGTTGAGTATTCTTAGCCTCGGTGCTATGAAAAGGTCTTTCAATGATTTCATCGCCATTTTTTCTCCTCCCGCTTCTGTGTACGCATCTCGCTTTGTCTTTAAAATGCTCTTATATTTTTTTCTATGCAATGAGTACGCAGCAAGGTCGTTCTTTGTATTTGAATCTCTTGCCACTCTTAGAGCTTGTAGCGTTCTTTGTCTTGCATGGTAGCACTCTGCATCAAACCATGGCTTCGCGAAGCGGTGTATCTGGGGGACGCTACCTGTTAGGATGAACTCCTTCATTTTCTTCGCTGCTTCTTGTACTGTAGATGACTATTGTTAATGCGGTTTTCGATCTCCTGTAGATAGTTCGTGTTTATGCAAGGGAGTCATTATTGATTACTCTTTTAACTTTCTTAGAGTTTTCTTGTATCGGGGTTTGTACTTCATGGGGAATTATTAACTCTGTTATTAGAGGACAGTGTTTCCTTAGGGGGGCTACTGTATGGAAATAGCCTTTATCGAGTCCTTTGATTTGGATTTGTGGTCCCCTGTAGAAGATGAGATAGATTGTGCTGCTGCCATTGTAAGAAAAGTAGGTTTTCTCTTTGGGATCGATTATGAGGATAAAACCTTCTTCTCTCATCAGATTGAGTTGTTCCTCACATTTCTGTGTCTTAATGTCATGTTTCATGAATTGATATGACGTAGAGTGTTCATAACCGCGTCTATAATTTCTACGGTGTGAGTGGGGGAAAGTACATCCATGCTATGGTTATGGTGTCCATGCTTACAATGAACAGGTTGTCTTCCCTGTAAGTGTTTTTGATTTTCCCTATGTGTGGCTTTAGAAAGCACGAGATGCCTTCCGCTGGTCTTCCTGCTTGCTTTTCGTCACCATTGCGTGTTCCGAATAAAAGCCTGGTATATCGATGTTTTCTGTTAGGAAAGTTTCGGTGAGAATGAGTATGTCGTATTTTTCCATTGCTGAATCTGGTAATAACGTCAGCAGCGATCGAAGTCCCTCGACGTTTCAAAGCAGTAGCTTAACCTCCAAGTCGTCCACCCTCTCTGGAGCTCCGAAAAAAAACCTATATATTTTGACAAATACGTCTTCTGGCCATATCACCGTATCGTAAGCTTTGTTTACGTCTGTGAAAGGTATCCCGGCTTTGAAAGCTTTATGGTGACCCCTAGTCTCAACTTCCTCGCATTCAATGACGTCCGTGATGCCTTGCTTGTGAAAATGTCTTTCTAGGTCCTCTTTCGTCGTGGATTCGTGCAGTTTTCCTATGTAAAGCCACGCTCTTTTTTGTTGCAGCTTTGATTTCTGCATTATTTACCGTCATGGAACCAATGATAAAAGATGTATTTCTCGTTTTGTTTTGATTCGTCCGTGTGCTGTTACGGCGTTCGTCACATTTTTGATTTGTGCAGTTGTTTCATCTCTTCCCCTTCTTCTGCTTTCTATCCTTATCCATCCTTGAGTATTGATACCCTCATCCTTTTTCACGTTGCTTGGTCGGTGTTGCTTTCCTGTAGTGTTAGTGCTAATCATTAACTCTCTCTGGTCCGTTTTTTGGAAGTGACGGATCTGTCGATCCATGACTGTAAATTTCCTCTCTTCTCTCTTTCTGAGTAATGTGATCCTGTGTTTCTCCCGATTTATTTCACGGGCCATCATTTTGTCCTTTTCTTCTAGGTAGCGCTTCTGTCTGTCTCTGTCTGGAATTTTCCTCTTCTCTCTCTGTCTGGGTATCGTGACTTTGTTTTTCTTCTGTGTTTGGTTTGATTTTCCTGGATTTATTTGAAGGTAGGTTTCATCTTTCAAATAGTTCTGGCCTATGTAATTGTTTGATGTAGGTGGAGTGGTATCTTTCCTGTCTACTTTATTTGGGTATCTTGACTTCTGTTCTGTATTTTCGGTACCGGTAGTCAGTTCACGCATTGGTTCTGAAGTGTGATCACTTAGCTTATATATGATGTGTGACATTTCATTTACAGTAATTTAGTGTTCATATCTGCTCTTAATGATCTTAACTCTTCTTGTACAGATTTACCCGCTTTGTACGTTAGAAAGTCCTGTTCACAGTTAGAACATAACCATAATAATTTTAACTTATTTTTATTAGAATACTTTAGAGCGTTGAACTGGCCCTGTTGTAGCTCGGCGCAGTGAAGGTGGTGCCATCTTTGGCAGAGACCGATACACATGACCAAGGCTTGACCACAGATTAGCCTACCTACTACTGCGTATTCATCTTCAACCCGGTGTTCAGAGATGGGGCAGTTGTCGTGATTGCTAGAGCTGAGTATAATTTGCGAACTTGCGACTGGCATGATTTCTTGGTATCTTGGTGGCGGTGAGTTTGAAACCAATATGTTGTCGCGCTATTATTGTACACGAGCTAACCTAGTTATGTTACACTTCATTATTTGTGGAGATAATTACTATCACTTGCGAACACATAACTAAATTCCATAAATCACATGAAACTCACTTTTGTATCCACATTCACTAATAACTCAGCACATAATATGAGCCCACATATAACTTGCTTGTGCACTATCCGCCGTTATAGATCTTGTTGCTTTAATGCCGGTGTTCCCATCAAGCGATCTGCCGCGGTTCAATTCAACACAATGCTGCATCTTTCAGAATATTATGTTGAATAATACGATATTTTTCTTCGTGTAATTCTTTGAAAGACACAAGAAGAAAAAAGATAGCCTACCACAATGACATCAAACATTTAAAAAAGAACAGATTCTATTATCAAGCCCAGTCAAGACAGGCGCAATTACCGTGCCCTGACCTTAGAAAATGGCTTGAAAGCATTTCTTATGAGTGATCTAAAAACCGACAAGTCAGCTACTGCAGTAAATGTGAGCATTGGTCATATGTCAGACCCATAAGACTTGCCAGGCTTGGCACACTTTTGTGAACATATGCTTTTTTTTGGGCACTGAAATGTATCCAGAGGAGAATGAGTACCACAAATTTTTGTCTGATCATGGAGGAAGTGAGAATGCAACAACTTAAGCTGACCAGACTAATTACTTCTTTGACATATTGCCTGAATATTTAGGTGAGGCCCTGAAAAGATTTTCCAAATTCTTCATATGTCCACTTTTCACTGAGGCTGCAACAGAACGAGAGGTAAATGCTGTTAATTAAGAGCATGAAATGAACATTCCTGATGACGATTGGAGGCTTGAACAATTAGCCAGGACTACAGCTAAAAAGACTCATGCTTATCATGGATTTGGAACAGGAAACAAGGAGACACTATCCACAATACCAAAAGAAAAAGGAATCAATGTTCGAGATGAACTTCTGAAGTTTCACGACACTTGGTATTCATCAAACATCATGAATCTGTGCGTCTTGGGAAATGAATCTCTAGATGAGTTGGAGAAAATGATTGTAGAATTATTTGCTAGTGTAAAAAACAAAAATGTGACAGCTCCAACTTGGCCTGACCATCATTTTGGACCTGATGAACAACAATTAATTGGCTACATAGTACCAATAAATGTTATAAGGACTCTGCACATCACATTTCCCATACCTGATTTGTACGAACACTACAAAACCAATCCTGGCTAATATTTATGCCACCTAATTGGTCACGAGGGTCCAGGCAGTTTACTGGCAGCTTTGAAGGCAAAATGTTGGTGTAACAGCTTGGAGGCTGCTGGCATATGTGCTGCACGAGGCTTTGGATTTGTATACGTTCATGTTGATCTCACACAAGAAGGCATTGACCATGTCAATGATATTATTAAAATATTTTTTCAGTATCTCAACATGTTGAAAAATAATGGCCATCAGGAATGGTTCTTCAATGAAATCCGTGACATAAGAGCAATGGACTTCCGATTCAGAGATATTACTACACCTAGTTTTTATGTACGGTATCAAGTACGGCAGACGACATGCAATACTTTCCTTTGGAGGAGGTTCTTAGTGGTACTTTCTTGATTGATGAGTGGAAGCCTGAACTGCTTGACATGTTGTTGGGCTACCTAACACCAGATAAAGTCAGGGTTGTTGTGGTAGCCAAAAAATATGAACCAGGAACTAACGAAACAGAGAAATGGTATGGGATCAAGTACAAACTGGAGAAAATTTATCCTGATGCCATAAATGATTGGAGTGATGCTGGAACGCATGACTCTCTTAAACTTCCTAAGAAAAATGACTTCATTCCATGCGACTTTGAGTTGAAGGCAAAGGAACTGAATGCCCCAGAACATCCTATGCTTCTGAAAGACACACCTCTGACAAGAGTTTGGTTCAAGCAGGATGAAGAGTACAATTTACCGAAAACTGATCTTTGGTTCGAATTGGCCAGCCCTCTGGCATACATTGATCCTTTGAGCTGCACTATGACTTATCTCTTTGTGGACTTATTTGTTGATGGTTTCAATGAGTATACATATGCCGCAGAACTTGCTGGAATGGTGTGGACTCTCTTGGCGACAAAATATGGAATAATGCTCACTATTTCAGGTTATCATGATAAGCAGCAAGTCATTTTAGCAATGATTATGGAACAGATGACCAAATTTAAAGTGGATCCAACTCGCTACGAAATTCTCAAAGAGGAATATGTCCGTGAGTTGAAGAATTTGGAAACCGGACAGCCATACCAACATGCAGTGGCATTTGTAACCATTATTCTGGCTCAGAATGCCTGGACGAAAGATGAATTGTATGCAGCTGTTGAAGAATTGACAATAGACATGCTTCAAGCCTTCATTCCTCAGCTTCTGTAAAAAATGCACATATAATGTCTTATTCATGGCAACATCAACTATAAGTCAGCTTTGAAGTTGGTGAGCATGGTTGAAGATCAGCTGAAATCTTTACTTCAGATAAGCCCCTTGCTTCCTCTTCAGTTGTTGCGAAACAGAGAAATCAAACTTGAGGATGGTTGCAATTATCTCCTGGAGCTGTACAACTCTGTGCACCGCAGCTCATGCGTTGATTTGTACTACCAGTGTGGCCTACAATCGACAGAAACAAACATGAAGTTGAGTCTCCTGGGGAAGCTTCTCAATGAGCCATGTTTCCACTGTTTAAGGACTGATGAACAACTGGGCTACATCGTGTCATGTGCTATTAGAGGATACCGTGGTGTTCAAGGCCTTAGCATCATTGTCCAATCAGACAAACATCCTAAATTTGTCGACCAAAGGATAGAAGCATTTATCAAACACATGAAGGACTACCTTGAAAAGTTGCATGATGATGACTTTGCCACAATCAAGGATTCTCTAGCTTCACAACTTCTGGAGAGGCCTAAAGAGATGGAACACCTGACTGCTTGGTACTGGGGAGAAATATCCACTCACCAGTTCCATTTTGATAGAGTCAGGAAAGAGGTTACCTATTTGAAGACACTACAGAAAAATGATATTATTCAATTCTACAATGATTTCATTGACCCTGATTCTCCTCGGCGGCATAAATTGGCTGTGCATGTGATATCCATTGCTGAAGGTGGTGCCGG
Organism: Meconema thalassinum; assembly: GCA_946902985.2. Lineage (NCBI taxonomy): Eukaryota > Metazoa > Arthropoda > Insecta > Orthoptera > Tettigoniidae > Meconema > Meconema thalassinum. Next base: position 160,694,811 of record OX336400.1, read on the forward strand.
AAAGATCGCAGAAACAGAACAAATTTCACCTCTGCCTAGTGATTATAAGGAACCTAAGGTTATTGAGAACATAACAGAATTCAAGAGTACCCATGGTTTGTATCCATTGGTCACACCATACATCAAAATATACAAAGCTATGCAGTCAAAGTTATAAAATCCTCATAGAACGTAGGTATGTGATTTTAATTTTATATTGCTTCCATGCTTATACTGGCTTCCAATCAAGAACTGAACTACACCTTGCCTCAGTGCAGAGAAATACCTACCGTATTTACTTGAATGTAAGACCCTCGCTTTTTTATTATTATTTTTGGAAAAGAAATTACTTTACATTGGACCCCATTATAATCTAAAACCGTTTACTGACGATAACTCTCAATGCAGGTCTAATGAATGAAATCCACAGCCTGCTTCCAGTCTCCGACCGGGTCAGGAAAATGCAGGTCTAATAATAATTCATTTTACTAGGCATTATGTGAAAGGAAAGAATGCAGGTAATTAATTATCAACACAGTAAACCTTCGACGTCCGTGCATTTAATGCCATAAACTATCGGGAGTGTACCTATCTCTGTTATGGTAGTCTGTCGGCGACAGTGTGCCAAAAATTTTTGTACAATAGGAAGCTGCATTCTTTGCTACCTGCAGGAAGGTTAAGATCTAGCCAGTATAACAATAATATCTAGGTATCCTACGCTGCATCTCTAGCCAGCGATTCGTACTCAGCCACCCCTGTTGTCTTCGTCAATACACTTACCAGGTACTAGTCGTCGAGTATGGTACAGTAGCCTACCGGTACCTAGTCAATGGTTGGAAAGTGACCAGAACATTGGAATAAGTTGTGCACCATTTCAAATAGATAGTGGAAAAAGCGAAGTCACTTTGAAGTGGAGTACTTGATTGACTCATGATTGTTGAGTATACAATTGAAGAGTGGAAGAGTTTTTCTATATTTTACAACAACCACAACTTTTGTAATATGTTGTTAAAACCGTCTATGCAAACTTCTTGCAAAAGGATGCATTAACCAGGAAAAGAGCTAAGTCTAAACTTAATGTATATCTGAAGGAGCTAGGTGCGTTTTTTAAAGTCAATTTTACCCTCCAGGTTGGTGGTTCCCACGGACTCAGCGAGGGAACTCACCTCTACCGCCTTTCCAGGCAGTGCCCTAGAGCTAGGAACACTTGGTCGGATTGGATACAACTGGGGAGGTGTGATCAGCACTTCGCCCAGGTGGCCTCTTGAGGGATGGGAAGGGAAGATTGGGATGGATAGGCAAGGAAGATGGATGGAGGCTGCCGCGGCCTTACAGTAGGCACAATCCCGGCATTTGACCGAATACGAAGTGGGAAACCACGAAAAACCACTTCGAGGATGGCTGAGGTGGGAATGGAAACCCCTCTACTCATTTGGACCTCCCGAGGCTGAGTAGACCACGTTCCAGTCCTCATACCACTTTTCAAATTTCATGGCAGAGCCGGTAATCGAACCCAGGACCTCCGGGGCGGCAGCTAACCAGGCTGACCGCTACGCTACGGAGGCGACTACTATTTATTTTTTAAATGTTTATAATTTGTTGCATTCATGAAGAAGATAAGTAGCCTAAGAACACTTCCCACTACGTGATGCTCTGTTCTCCTTCAACGGCCGAAATAGCTCAGTTGGGAGAGCGTTAGACTGAAGATCTAAAGGTCCCTGGTTCGATCCCGGGTTTCGGCATAGGTTTTTATCGCTTCAGTGAATGGGACACTTGAATATTATTTATTCGTATTCTTCAGAAGCATGCGATTTCGTCTCAAATTCATTACTATAGCGTAATTTCACTTGATTCGGTATACGGATGGTGTATGCACCTTAGGGATTTATTATTTTTAGCCTAGTTTTATTTTATGAAAAAAAAATAGGCTTATGAGATCACCTTTTGTCCGTGTGCGTGTGTGTGTGTGTGTGTGTGTGTGTGTGTGTGTGTGTGTGTGTGTGTGTGTGTGTGCGTATGTCTGTGTGATGTGTGTGTTCCCCTAATAACATCTATACGGATGGAGCGATTTCAATGAAACGCGGCAAGGTCATAGGACCATTCTGGCCTACCCCGACCGTGCCCTTAATTTTTTTTTTACGTCTCACCAACCCAACATGGCGGCTGTGCGAAATATTTCACTGGCATTCTATATCTCCGAAACTATCACAGATATCACCCTGAAATTTTGTACGGAGATAAAGGGCACTACTAAAAGTTCATCTATGAGACTTTCAAAAACTTGTTAACTACAAAACGAACATGGCGGCCAAGATAAGTTGAAACTTTTAAATAGACTTTTCTCGCGATTTAATCATCCAATTGCAATGAAACTTGCTACAGCAAATGTTTTTACATATTGTAATGCACTGGCATCTAATTTAGTTCAATTGTTTACACAACCTCAAGATGGCGGCTGTGCGAATTATAAAATTAAGTTATTATTTCTTGTATCGTAATCATGCGATTGAAGTGAAAGTTTGAATAATGAACCTACGCAATAATTTTCCTTTAATGGTACATAACTCTATGGCCTATACATATAACAATCCAACATGGCGACCATCCGAAATATTTAGACGGTTCTCAATATCTACGAATCTATTACAGCAATCAAACTGTTTTTTTTATGTTCACCTATAGGACTTTCAACAACCTGGTGATCACAAATCCAACATGGCGGCGACGCGAAGTATAAATATTTAAATGGACGCTTCTCGCAATTTAACCATCCGAGTGCAGTGAAACTTGGTACAGTAAATGCTCATACAAATGTTAATACACTGGCAACTAATTTATTTCAATTGTTTCCATAACCACAAGATGGCAGCTGTGTGAAATTTTAACATCTCGTTTTTACTTCTTGTGTCCTCATCATACGATTGAAGTTTGAATACACCTACACAATATTCTTAATGTAACAGTACATAACTCTAAAACCTACATATATAAAAATCCAACATGGTGACCATCCTAAATATTAGACGGTTCTCAATATCTACGAATCTATTACAGCAATCAAACTGAAATTGTGTATGTTGATAGAGGCAATTAACGTAAGAAGGATATATGAAAATGGGCTTTAGTTCTCCACGGAAATACTTGTTTAATTATGTAGTATATGTGAAAAGTGATGCCGCGGATTTCTTTTTCATTTCTTTCTTTCATGCCGAAGATAAATTAGCGGAGAACGCTTTCCACCAAATCATGTAACATGATAAGAATAAATCCCATTCATTGAAGCGATAAAAACCTATGCCGAAACCCGGGATCGAACCAGGGACCTTTAGATCTTCAGTCTAACGCTCTCCCAACTGAGCTATTTCGGCTGTTGGGATAAAAAGCAACATGACTTAGTTGAGAATGTTCTTCAGCTACTTATCTTCGTGATGAATGAAACAAATAAAAATATTTCAAATGTAAATACCTTTCAATGACATTAAACATAATTAAAGTTATTTTCCAAAGGAGTGCATACATGGATATAAAGCAAAATTTGCGCAATAGGAATTCCTCTGAGCTTCAATTTCAGGCAATGGAACGATCCATTCTATTTTTAGTGTCCCATTCACCAATAAAAGCCCATGCCGAAACCCGGGATCGAACCAGGGACCTTTAGATCTTCAGTCTAACGCTCTCCCAACTGAGCTATTTCGGCCGCAAGAACAGCAATTTTAACATGACTTAGTGGGAAGTGATCTCCGGTTACTTATTATCTTCGTCATAACTGAAGCAAATGAAAATAATATTCAAATATAAATACACCCTTAGCCTATAACATTACAAAAGGATGCATAGTAAGATAAAATAATATTTCCAAAAGATGCATACATATAAAACAACATCGCGTGAATTCCTTTGAGCTTCAATTTCAGGCAATAGAGGAAGACGATTCATTCCAGTTTTAGTGTCCTGTTTACATGTGTTATAAAATCTATGCCGAAACCCGGGATCGAACCAGGGACCTTTAGATCTTCAGTCTAACGCTCTCCCAACTGAGCTATTTCGGCTGATGGGAATTAGTTACTTGACCCAGTGGGAAATATTCACCGGCCGGCTACTTATCTTCGTCATGAATGGAACACGTGTTGCTGTGAAGGGGAGAGGTGTGGTGTCACGTGCGACTCCACGCTTGATATGTGCTGCTCTCTGGTATTCACTTGAACAACTGCTTGTCAAGGAGTTGGCTAGATCTGTTGCTGTAGCTGAATGTGTTACAATGGGACACAGATTACCCTTGTTATCTTAATATTATTGAAAGTTTGTACACCTTAGTACGAACTCGTAGTGTTGGACTAAAAGTCGTTCAAGGTTTCGATTGTTTTTCTTTCTTCTATTGTCGCCCAGTGTCATTTTAAATAAATTAATGAGTGCTACCAACATATTTTAATGTCAACAAAATATCCCTAAAAGACTTCTAAGTTCTTCGAAAGTAAGTGCGCGAGTGATCTATATTTGTTTCCAAGGCAACAAAACTCAAAATGGGGTATTACAATGAACGCAAATGTTGCTTTAATAATAATAATAATAATAATAATAATAATAATAATAGGAAACTTAAAGTGACGTCGCCTCCATGGTGTGATTGTCAGCGTTCTTAGCTGCCACCCTGGAGGTCCGAGGTTCTCTGCCACGAAATTTGAAAAGTAGTATGAGGACTGGAACGGGGTTTACTCAGCCTCGGGTGGTCCAAATCAGTAGAGGGGGTTCTATTCCCACCTCAGCCGCCTGGGCAAGGTGATCGTCCCACCTGCCCAGTTGTATCCCCCGACTCGATGTTTCAAGCTCCAGGACGTTAAGTCCTAGGGAAAGGAGGGTAAACCGACAAATACAAAAAAGTGACAACAGCCTGGATCTCACAGGTCAAAATTGATGTCAGAGGTGCCAATATCACACCAATAGACATCGAATGACATTCAGATAATAAGATCCACAGTTAGGAAGTTACACCCGAAGATCGACCAAGGGGATCCCGAAGTAAGGATGGAAGAACATCGAGTTCGACATAGCGAAACGATGAAGGAGTTTTGGAAGAACAAGAAAAATATCAGCAGCAGATCATATGGGTCTAAACAACTTAACTAATAATAATAACAATAATAATATTCATTTGGAATAATATATGTAGGAAACTACGAACATGTTGCCAAACATCGAATACACCACTTGAAATGTTGGGCCTACCGTAGATGTTGTCATTCCTGAGCGTACAGAAACAATGATAACAATATTTATTTTGAAAGATATTATTATTATTAATTTGAGAAGTGGTATGAGGACTGCAACAGGGTCTACTCAGCCTCGGGTGGTCGAAATGAGTAGAGGGGGTTCTATTCCCACCTCAGCCATACTACTACTACTACTACTACTACTAATAATAATAATAATAATAATAATAAAGAGGCATTACTGATAGATATCGCATGTCCCAACACTCAAAACATCCAAACAACAGCTGCTACTAAAATATCTAAGTACACATAGCTGGCAATTGAGATAAAGCAGATGTGGAAACTTGATTCGGTGACCACCATCCCAATAATTGTATCTTGTACTGGTGTTATACCGAAAACTCTCCACAGTAGTTTATCAATATTGAATCTGCACCCGCAGATATATATTGAACTTCAGAAGGCAGTTCTGTTAAACACATGCCATATTGTTAGGAAGTTCCTTGGTGACAATGCCCTGGCCGAATACTCAGCGAAGCTCGATGATCCAGATGGGAATTTAGCTCATCCTACAAATGAAGGAGACTCGTGAAGACTGCGGGCACGACATGGATGTGAAGTCTCTGAACAGTGTTATCGTAATTATCTCAGTACAGGTGGTTCCTTGCTAAGGCCGAACCAGGCTGTAACAGAAAATGTAGCCGGTATTTGCCGTGATAATGCTGTCAATAAACTATAATAATAGTCTAATAATAACTAAGGAAGAATATTCCACCGTAAAACTATTTATTGCCAAGACAATCAAGGCCATATGAGGCTAACAACCTCAGTTGTACTATCGTGAAGAACTTGTCTTCTTTTTTTTCTTCAAATCTAAGCACTTTTTTCAACTGCTCAACTTCAAGTATGATGGAAATTATTAATAATAATCAGTGAGATTATTTTGCTGGAGCGGGACCGGCGACCGACTGCAGGGCGCGCCCGCCTTCCGCCAGCCAACCGAGCTCGAGTCGCGGATAGCGCACAGGTGAGATAACCAGGGTCATTAAAGTCATTAAGTCAAACTCTCATCAACGAGGGTGTGAAGTGTCAGCGCACATGTAAGAACGTAACATAAACAACAGCTTCTTGCAAGATTTAATTAAAGAAGCACACATGGTGTTTTATTTTATTTTATTTTATTTTATGTATAACATCTTTCCACTCGGTTGCTGGATATTTTTGTGGGAGTGTTTTTGAAAAATGGGACGGAAGTGGATCGGAACGATCGAGGTGGCACCAGCTGGCACACTTCCATTCGATCGAACGGAAGTGTGCTAGCTGGCAGTGGTGGATCGAACGGAGGTGTAAGACGCACTGCCAAATCGATCGATCCAGCTGGCAGTGGTAAGATCCAGCTGGCAGTAGTAAGAGAAACAATGAGCGCGCGGTGTCGGAAATTGATACCATGGCGTACTCTCGGCCATGTGGAATGTATTTGACATACTGACCGGTAAATTCTCATGCGAACACTGGTGTCAAGTGATTGAAACCAAGCACATGGTACATATTCGAAGTCTTCGCATCAGTATTGTGCCCGTTTATACGGAGGATGGTTAGTCAGTACTCGGCTTTTTGCTGCTGCGGCATCGGGGCGTGTAACGTTCCCTCCACTGCTGACTTAACATCCGATATGGAATACTCAAGATTCACAAGGATTTGAGGAAAAACTCAACATTATAATTTACATAATTTATTTCATAGAAGAACAAGAAGTTCCGTGACGAACTAAAGAGCCTACTTTTCTTGAAATTTAAGATTCTTGCCAATCTATATACTGTATACCTATCTAGAATAATGACGAAATTAAGTTGGTAATATCGAAATTCCTAATTAGTTCGAAATATACCTTATATAATGTAGCCTAATAGAGCAGTACAGTTGGCAGCCCTGGTGACTGAATATAGGCTATTGTTAGTTGCATCTCTTAAGGTACAGAATACAAAATTTGGATAGCATGCACGTTACATGCAGTTAGACCTTGGATTTATCAGCGTGCGTAAAATCATGTTGGCAACAATGTCATGCATGAGTTGGTCAGAAATAAAAAAAGGAAGCTTGTAGTTTAACGTGACCGTTAATCTCGCTATCATAAGCCACGGGACCTCCGTTTTACGTGGAATCCGAACCACAGGACATGGCATTTCACATCGAAAATCTCACATGCATTGACCGGGAATCGAACCCGGTCCGCCTTGGTGAGAGGCATACAGCTTGACCGCTGCGCCACCACGCCCCGGTCAGAAATAATCCGAAATATTATGATCTCGTGTTGTGCCAATTTTGGATGAAATCCATTTGTTAGTATAGAAGTAACATGTATTTTAAAATTGGACCTATCAGCAGGCTTAGAATCAAATTTGCAGCACTGGCGTAGGCCTATATTAGTTACTCCAAATTAATCCAGAATGCCAGGTACTATACGTGTGCAAAGTTTAGAGCTATGGGCTTGTATACTTTCTGATATATTGATATTAGGGTAACAAAAATAGAGACAGTATTTATTAACAGTTGGCAACCCTAGTTACACTTAAGAATCGGCATAGTCATATCTGTTATGGTACACATAGCACACACGAAATTTGGTTGAAATCCAAATGATAGTATAGATGTTACATGTATTTAAATTTCGACCTCTCAGCAGGCTTAGAATCATGTTGGTAGCACTGACGTATATAAGATACTCCAAATTAATATAGAATGTCAGGTACTATACGTGTGCATAGTTTAAAGCCGACGGCTTGCATACTTTCTGATATATGGGTATTTGGATAAAATAAATTGAGAGCATTTATTAACAGTTGGCAGCCCTGGTGGCTCTTAAGAATACGCTCAGTCATATCTGTTTACGTACACATACCACATACGAAATTTGGTTGAAATCCAATTGATAGTGTAGAAGTTATATGCATTTAAAATTTGGACCTATCAGCAGGCTTATAATCATTTTGGCAACACTGCCATGTATGGCCACCTGGAAATTAAACTGCAATATTATTATCTATACGTGTGCCAATTTTGAAATAGCTCCCATTCATACCTTCCAAGATATCCAACATTGAGCTCAAATTTCAATTGCGATTTTTCAGCAGTTGGTAGCACTGACATCATATGGCCGTGAGATATTCAGGTATGGATCTTTACTCCCACTAAATTTTGTTTCGATTGCTGCAGCCGGTTAGGAGTTGATAGGGGGGGACACACACACAGCCAGACAGACAGACTGAAGGACAGACAGAAGGACAGACAGACAGACACACATTTGCCCGATCTCATAAGTCTACTTTTTCCTCTTTTTTGCAAAATGTGAAAAGTAGGCTAAAAGTAGATTCACTCAAAACATGTCAAAAATCAATCACTTGGCATAGTCTCTTCAAGTGTCACTCAAAACTAAAAATCACTTTATTAAACATTCATCAAATTCACTATAATGTCACTTCATTATTCCACGAACTTTGTAACTGTTTCGTCTTGCTTAAATTAAATTATTACTATTTGTAGTATATTTTACTCAGGCGTCGAGCGCGCCTATCATTTAAGTCATATAATCTCTCCAAGGCTTTGAACATTTACATTCATTTCAATCTTTACCCTTCAGGGTTTCTTTTATGTTTACATAAACATTATTTATTTATCATTTATTTAATCCTCTGGACCTTAATAAGAATTCTTCACAAAGCCTTAGTTTTTAAACATTTAAAAATACTGTACAAGAACATGCCTTGTCTGTGAATCGAACCCTTATTCCACCAGTTACTCTCCATGCATCAGGTGATCTTTCTCAGCAGCGTACCATGCACTGTGTTATTTATTATATGGGGATCTTTATTCATTTTAAAACTACATTGTTTCATAACCCGTTATTCATTCTTTTTGAGGAAGGAATCCTTTTATTAACAATAAAAGTATTTGACAAAATCCGTCAAAATCTATATAAACGCTTCAAACTTATATTCTGGAGAATTGTCTCAATCCTAGCATCATGATTTTATAGGTTATTTTGAGCTTGCAACTTTTAATACAAACTTTCATATAGTGGCCTCTTTATTCCTAGTCTTAGCTAGACCCTAATTGACCGCGGAACTCGTTAAAATCTCTCTCTCACTCCCTCTAACAGCGACCCCCTTCTTCCTGTGACACTTCACTTGATTTATGGCGTCTCGCCGACCGCCTTGCGTTTACAATGTTATTTACCATATGATCCCCAAGACTTATATTTCACTTCTAAAGCGGCTATTTGTTCCTGCTTTCAATATTATTATTATCATTACATTTCGTGTTTACAGGATAGTCATTTCTTATTCTGGAGAGGATGTATAATAGTTGACTACACCAACTTTAATAATAACTTGTATGACGTCTTATCACAACACTATATTCATAACAATGCCTTTTTGGACTTACTTGTACATTCGCACACGATGCTTTATTTCGACGATTATTGCCTACAATATTTTATTGATTACAATGCCTTCACGGTCTTACTTGTACATTCACATACTTTATTTATAACAATGCCTTCACGGTCTTACTTGTAACTATTATTTTCGACGCTTCACTATGGCAATACTTTAATGGGAATTTCACCTACCCAATATAATACGACGTTTTTATACAACAACAATACATTAATGGGAATCTTTCATCCACAATATTTCGACGATACTTTCCATCTCCCGAATAAATATATCCTGATTAACGCATATTTATTAGCTCGAAGCTACATTTATTTTATTATTTGGCCTTTTTGGCAAAACGATTTCTTGCTTGGATATTCGCGGTTTATTTGATATCTTATATAATTTTTCATTTATAGCGGTAAGACCTCGGTCTTCCTATTATTTTATTCTCATAACTTTGGCTTGATAGCCTGCAATAATACATTTTCCGTGGGTGTTTATTCACCAATTACTTTAGAGATTTACAAATTGATCATTTAACAACAATGTGTCAAGATATTATTTATTTCGTTCTGTTTTCATTACTTGAGTTCCTTATTATGATTTTTATCACCACTTTATTTTTAGAGTATAACAACTCAATAATAGTTATTTTTATTATTATCATCTCAGATTTCAATTATTTTTATTACAACTTTTTGTTATTCGCCATTTAATTATATGGTATAAAATCAAACTATTTATATTTTTCCTTAACATATCGACTTTTAACGACTTCATTATGATGCATATTTATTTCAAAACTTGATTTTACTATGGCCAAAAATCTTAAGCCATTTAGGTTATTATTTTCGGTTCCTTCCTCCAAATCATTATTTCATTTCTTGGGTTTTTATTACTTTATATTGCTGATCCCATTTTTATACTTATTTTTGCGAGGTCTTTCTCGCAGGCATTTATTATTATCCCAACATTTCCATCATATTAATTCATTCAACTACCCGGTGAATCAATCGTTAAACTCCCTAGTCACGACTGATTTCACTGGGTCAGTGCATCGTACGGCTGAAAATTTTAATGAAAAATCATGACTCACCAGTGTGCGTCTCCTGCTTCATCCTTAGAAGGATTCACCCATCTACGGCATAATTAACACTTTTCCATGGCACTTTCTTTCTTGAATTTCATTTCACTTAGGCCCAATCGACCTTCACTTATATTTAAACACATTATTATTCTATAAAACACTCTATTAACACTAAACACATATATCTTTTAAATTATTTACACAACACTATTTTTCCAACATATCTCAGTGATCTTTGGCACTTCCTATCGGTGATCGACGCCCTGATGAGATCCTAAGGCCCTACATTGGACGCGTGATAACTCGAACGGCTCCTAGCTCTTCACTGGATTTAGTCTCTGCCCTGTCCTTTTAACAGTCTATTTCGGCTTTCTTTATCGTCTTTTTATAAGCGATTTGCATTTTTCACTTGCCCTACACTTATGTAGCGGGCTATCGAACCTATGGGCCGCTTACTTCTTGACCGTAATCTGTCCTTTTTATATCTGCGACAAGCTTTTTCTTCTTTCTCCTACGATAATGTTTTTCTGGCTACGTCCCTGTAGCTTCGCTAAAGTTCACTGAATTGCTTTGGGTCTCGAACCCGTGTCCATTTACTTGAATTTTTGGATTTCGTTCCACTATCTGACCCTTAATACTGTGGTCTTTTATTTGACTTTCACGAAGACCTATCTATAGTCTCGAACCGATGATTTCCAGCGTAATGTCTCTACTGATCTGGATTGATGTTTTCTAGCTGATTAATATTCTAGAATTTGACGCGGTGCAACTTATTTTGTCACGGTTTCCGTGTGGCGTACAATTTTATTTGATCTAGCACAAGTGCTTTAGTGATCACTTACAAACAACAGTACTTTTTTGACGTGACGTATTTATATTACCACGCACATACAAACTTTTGTTCAAACCGCGGATACTGACGATTTGTTAATTTGTCTTAACACGATCCTCTTTAGCGGTTGGTAACGAACTGAGTTACTCGCTGTGACATCTCCATACAGGAGTGTGATGAGTTTTTACTAACGTGAGGACGGACTTCCGTCCAGGCAGACTGATAATACTGCGTACTGTATACTTATGTACGGTGCGAATTTGCGCTGAGACTCTCCGGGCTTGACTGAATTTCGACTGATATGATGCAGCGTTCCTGCATTTTATGAGACAGCGTGTAGCGCTTCTTCGCTTACTGATGGTGAAACTGCTTCTGATAGAGCCTAACGCCTCACTGGGCTGACGAATACTGCATTCGATACAGCCTGACGCCCCCTCTCGGGCTGTCGGAAAACTGCAATTGGCGATGCAGTACCTCCTTACGAGGTCTGTAGTAGACTGCATGCTCTCTAGTTAAAACCTCGGCTATATATTGGGAACTTGTAAAAATAAATTACTTTTGTCTTCTCCTTGGAACTATCTTTTGAAATAGACGTCGCACGTTTTTGAAAAATATATCATTATGTTCCCTATAATTCAAACGTTACACTATCATCTTGTTTCCCGAAAATCGATCGTCTATTTATTTTAAATAAAATCTACAAGGCTCCTCAGCTGTGTGGGCGAATGAGTTTTTATTTCTCCTTCCCAGGACCTCCTCTTAGCTCCGCCTAATGACGTAACTGCTTCGTAAGGGTTTTTTCCCTGGGCCTAAATTATTCGATTTTAGTCTTGATTAATTCATAATTCCCTGGATTATTCTGTTATACGTACACATATTTATGTAATTTTGCGTTGTTTCCGCGAAAACGGGTTATTTCACAATTTTGTGGTGTTGGGATGCAATCCAGGATTGTCATAAAAATGCTAACGTTAACACTCTGCGGTGATTCTCCTGCCAATCTGCTCTGGTTGATTCATCACAGCGTGACTGTCCTCATGATTCACACACAGCTTGCATCCTGTGACTTCAGATAAGGCTTGTCATTGTTATGCGTCATTGCCTGAATCACTTCTTATTTCCTCATGGCTAGCTTGTAACTGAACCTCTTTTCATCTCAGAGATCCGAAGTTCATATCCTGTACCAACCCCAGTTGGGTACAGTATTTAAATGGTAAAATGCCTTAATATCAAACATTGTAAGTAGTCGGCATTGCCGGTATTATGTTTCTGCACAATGGCTATTCAAATATTAACCCACATAACGGTAATGCAGTCATCAATATAATATAATCGTTGTGGTTATACGAGAATTGAGCAAGCCTTCATGAACTATTGCTGAATACATTCTCTTTACTCACAATAGGGCCTATTCATAAGGCATTTTAAACTCAATTTCACGCAGGAACATTATCGAAACAAGCAAAATGTAAATGAAACTTAATTCCGTAATGCAGTATTATTGGAACGTGGAAATAAATCACCATCTTGTGCACAATATTTGCGTAGTCGAAATAGCCGTGGAGTTAGCGCCTATGACTGTGAATGTAAAGATCTCGGGTTCGAATCCTGGACTGGGTAGATATTTTTGCTACCAGATTATAATTTTAAACGATATTTATCATATCAATATGACTCATTTCAACAGAATCCATATGAAATTACGTGTTGGTCTGTAAATCAAGAGCGCCTGTTTATAAGGAATTTAAGGTTATGAGCGGTGTCGCGTCTATCAATCTAGTTGATCCATATCGTATTCTTTATTTAGTCTAGTGCTGGGGGAAGCTACAAATCATATAATAAAATGAGTTCCGTATTATAAACTACAATATCTGTAAAACACTCCCTTTTACAATAGATTAATGTTTGTGCCAATACTAGTATAAAATACCGGTGTATCAAGAATTTCACGTGAGGTTTCTTCTATGTCAGTTGTTACACATCATATGCGACTACTGTAAGGCTCGTTTTTTTTTAATTTCATGGGAATCTGGATGACCTCACGTGACCAGTTAAAGGTTAGAACAATATACGGCAGCATATATCCCTCACAACAGAAGGGAATTACAACGTGTAAACGCTAATTTATTTACACGGTACAACGCCTGTCTGTCAGTTGAAGGAGAACATTTTCAGCAACTTCTGTGAAAAGGTAAGTTCTTTAATCATGACTTTCTGTTGAATTTGCCATTAATTAATGTACTTTAGTTAGTTATTGTTGTTTTAAGGGGTGGAACTATGAGGTCATCTGCCCCATTAATGTACTTTGTTACGGTTTCCACCTGGGCACTATCGGCGTCCACAGCTCGGTTGGCTGGCGGAGGGCGCTTGCGTCCGGCAGTCGGTCGCCGGCCCCGCTCCAACAAAAGAATCTCCCTGTACTATCGGGAAGAACTTGTTATCTTTATTTTTTCCAAATCTAAGCACGTTTTTCAACTGCTCACCTTCAAGTATGTTGGAAAACTCAAAAGGAAAAGCTATCCCAGATCCACCGCCCTCAAGGAGCCACTTGCGGACCAATGGACTCTGGGAAGTCTGCAGGAGATACACATTTGGATACAAGCACCCAACGTCTTTGCAATCTTCAACGCGAATTCACTCCTCAAAGTAACTCAAACATCTAACGGTTATACTGACGAAATATCGAATATCAATTGCTGCGATTCAAGAAACACGCTGCTCGGACGATGTACCGTTTAAAACCCAAAGTTTCAGAGAGAGTACTAAAAAGCAAAACAGGCAAGAAGATCCTCAAATGAGACCCACACCTCGGCACTGGTTTCAACTTAAATCGTCTGGTCCTTGGATCAATCATCAGCTTTATCCAATCATCAACAGGCTCTCCACAGAAACATAGGGTTGGGGGTTGTATTTGGCTAGGTTCCGTTTCAATGTGTGCAAGAAATTCCTGAGTTATTTTTCTGAAAATTGTATTTAATGTTGGCCAGTTCGTTCTTGAAGGATGCTCTTTCCGGATGATTCGGGTGGTTATTTATTTATTTATTTATTTATTTATTTATTTATTTATTTAGCGTATGGCTTTTAGTGCCGGGCGTGTCCGAGGACTTGTTCTGCTTGCCGGAGGCTGTAGCTGCTTTAAGCGGACACCCATTGGAGGCTCTACAAGTTCCGTTCAATTTCAAGTAGTTCCAATTTTCGCTACCAGATGTCACTAACACCCAGTGGTGAACGTTGGAACTTTGATAGAGCGTTCCAACGAAATCTAACCTAGAAATTTAGCTTCACACAAGTTTAGTTAGTGGAAGGATCTTTTACATGCCTTAAAACTATGACAGGGGACCGCTGGCTTTACTTCCCCTCCGAAGGAAGGCATACTGAAGGATTTTAACGCTCTTAAAATATCCGCGACTTCGGCCGGATTTGAACCCGCAATCTTGGGCACAGCACTTTAGCGTGCTACCACCTACACCACCGAAGCCGCTATTCGGGTGGTATTCTTCCAGGTTACAAGAAAGATCTGATATTTTTTTACTCTGTGTCTTATGGGATATCCAAGGTAGCCACCAAGTTCACTGTCTGTCAAAGATATCGAACGTAATCCGTAAACGAAGGAAAACCTTTTACACTCACATCTTCAGATTGCCAGCTAAAAGAATTTCTAATCTACTACAGATGTCTCAAAATTATTCCTCCTTGGCTGGTGGAGATCGTATATTCTTTGAACATACCGCAGTCAGCTGATTACTCGCACATGTGATCGTTTGAAGCAGATTATTTATATTCTCATTCGGAGGTAATTAAGATACGTGGCTCTTGGAACGATGGGGAATAAATAAGGTTTGAACGCCTAGTGAAACGAGTAAGAGTACGTTTCCGACGGATAACGACGACTTTGAAGAATGTCCATTTCAAATTATTAAAAAAAACAATCAAGTATATTTTAGCAAAACAAATGAAAGACTGTTTTAATTATTTAGAATCTCTGTAACGTGTCCAGAAACCATGATTGGAACTGTTTAAGGGTGAATTGGTGCAATTGCGATGAGCTGTTGGAGGGAGGCGTGATTGAGGCATTCCTGAGAAGATTCATTCATGTAGCCTACTTGTATTGGTATCTTATTATATGTACCCTGATATGCTAGCATGGAGTAAAGAAACTATGGAGAAGGTATTACAATGAATGAGAAACAGGCTTTATATAAATAACGTGCAATATGTCTGCTATGACTGTGGGATCTGATGTTGTGGAGAAACGCAGAACTAAACAGATTTTATCACCACGTAATGTGCAAGATGGCTGCTGCGGCTTTGGAACGTTTGTAGTGGTAATATCGTCAACTAATGGAATAAGCAGTGGCGTACCGACGGGGGGGTTCAGGGTTTAACACCCCCCAGAGTATTCCTTTACTTGAATCTATATATTGTCCCATCTATCACCTGTTTTACGGCGTCGCTCGTTAGGCGTCTTAACTCCCGTATATACTTTAGGTGTGGTCACGTTCCTCACTTAATAAATACCCTGTACTCTACTCGCAGTGTTGGAGCTACCCATGGATCAGTTTTGCTGTTGAAGTGTTCGATCGGTAACTCTTTTCACGTCGCTTCGGGTCGCTTTAATTGTGTGTGCCCGTTTCCTTAAATATAATTCATTAAAAGAGGCGTTTCTGCAATTTATTCCAATTAATGATACAGATAAAATAATCAAGTTAGGCAGATTTTGAGAGCCAATAGCAATTGCATTAGAAACACGGAGAGCAAAACATTATTTTTCTCTCACATAATATCAATATTTTAAGCAACCACGTCACTATGGTCATGATGATACCACTGCATCGTTTTAGTCTCAATATTTAGTTACTGTTGTCCATATTTTTTAGAATTTCTTTTCATTTTTTATTGTGTCGAAAAAATGAGACCTAAAATATCTTTCATGCAAAGAGAGCGGTTATTTAAACGTTGTTTTTTATGAATATTAATCAAAGTATCATTTTAATTATGATGATGACTGTTGTTTTAAGGGGCGGAACAGCAAGGTCATCTGTCCCTGTAATATCGGTAATGTACACAATTACCCTATTATATTAATGACCCCCCCCCCCAGAAGGAAATCCTGCGTACGCCACTGGGAATAAGAACATAAAGCAAAGAGAGCTGTTCTAATTTGTTGTTCGGAGAGAAGCTATAATAATGGAGATGAAATAGGAAGAAGTTTATCCGTGAAGGAATTGAGATTTGGACTGTTGTGACAGTCAAAGGATACTAATGTGTACGGAGAGATTGGAATTGAGTTGCCAGAAATTATATAAGAAGCGAATTGAATCAAGAAAATAATGTGCATTATGAAGTATCAACCATAAAGGGAGTATGCTATGTCCAAACCAGAGACATTTTCCCAGGGAGTGAATGTTTGCTGCTGTCTTGGAAGTGTTTTCTTATTTATGTCAGAGCTACAGTCAGTTCTTTTATTATTGATCCCACTACCACTACTTATTGTATATATTCACCACATGAGTAAGTTGTTATTGAATTATATTACAGTACGGTATATAGTATCTTGCCTCTCATCTAATGATTCTGATTGGTGATTGTATCATCCTACGGCTTGAGAAGGGAGAGTTCTGCTGTGCTTTACCGAATATTCTTTGTTTACTCGTTCATAACCTTGTAAGCTGGCGCCCACAAAAATATTATATACATTGAAACCCCTCATATCCGAACCCTGGAACTCCGAAATCCCGGGTATTTCGAACAAATTCGACAAATTGAAGTGTGAAAAAATACACGCAAAAAATAGAAACGTATTTATTTAGTCATAAAACTATCATATACTCTGCATTATGACCGCATTTTACATAATTAGTTGAAAAATTAGCAAGAAGTACAGTTAGCATAGTGTAAAAAAAAAAAAAAAGTGTAAAAGTGCCTACATAGACTAGGCCTACTTATCCCATCCAGGATTGAGAAACGGAAACTTTGGTTATTATTATTCCGTAGGTAATCACTTTGCTAAAACAATGAAATAGCAATAGAAACACAAATATCATGTCGCCTCCGTAGCGTAGCGGTCAGCATGGTTAGCTGCCGCCCCGGAGGTCCTGGGTTTGATTCCCGGCTCTGCCACGAATTTTGAAAAGTGGTATGAGGACTGGAACGGGGTCTACTCAGCCTCGGGTGTTCCAAATGAGTAGAGGGGGTTCGATTCCCACCTCAGCCATCCTCGACGTGGTTTTTCGTGGTTTCCCACTTCGTCTTCGGGCAAATGCCGGGATGGTACTGCCCCCGTAAATTGAATTATATTGAGACCACGATGGCTGTATTGGAAAATATGAATAAAGATATGGCTGTCATAGTTGTGACGTGGATATTCATGACGTAGGCTCGGATGACGCAGACTTCATGCAAGTAGGCTGCTTGAGCTGAGATTCTTGGTGACGTCATGATTTTGCTCGAGAAAGATCTGAGATTTACGACGCAGTCGCAGGGAAACATGGAATTGTGCTGAGGAAGAAGTTACGCGATTGGAGGAAAGACTCAAACCAATGAACGATAGTTTGGAGGGAGACGGAGATTACTGAAACTATCATATTTTAGTTACTTTTGGAATGCAGAATTGTGGAAATCTATTTTCAGTTATGGCATTGATTTGGAATTTTGAAGAAATTATTTTTGAGTTTTTGAAATTTGAAAATCCGTCAAGTATTGCCAAAGTTAGAAATTCTAGCTATGACGGAGAAACAAGCTATGGAAGGGATGGATACGCCCCTTAAGAAGTTGATAAAAGGTCTTGCACAGCAGAGAGGAGCTCTCATATCGCATATATATCTCATACCGCATATATATTTCTGATGTTATAGTCGTTTTCGAGTGATAAAGTGAAACAAGTCGTCTTTAGCGTGTGGTAAAGCCAACCGCATTGAACGAGCTTCGAGCGTGCCGCAGTTCCATTTTACGGTGTTTGAAACTAGGCGAAGTTGAAACGCACACATTTTCAAGTCTACAAGATAATATATCAAGAGTTGACTAATGCCTTTAAGCTAAATCGATTGTGCAGTACTATATTAAAGTGTGTAGAAAGGTTGAACATTTTCAAGATTATAATTCGAAAGATATTGGCATTTTAAGACGGCAGACAAAAGTGATTTTCTCGCCACCTGAGAAGCACTTTTATACTATCACATTTTACGCTACGGCTGACACGTATTGCAACCGTGCTACTACATATTGCTTTTGATGATATAACGCTGCATTCTAACATGGAACAATATAATATCGCAGTTCTTTCAACTATTATAACGGAAATGGAGATGGAAGGCTAAGGACTTTAATGCAATTGGGACATATATCGATGGAGTGAAATAGCAGCATGGAACTTCGCTAATCGTCTTTCTACAAAAGCGAGCTTGTAGTGAACATCCAACTACACTCATGCATCGTTGTCCAACGCTGAATTATATCGAATGGCAGTGGAAACATATTCATACTCCACGAATATGAATATTTCTGCGGAAATTATTGCAATAAACTTCATGGCGAATTTCTACCAGAACTTCAGGGAACTATCAAGAGAGGCCAGGGTGGACCCGGCTCACAAAGAAGAGTTTTGCCAGAAGGATGTCTATCGTCTACACGGAGCAGTGCAATTTCCGGAGGAGGAAGCAGTTCTATTCTCCGAGGGCGCTGGTTCCAGGTTCTAGGACGGAGCACATATTTTTGGTGAAATGGAACCATCACCAGTCTTCTTTGGAAGATTTTCCTCTAGAACTTCAATCAACAGATAAGGTAGTCGTGAACGTTTCTTGTTTTATTTGAGCCATTTAGCGATGTCTGAGCAACCATTTTTCCCATATTTTTGTCCCATATATATATTATGCCCCATATTCTTGCTAGATATTTCTGTACTCAGTACACTTTGATGATTTATGCTTTTTCTACGATTTATTAAGACATTGTTATGTCATTGGCATAGTTAAATAATTTTGGATCAGTTGAGACTGATATCTAGATTCATTCAGGAATTTGCATATTTTTTGTAGTCACGATTTGACTGTAAAGTTAACGATTTTCTATGGCAGATTTGAATTCAGACAGCGTGTCATTTTATTAAAGTAATTCTATTCAGTAAATTACTTTGACCAATTTTCTGTCATCCTCAAGAAAGAAGAATAATTAAAATATTTTAGAGCGTTAAAATCTATTTCTGTATCGACGATCTTGGAAATACTAGTCGTTTTATGAACATGATTGCAACATAGACATTTATCGTCAGTTCTGAAATTACCATTGCATTATAGACAATTTTATGAATTATGAACTTTGATTACGATTTAGTGAATACACTATAGTAATGAACTTTTGATAGGAATTTTTCTCAATACTAGATTGGAACAATAATGTTTGCATTCCAAAGTCTAATTGTATTCTATTCGACTAATTTTGCAGTTTAGATGAACTTTGTTTGAAGATAGTATTTTTATACTACGATACTTAGGAGATATTAATCTCAATTTTGATAGACCAGAGAGGCGTGTATAATCGTATTTGCTATTAAATTTATTTGTGATTGGTAAATTTTTACTTCATATCGATTCATGAATGAAACCCACGAAGGTTAAATAAATAACAGTTTTGAAACAATTAATGAATATAAGAATTTTGAAGTGGAACTATGGATGTATAATCGTTAGTTCAGTGGACATGTAAAAGTCGCTGATGAATAATGCCCTTGAATAAGTGCAGGAGATTCCCACAGTAATATTAATGAAGTTGATGAGATTATAAGTGGAGGTTTTGTGTATGGATTATGGAAGATTTTTATGCCATATATATTGAAATATATGATGAATTCTGGGCCTATTTTATGCAATTTGTGCATTTGAAGCGAAGTATTTTTCCGCTGAGTTTATTGTCCAGGTCCTTTGAAAATTAATCATGTGAAATTACTGTTAAAATTAACAAGAGTGTTAAATAATTTGAGATAACGATTTTGAATGGAGGTTACCGTCACAAATAATAACAATAATTATTAAAACTTATTAAACCTGAATATAAGCATAAATATAACTAACCTTCATTGGTCGATTATATTAAACTGATTTGAGTAATTATCAACCGGATAAACGTGTGGTTTAATGTATTTCTAAAATAAATAATATAAATATTGTAAATAATTATGTAAATATCTTTAATAATAATTTGTAACGAAAGGAATTAATAGAGGCGTGTATAGATTTTTGAATTGTCGTTTGACAATATTATAAACAATTTATAATTGTTATAAACAATTAATGAGTTTTTGTTATAAACATTAAGAGTTTTGTTAATATACTCTAAAGAACGCTAATTATACAAGTGGATTATACCATTAAACAAGTTTTGGGATTATTAGAGTAATCCAGTAACATGTGAATGGAGCATTTAAAAGATTTGCGTGATAATATTTGAGTTGAGTTGAGGACATTTAATGCGTTTGAAAAGGAGCTAGGCTCTGATGTCACGAGCATATGCTAAGGTTAGCTGGACAGGTGGGTCCATTTGACGACGTGGGCATGCGACTTGATGTAGGGTGGATCGCAGCTGGCCTGACAACTGTATGTTAGAGGCCAAGGTCGACCACATAACAGGCTTGCAGTTATAAATAAAGTGTGATGTTTATGAAAGAGGAAAACAATTGCTACATGTCTCGTTCCAATTCCCTCATCCATTCCAAGTGTATTACTATTATTACGTTCTTTATAAGCAAGTGAAAGATAAAATTTTGTATGTAACGTCTACCAGTCCTACAGGAGGACATGATTATATTGACAATGGCTTCTGATTGCCACGTGTATTTTGTTGAGTTTTTGTTAAAGTCATTCCCTTTATGTGAAATAAATTATTGTACAGTTTAAAGTTTCTTGTTTCCGTCTTGGTTCATTTTAAATATCATGGTGGAGGTTATTGTGTGGGCATACTTTAAGTGATCCAGTTGGCAACCCATACCCGAGATTAATTTGAATAGGTAAGTAAAGGTAAGTATGAAGCCCCGTATATTTTGGTGTGTTCCACAATAATTTCTTGTTAACTGCTGTGCTCTAATCTCGGTAGTATCTGTCAGTGCCATTTTCATTGAAGTAGCTGTGCCGGTGCGATTGCTTATTGGCAATCCGATTGAGGGGGCGGATATCTGACAGCCTACTATCCGGATTTACGGGGACAGTAGGATTGGCGCCCAACGTGGGGAACGATCAGCTCGATTGGCTCGATTGGCACGTTCGACAAAACTGGATTACCAGGTTGAACGCCAGTAGAATTGACACGTTCGATCAGCAAAACATTGGATTACCAAATTATTGCAGTAGAATTGGCACCGCAATTTTGTGGAGTGTTCGAATAACATTGGATTACCAAGTTATCGATGTCAATGGGATTGTGAAGACTCAAATAAAGAGGTTGATTCTTTGTTAGATGCCTTGGCCAATTGTAGAATTTGAGAGTGTGATTATATAGGGATTAAATGTTGTGTTGTATTAGGAAAATTACACTCAGAAAAGATCAGATCTTATACAACTTGAGAGAGGTTAAATAGGCTGGAAACTTAGAAAAATCGCCTATGATCTGGTATCTTATTTTATTTGACCGGCTTATGACATGTTTCGTCATATTAAAGATAAAATTAAACTATTTGGATTGTAAATGTAAATTATTTGTGTTAGGATATTTTAAAATGAACCAAAGAAATTTGAACATGTGCTTGAGTTTATTTCAACATAAGATGTCTACGAAGGTTAATTATAAGGTAATTATAAGTTAGATTTAAGACAGAAAATTGCTCAAACTTATATATGGTGAAAAATGTTGCTCAGATGTTGTTATTTTGCTCTGTTTGATGTATGTCCCTAAAGCAGTTTATTCTTGAAATAATATTGAAATGGCAGATGAAAGTCTGAGAATAATGTTGGAGGAGATGAAAGCTAGCATGAATAGCAGTATGAAGCAGATGATGGAGGAGAATTCTAGTAATATGTCTGCTAATTTGAAAGCTAGCATGAATGAAAGTGTAAAGCAGATGCTGGATGAAAATCTGAAAGTTCTTCAGACCAGTTCTGCAAACTTAGAAAATGATATGTCGCGTTTACAGATCAGTACCCAGGGAATCGAGAATGCTGTAAGTGACATTCATAAAGATGTTTCTGATGTTAAGACTGATGTTTCTAAGGTACAGAAAGATCTTACTATGTTGAATCTTGATGTTGCTAATGTCCGGGGTGATATTTCCTGTGCTAGAGCTGAAGTAATTGTTGGTAGGAACGATGTTGCTACTGTACAAGATAAAGTAGAAGAGTTTCAAAGAGAGATTATAAATGTCCGAACCGATGTGTCAAATGTTCAAGTAGACATTAATAACATTCATTCCGATGTAAATGAGATACAAAGCGATATAACGAAGATACAAGTAGAAGTTAACACTGTTTTTGTAGACATTGCTAAAGTTCAAACTGATGTTAATAAAGTAAGAGAAGACATTGAAACTTCAAAAACACTTTGTACTCGTAACATTAGTGAATTAACAACTAGGTTAGTTGACGAGTCTGTTAGGACAACAGCTTCTTTAGCAGGTTTAAAGTATGATGTAGAGGTCATGAGAACCCAAGTATTAGATCATAATCGTTTACTTAAGGAAGACATTGAAGTCCAGAAATAATGCGGAAAAAAATGCAAAAAAGCTCCGAATAGTCGTGCCACCTAAACTTGTTGTCAATTTAGTGTGGTTAGCTCATCACGCAACTGGACATGCCGGTTTAGATAAAACTCTTGATACTCTTAAAGAGAGGTTTATTTGGACTAACATGCGTTCCAGCATTGCTAATGTCATTCGTTCATGTGATAAATGTCAAAGAGCAAAGTATGCTTCCGCTCTATTAAAAGGAAAACCTAAGGCTATGATTCCTTCTAAACCAAATGAACTCATGGCGACGGACATATTTGGTCCTTGTCCGAAGGGATATCAGGGTAATCAGTTCCTGTTGGTTACCGTGGATGTCTTCTCGAAATTTGTAACAATGAGTCCTATGCAAAAAGCTAACACGAGGAATGTTGTAAGCAGACTGGAACATGCTGTATTTCCAAAAGCTGGTAAACCAGAATATCTACTATCGGATCATGGAGCTCAGTTTACATCCTTAGAATTTGCTGCAGATATGGAAAGGCTTGGTATTAAGCACTTATTTTCAAGCGTGCGCTATCCAGAATCGAATTCTTCAGAAAGATATATGGCTGAATTTTCGAAATTTTGTCGAATTTTCTGTCCGAATGATCATTCTGGTTGGGTGAGATTTGTACCCCTTATTGAGGAATGTCTGAATTCTACAGTGCAGGAGAGCACAGGAGAAGTGCCAATGAGACTTCATCTAGGAAGAAATCCAGAAAGGCCGTGGGATAATCTTTTTAACCACGTTCCTAGAGATCCCGACCTAGGAAGGCAGCAGAGAATTGACAGAGCGAAGGAACAACTCCAGAAAGCAGCAGAAAAACGATTAAAACGAGTTGCAGGAAAACGTTTTGGTGCTCCCTTAGAAATTGGAAATCTGGTATTACTACGCAGACCTGTCAAGGCTGATGTGAGTAAGAAAATCTATCCCAAGTTTGGAATAGTGTTCATGGGTCCGTTCAGAATTACGAATGCTTATGGCAACAACTGTTATGAACTCTACGATGATGAGAATAATGTCGTATATGGCAAGTTCAATGCTGGAAACTTGAAGAAATACTATCCAAGAGTAAGCCAATAATAATTCAATTTCGTGTTCAAGTGAATTGAGATACTTATAACACAGAGTTTAAAAACAATTTGCAACTGTTTTTAAAACGTGGTGAAGGGAGAATGCCCCCGTAAATTGAATTATATTGAGACCACGATGGCTGTATTTGAAAATATGAATAAAGTTATGGCTGTCATAGTTGTGACGTGGATATTCATGACGTAGGCACGGATGACGCAGACTTCATGCAAGTAGGCTGCTTGAGCTGAGATTCTTGGTGACGTCATGATTTTGCTCGAGAAAGATCTGAGATTTACGACGCAGTCGCAGGGAAACATGGAATTGTGCTGAGGAAGAAGTTACGCGTTTGGAGGAAAGACTCAAACCAATGAACGATAGTTTGGAGGGAGACGGAGATTACTGAAACTATCATATTTTAGTTACTTTTGGAATGCAGAATTGTGGAAATCTATTTTCAGTTATGGCATTGATTTGAAATTTTGAAGAAATTATTTTTGAGTTTTTGAAATTTGAAAATCCGTCAAGTATTGCCAAAGTTAGAAATTCTAGCTATGACGGAGAAACAAGCTATGGAAGGGATGGATACGCCCCTTAAGAAGTTGATAAAAGGTCTTGCACAGCAGAGAGGAGCTCTCATATCGCATATATATCTCATACCGCATATATATTTCTGATGTTATAGTCGTTTTCGAGTGATAAAGTGAAACAAGTCGTCTTTAGCGTGTGGTAAAGCCAACTGCATTGAACGAGCTTCGAGCGTGCCGCAGTTCCATTTTACGGTGTTTGAAACTAGGCGAAGTTGAAACGCACACATTTTCAAGTCTACAAGATAATATATCAAGAGTTGACTAATGCCTTTAAGCTAAATCGATTGTGCAGTACTATATTAAAGTGTGTAGAAAGGTTGAACATTTTCAAGATTATAATTCGAAAGATATTGGCATTTTAAGACGGCAGACAAAAGTGATTTTCTCGCCACCTGAGAAGCACTTTTATACTATCACATTTTACGCTACGGCTGACACGTATTGCAACCGTGCTACTACATATTGCTTTTGATGATATAACGCTGCATTCTAACATGGAACAATATAATATCGCACTTCTTTCAACTATTATAACGGAAATGGAGATGGAAGGCTAAGGACTTTAATGCAATTGGGACATATATCGATGGAGTGAAATAGCAGCATGGAACTTCGCTAATCGTCTTTCTACAAAAGCGAGCTTGTAGTGAACATCCAACTACACTCATGCATCGTTGTCCAACGCTGAATTATATCGAATGGCAGTGGAAACATATTCATACTCCACGAATATGAATATTTCTGCGGAAATTATTGCAATAAACTTCATGGCGAATTTCTACCAGAACTTCAGGGAACTATCAAGAGAGGCCAGGGTGGACCCGGCTCACAAAGAAGAGTTTTGCCAGAAGGATGTCTATCGTCTACACGGAGCAGTGCAATTTCCGGAGGAGGAAGCAGTTCTATTCTCCGAGGGCGCTGGTTCCAGGTTCTAGGACGGAGCACATATTTTTGGTGAAATGGAACCATCACCAGTCTTCTTTGGAAGATTTTCCTCTAGAACTTCAATCAACAGATAAGGTAGTCGTGAACGTTTCTTGTTTTATTTGAGCCATTTAGCGATGTCTGAGCAACCATTTTCCCCATATTTTTGTCCCATATATATATTATGCCCCATATTCTTGCTAGATATTTCTGTACTCAGTACACTTTGATGATTTATGCTTTTTCTACGATTTATTAAGACATTGTTATGTCATTGGCATAGTTAAATAATTTTGGATCAGTTGAGACTGATATCTAGATTCATTCAGGAATTTGCATATTTTTTGTAGTCACGATTTGACTGTAAAGTTAACGATTTTCTATGGCAGATTTGAATTCAGACAGCGTGTCATTTTATTAAAGTAATTCTATTCAGTAAATTACTTTGACCAATTTTCTGTCATCCTCAAGAAAGAAGAATAATTAAAAGATTTTAGAGCGTTAAAATCTATTTCTGTTTCGACGATCTTGGAAATACTAGTCGTTTTATGAACATGATTGCAACATAGACATTTATCGTCAGTTCTGAAATTACCATTGCATTATAGACAATTTTATGAATTAAGAACTTTGATTACGATTTAGTGCATACACTATAGTAATGAACTTTTGATAGGAATTTTTCTCAATACTGGATTGGAACAATAATGTTTGCATTCCAAAGTCTAATTGTATTCTATTCGACTATTTTTGCAGTTTAGATGAACTTTGTTTGAAGATAGTATTTTTATACTACGATACTTAGGAGATATTAATCTCAATTTTGATAGACCAGAGAGGCGTGTATAATCGTATTTGCTATTAAATTTATTTGTGATTGGTAAATTTTTACTTCATATCGATTCATGAATGAAACCCACGAAGGTTAAATAAATAACAGTTTTGAAACAATTAATGAATATAAGAATTTTGAAGTGGAATTATGGATGTATAATCGTTAGTTCAGTGGACATGTAAAAGTCGCTGATGAATAATGCCCTTGAATAAGTGAAGGAGATTCCCACAGTAATATTAATGAAGTTGATGAGATTATAAGTGGAGGTTTTGTGTATGGATTGTGGAAGATTTTTATGCCATATATATTGAAATATATGATGAATTCTGGGCCTATTTTATGCAATTTGTGCGTTTGAAGCGAAGTATTTTTCCGCTGAGTTTATTGTCCAGGTCCTTTGAAAATTAATCATGTGAAATTACTGTTAAAATTAACAAGAGTGTTAAATAATTTGAGATAACGATTTTGAATGGAGGTTACCGTCACAAATAATAACAATAATTATTAAAACTTATTAAACCTGAATATAAGCATAAATATAACTAACCTTCATTGGTCGATTATATTAAACTGATTTGAGTAATTATCAACCGGAGAAACATGTGGTTTAATGTATTTCTAAAATAAATAATATAAATATTGTAAATAATTATGTAAATATCTTTAATAATAATTTGTAATGAAAGGAATTAATAGAGGCGTGTATAGATTTTTGAATTGTCCATTGACAAAATTATAAACAATTTATAATTGTTATAAACAATTAAGGAGTTTTTGTTATAAACATTAAGAGTTTTGTTAATATACTCTAAAGAACGCTAATTATACAAGTGGATTATACCATTAAACAAGTTTTGGGATTATTAGAGTAATCCAGTAACATGTGAATGGAGCATTTAAAAGATTTGCGTGATAATATTTGAGTTGAGTTGAGGACATTTAAAGCGTTTGAAAAGGAGCTAGGCTCTGATGTCACGAGCATATGCTAAGGTTAGCTGGACAGGTGGGTCCATTTGACGACGTTGGCATGCGACTTGATGTAGGGTGGATCGCAGCTGGCCTGACAACTGTATGTTAGAGGCCAAGGTCGACCACATAACAGGCTTGCAGTTATAAATAAAGTGTGATGTTTATGAAAGAGGAAAACAATTGCTACATGTCTCGTTGCAATTCCCTCATCCATTCCAAGTGTATTACTATTATTACGTTCCTTATAAGCAAGTGAAAGATAAAATTTTGTATGTAACGTCTACCAGTCCTACAGGAGGACATGATTATATTGACAATGGCTTCTGATTATCACGTGTATTTTGTTGAGTTTTTGTTAAAGTCATTCCCTTTATGTGAAATAAATTATTGTACAGTTTAAAGTTTCTTGTTTCCGTCTTGGTTCATTTTAAATATCATGGTGGAGGTTATTGTGTGGGCATACTTTAAGTGATCCAGTTGGCAACCCATACCCGAGATTAATTTGAATAGGTAAGTAAAGGTAAGTATGAAGCCCCGTATATTTTGGTGTGTTCCACAATAATTTCTTGTTAACTGCTGTGCTCTAATCTCGGTAGTATCTGTCAGTGCCATTTTCATTGATGTAGCTGTGCCGGTGCGATTGCTTATTGGCAATCCGATTGAGGGGGCGGATATCTGACAGCCTACTATCCGGATTTACGGGGACTGTCTCAAATCTCTGATATTTGACGATATGATGAGTCTTCTTACTTCCACAGGCAGCATACGAGAAATCGCATCTATCAACTGCTCTGTTGACAATGGGGTTGCAAAAATCTCAAGCGTGATAGTTGACTCGTGAAGAAATCAGCGTACCGTGTTGGAAGAGTACCTGAATACTTCCTCGAGTATACCTCAGCTCTTAATGAATTCTGTGCTTCTATGGACCAGAATCGTTTTATCAGTGCCTCTGCAAATTGGTCGAAATTATTGAAAGTGTAGCGAAATGCGCGGAACCATTCAAGGGGTCCTCCAGCTAGAAATCTTTCTACGATTCTCATCTCTCTTTCTCTGGGAATATGAGCTTCAATAAAATAGTCTTTCAGGTTCCTGATATATTCTATCGGTGTTAGACTATCAGTATTACTAAATTTTTGAGGTTTGTCCTCAAAGTTTCGGATGACTGTCACATTTCTCGGATATGAATCCATGTAATTCTTCCCACTATCACGATATTTCCATTCAGGTTCAATATTCCTATCTTCTTCTTCTTCCCGAAATCTGGATATATGTTCCTCAGGACTAATATCTCTTTCTTCTGTAGCGAGGTTACATCTTCTGATGTAATTCCTATCATCTTCACCAGTCAATCCTTCTGGATCCTTATCGGTGATTTCCGTGATGACTTTCCTGATCAACTCTTATTTATAGGTTTCCATCATGCTAGCTTCTCCTAGTTTCAAATTCTGAAGTATGCTCGTAGTTTCATTAACATTAGAGACAACTTTATGAATTTGTTCCTCTAACGCGGTTTTTAATGCTTGCACGTCCTGACCTATTTGAGTTCTATCCTCTACCTGCTTTTCGGATAGCGAATCCATCCTTATACTAAAATCTTTTCTAATTTGAACTACTTCATTATTGATATCTACTTGTGTACTGGCAAGTTTTCTTTCAATTCGCTCCTGAATCTGAGTGACATGTTCCCCACTTGACCTGTTCCATTCATCTTTCCAAACCGTTACATTTGCAGTTAACATTTCCGCAATATCTACTTCAATATCTTCCTTAAGTAAACGATTATGATCTAAGACTTGGGTTCTCATGACCTCTACATCATATTTTAATCCAGCTAAAGAAGCTGTTGTCCTAACAGACTCGTCAACTAACCTAGTTGTTAAAGCACTAATGTTACGAGTACAAAGCGTTTTTGAAGTTTCAATTTCTTCTCTAACTTTATTAACATCAGTTTGAACTTTAGCAATGTCTACAAAAACTGTATTTTCTTCTACTTGTATCTTATTAATGTCGCTTTGCATCTCATTTACATCAGAATGAATGTTATTAATGTCTACTTGAACGTTTGACACATCGGTTCGAACATTTTTAATCTCTCTCTGAACCTCTTCAACCTTATCTTGAACAGTAGCAACATCATTCCTAACAACAATTACTTCAGCTCTAGCACATGAAATATCACCCCGGACATTAGCAACATCAAGATTCAACATAGTAAGGTCTTTCTGTACCTTAGAAACATCAGTCTTAACATCTGAAACATCTTTATGCACATTGGATAAATCTTTATGGACATTGGACACGTCTGTGCGCATGTCAGTTACAGCATTCTCGATTCCCTGGGTATTGATCTGTAAACGCGACATATTATTTTCTAAGTTTGCAGAACTGGTCTGAAGAACTTTCAAACTTTCATCCAGCCTAATAGACAAGTTAGCAGATAAATTACTAGCATTCTCCTCCATTCGACTAGTATTCCTAGCTTCCATCTCCTTCATGCTTTCATCCGTGCTAACTTTCAAATTAGCAGACATATTACTAGCATTCTCCTCCATCATCTGCTTCATTCGACTAGCATTCCTAGCTTCCATCTCCCTCGCACTTTCATTCATGCTAGCTTTCAACTCCTCTAACATCATCCTCATACTTTCATCTGACATTTCAATATTATTTCAATAATAGACTGCTTTAGGGACATACATCAAACAGAGCAAAATAACAACATCTGAGCAACATCTTTCACCATATATAGATTTGAGCAATTTTCTGTCTTAAATCTAACTAATAATTACCTTATAATTAACCTTCGTAGACACTTCATGTTGAAATAAACTCAAGCACATGTTCAAATCTCTTTTGGTTCATTTTAAAATATCCTAACACAAATAATTTACATTTACAATCCAAATAATTTAATTTTATCTTTAATATGACTAAACATGTCATAAGCCGGTCAAATAAAATAAGACTCCAGATCATAGGCGATTTTTCTAAGTTTCCAGCCTATTCAACCTCTCTCAAGTTGTATAAGATCTGATCTTTTCTGAGTGTAATTTTCCTAATACAACACAACATTTAATCCCTATATAATCACACTCTCAAATTCTACAATTGGCCAAGACATCTAACAAAGAATCAACCTCTTTATTTGAGTCTTCACAATCCCATTGACATCGATAACTTGGTAATCCAATGTTATTCGAGCACTCCACAAAATTGCGGTGCCAATTCTACTGCAATAACTTGGTAATCCAATGTTATTCAGTCGAACGTGTCAATTCTACTGGCGTTCAACCCGGTAATCCAGTTTTGTCGAACGTGCCCCACGTTTTAGGGTCGCCAATCCTACTGTCCCCGATAATCCGGATAGTAGGCTGTCAGATATCCGCCCCCTCAATCGGATTGCCAATAATCAAACGCACCGGCACAGCTACATCAATGAAAATGGCACTGACAGATACTACCGAGATTAGAGCACAGCAGTTAACAAGAAATTATTGTGGAACACACCAAAATATACGGGGGTTCATACTTACCTTTACTTACCTCTTCAAATTAATCTCGGGTCTGGGTTGCCAACTGGATCACTTAAAGTATGCCCTCACAATAACCTCCACCACGATATTTGAAATGAACCAAGACGGAAACAAGAAACTTTAAACTGTACAATAATTTATTTCACATAAAGGAATAATATAACAAAAATTGAACAACAAAATAAACGTGGCAATCAGAAGCCATTGTCAATGTAATCATGTCCTCCTGTAGGACTTGTAGACTTTGCATACAAAATTTCAGCTTTCTAGCTCAAAAGAACGTAATAATAAGAATACACTTGGAATGGATAAGGGAATTGGGACGAGACATATAGCAATTGTTTTCCTTTTAATAAACATCACACTATTATTTATAGCCGCAAGGCTACTATGTAGTCGACCTTGGCCTCTAACAACCAGTTGTCTGGCCAGCTGCGATACACCCTGCATCATGTCGCATGCCAACCTCGTCAAATGGACTCACCTGTTCAGCCAACGTTAGCATGTGCTAGTTACATCAGAGCCTAGCTCCTTCTCAAAACACTTTAAATGTCCTCAACTCAACTCAAATATTATCACGCAAATCTTTTAAATGCTCCATCCAAATATCACTGGATTACTCTATTAATCCCAAAACTTTTTTAATTATATAATCAACATGTTTAATTAGCGTTGTTTAGAGTATAACAAAACGCTAAATGTTAATAACAAACTGCTCATAATTATTTATAACAATTTATATTGTTTATAATATTGTCAAACGACAATTGAAAAATTTATACAGGCCTCTATTAATCCCTTTCATATCAAATTATTATTAAAGATATTTACATAATTATTTACAATATTTATAATTTATTTTAGAAATACATTAAACCACACGTCTATCCGGTTGATAATTACTTAAATCGTGGTGATATAATCGACCAATGAAGGTTAGTTATATTTAAATGTTAGATTCAGGTTTAATAAGGTTTAATAATTATTATTATTTGTGACGGTAACCTCCATTCAAAATCGTTATCTCAAATTATTTAAACACTCTTGTTAATTATAACAGTAACTTCACATGATTAATTTTCAAAGGACCTGGACAATACTCTCAGCGGAAAAATACCTCGCTCCAAACGTACAAAATTACACAAAATAGGCCCAGAATTCATCATATATCTCAATATATATGGCATCAAAATCTTCCATAATACATACAAAAATCCTCCACTTGCAAATTCATTAACTTCATTAATTAATGTGGGAACCTCCTTCACTTATTCAAGGGCATTATTCATCAGCGACTTTTACACGTCCACTGAACTAACGATTATACATCCATAGTTCCTCTTAAAAAATTCTTATATTCATTAATTGTTTCAAAACTGTTATTATATTTAACCTTCGTGGGTTTCATTCATGAATCGATATGAAGTAAAAATTTGCCAATCACAAATAAATTTAATAGCAAATACGATTATACACGCCTCCCTGGTCTATCAAAATTGAGATTAATATCATCAAAGTATTGCAGTATAAAAATACTATCTTCAATCAAAGCTCATCTAATCTGCATAAATAATCGAATAAAATACAATTAGACTGTGGAATGCAAACATTATTGTTCCATTTTATAATCGAGAAAAACTTCTATCAAATGTTCATTACTATAGTGTATTCAATAAATCGGAATCAAAGTTCCTATTTCATAAAATTGTCTATAACGCAATGGTATTTCATAACTGACGATAAATGTCTATGTTGCAATCATGTTCATCAAACGACTAGTATTTCCAAGATCGTCGATACAGTAATAGATTTTAACGCTCTAAAATCTTTTAATTATTCTTCTTTCTTGAGGATGACAGAAAATTGGTCAAAGTAATTTTACTGAATAGAATTACTTTAATAAAGTGACACGCTGTCTGAATTCAAATTTGCCATAGAAAATCGTTAACTTTACAGTCAAACCGTGACTACAAAAACATGCAAATTACTGAAAGAATATCTATTATCAGTCTCAACTGATCCAAAAATAATTTAAATATGCCAATGACATAACAATGTCTTAATAAATCGTAGAAAAAGGCATAAATCTTCAAAGTGTACGGAGTACAGAAATATCAAGCAAGAAAATGGGGCAAAATATGTAGGACAGAAAATATGGGAAAAATGGTTGCTCAGATATCGCTAAATGGCTCAAATAAAACAAGAAACGTTCACGACTACCTTATCTGTTGATTGAAGTTCCAGAGGAAAGTTTCCAAAGAAGACTGCTGTTAGTTCCATTTTACCAGCGTAAAGATGTGCTCCGACCTCGAACCTGGAACCAGCGCCCTCGGAGAATAGAACTGCTTCCTCCTCCGGAAATTGCACTGCTCCGTGTAGACGATAGACATCCTTCTGGCAAAACTCTTCTTTGTGAGCCGGGTCCACCCTGGCCTCTCTTGAAAGTTCCCTGAGTTCTGGCAAAACTCTTCTTTGTGAGCCGGGTCCACCCTGGCCTCTCTTGAAAGTTCCCTGAAGTTCTGGCAAAACTCTTCTTTGTGAGCCGGGTCCACCCTGGCCTCTCTTGATAGTTCCCTGAAGTTCTGGTAGAAATTCGTCATGAAGTTTATTGCATTTATTTCCGTAGGAATACTCATAATTGTAGAGTATGAAATTATTTCCACTGCCATTTGATATAATTCAGCGTTGGACTACGATGCATGAGTGTAGTTGGATGTTCACTACATGCTCGCTTTTGTAGAAAGACGATTAGCGAAGTTCCATGCTGCTATTTCACTCCATTGATATATGTCCCAATTGCATTAAAGTCTTAGCCTTCCATCTCCACTTCTGTTATAATCATAGTTGAAAGAACTGCCATATTATATTGTTCCATATTAGAATGTAGCGTTGTATCACCAAATGCAATCTTAAGTATCACGGTTGCAATACACGTGTCAGCCGTAGCGTAGAATGTGATATTATAAAAGTGTTTCTCTAGTGGCGAGAAAATCACTTTTGTCTGCAGTCTTAAAATGCCAATATCTTCCAAATTATAATCGTGAAAATGTTCAACTTTGCTACACACCTCAATATAGTACTGCACAATTGAATTAGCTTACAGGCAATAGCTAACTGTTGGTGTATAATCTTGTAGACTCCTTTATGTGTGCGTTTCAACTTCGCCTAGTTCCAATCACCGTAAAATTGAACTGCTTGCAGGCTCGAAGCTTGTTCGATGCGGTGGCTCTACCACACGTTCTAATGACGACTTGCTTCACTGTAATTCACTCGAAGTCTGACCATATGCGACTATAAGACACGAAAATGAGACAAGATATGAGAGCTTCTCTCTGCTGTGCAAGACCTTTTATCAACTTCTTAAGGGGCGTATCCATCCCTTTCATAGCTTGTTCCTCCGTCATAGCTAGAAGTTCTAACTTTGGCAATACTTGACGGATTTTCAAATTTCAAAAACTCAAAATTAATTTCTTCTAAATTCCAAATCAATGCCATAACTGAAAATAGATTTCCACAATTCTGCATTCCAAAAGTAATTAAATATAGTAGTTTCAATAATCTCCGTCTCCCTCCAAACTATCATTCATTGGTTCGAGCCTTTCCTCCAATAGCGTAACTTCTTCCTTAGCACAATTCCATGTTTCCCTGCGACTGCGTCGTAAATCTCAGATCTTTCTCGAACAAAATCATGACGTCACCAAGAATCTCAGCTCAAGCAGCCTACTTGCATGAAGTCTGCGTCATCCGTGCTTACGTCATGAATATCCACGTCACAACTATGACGGCCATAACTTTCTTCATATTTTGCCAATATAGCCAACGTGGTCTCAATATAATTCAATTTACGGGGGCAGTATCTACTTCAAGGCCACGGCCGCCTCCTTCCCTCTTCCTTGCCTATCCATCCTAACCATCCCTTACCTTCCCTCAAGAGGCCCCTGTTCGCTTTGCAGGATAAGGATTACAACGCAACCAAGAACTACATTTTCCAACCACCCCGAGCCGAGAAAAAGTTACCTTACAAAAATAATAACAACTTCGTTTCTTGGACACACAAAATTTTGAAATTAATAATCCAGTTATACAACATTCCAATGTATATTGTGTTAAAATTTGTATTCGATCTGATGACGGTGTAACGTGTTTTTAGAGGGGTTTTCATGCCACTGGCATAAGTCAGTAGGAAGCCATTCTATATTTATTTACGCGGCAAATTGTTCAGCCAAGAGAATTTTTCATGTTAATTTATTATTATTATTAATTTATTATAATTATTATTAAGGTATTTTTCGGAGCATTTTATAAAAATTATAAGCATACAGATAGGTTTTCTATGTCTTAGGAAACACTATCAAGCAAATTATTACGAACGACATTATCATAGAAAATTATATGATTACGGAATTTTACGGAGTTTCGTCAGTTAGGGTATATTGAGAGACATGACTCACTGGGAATTCAAATACAGGCTTATGCTTGTCAAGTAGTATGACGCAAGGCTGGGTCACATCGTCAAGAAAAGGCGGATGTATGGAACGGCAAACGACTTCACCCTCCCGCCGAGTGTAATGAGCCAGAAGAGGGAGTAGCGCGTGAGGGCTCAGCCAATCAGTGGAGACCACGTAAGCTGGAAGTCGGGACTGGAGTGGGAGACCGACGAGTGCATATATGGTTGGCACGCCGTGGAAACGAGGACTATCGTTATAAAATTTAACCAGTATGGTTGCACGAGTGAGTGGCTCCGATGTTCAGTGGAGTTAGCGACTATCTTTGTGAAACTTAACCGTTGTGGTTGTACGTGTTGGTTCCGATGTACGGACCATAAATCTTCATATCTACAAATATATCATCAACAACGAAGAAGATGACGACGCCCAGGAGGCTATGGGAAGCTCACTTCAACATCCAGTACGAAGGAAATGCTACGGCAATTTCCAGTGGTAAGCGCGAATGACACATAACTACGCAATCTCTCGTCTTTCTTTGTTTCATATTCAGTAATTCAGAAAATTCATAGCTTGGGAATAAGAGTAAAATCAGTAATTTATCCGACTCCGTTTTCACGTAATTTTCTAGCGGTAATATTTAAATCGCAACGCTACAATTAAAAATTCAAACTTATTATTATTATTATTAATTTTGCTATACTTGTTTTTTATACAATAAATTCATTTCTTTTAACCATGCAATCTTTGTTTTCAGTAGGTAGCATTAGATATAGACCAATTCCTTCTCCTGATACAATTGTTTGTTGGGTTAATGATCCAATCATACCACGATCTGAGAGTAAAGATTCTTGAAGGTGTTCTACCAGAGCTAGGTGTTGTTAAATACAAATTTAGATTTCAACATAGCGTTGAGGTCTTGGCGCCCATTAAAACAACATATCTTAGTAGAAAACAGTATATTTGTCACACAGTGAGGGCTATAGAAGACATTACAACGGGTTAGTGAGATAATAATTCTTAAATGTGACGCATGGTTGAAACACGCTTAAAAACGGGCACTTTTTGTGTTCTAACTGCGATAAAAAAATATTAAAATATAAATTAAAAATTCCAAACCAACATGAACTAACGTAGAATAGAACGACGAAAATGATGATGTTATTGGATTTTATGTAGGTCTATTGGTTACTTCACAAACAACCTTCAAACTCGAGTACACATAATATTTTGGTCGACAGTAGTGTTAAAGTACAGGGATTACAAGTCATATTCACTACAAAATTTCACCAGTGATTCTTATCTCATCCTACAATTAAATACATGGTATCTCTCACACTGTTCACCGCACCTCGCGCATATACAGTACAGTTTGTGCAGGGCTCGTGAAAATTCTGGGTAATATTACCCCTTTAAGATTTGATTGCCGCTGAGCATGGCTGCGCCACCATTTGTTGATTATTGTAGCGGCTGCCCCGCGGGGTAAAGAGGAGGATACAATGATGACACAGTGCAGTCCGCCCATAAGTCAAGCAGCATTGATAGACTCCTCATTCAGAATTAATGTTTTCGCTGTTTCTCCCACACATACTGATGTCTCGCCAGCAGCGGTTCTTCTTAAAGTGGGGGGCGCCCCCCCCCCCTCATAGGGGGGCGCAGAGAGTGATAAAGGGGGGCGCTGGCTTTGATTGAAATATTTATATTTCATATTCTGTAACAAATATTACTATCCTCATATTCATGAACCTATCATAGACAGGTAGCTCCCAAGACCATTCAAGAATAATAAACTCTTACCTTTGCTGTCTTATTTCACAAGAACTGACCAGTAGATCCTGCCAGCAGGAATTCTGAGAAAAGTTGGCGAGTAACATTTCCCACACAGCTCCCTTTCACTCGCCACCCGCAGTGACATCTCCTTACCAAACACTTCATGCCAATAAGCCGCTTGATAATGTGACCGCCACTTCCTTTCAAGAATGGATCCCAAGAATGGATTCTTCTATTTCTGCCGTTGCCGATTCGAATTCAGCCAGGCCTTTCCAGTCAGTTCAAAGACAGTAAGTGAACAGATGAATTCTAGTGCGTGGTTAGCCAACTTTACAATAAACTGATACGAGTGACGCCATTACCCATGGATAAGTGGCTTATTAGAAGTGGTAATAAGAGACCCCATGAATGTGATAGTGCTTGCCCTCATTCGGAAAAAGAACAAGGTTCGAATTTAACAAAGTCCATTGTTCTTCCGCGTCAACTTCTGCCCCCATCAGGAATATTAATTCTACACACAAAGTGAAAGTGCGTAAATATCAAGACGATTAACCGACATTAGGCTTTACCAGCATTCTTTTGAATAATAATCAGGTACAACCTCACTGCGTTCTTTGTTTGGAGATTTTAGCAAACGACAGTTTGAAGCCTGTGAATCTTAAGAGACACTTGCAGACTAAACATCCAGACTGTGCACGTAAACCTTTAGCATTTTTTAAGCGCCACGAGCAACAACTAAAAGGAAATGTTAGATTCCTAGAAAAGCACGCAACGGTTCCTAGGAAAGCGCTAAGAGCATCCTTGGAGGTATCCTATTTAATTGCAAAATCCAAATCTCCACATATTATTGGTGAGAAATTACTTCTTCCTGCAGCCGTGAAAATGTGCGCGATCATGCATGGAGAAAAGTTCGGCGAGTGTTTGAAGTTGATACCGCTCTCTAATGATACAGTAACTCGTCGTATTGATGTAATAGCCTCTGACATAAAAAATAATTGCTACCACGTCTTCATGATAGCCCAAAATTTGCCCTGCAACTTGATGACAGTACTGATATCGTAATTAGTGCCCAGATTCTTGTTTTTGTACGCACCGTCATGAAAATGAAATGCACGAGGATTTTCTATTTTGTAAAGCTCTGGCAGGGCGGACTACAGGCGAATATATTTTTTCTCTTGCGAATTCCATTTTTATTGACAACAATCTCTCATGGACAAATTGTGTTGGTATATGTACTGATGGGGCGTCGGCATTTACTGGAACTAAAAAGGGTTTCAGAGCAAGAGTGAGTGCAGTTACTAATTCTGTAAAATTCGCACATTGCATGATGCACAGGGAGGCATTGGCTTCAAAATTACTACAACCGGAAGTCAATAAAGTGCTGAACGATGTAATTAGTGTTGTAAATTTTGTGAAAGCAGGAGCTGTAAACAGTCGGCTATTTTCCATTCTTTGCGAGGAGATGGGATCTACACATGATTCGCTTCAATTGCACACGGAGGTACGTTGGTTGTCTCGTGGTCGAGTCCTTCGTCGCGTTGTGGAGTTGAAGAATGAACTTAGTATTTTCCTATTGGACAGCAGTCCTACACCCGCAACCCTGTTTCTGGATGAGAAATGGCTTCTAATACTGCGTTACTTGGCTGACGTATTTGAAAAACTGAATGAACTTAACGTGTCACTTCAAGGAAGAAATAGTAATATTTTTATTCTAAGCTTTTAAGAGAAAACTTGAACTTTGGAAAGCCTAGATGGACAAAGGTAACTGTGAGATGTTTCATTGTC
Source organism: Meconema thalassinum (assembly GCA_946902985.2). Classification (NCBI taxonomy): domain Eukaryota; kingdom Metazoa; phylum Arthropoda; class Insecta; order Orthoptera; family Tettigoniidae; genus Meconema; species Meconema thalassinum. The sequence continues at coordinate 160,733,964 of OX336400.1, forward strand.
TGAATGAATTCCTGGAAGAAGATGAGTTAGATATTTGTCAAATTAGTGGAATTGTCGTAGAACACCTCCAAAATCTTCGTGAAAAATTCGAGGGTAGATTTCCACAACCTTCAACTGAGAATGACTGGATTCGCAGTCCGTTTGAAACGAACGTAACAGCCCACCTGTCAACGGCAGAACAGGAGGAACTAATCGAACTCTCAAGTGACAGAATACTTCGAAATGAATTTTTAAGTCTAAGTCTCTTGAAAATTTTTGAGTGCAGATTCGGAATGAATATCTCATTTTATCAAGAAAAGCAGTGGACCTGTTAAGTTATTACCCTTCGCTTCAACCTACTTGTGTGAGTCAACATTTTCCGCAATGGCATCCGTCAAGACGAAGCATCGGTGTCGGCTGCAGCTGGAAGGGGATCTTCGGGTTGCTGTTTCAAACATCCAACCAAGACTGGATTTACCTTCATCACGAATTCAAACTCACACATCACACTAACTCCGTAAGTGTCTGAGAATTACCGAATTCTGATCCATGTACACTTTTATTCTCATGTTTTACTTTTCATGGGTGAAGAGTTTTAACATAAAATGTTTCAAATTTACAGTGATATGTTGAAAATTGGATGTATTATTTCTATTGTCATTGATAAGTCACGAGCTTTCAAATATGTAAAGCATTACTGAACACAGGTGTCACAGCCAAAGAGCTAATTAGTGAAACAAACAAAATTTGTTCAATTCCAATAACTGCACATGCAGCAGTTGTTTTTATTTTTATAAGCCAAAGTAATACACATGCATGACATTTTTTTTACAAAACGTTGTTGTACTTTGATGTGCTCTAAGAATAATGAATTGTGTGTTATTGTTATTATTATTATTATTAATGTAACTGGAAGTTGAACTCCTAATTAGGCAGTAGCATACACAGTAGATCTTTTTTTTGGCGGGAAGTAGCCTATGAGAAGTGCTAAGAAAGGAAATGAGAATAGAGGGGGGCGCTAGATATTGAATGTTTCAGAAGGGGGACGTGACAGAAAAAGTTTGAGAACCGCTCCGAGATGGCTGTCGGGTTTGAACTGCAGTTGTCTTCCCGCTCACTGCGTATCGTGCATTCCAAAAACATTAACTTGGTTACTGTTTCCATTACTGTACCTGACACTGCCACACTGTTAAAAGTCAACACAAAGTGTTATAAGAATATCAACAGTAGGAAGGAAGGTAACAATACACACGTTAAGCCCGATAACAAATTATCATGCAGGAAGTAGCAGCAACTAACTGCCATGCATACTGCAAGGTCTCCCTTACCCCGTCACAGCGTGTTGAACTGCCATCTCCTGGCGTGATGACAATATCTCTTCACCGCAGCTCTTTCTGGTTGACTACAGCTATCGTAGGTTATGATCTTAACGCCTGTCATTTATTTAGCCTTCCATACTTTCCTCTTATTAAGCGCGCGAGTCAGGGTTATGTCACAATGATAGTCTTTTGAGCTATTCAGTACTCTTATAGGATATACCATTCACCGTCAGCCGAAATATCTCAGTTGGGAGAGCGTTAGACTGAAGATCTAAAGATCCCGGGTTTCGGCAAAGTTTTCCCGGCAAAGTTTTTATCCCTGAATGGGACACTAAAATTGGAATGTATCCTTCTGTTGCCTTAAATTGAACCTCAGAAGAATTCCTATAGCATTTTTCTTTGGAAATTATGTTTAAATTATTGAAAAGTATAGCGCGTATTTACTTTTATTTGTTTAATTCATGACGAAGAAGCTGAAGAACAGTCCCCACTAAATCATGTTAAATTCTTCACCAGTGACCGAAATAGCTCAGTTGGGAGAGCATTAGACTGAATATCTAAAGGTCCCGGGTTTCGGCATGCGCTTTTATCGCTTCAGTGAATGGGATTTATTATTATCATGTTACATGATTTGGTGGGGGAGCGTAAAAACGAAACGAAATTTTTTCACATATACAGTAGGCCTACTACATAACTGAAATATAATAATTTTCCGAAGTGCGTATACCATTTACATACCGAATCCAGTAAAATTGCGCTATAGTAATGAATTTGAGACGGAATCACATGCTTCCGAAGAATACGGATAAATCACATTCAAGCGTCCCATTCACTGAAGTGATGAAGGACTGTGCCGAAACCCGGGATCGAGCCAGGGACCTTTAGATTTTCAGTCTAAAGCCCTCCCAACTGAGCTATTTCGGCCGTCGAGGGGAGTGTACTTCGACTACTTATCTTCGTCATGAATGCAGCAAATGAAAAACATTTAAAACTAAATACGCTCTATAACTTTCCAATAATATTAAACATAAATAAATATAATTTCCAAAGGAGTGCATACATGCATATAATTCAAAATTGCGATGTAGGTGCTGAGCTTCAAATTTATCACAATTAAGCTAGAGTGCCAGTTTTCCAAGATCATTTGTCACTGTATTTCTAGCCCACTGTTGGAAGTAACGCATTGATACGAGCAACCGTTACGTTTGGCGGTATCGATATTAGTTCAGTAGAACGTCGTTTATCCGGACTAATTGGCACCGAAAGTGTTCCAGATAACGATTTTTCCGGATAATTTATTTATTTACTCGAATCAGAGGCAGATACAAGAGCAAAGGAAAAACATGGAATTATACAGACAGTGTATACACACACACACAATATAATCAAACTGTCTTTGTCCAGAAACGAGCAACTGCTATAGCATTTTCTTGCAAGAATCAGGGCAACATAAGCACTGGCACAAATGCTTTGTTGTCTGTACCTCTCCACATTCACATGCGTTTATTTCATAGGAAACAAGTAGTTCCATGAAGAACTATAGGCTACAGCCTATTTTCATATATCCTACTTATGTTGTATAAGCATTAACCGTACCAAATTTTACTGCGCTCGGATGGTTAAATCGCGAGAAATGTCCATTTAAATATATATATATATTTTGCGTCGCCGCCATGTTGTATTTGTGCTCACCAGTCCCAAAGCCTCTATGAACATAAAAAAATCAGTTTGATTGCTGTAATAGATTCGTAGATATTGAGAACCGTCTAAATATTTCGGATGGTCGCTATGGTGGACTGTTATATGTATGGGCCATAGAGTATTGTACCATTAAATGAAAATTATTGCTCAGGTTCATTATTCAAACTTTTACTTGGATCGCATGATTATATGACACAAGAAATAAAAACTTAATATTAAAATTTCGCAAAGCCGCCATGTTGAGGATATGTAAAAATTGAACTAAATTGGATGTCAGTAGATTACAATGTGTTTAAACATTTACTGCACCAAATTATACTGGGCTCAGATGGTTAAATCGCGAGAAAGGTCTATTAAAATGTTTCAACTTCGCTTGGCCGTCATGTTCGTCTTGTACTTTACAGGTTTTTGAAATTTACATAGATGAACTTGTTATAGTACCCTTTATCGCCGTACAAAATTTGGGGTGAGACCAGTAATGATTTCGGAGATATAGAATGTCGGTGAAATATTTCACTCAGCCGCCATCTTGAGGTTATGTAAGCAATCGAACTAAATTAGATGCCAGTGCATTACAGTGTGTATAAACATTTTCTGTTTTTTTTTATTTTTTTATTTAGTCAATTTACCCTCTAGGTTGGTGGTTCCCACGGACTCAGCGAGGGAACTCACCACTACCGCCTCTATGGGCAGTGTCCTGGAACATCTGGTTGGGATGGATACAACAGGGGAGGTGTGATTGGCGGCCTCACCTGCAAAGCGAACAGGGGTCTCATGAGGGAAGGTAATGAATGGTCAGGATGGATAGGCAAGGAAGAGGGAAGGAGGCGGCCGTGGCCTTGAAGAAGGTACCATCCCGGCATTTGCCCGAAGACGAAGTGGGAAACCACGGAAAACCACTTCGAGGATGGCTGAGGTGGGAATCGAATCGAACCCCCTCTACTCATTTGGACCACCCGAGGCTGAGTAGACCCCGTTCCAGTCCTCATACCACTTTTCAAATCTCGTGGCAGAGCCGGGAATCGAACCCAGGACCTCCGGGGCGGCAGCTAACCATGCTACGCTACGGAGGCGACAACATTTTCTGTACCAAGTTTTATTGCATTTGGATGGTTAAATCGCGAGCAAAGTCTATTTAAAAGTTTCAACTTCGCTTGGCCACCATGTTCGCTTTGTAGTTAAGAGGTTTTTGAAAGCCCCGTAGGTAAACGTTTAGTAGTGCCCTTTATCACCGCACAAACCTTCAGTGTGATATCGGCTATAGTTTAGGAGATATAGAATTCCGGTGAAATTTTTCGCACAGCCGCCATGTTGGATTGGTGAGACGTAATAAAATTTGAAGGCCAAAATAGTACTAAGATCTTACCGAGTTTCATTGAAATCGCTCCAGCCGTTTAGAAGTCATTAGGGGGGGGGGCAAACAAAAACATGCGCACACGCATGCACACACACTCAGACACACGGACAAAAGGTGATCTCATAAGCCTATTTTTTCATAAATGAAAATAGGCTAAAACATGCATAGTACGTTACGGTGATATATATACATGGTGTTTCTAACTCCCCATTACAGACTTTGAGGGCATGTAGTGGGAACCAAGACGATTAAGTTTAGCATAGGAACTTTTGTCCAGAAACGTAGCATCTTCCCGCTACCTGCAAAGAAAAGAAAACACCACACACACACCACAACAGACGTTGAAATTTCCCGCATTTTTGGCGCCACTGACTAGAGTAGAGTACCGGTACGTACGCCATTGAACGATCACCTGATGTCCCATATCCCCTACAGCTTTGTCGATATTCCATACCTTCTTCCACGAAATCTCACGGGTGCTGCGCACTCGGTTTCCTTTGAAGATAATAAAGAGAGCTTTTCAGAATTAGGCAACACTGAAAAATGGCTTCTATCACCTCAATTCTTTGAAGACGTACTACATGAGTTCTTAGACGATGTGCCACAGCTAGTGCGTCAATACATGTGGTTTCAGCACGAAGGTTCACCACTTCATTTTTCACTTGCGGTACGAGATCATCTGCACCACAGATTTGGGCAACAGTGGATAGGTCGTCGTGGCTTGGCCTGCACGTTCACCTGACTTGACACCGCTAGACTACTACCTGTGGCGTCACATGGAAACCTTACTTTACGAGACCCCTATGGAATCCGAGGAAGACCTACTGGCTGCGGCGGATGTTGGAGGACCAGCGATTGATGATGGTGTGTACCAGAACATGGTCGTCAAATCGAACCCCACCTGTAATTGGATCCAGACGACATTGCAATTTCGTTTTATCATTTCAAATGATCTTGTCGACTTCATCGTTATGCTTTGGTCTACCGTATATGCGTCAAGGTTACGGCGTGTATGACGTCATCATGTTGTTCAGTGCATATGCACCGAGTCTGAGTTTAACCCTGGGGTCTGGCGTTATGCAATACGGAGACGGCGAGTGCGTGACGTCATGCAGCAGAGTACAAAGAGTCCTGGGGCTTCGAGACTTTCTAACATGTGTAGCATTTGTAGCAAGCGTCATTTGAAATGATATAAAGTCTAGTCTCTCAGACTGACCGTATCTTTTTCCTTTTTGCCACTCGTAGAAGCCTATTTTCGAAACATAATACGGTGCAGTACGCACACGCACATACTGTAACACGTTGAAACATTATAGAGTAAACTAGGACCCGTGAGAGAACTCTCGCACAATGGGTTGTGTGCGTCCCATGTGTACAGACTACCCGCCCGTCTCTAGTGCTATGCGGGCTGTACACGACACAGTTCTGCCAGGGGCTATCGTCTTGTTTATTTGTTTAAAAGAACTTTATAAACAAATAAATATATTTCCGTTGGCTTTTCAAGAAATGCAAGATTTTTCCTGTACTGTTGAGACGAGTTTGGAGATTTTGGTACAAACCACACCTTCTAATTCCTTCTGGTTTAGGAGCTTGAGTTTTGTGAAACATACACCTTAGCGTATTATACAATAAGACTAGAAATCCTCCCCGACTTGGCACGGCAACAGTTAAGAATGTAGATGATAGGATAGTTTTAACCGAGGTCCTATAAGATTTCCTTGTATTCGACGTTAATCGTTTTCCCACCAGCAGTGAACACGAAAAGATTTCGTTTTGATGTAACACGCGATAGAGCCACGTAAAGCTGTCCATGAGAACACAAATCCCCCTTCCGTCCAATCTTAACTTGACTGTATATTTTTCGGAACGAAGAGTTCACAGGCGAAATTAAGAAAAGCAGAGTTGCACTTCCTGGGAAACTCCAAACACAACCACTCTTCTCTGAAGAATTAACTCAACACGACTCGACAGTTTGCTGCTTCTGTATCTGGGATAATAGGCTCTCCCACTAGCTAGGCTGTAACTGGGGTGATAGGCTCGTCCCTAGCTAGTCATAAACTGTCGCCTCAGTAATTGTATGGAGATTGTTGGAAGAAATGAAAACGTAGAAACACTTATAGTGGGCGATGTATTGAAGATAGAGGTATCCTCTCGCGGACTCTTTTTTGTAGAACTTTTCATGCTGAACAATTCTTACACTCATAGTATATAGATATGTTTAACGGTTTTCCCAGCGTAAGCTTAAAAAGCGCACGGACGCCAGGTTTTCTTTCAACTTTTTCTCTGAAGTCGTTACTGCTTGGCTTCCTTTGATCATAAATAAATTATTTTCTACAGAAACCTACCTCGAAGTATCCTTTACAGAATGGTGAAAACCGCATCAAAAACCATCCAGTGGTTATCGAGATTACCCATGACATCCAAGAATCGGGGACTGTTTTATACTAAGTAGAGATTAAACAAATGGTAGGAGACAACCGAGACAACAATATTGAAAACGAGAACCGACTCACTACTTTAGGCAGGGCGCACTTCTGCTTTACAACTACAGTAATAGCGCTCCGCCTTTTCTTATTTTTCTTGCTCGTCCGGATAATTTACGTTCCGGTTGTTTGATGTCCGGAAAACGACGTTGTACTGTAATTAAATTATGTAACAGTGACGCCACCAGCGCTGGGTTTGAATCCCACCTCGGCCGTCGTGTGGTTATCGTGATTTCCTATAATCACAACCAGGCAAATGCTGGGACGGTTCCTTTTAACAGGTCCACGGCGTACTTCCTTCCTAAATCCCTTCCCAGAGCCTTCCTTAATTGGACCCAAGTTAGCGGTCGCCTGTGACCATACCCAGTTGTATCTGATGACAAAGTGTGTTTAGTTCCCCGACACCATCCTTACGACGGTAGAGGAATGATCCCTCGCAGAGTCCGTGGGTGAAGCCCAGCTGGGAGGACAGGCATTTAAAATAATATAAAAACAAGATGTTCAGTAAAGAACATATAGCCTACTTTCTCCTAAACGCATGGGTATTGTTATGAGTCTTTGTACTTTTCAAGGAGTATAATTGAATGTTGTTTGTAGTAGCTTGTTTAAATACATTGTGTTATACAGATAGTAAACATGAATATGAGGTTCCCTATGCTAGTGCTACCTCAGTACGAAATTTCATTCTAATAGGTTTCACCGTGTTTGAATTGATATGGTGAATAGATTTGCACACATACATGGCCGCTATCTGCAAACTATTGTTTGAATAGATAGGGGGAATCGATTTGCACACATACATGGCCGCCATCCGCAAATTATTGGGCTGATGACCTTGTAGTTTAGTCAAAAGATGCTTCCCAGGTACTGTATGTTGTTAAAACATTTGGTAGAGGTCAAATTATTAGGTTGGTCGTAATTTGATTTATGCTTTTAACATTTGGGTGGCCGCCATTCGGTTTCCGTCAAGATGGCGGCGATATAAAACTTGACCCTGAAGTGCCCTTTGCTAGTGCTACCTCTGTACCAAATTTCGTTCAATTCAGTTTTACCGTGTTTGAATTGATAGTGGGAATCGATTTGCACACATACAGTACATGACCGCCATATGTAAACTATTGGTCTGATGACCTTGTAGGTTGGTCAAAGAACGCCTCTCACATAAGGGCATGATGTTGCAAAAATTGGTAGAGATCAGATGACAAGGTTGGTCGTAATTTGATTTAGTATTTTAAAATTTAGGTGGCCGCCATTACGTTTCCGTCAAGATGGCGACGATATAAAACAAGACACTGAGTTGCCTTTTGCAAGTGCTACCTTTGTACCGAATTTCGTTCAATTCGGTTTCACCGTCTTTGAATTGATAGGGGGAAACGATTTGGACACATACATGGCCGTTATCTGCAAACTATTGGGCTGATGACCTTGTCGTTTGGTCAAAAGATGCTTCCCACATAAAGGTATGTTGTCACAAAATTTAGTGGAGATCAGATGATTAGGTTGGTCGTAATTTGATTTAAGCTTTTAACATTTGGGTGGCCGCCATTACGTTTCGTCAAGATGGCAGTGATATAAATTATGACACTGAGGTGCCCTTTGCTACCTCTGTACCAAATTTTGTTCAATTCAGTTTCACCGTGTTTGAACAGATAGGAGGAATCGATTTGCACACATACATGGCCGCCATCCGCAAATTATTGGGCTGATGGCCTTGTAGTTCGGTCAAAAGATTTTTCCTACATAAAGGTATATTGTTGCAAAATTTTGTAGAGGTCAGATGATTAGGTTGGTCGTAATTTGATTTAAGCTTTTAACATTTGGGTGGCCGCCATTACGTTTCGTCAAGATGGCGGCGATATAAAACATGACACTGAGGTGCCCTTTGCTAGTGCTACCTCAGTACCAAATTTCGTTCAATTCGGTTTCACCGTGTTCGAATTTATAGTGGGGGACCGATATTGAGAGTACACACATTCAAACACAGACTCACAAACACACACACGCACACACACACACAGACAGACACACAATTTTTCGCCCTGTGTTGATCTCATAAGTCTACTTTCATTCTTTTCAAAAATCGAAAGTAGGCTAACAAGTAGTTTCGTGAAGAACTATACAGCATATTTTCATATATCCTACTTATGTTAATTGCCTCTATCAACATACAATTTCAGTTTGATTCCTGCAATAGATTCGTAGATATTGAGAACCGTCTAAATATTTCGGTTGGTCGCCATTTTGGATTTTTATATATGTAGGTCTTAAGAGCTATTAGAAGACGATTTTTGCGTAGGTTCATTAATCAATTCGAACGCATGATTAATACATGAGAAATAAAAACTTAATTTTAAAAATGCGCACAGCAGCCATCTTGATGTTATGAGAACAATATTGAACTAAATTAGATCCCATATCATTAAAATATGCATAAACATTTACTGTACCATGGTTAAATCGTGAGAAAAGTCTATTAAAATGTTTCAACTTCGTTTGGCCGCCATGTTAGTTTTGTGCTTTACAGGTTTACAAAAGACTCATAGGTGAACTGCTATTAGTGCCCTTTATCACCGTAGGGAGGGAGGGGGGGGGGGGTGAAGCGGTCAGGCTGTATGCCTCTCACCAAGGCGGACCGGGTTCGATTCCCGGCCAATGCATGTGAGATTTTCGAAGTGAAATGCCATGCCCTGTGGTTCGGATTCCACGTAAAAAGGAGGTCCCGTGGCTTATGATCGCGAGATTAACAGTCACGTTAAACTACAAGCTTCCTTTCCTTTATCACCGTACAAAATTCCAGGGTGATATAGGTAATAGTTTCGGAGATATAGAAATATTTCGCACAGTCGCCATGTTGGATTGGTGAGTTTTTTTTAGTCAATTTACCCTCTAGGTTGGTGGTTCCCACGGACTCATTGAGGGAACTCACCACTACCGCCTCTATGGGCAGTGTCCTGGAGCTGGGAACATCTGGTCGAGATGGATACAACTGGGGAGGTGTGATCAGCACTTCGCCCAGGCGGCCTCACCTGCAAAGCGAACAGGGGCCTCATGAGGGATGGGAAGGGATGGAAGATGGGGATGGATAGGCTAGGAAGAGGGAAGGAGGTGGCCGTGGCCTTACAGTAGGTATCATCCCGGCATTTGCCCGAAGACGAAGTGGGAAACCACGGAAAACCACTTCGAGGATGGCTGAGGTGGGAATCGAACACCCTCTACTCATTTGGACCACCCGAGGCTGAGTAGACCCCGTTCCAGTCCTCATACCACTTTTCAAATTTCGTGGCAGAGCCGGGAATCGAACCCAGGACCTCCGGTGCGGCAGCTAACCATGCTGACCGCTACGCTACGGAGGCGACTGGATTGGTGAGACGTAATAAAATTTGAAGGGCACAGTTGGGGTCGACCGAACTCCCTTCAGCAGTTTAGAAGTCATTAGGGGGGACACACATACGCACGCACGGACATAAGGCGATCTCATAAGCCTATTTTTTCATGAACGAAGCTAGGGTAATAAGTCTCTCAGGCCGGCCTTGTTTAAAGGTTATCCCCCACTGTTCTGTCAAGTAAATAGCCTAAGCACTGTACGTGACCATTCTCTGTCAGTTTCATACATGTAGGAAAATCCCCAAATGACTTCGTTACTATTAAAAGTAGTGGCATTACAGGTTTTTTTTTAGTCGGTTTACCCTCTAGGTTGGTGGCTCCCAAGTACTCAGCGAGGGAACTCACCACTACCGCCGCTACGGGCAGTATCCTGGAGCTTGGAACATCTTGTCGAGGTGGATACGACTGGGGAGGTGTGATCAGCACTTCGCCCAGGCGGCACACCTGCAAAGCGAACAGGGGCCTCATGAGGGATGGGAAGGGAGGGGGAGATTGGGATGGATAGGCAAGGAAGAGGGAGTGGCCTTAGAGTAGGAACCAGCCCGAAGACGAAGTGGGAAACCACGGAAAACCACTTCGAGGATGGCTGAGGTGGGAATCGAACCCCCTCTACTCATTTGGACCAGCCGAGGCTGAGTAGACCCCGTTCCAGTCCTCATACCACTTTTCAAATTTCATGGCAGAGCCGGGAATCGAACCCAAGACCTCCGGGGCGGCAGCTAACCATGCTGACCACTACGCTATGGAGGCATTACAGTTACATAATTTAATTACTAACATTGTTACTTCGAAAAGTAACGGTACCAGTAACGACTTTACGAGTAATGTGCAACTTCCCCACTCTTGAGATGATCTTGGGATACTGACACTTAAATGTGGTAAAATATGTGCCGAAACCCGGGATCGAACCAGGGACCTTTAGATCTTCAGTCTAACGCTCTCCCAACTGAGCTATTTCGGCCGATAGCGTGTGAGTTCACCTTTATCAATACTGAATAACTCAAAAGACTATCATTGCTTTCTGACAGGTTATCTTGTATTTTGTTTTTGGAGGGCAGAGACTGTATGTGGGTGTCACTGTAGGATTGGTAGTATTTTGTAGAGCTACAGTGAGTCCGGGAATGTTCTCCGCAGCGCCTACATGCGTCTGCGAGAGCTAGCTACAGAAGTTACGTTGGCAGCACGGCTGCCGCTTGCATCATATTAGCCTTTCACGAAATGATTGCCGGCGGTCGAGATGGGAACTATTCTTTGTTTACTTGTGTCACACGTCAGCCTGCTTCGTTGACAGGTACAGTTGCGTGAGTAGGATATGAGTCAGCTCAAGTAGCCTCTGTCATCGTTTAAGTGTCCGTGGTGATTGAGCTCCTATGACGCACAATGCTGCTTGATTTATGTTGCGAATGCATTCTGTCATCGTTGTGTTCCCTAATAACAAGCAAACTGTATACGTTGTACTCACCACAGCCATTCATAACAGATGCTGGAAGTGCTGATGACACATACGCTCGCTAATTGCAATACACACTGACGATTTCGACAGGCTACAGCCCACACGTGTGGGATTCACCCTGTCAAAGACACCGTGCTACCAACTAACCCGATGAGGCAACCACTCATAGCTACATGTAACCACTGCGGAGAACATTCTCGGGCGTCCTGTATTTGTCTTGCATATTTGGATCTGATGATGCTCGCTTGAAGAGTGAAACATGTGATCCGTTAGTTTTCTTCTTCTTCTCTTTTTCTTCAATAGATCGTAACACTATAATATAAATCTTAACCACAAGTGTCGCCACCGTGTTGTAGTGGTCAGCATGCTAAGCTGCCGCCCCGGAGGTCCTGGATTCGATTCCCGGCTCTGCCACGAAAGTTGAAAAGAGGTATCACATGGTGGCCACTACTCCTGGAAAGCCTGGATTTTTAATAGGTCTGGAAAACTCCTGGAAAATCACAAAAAAATTGAAAACTCCTGGAAAATGGCCACTGTTAATTAATTATAAAAATCTTTCCATCCACTACTAAAATTACCAGCCCGCTCTTAGTTCTTGACGTCATGGTATCGCGGATGGGGGTAGCAACGGCCATCTAGCGGTCGCTCTGCAAACCCTGCTTATTTTTAACCGGAAATTTATGTTTCTGTGTGGGAGAAAACATATTGAGTATAGACAACTTGACCGCAATAAAATTGCAGGCGGCATTCTTTTCTGTTCTTTTAAGCGGATATTTGAGTCACAAAGGCTTTTTTAAAACAACAATTAAATCATTTGTGTGTAGGCTTGCGTATCAATAACGCAATTACCACTAATTTTTGTCAACATCTGTATAAGTAAACCAAACACAACTGCTTTATTTTAGTTAGTTATTGTTGTTTTAAGAGGCGGAATTACGAGGTCATCTGCCCCTTGCTTTATTTTGGTCTTGAAGTAGGCAACCGATAAAGCCCCCCCCCCCCCCCCCCCCCCGGACTCGCGCTTATTTTTAAGTCTGGAGAAATGAGAATTACTCCTGGAAAATCATTGACCGATTTGAGTGGCCACCATGTATGAGGACTGGAAAGGGGTCTACTCATCCTCGGGTGGCTCAAATGAGTAGAGTGGGTTCGATTCCCACCTCAGCCATCCTCGAAGTGGTTTTCCGTGGTTTTCCAATTCATCTTCGGGCAAATGCTGGGATGATAACTACCGTCAGGCCACGGCCGCCTCCTTCTCTCTTCCTTGCCTAACCTTCCCTATCTTCCCATCTCTCATAAGGACCCTGTTCGCTTTGCAGGTGAAGCCACCTGGGCGAGGTGCTCGTCCCACTTCCCCAGTTGTATCCCCGGACCCGATGTTTTAAGCTCCAAGACTCTGCCCTGGAGGTGGTTATGGTAGAATCCCTCGCTGAGTCCGAGGGAAAATAATATAAGGTGTGTTCAAAAAGTAACGAGCCGGAGGCTGTAATGCGCAAACCGGTGACGACATCGGCTAATCGTGGCATGTGTAACGAGGTGTGGTTCCGACCAGAGCGTGGAAGGTCACAGCCCGTCGCTAGAGATCACGCGTACACCTCACGTGACGCTGCAAAGCGAGCAGCAGCATGCATCAATCGTCCAACGCTGCCAGTCAATTTGCAAACATTGACATGGAGGAGTCAAACGAAGAGCAAAGAGGTATTGTTCGGTTTCTGACAGCGAAAGGAGTAGGGGGAACGGACATTCATCCCCAAATGTCACAAGTGTACGGCGAACACTGCATGCCCCTTGCAAGGGTCAAGGCGTGGCACAAGCGCTTCAGGGAAGGGTGGGTGTCGTTAACCGAAGATGCCCGGTCTGGGGCACACCCCTGCATTACCGATGACAACGTCCGGCTGGTTGATGCACTCATTACGCGGACCGCCGAGTGACAGTGAACGCCATAGCCGCCGTGGTCGAATTGAGCGTCGGAAGTGTGCACACCATAATGAAGGAACGACTGCACTTGCGGAAAATGTGTGCCCAATGGGTGCCCCACAGTCTTCAACCACACCAGGAAGCATGTCGAATGGCCCACTGTCTTGATCTTGGTTGGACGATTGATGCATGCTGCTGCTCGCTTTGTATCGTCACGTGACGTGCACGCGTGCCCTCTAGCGACGAGCTGTGACCTTCCACGCTCTGGTCGGAACCACACCTCGTTACACACACAACGATTAGCCGATGTCGTCACTGGTTTGCGCATTCCAGCCTCCGGCTCGTTACTTTTTGAACGCACCTTATAACAATGTTATTGGTGTCACGTTCCTTTTAACTACTGTGGCTTTTAGAGACGCCGGGGGGTACCGGAATTTTGTCCCGAACGGGATATTTAACGTGCCAGTAAATCTACTGCCACGGCTCCCTCGCATTTGCGCACTCTGACTGCGCCAGGATTCGATCCAGCCACCTTGGGATCAGGCGAGAACGTTACCGCTGAGCCACGCAGTCAGTCGCTCTGCTAAGAGATGTAACTGGTCTTGCGTAGCCAAAAATCTTGGGTGAGTGGGTAAGAGACAAACATGGCGGCGATATAGCCTACATTATCAAACAACGATATATTCAATATTTATTTATTTATATAGCTTTTAGTGCCGGGAGTGTCCGGGAACATGTTTGACTCGCCAGAGTATGTAGCTGCTACTATGCGGACACCCATGGGGTGAGCTACAAGTACCGTCGCGTGTGGATGAGATGAAATGAATGAAGATGAATGAGCAAGTTCAATTTCAAGTTGTTCCGACTTTGGCTACCAGATGCTGTTGACACCTAGCAACGAACGTTGGAACTTCATAGAGCGTTTCAAACGAAATATAACCTATAAATTTGACTTATTTTACATGCCATAAATCTATGACATGGGCCCAATGGCTTTATTTTCCCTCCGAAGGAAGGCACACTGAAGGATTTTAACGCTCTTAAAAAATCCGACGACTTCGGCCGGGTCTGAACCCGCTATCTTGGCATACCTGTTCAGCATGCTACCGACTACGCCACCGAAGCAGAATATTCGACATAACCAACTCAAGAACTGATTTTCCACTAATGCTCTTAGCTTAAGCCCTTTCCACTCCTAAGTTCAAACCGGCCGAAGTCGTCGGATTTTTAAAACCTGTGTGAAGCTAAATTCTATAGGTTCCTACGTTCGTTGCCAACGACTGCGGTGGCGTCTGGCAGCTAAGTTCTGAACTAGTAGTCGTGGGAACTATTTGAAAAATTCAAAAGTCTGCAGTCCTTACTTGAATTTAAAAAACAGATAACACACACTAATACAGTCATCACAGTTAACAGCGGTTATCAGACAGATTCTACACACACCCAAAGTACACGGGGCTCCATGGCTGCGTATCGCAGCCCCTAAACTTAAGAACTAACCAACCAACTCCTAAGTTCAGTCCCTCGTGCGCATCCATCTCCGAAGGTGACCGGAAATTTCTGGTTTCCGAGAAGAACTCCAGTTACCTCACCGCATTTTTTCTTAATTGACTCTGGAGATGACCTGTAAACACTTGGATGTTCACTCATTAAATATAAGAACACCATATCTCATAATTCCACATTATTTTGTTATTCACTTATGTACAGTTACTTATTTTAGGGGATACGACATCGTGGTCATATAGCCTCGTGTATTTGGGTGTGTGGAATTTGTGTGATAGACTGTGTTATTGTGATGGCTGAACTAGTGTGCGTATTAAGTAAATTGGGGATAGGATTGGAATGAGGTGGCCGTGGCCTTAAGATATGAGCCATCCCATCATTTTCCTGGAGTAGGTGGGAATCGAACCGGCCTCTTCTCAATTTTGCCTCCCTGAGAAGAGGATTCCCACCATCTCGATGCCAGGATGGTTCCTAAATGAAGGCCATGGCGGCCTCCTTCCCAATCCTCATCTGAATTACAAATACACACACTAATACGGCCATCACAAGAATGCAGGTTATCAGACAAATTTCACACACCCAAGTACACGGGGCTACATGACCACGATGTCGCAAAGCCTCTAAATGAATCAACAACAACCAAGAGATCTTGACCCTCACAACTTTTTCTATTCAGTGTAAATCAAAAACATCGACTAGTATACAAAGCCAGTTCCAGGACGAATGTTTGTAATTATAGTAGTACTACGAACTACCTGCATACATATTACGGCTCTTTCCTCTCCCTTCCACTATCACCTACCTGCGAGTCCAGCGAGCCAGCGAGCAAGCTAACCAGACAGACAAGCAAGCAGTCTGTGTTTTGCTACGTTCGAGTTAAGTTGACGTGTGCTATTATTGTGTGTCATCATATCATGTGTTCTTCTTACATCAGATGATAGGTAAGCAATGCTATCTTACGTCAAAACTTATCTTGACAATAGTGAATGATGTATAAGACGCCTTATCTGAACATCTGAGAGCTTATCAGCTTCACGTTTTATTGTCACAGGAGGCTTATTTGAATGAATGGAAGCATTTTACAACCAGATGGCATTTCGTACGTTTGAAATGCGGCTATACTTTTCTCGTGTTTCTATTACTAAAAACCAAGTAAATAATTATGATAGAGTTTAATTCAATCGACGTCAAAATAAAATGGGGGGTAATGCTGCAATTCAAAGATCATGGGTGACATGAAGGAAGGTATGATGGAAATATTTGTTGTAACTTTTTATTGATTATTTTAAAGCGATGCACTTGAAAGCTCGTTGCTATATAAATGGTTTGTTTTGTCATTAACCTTAATTAGTAGTTTTAGATTGTTAATAAGCTTACTGAAATTTTGTTTTATGTGCCCAAAATGGATATTTTTCTAACTAAGCCAAGATAGTATTTATGGACGATCTTAATTGTAATAAGAGTTAACCTCATATATTCATAACAAAACTTGGATTTTGTAAGATATATCACTTACGTAAACGGGTGGTATTTATTCTCGATATTCCTTTTAAAAGCCTCCTTTTCACCTTCGGCTGTGCTATCTGTATTTTTATTTTACTGCGAAGAGAGCAATTATACGGAATGACATAATTTTTTGAATGATAAATAAACTTTTGGGGAAATATAGGGCTTGAGAGAAATGTTCTATCGTCTTCGTTGGTGAGTGTTCCAAGTGAAAAGCACATACTGTAGCGAGAAGCTATGAGTGGTATGTGTTGAGATTGTTCTGGTGAAAGTAGTATGCGGTGTGTTTTCTACTCCATATGGAGATTCATTTTAGAACTGCTGTGACAAGTGAATGTTTTTTTTAAAGCTGGCGTGATTCTTCAAACTGATTTGTGGCTTATGTTTACATTATTGTTGTTTCAATTACCTGTACAATGGTCTTTGGTCATCGCGATTATAACTTAATGATAATAAGTCCCGGATGTTCATGCACTATTAAATTAATAAATATGCATCACGTTTCAAAAAATAAGCAGCCTGAAATAACTGCGGCAATTACAATCACTCCGTATTCTTTAGCGTTTGTATTTTGAATATCAAGAAAATATGAACAGATGGACATATAACTACGCCTGTTTAAAATATATCAACTAAGAAACTGTTCTAAATGGTAGGAAATGTTAATTTATGGAACTTCAAGCTGTGTTGACCATCAATAATTATTTTATTAATGTTAATTTTAAGTATAACTGATATGTAATTTTAATAGCCACTGAATTTTAAAAAATGAAAATAATTTTACAATATTTACATAGTGAATGCTGAATAAAAATAATTCATATTAACTTGAAAAAAAAATGACTGAAACGTACTGGGTGTTAAAATAATTTCAGTACTATACTGTGACAAGACTCTCTGAGTCCGAATCGAAATGTACGACTATAAAAACATGAAGTAACAAGAAGCGCTTCAAAACAATAGGAAATTATAATATACGCCCTTCTCAAGCAGAGATAGGCACTCAAACAGGCAAAGGAGAAACATATGATACAATGTACCAAGATATGCATAAATATGATTTTGCATGAACTTCTGGGCCTTAATAATTACTGTCCACTGTGTGTCATACTGTATATCTCAGCCAGGGGCAGCCCTAGGACGGTGCTAACGGTGCGACCGCACCGGGCACTGTCAAATGGGAGACGCAGAAAATGCAACGATAGTTTGACAGCGCAAAAAATAAAACCCAATCATCTTATTACCCTACTGCTTAGCCGTACCGTGACTACAGAGACAGTCGAAATTAATTCTATAGTTATAAGTGATCTCGGGTGCGTGCATTTCAACGGTTTAGACATATAACGATAAAATATTAACGAGTTGAAACCAATATCTATACATCTAGTTTTCTTTGCGTTCGATCGCGTGCGGGTGCATGTGGATTGCGATTTGTGTCTGTGTTGCAAGTTACGAATGAAATAGAAACTTTATTTATTGTTAGAACGTCACTACTATACTGTCATGTAATGTAAGATATTAGTAACATCATATTAGATATATTTATTTTCGTGTAGATAATAATCGTGCCTAGCCTGGTCAAGGCACGGCTATTAGCGAACAATATTGTTTCATATTAACATTTTAGGAGCGTTCTAGGAATATTATTTTTAATATTAAAATAATAGTTGTCTAATAATGTAAAAAAAAGTTTGTTATATTTAATCTCTACAGGGGAGGGGGCGACACAAAGAGATCTCGCACCACCTGAAAATATTGCTAGGGCCGCCTCTTATCTCAGCCAATGTTATTGTGTTGACTTTAGTGGTGAGGTAGTCCTATGCAGGCCTA
The DNA here is from genome assembly GCA_946902985.2 of Meconema thalassinum. Taxonomy (NCBI): domain Eukaryota; kingdom Metazoa; phylum Arthropoda; class Insecta; order Orthoptera; family Tettigoniidae; genus Meconema; species Meconema thalassinum. Next base: position 160,752,396 of record OX336400.1, read on the forward strand.
TAGTTTGGATAAGATTGGGAAGTTACCGATCCGGACTCTTTGATAATACGGTAGCACCATTCATTTCAGAGTTTCTCTAATTTTATTAAAATAACAATCGGTTGTATTTTAATAATACGTTGGGTGGTAAACAACGATAATACGGTAAGCCTTCAGCCAACAAAATTATTATTGTCATAAAGAACTGGTTTCGGTCACATCAGCAATGTAGGCTATAATGAATACTTTTTAAAAAGATCACCGTGGAAGACCGGGTTCGATTCTCGGCTCTGCCATCCTGGAAGTAGTTTTCCGTGGTTTTCCACTTCCACTCCAGGCGAATGCCGGGATGGTTCCTAAATTAAAGCCATGGCTGCCTCCTTCCCAATCCTCATCTGAATTACAACTACACACACTAATACAGACAACACAATAACAAGGGTTATGCGACCAATTGCACGCTCACCCAAGTATGCTGGTTACATGACCACGATTTCGCAAAGCTCCTAAATGAATCAACAACAACTGCTACATTTAGAAAGAAACAAGTATGAATTTGCAAGTTAGTGAAATTATATGATAGACCTACAGGTAAAACAACTCTGCAATTGGTCAAGGTTTGTACCGTGTCTTGTGTGGGGTTTCGCCTAGAAACACCAAGCTCGTAAATCTGGAAACATTCATAATCTTAAATTGCTCTTTTCCAGCTGACACTGGGTGGGGGCAAATATGGATCCTCTCCACTTTGTTCTGTCGTTCCACAATTCCTCTTCCGACACGGTGTTCCAATCCAGGTTCCGAGCGAAAGCCAATATACCAATCTTCTTAGAGTCGTCGTTGAGAGAATAGTACAAGAAGTTAAAACTAAATTTATAAGAGATGTGAGATTCAACAAAATTTCCAAGCGCAACAAATGCTATCAACATCAATCACGGATATGAAAACGTGTAGGTTTGCTTTCATTGATTGTGTTTCATTCTGCCTTTCCCCGCACAAACAAGCACAAATCGAACAGAGGGTAGTAAGAAACGAAGTCAGAAACAAACACGAAACCAAAAGCACAAAACAAAAACAAAAAACAAAGATACAGTCAGTCTGAAAGACTAGACGTATATCATTTCAAATGACGCATGCTACAAATGTTAGAAAGGCTCAGGAGGGCTTCTCGCTTCGCTCAAAGCCCCAGGACTCTTTCAACAGACTCCATTACCCATTAACTTAGGCTTCCCGCGCGGGCACCTCTTTAAGGGTCACCCTGTATTTGAGTCTGACATCTTTTACAACTCTTTAAGAGTCACCCATTATTTGAATCTGATATTTTGCACACCTCTTTAAGGGCCACCCTGTATTTGAATTGAATCTAACATACTGTACACCTCGTCAAGTGTCACCTGTAATTTGCTCTGACATCCTGCACACCTCTTTAGGAGACACCCTGTATTCTTGTGTGACATCTTGTACACCTCTTTAGGAGTCACCCTGTATTCTTGTCTGACATCTTGTGCACCTCTTTAGGAGTCACCCTGTATTCTTGTCTGACATCTTGTGCACCTCTTTAGGAGTCACCCTGTATTCTTGTCTGACATCTTGTGCACCTCTTTAGGAGTCACCCTGTATTCTTGTCTGACATCTTGTGCACCTCTTTAGGAGTCACCCTGTATTCTCCTCTGCCATCTTGTACACCTCTTTAAGAGTCACCTTGTATTCTCATCTGGCATCTTGTATATCTCTTTAGGAGTCACTCTGTATTCTTATCTGGCATCTTGTACTGTATTTTGCTCTGACATCCTGCACACCCTGTATTCTTGTGTGACATCTTGTACACCTCTTTAGGGGTCACCCTGTATTCTTGTCTGAAATCTTGTGCACCTCTTTAGGGGTCACCCTGTATTCTTGTCTGACATCTTGTGCACCTCTTTAGGGGTCACCCTGTATTCTTGTCTGACATCTTGTGCACCTCTTTAGGGGTCACCCTGTATTCTTCTCTGCCATCTTAAACACCTCTTTAAGAGTCACCTTGTATTCTTATCTGGCATCTTGTATATCTCTTTGGGAGTCACCCTGTATTCTTGTGACACATCTTGTACACCTCTTTAGGAGTCACCCTGTATTCTTTTCACTTCGTTCAAAGCCCCAGGTCGCTCGACGCCCCAGGACTCTTTCAACAGACTCCATTAACCATCAACTTCGGCTTCCCGCGTGTCTGCATGACGACACGCACTCGCCGTCCTTTACCCATTAACTTAGGCTTCCCGCGCGGCTGCATGACGTCACTTCCGTCTCCGTAACGCAACCGTCTCCGTCCCGCATAACTTTAGACTCAAGCATAACGACGAAGTCGACAAGATCATTTGAAATTATAAAAAACATATACAAAACCAAAAACATAGGCTATAGAAAACCTAAACTTTAAGGACGAAAAAACAAAAGAAAACATTAAAAAAAATAGCCCTATAAAGGTTCCATCAGGCAAGTGAATAGATCTATTAAAACACACTTCATTGGTTATTAGTTGAGATTTGACTCCGCTAATCCCCTTCAGAAGCAAATCCTAGTTACGCCTCTGGTGTGAGCTTTTCCATTTTCCCCTCTTCTATTTATATTACAAACCTAGTTAGTTATCGATGTTTTAAGGGGTGGAACTATGAGGTAATCTGCCCCAGATATTATAACCCTACATCTCATTTTAATCTCCCCCCTGGAGCTCACATCTAGTGGGACGTGGGTTGGCGACCACGGGCCCCCAACTGAGTCCGGCATTGCTTCCACTTACTTGTGCCGGGCTCCTCTCAGGCTTCTTTCCTGTCGACCTCACTTGGTCAACTCTTGTTCTCTTCCGACCCCGACGGTATTAGGGTATCAGAGGCCTAGGGAGTCTCTTCCTTTCCCGCCTTAATTGGCCCTTGTCTCATCTTTTCTGATACCCTCCTTCTGCGAGGGGTCAGCCTTCTTTTTCTGTTCCTTTTACCTCCTGCCTTGTGCTCAAGGCCCTTAAGGAGGCAGGGTGTATGTGGCCCCACCACTTCTGGTGCACCCTAGATAATGCTACACCCTCAGGGGCTCACGGCTGGTGAGTTCGGGATTTGGTGACCCCAAGGGATTCCTGAGCTGGGTCCGTTTTTCCCTTTTGTCCCTTACCTTTGGGGCGGACCCTCCCCTCCCCTCTCCTCTCCTCATTATATTTCCTTTTCTCTTTAAGCTTCCCGCACTGTTTTTGTTACTTTATACCCCGTGTATCTAAATTCCCTTTTAGCGATTTTACTCGTAGGTATTTTTAATCTACGTTGCATTTTGTAAGTTTTTTCGATCTCGCGATTGTTTTCAACCTCTATTGCATTTTGTAAAGATTGACAATCTAAATTGCTTTTTAGTAAGTCTTTCAATATGGGGAAGGGACCTTTGTGAGTATTTTGAATTTAAATTGCATTTTGTAAGTATTTTCAACCAAAACCGCATTTTGCAAGAATTTTAAATCTAAATTGCATTTTGTTTGGTGGGCATTTTGCAAATATTTTGATTCTCAATTGCATTTTGTGGGTATTTTGAATCTCAATTACATTTTGTCAAGTACTTTCAATCTAAATTGCGTTTTGTAAGTATTGTCAATCCACATGAGTCGTTTGAATCTACCGTACATTTTGTAAGCATTTTCAATTTCAATTGCATTTTGTAAGTATTTTTAATTTCAATTGCACTTTGTGAATAATTTGGGTTGGAATTGGGATCTTTCAATCTGAATTGCATTGTGTATTCTCAATTTCAATTGCAATTTGTACGTATTTTGAACCTAGCCTACATTTTGTGGGTATTTTTCAATCTATTTTTTGTGTGCAATTTTTCGTTCTAAATTCCCTTTTGTCAGAACATTTTGTGAGTTGTTTCAATCTGAGTTCCTTTTAAGTATTTTCCGTCTCACTTAATTTTCGTTCTAGTTTCCATTTCATTATCATTTTCGCTATCACCCAGGTCATTAGCGGCCGATAACCTAAGATAGACATTTGCTCTCACGGACTTTTTTGTAGAACTTTTGTATGCTGAACAATTCTTACAACCATAGTAGTCTATATTGATATTTTTAATGGTTTGCCCAGCGTAAGCTTAAAAAGCGCACGGATGCTAGGTTTTTTTCCGACTTTTTCACTGAAAACGGTACTGCTTGGCTTCCTTTGATCATAAATAAATTATTTTCTAGAGAAACCTTCCTCGAAAAATCCTTTACAGATTGGTGAAAACCGCATCAAAATCCATCCAGTGGTTCTGGAGAATACCCGTGACATCCAAGAATCGGGGACTTTGTTTTAAACAAGTAGAGTTGGCAATCCTACATCGAGCTGTTTTTGGAGAAAAAAAAATCACATAAATTAATCAAAATGTTTAATAGATCTGATTTTATTATTTTTAGATATTTTAGACACTAAATGTTTTGGAAATATTAATGAACTCACCTCAAATTTAATCTTTAGTTGTAGTATTTCTCTCAAGGGCAGTAAGAAAATTCTTGTTGGTTGGTTCCTCAGTTTAGGGGCTGCGACAATGCGGTCATGTAGCCCCGTGTACTTTGGGTGTGTGTGTATTTTTTATTTTTTAGCGTATGGCGTTTAGTGCCGGGAGTGTCCGAGGACACGTACGGCTCACCAGTTTTGTAGCTGCTTCGAGACGGACACCCAATGGGTGAGCTACAAGTACCGTTGGGAAGGAAGGTAAGAGCGAGGAGTGGGAAGGTAGCGGCTGTGGCCTATAGGTAGGGACCAACCCCGGCATTTGCCTGGAAGGAAGATGGGAAACCACAGAAGACCATCTTCAAGGTTGCCGGCGGGGGGATTCGAAACTCCTCGCCTCCCGGATGTGAGCGACTGCCAGCAATCATGCCGTAACGACCACGGCTAACTCACCCGGGTGTGTGTAGAATCTGTCTGATAACCGGTGTCCATTGTGATGGGCTGTATTAGTGTGTGATATCTGTTTTTAATTCAAGTAAGGACTGCAGACATTCGATTTTCAAGTAGTTCCAGCTTTTGCTAACAAACGCCACCGTCAACGACCAACTAGTTCTGAACTTTGTTCCTAGATGCCACCGCAGTCACTCATGGCGACGAACGTTGGAACCTAAGAGCGTTAGTCAAATATAACTTATAATTTAGCTTCACACAAGTGTAATTAGTGGGAGGTTCTTTATCTTGCCATAAATCTATGACATGGGACCGGCGGCCTTACTTTCCCTCCGAAGGAAGGCAATACTGAGGGATTTTTAGAGCTCTTAAAAATCCGACGGGGTTTGAACCCGTGACCTTGGACATTGCTCAGCATGCTACTAACTACGCCAGCGTAGCCGCCCAGGAAATTGTTATTTTACCTCTCATCATCATCATCATCATCATTTTCATTTCCCCTTTTCCAGCTGACACTGGGTGGGGGCAAATATGGTTCCTCTCCACTTTGCTCGGTCGTTCCACCATTCCTCTTCCGACACGGTGTTCCAATCCAGGTTCCGTTTTCTAATACTATTCTCCACAGAGTCCATTCTTGGTCTTCCTCGTCCTCTCTTCCCAGTCATCCGTCGTTCCAGTGCTCGTCTTGGTAGCCTTACTTCATTCACACGTTTGACATGCCCAAACCATCTCAATCTGTTTTGCTCCAGTTTGTCATTTAGTTTCTGTACTCCCAGTTCTTTCCGTATATCTTCATTTCTCACTCTGTCCCTCATCGTTTTCTGGACCATACTTCTCAGGAATCTCATCTCAGCTGCTTGTACTCTGCTCTCATCCCTCTTAGTCATTGTCCAAGTTTCTGCTGCATATGTCATTATGGGAACATAATATGCTTTGTACATAACTTCTTTAGCCTTAATTGGTATATCCTTGTTCCATACTAGTCCCGGTACCTGTGGTAGAAAGCACTCCCGAGATGTATTCTTCTGCTAATTTCCAAATCTAGTCTTCCATCTTCAGTCAGTTCACTTCCCAAGTATTAGAAGTGTTTCACCACTTTACCTCTATCATATAATTTCACGAACTTGAAACTTCATACTTGTTCCTTTTAATATTAATATTCATTATGAAGGTCATAATGTGACCGAAACCGGTTCATTGGGACTGAAGGTAGCCTATATTATCGTTCTCTCTCAAACTTTGTCAATAAAGGTCATTTAAAAGACAGGTTATTTTCTTGCCTCTACGAACACATTGGGTGTTACAATGTACAGTTCACGCCACTGTTTTGGCCGGTGAGCAGTCTTACAGAGGACAGGTGGTGTCCCTCGGGCATGTGCAATTGATACAAGAGTTACTTTCCGCGCAACTGAAAACTCACGTATCAATTGCGCATGCGTGAGGATCGCAGACTGTCTTTGAATGACTGCGAAACCGGGACTGACCGCCCAAAAACCTGTTTTCGGAATGTAAATGGCAGACAGCAGGGGCGTATATAGAGTTTTATTTTGGCGGGGGCATGGTATTGGTCCAATGAATAGGGGGTCTGGGGTTCTCCCCGGGAAACTTTTGTATAATTTGGTGCAAAATGAGTTTTAAGGCTAAGTGGCATCACTTTTTCAGCCAATTTGTTGTGATGTTTTATGTTTGGATAATGTCAAACACAACTAAGACCATTTTATGATACTTTTTATTAATACAATCACCTTGCTCTCTTGATAGTATTTGCATGGAAAGAATTAATGTTACTGTTTTAATTTACAACTCACACTATAATATAACCGGGTGAGTTAGCCGTGGTCGTTGCGGCATGACTGTTGGCAGTCGCTCACATCCGGGAAGCGAGGAGGTTCGAATCCCCCCGCCGGCAACCTTGAAGATGGTCTTCTGGGGTTTCCCATCTTCCTTCCAGGCAAATGCCGGGGTTGGTCCCTAACTATAGGCCACAGCCGTTATCTTCCAACTCCTCGACCCTCCCTTCCAACTTTCCTCCCCAACGGTACTTGTATCTCACCCATTGGGTGTCCGTCTCGAAGCAGCTACAAAACTGGCGAGCCGAACATGTCCTCGGACACTCCCGGCACTGAAAGCCATACGCTAAAAAAAAAAAAAACGCTATAATATATAGTCAAGGTTTCTTGAAGCATTGCCAAATCGGTTCATAACTTCATCGTTAGTGAGATGTATGTCCTGTGAATAGATGCCAATACTAGACCGTTTGAGTCTGCTTTCAGAAGTAGAATTTCTTAAGTGTTGTTACGTGCCACCCCCTAGTGGCACTTTTGTTAACTGGATTACGGTGGGGGTACAAAGCACAACACCAATTACTGCTTAAAGAAATAATTAACTTTATTGCGGCCAGAAAATTACACTAATCAGCAAATACAAGCAATTAGGAGCCTTACTCCAGTTTCCTCAAGTCTCTTCCTTGAGCGCTCTTGGCCCTTCCACTTGTCAACAGATCACAGAAGTTAATCCGTCCTAATGAGTACGGTGGCCTTGACAGAAACTACCTGCCCTCCTCTCCTTTATGTTCACCGACCACCATTACTTACGATCACTTGCTGCAGGCTATTTCGCTGTCCACAAGCTGGAGAAACAATTTCACTGGATTTCGCAACTCGCACAGCACTTCGTCACCACACTTCTGTCGCATAAGAAAATCGCTCGCACTAGCTCGTAAAACACAACAACAACCCGTGCTTGACAGGTCGCATTTATATAGCAGGCCGGTGACTCAATAAACGCTTCCAGATCCATCCAGGGTTCACGGCTTCTCGAGGTTTCCATCGCTGGTCCAGTCACGAATATTCTGGACTATCCCTTTGTCTGTAGTAGCCCTGTTGCATAAGGCGCGCGCAATACAGGAGGCAGGCCACAGCCCAGCCCTGGGGCAGTTGTGACTCATGCGGCGAGTGATGACACAAACTCACAGCCGTAACACCACCCCCTTCCTAAAAAGGCTGATCGTCCCGATCAATCATTGGTCCGTCTGTGTCCCTCCGTAGGCTGCCAGGCGATCTTGATGCACGATCTTCATCTTCGCCCTCGGGCTCCGCTGGATCCTGTAGACGACATCGTTGATCCGTTTCACGACTCGGTACGGGCCCTCCCAGGACTTCTGCAGTTTGGGTGACAGGCCTTTCTTCCGTAATGGGTTGAAGAGCCAGACCAGGTCGTCCTCGTGGAATCCTCCGGCATCCGTCTGCTGGTCGTATCGGGTCTTCATTCGGTCGGTCTCGATCTGCAGTTTCCTCCTCGCGAACGCGTGCACGTCCTCCAGTTGGTCGACCAGTTCTTGACAATACTGGCTTACCGGGATCGGATCATTCCCAGGTCGGCCGAAGGCAAGATCGACGGGTAGACGGAGCTCCCTCCCAAACATGGCCCGGGCTGGTGTGCACCCGGTGGCTTCATGCACGGCGGCGCGGTAGGCCAGGAGAAATAGTGGAAGATGCTTGTCCCAATCCCTCTGGTGCTCGCTGACAACTATTCGGAGATGGTTCTCGATGGTGCGATTGAATCGCTCTACCATCCCGTCGGACTGAGGGTGTAGCGGCGTTGTCCTTGTCTTCCGGATTCCCAGCAGCTGGCATAGGTTCTGGAACACCTGCGACTCGAAGTTCCTCCCTTGGTCGGAGTGCAGCTCCAGGGGTACTCCGTACCGGCTGACGAATTCCTTCACCAGGGTCTCTGCGATCGTCGCGGCTTCATGGTTAGGGAGCGCATACGCCTCCGGGCATTTGGTAAAGTAGTCGCTGACGACTAATATGTAGCGGTTCCCTGCCTCGCTTAACGGGAATGGCCCAGCAACATCGATGGCCACTCTCTCCATGGGGCCGCCCATGTTGTAGGTCTTCAGTGGACCCCGTCGTCTTCGTCCTGGGCCCTTGCTGGCTGCGCAATCGTGGCACCTCGCGCAGTGGTTCTCCACGTCTGTTCGGCATCCGATCCAGTAGAACCGCTCTCTCAGCTTCTCCAGGGTCTTCTTTATCCCTAGGTGTCCACCAGATGATCCTCCATGGACTTCCTTCAGGACTTCCTCCGTCATAGCCTTTGGAACGACGACTTGTTCCCGAGATGTCTTCCCGTCGGTGCTCTCCCAGGCGCGGCAGATGAGGCCATCCCTTACAATCAGTGAGTCCCACTGCGCCCAGTAGGACTTAAACTTTGGGCCGCAGTCACTCACAATGTTCCACCCGGGTCTGGGGACACAGGCCCGCTTCCATTCGGCTATCAGTCCCAGGTCATCATCTTCTGCTTGTGCCCGCGTGAAAGATTCGCGGCTCCAGTTCCCTTGAAGTTCCACAGTAGTCCGTCGGCACAGTATCCCCGTGTTCTCCTCCCTTCGGGCACAGAAGGTGCAGTCTTCGGGGCACGGTCTTCGTGACAGGGCGTCGGCGTTAGAATGCAGTTGGCCTTTCCTGTGCTGAATCTCAAAGTTGTACTGTTGAAGCCTCTCTAACCACCGCGCGAGTTGACCCTCGGGCTGCTTGAAGTTCAGGAGCCACCGCAGGGATGCATGGTCGGTCCTGATGAGAAATTCTTGCCCGTACAGGTACTTGTGGAAGTGTTCAATGGTCTTCACGATGGCGAGCAGCTCCTTCCTGGTGACGCAGTAGTTCCTTTCTGGCTTTGACAAGGCCTTGCTGAAGTAGGCCACTACTCTCTCCTCGCCGTCCACTACCTGCGACAGGATTCCCCCTGTGCCAAAGTCGCTGGCATCGGTATCGACGATGAACCTTGTTCCAGGTCTGGGGTAGGCCAGAATAGGTACGGTGCACGGAGCCTGCTTGAGTTGTTCGAAGGCACTGTGGCATTCTGCTGTCCACGTGAAGAGTTTGTCCTTCTCAGTCAGTCGATGTAAAGGTTTGGCGATGTCGGCGAATCCCCTCACGAAGCGACGGTAATATGTGCAGAGTCCCAGGAAGCTTCGTAGTTGGGACTTGTCCTTCGGAACTGGCCACTCCCTCACAGCTGTGGTCTTCTCTGGGTCGGTGCACACCCCTTCCTCGGAGACGATATGCCCAAGGTACTGGACCCGCTTCTGGAAGAGCTGACACTTCTTGGGGCTCAACTTCAGCTGGGCAGCCCGTAGCTTCAACAAGATCTCCTTCAGGTTGCTGTAGTGCTCCTTGAAGCTTCTCCCCAGAACGATGACGTCGTCTAGGTAGACCAGCCAGGTCTTCCAGTGTAGTCCCCTCAGAATGGACTCCATTAGCCTTTCGAAGGTCGCAGGGGCGTTGCACAGACCGAATGGCATGACGGTGAACTGCCAGAGCCCGCTGCCCACAGAGAACGCCGTTTTCTCGCGGTCCTTAGGGTGGACCTCCACCTGCCAGTAGCCACTCTTCAAATCCAAGGTGGAGAACCATCTTGACCCTGATATGGTGTCCAGCGTGTCGTCGATCCGGGGTAGAGGGTAGCTGTCCTTCTTCGTGACGTCGTTCACCCGCCTGTAGTCCACGCAGAACCTGGTGGAACCGTCCTTCTTCTTCACAAGCACGACCGGAGAACTCCAAGGACTATGTGATGGCTCGATCACCCCTTGCTCCTTCATCTCTTCTACCATCCGGTCGACTTCGGCTTGCTTGGCGAGCGGGACACGTCGGAATGGGGCCCTAATCGGTGCGCTGTCCCCAACGTCGATTCTGTGCTGGACCAAGCTTGTCCTGCCGAAGTCTTTGCTCCCCACGGAGAAGACATCCTGAAATTCGCGTAGCAGGTCCTGAAGTTGGCGTGATTGTTCCTCGTCTAAATGGTCCTGGGATCCTTGGTACAGCTTCTGTAGTTCTTCTGGCAGTGTGCGTCTTCTTCGGTTGTCCGTCTGCAGGTGTCTGTCTGTCGTATCTGTGATGCGGGCAATCCAGGTAACGGGCTCGCAGACTCCTAGGTTGGTGTCCCGGTGAACCGTAATGTCGTAGTCGTTCAGGTTGGACAGGCGGACGTACGGCCGAGACGTCGTGTTGATGAGAGTCTTGGCAACTAGCAATCCTTTTGTCTGGATGTCCTCATATTTTGGCTCGATGACAGCCGCCACTCCCTCAGCAGTTCCGTCGACAATTACGGCAGCGCTGACCTCCGTCCTGGCGGGAACGATGACGTCTTCTCTCAGCCTTACTCGCCGTGCGGTGATGGACTCGTGCGCAGGTTGCAAAGCAAGTTCCTCACGTCCGAAGTGCAGAGTGTTGGTACTCAGGTCCAAGATGATGTTGTTCTGGTCCAGGAAGTCCAGTCCGATGATCACTTCGTTTGATACGTCAGCCACAAGCACTGGATGCTTTATCACCCGTCGACCAATGACGAACTCCAGTGATGCTTCGCCATGTACCGGTGCGGTCTCTCCGGTCGCGGTTATTAGCTGGAGGTTCCTTTGTGTGGGTTGCACTCTCCACTTCGGGATCACAGTGGGATTGACGATGGTCCTCGATGCTCCCGTGTCGATCAGCATGGGCCAGCTCACTCCGTTGATGACTCCGTCGACCATCAGGCTGCTATTGTCCCTCCGTAACTTCGTCACACGCACTTGGACTGTCGGGGCTTGACGACTGTCACAAGCCAACTTTTGCCCCCCAAGGCTGGCTAATACTCGTTTCCCTGGGCCGCGCGGTTTTCAGACGACTGATTTCCCGTCGGATACCCTCGGCGACGGCGATCACCGCAGTCCTTGTTCTAATTTCTTACCGCAGGCCCAGCAGGTCGGTAGTCCTCTTCCGGGCCGCCTCTCCGGTTGTCCTCCGGCTGTGTCGTTGCTGGTGGCGCCGCGACTATCGAAGAAACGGCTTAGCGCCTCCATTAATTCGTCGGCCAGGGACTTGGTCTCGTTGGTTTTTACTGGTTCGTCGACGTCCACTTGACGCACCCGCGCGTGCATTCTGGATGCCTGTTTTGCCGTCTCGAACTCAAGTGCGTGGCTCAGCGCATCTGCCAGGGTCTTATTGCGCGCGAGTCGCAGCGCCTCTTGAGTGTCCGAGTCCCGTAGCCCGTCGGTGAAAGTCTGCGTCGCTATCTGCTCCAGAAAGTCGGCCGGCGCTGTTGGGTAGGCGAGCCTTACGAGGCGTGCGATGTCCATCTCGAACTCCTGCAGGGTTTCCGCGTTCTTCTGTACCCGGGTCCGGAGCTGCATCTGATAGGCCTGCTGAAGATGGCTATCTCCATATCGGGACTCCATATGTGCGATCAGGGAAGCGTAGTCCTGGGATCCAGTCGGAATGGCCTGAAGGACGTTAAGGGCGTCACCTCTCAGCGCTACAATGAGAGCTGTAGCCTTTTCTGTGTTGTTCCAGTTATTTATGGAACAGGCCGCCTCGAACTGACGTAAGTAGGTGCTCCACGGGACCTTTCCGTCGAAGGTTGGGGGCGTCACTCTGCTATGTCCCTTCCTGATATTCCCGGTGTAACGGTGGGCGGGCGTTGGCGCAGCTCGGCAAATTCCTCTCGTAGAGCGTTGAATTTCTCCTCCACCCCCGTCAGTGGGCGTTGGCGCAGCTCGGCAACCTCCTTTTGTAAGGCGTTGAATTTCTCCTCCACCCCCATCAGCGGGCGTTGGCACAGCTCGGCAACTTCCACTTGTAAGGCGTTGAATTTCTCCTCCACCCACATCAGCGGTCGTTGGCACAGCTCGGCAACTTCCACTTGCAAGGCGTTGAATTTCTCCTCCACCCCCGTCAGTGGGCGTTGGCGCAGTTCGGCAACTTCCTTTTGTAAGACGTTGAATTTCTCCTCCACCCCCATCAGCGGGCGTTGGCGCAGCTCAGCAACTTCCACTTGTAAGGCGTCGAACTTCTTTTCCACTGCCGTGACTTCCTCACGCAGACCCAGTTCTAATTTCTTCAGGTCCTGTGTCAACTTATTCTGACCGTCTTCCATCTTCTTCTGGTCGTCCTCTATCCTCTTCAGGTCCTCCGCTAGCTTATTTTGGCCGTCTTCCATCTTCTTCTGGTCGTCTTCTAGTTTGGCAGTTAGGTCCTCGGCTAACTTCTTCTGGCCGTCTTCTAGTTTGGCAGTTAGGTCCTCGGCTAACTTCTTCTGGCCGTCCTCCATCTTCTTCTGGCCATCCTCCATCTTCTTCTGGCCGTCTTCTAGCTTCTTCTGGCCGTCTTCTAATTTGGCTGTTAGCTCCTTGGTTAAATTCTTCTGGCCGTCCTCCATCTTGGTTTCCATGCTATTTAACTTCTCTAGCAATGCTGCCAATTTCTCCTCCATTTTAGTTGTTTGTCTTGTAAAGGGCATGCACTCACAGGAAAATTAGAGAAAATGACCTGCTCGGGTTTTGAAACCAGGACCGTCAGGTGTTGTGCTTGAGTTCGTAATCCCGCTTCTGACACCAGTTGTTACGTGCCACCCCCTAGTGGCACTTTTGTTAACTGGATTACGGTGGGGGTACAAAGCACAACACCAATTACTGCTTAAAGAAATAATTAACTTTATTGCGGCCAGAAAATTACACTAATCAGCAAATACAAGCAATTAGGAGCCTTCTCCAGTTTCCTCAAGTCTCTTCCTTGAGCGCTCTTGGCCCTTCCACTTGTCAACAGATCACAGAAGTTAATCCGTCCTAATGAGTAAGGTGGCCTTGACAGAAACTACCTGCTCCTCTCCTTTATGTTCACCGACCACAATTACTTACGATCACTTGCTGCAGGCTATTTCGCTGTCCACAAGCTGGAGAAACAATGTCACTGGATTTCGTAACTCGCACAGCACTTCGTCACCACACTTCTGTCGCATAAGAAAATCGCTCGCACTAGCTCGTAAAACACAACAACAACCCGTGCTTGACAGGTCGCATTTATATAGCAGGAAGGTGACTCAATAAACTCTTCCAGATCCATCCAGGGTTCACGGCTTCTCGAGGTTTCCATCGCTGGTCCAGTCACCAATATTCTGGACTATCCCTTTGTCTGTAGTAGCCCTGTTGCATAAGGCGCCCGCAATACAGGAGGCAGGCCACAGCCCAGCCCTGGGGCAGTTGTGACTCATGCGGCGAGTGATGACACAAACTCACAGCCGTAACAGTATGTTTTCAACCAACTCAAATTCCGTTCGGCAGTATCACTAGCTACAGAGAGAGGCAAATTCACCAAAATTTTGATAAGGGTATAAAAGTTAGGGGGAAAAAAACTTTTGTCACACGCTTCAAGGGCACTTGTTGCTATTCTTGGTTCGTTCATAAGAGCGAAGGCACTGGAGAGTAATAAGAGGTTATGTTACACATAAGATCAGAGGAAACTGATTGTCACACTATTTACATCGCTCTACCTCCGCCTTGCTTTGCCACGTAGCCATACGTCACTTAGTAACAATAGTACAAGATTGATTTTATGGGGTTTTTAATGTTTTCATTCATAAATAAATAATATATGTGACAAAAAATCGGGGGAGGGGGCTCTCCCCCCCCCTTATATACGCCCCCCTTATATACTGAGCCACATTGATCTAGTAATTGGTCGTAAGTTTGAAATCATAAGAGTTTTCATTCTACGTTACGGCGAAGGGGATTGAAGCATACATTTATTTTGCTTTCTTTTTTCTTTTTGTTTATTCGGGCCAATTTGTTAACCTTTAGACAATTTTAGGGCATTGTTTACTAATATGATGAATGTTTGTGTAATATTAATGCACTGTATTCTACAGTAGATACAGTAAGAGGCGTTAAATATCCATAATGCCGAAGAAACCCTATTTGTGAATAAATAGGATGGTCTTATGCTGCAATTGTGGATATTTTACAAAATTATCTTGTGTTTAATAGAGCCTCCGTGGCTTAGGCGGCAGCACGCCGGCCTCTCACCGCTGGGTCCGTGGTTCAAATCCCGGTCACTCCATGTGAGATCTGTGCTGGACAAAACGGAGGCAGGCAGGTTTTTCTCCGGGTACTCCGGTTTTCCCTGTCACAATTTCATTCCAGCAACACTCTCCACTATCATTTCATTTCATCTGTCATTCATTTAATCATTGCCCCAGAGGAGTGCGACAGGCTTCGGCAGCCGGCACACTTCATATCCTCGCCGCTAGATGGGGGCTTCATTCATTCCATTCCTGACCCGGTCGGAGACTGGAAGCAGGCTGTGGATTTTCATCTTGTGTTTAATCAGTAAATATTATTATTTGAAAGTTAACTGGAGAGTATCAGTGTTGTATTTTCCGTAGTAGTATAGATCGCGATATCTTACACTACAAAATTGGTTGGTTCCTTAGTTTAGTGGTTGCGACAACGCGGTCATGTAGCCCCGTGTACTATGGGTGTGTGTAGAATCCGTCTGATAACCGGTGTTAATTGTGATGGCTGTATTAGTGTGTGGTATCAGTTTTTAATTCAAGTAAGGGCTGCGGACGATAATTTCAAGTAGTTCCTACTTATGATACCGTCCATGACACCTAGCTTGCGGACTTGGCTACTAGATGCCATTGCAGTCAGCACCTTCCGGCGAACATTGAAATTATATAGTGTTATCAATTCTTACTTACACATTTTTATGCCATAAATCTATGACATTGGACCGCTGACTTTACTTCCCCTCCGAAGGAAGGCATACTGAGGGATTTTTAACGCTCTTAAAAAATCCGACGACTTCGGCTGGGTTTGAACCCGTGACCTTGGGCATAGAAGCTCAGCATGCTACCAACTACGCCACCGAAGCCGCCACACTACAAAATTCGCACAGAAACAAAATGGTGGCATCAAACATTAAAGGCTTAAACGGTGCATACAAGTTACATTCTTCGTTATTAAGGCTTTACTTAAGAACACAAAGCTCATCTGGGGATTGCGCCCCAGATCCCCTTGCTTGCGATACAAGCAGTAATTTTCGTCCAGAAAGTGGTCTAACCGAGCAGCGACCATTGGCATTGTCTCACCATGGCTTTAGAAGAGTTCAGTGCAATATTTCAATTAAATTGAACAACTAAAAGTAATTTACAAACATTCGTAACTCATGACCAAACTTCACACTTGAACACATGCGACTACATCCCTATGAAACGACGCACTGTTGAAAACCTCATAAAGCTGAGTAAAATGGCTGGAATTCAAGGCACAACATCAGTCAAACGAACATCAACGTCCGTACGTTATCCGTGGCGTCATAGACTACACTCAAAAGAGTGATAGTCAGTCTGAAAGACTAGACTTTATATCATTTTAAATGCTACAAATGCTGAAAAATACTAGGTGAAAACTCAAAGTCCATTAGCAAGTGCAAACCAAGGTCAAAGGAGGTAGCTGGCTGGATGACGCTCACAGGAGCGTGCGGGGAAAGGAGGGAGCTCAAGCGGTACTATGACGTCACACACCTCAGTGCATTCTCGCTACATTTCGTCCCGTCGCCGTAACGTAACGCCAGAACGTTGAAGTCGACAAGATCATTTAAAATGATAAAATTCCCCTAGACACGTACGTATCGTGGTATATACTTGAACCTGTATTTTCAATTGAATTAATTACGATTATTATTGGTTTTACGTCCTTCTTAACAGCTAAGGCTGTTGTTACATTCGTGGGGCTTGGACATCGCGGTCAAGCCCCATGTACTTGGGTATGAGTGGAATTGTGTCTGATAACCTATGTTATTGTGATGGCTGTGTTAGTGTGGGTATTTGTAATTCAGTTAAGGATTAGGAAGGAGGCGGCCATGGTTTTAAGTTTGGGGCCATCGCGACGTTTGCCTGAAGAAGCGGGGAACCACTTCGTTATGGCCATTCTTAGAGTGCGTTGGAACTTGTTAGTTTGCTTGATGACTTTTGCCTTCTTCTCTCAAAATTTCTTCATGAGTGTGTCGCTTCTCGCGTTCTTTTGTCCATCTTGTACCAGTCCTGCTGATAAATTTCACCCTAAATGTGTGCAATTATTATTATTATTATTATTATTATTATTACTCTCTTTACTGTTATGGCTTTTAAGAGTCGTTGGTTTGCCGAATTATTGTAATGGAATGTAACGTTGATGATGATGATGATGATGATAATATTGTTGTTTTAAGCGGCCTAACATCTAGGTTATCGGCCCCAAATGGGTCGGGTGGCAGTGAAAGATGAGATGAGAATGAAAACTAGAACTAATACTAACTGCAGACTTACATACTAGAAGAAAAAATGGTAAGTAAATAAAGGGCAGGAAGAAAAGAAATGCCCTCAACCCTCGAAGAATGAAGATTGAGGGACTTGGAAGGAAGGAGATCCATGAAAGGCAGATAGGAAAGGGGAAAAGAAGAGAGGACCAGCCCCAAGTCAGAGGAAAAAGGGTACAAAACGGACCCAGTTCAGGAATCCCTCGGGGTGACCAACTCCTAAACTCACCAGCCGTGAGCCCTTGAGGGTGTATCACTATCCAGGGTGCACCAGAAGTGGTGGGGCTACATACACCCTGTTTCCTTGAGGACCTTGTGCAGAAGGCAGGAGATAACATGAAAAGAAAAAGAAGGCTGACCCCTCGAAGAAGGAGGGTATCAGGAAAAATGAGAGAAGGGCCAATTAAGGCAGGAAAGTGAAAGACTCCCTAGGCCTCGGATACCCTAATACCGTCGGGGTTGGAAGAGAACAAGAGTTGACCAAGGGAGGTCGACAGGAAAGATGGAGAGGAGCCCGGCACAAGTGAGTGGAAGCAATGCCGGACTCAGCTGGGGTCCCGTAGTCGCCAACCCTCGTCCCACTAGATGTGAGCACATGGGAGGGGGAATGTAACTTTGATGTGCCGTTGAGTCTGACTAAAGGCTTAACACCGAAATTGACTGGGACTTGATCCAAGTTCTAGTTCGAACCCGAAACACAGCTTTGTGCCACTCGACCTTAACTATCATCACTTCTTTTGCATTTGTCATAGGAGTGCGTAGTCTATATAAATCTAAATCCTGGATAAACATTATCGTACTTCTGGAAGAAAGCCCAAGTTCTCTTCGAAACATTGTGAAACACATTCTCATGACGCTGAAACTTCGAAGAGGAGAGCGAGATTCACGCTTAATCGACTTTATCTAATTTACTTCACGGTGTTGTCATTGATCAAGTATGGCGATAATGCTGATACGTAGCTAAGGCTTGCAATACTTCTCTTGCGTCACAGCTGGCTTTGTATTGTACACGTAACAAAAACAATAACAGAAGTGGGTTTCGCGTCACCTTAAAATTAAGTTACTAACTAAGCCTTACCATTTTGTCCTTCATCACTACAAATATGGTGGTTTATATTTTTAGCCTACTTTTCACATTTTGCAAAAATGAGGAAAAAGTAGACTTATAAGATCGATCCAGGCAAATGTGTCTGTCTGTCTCCCCCCACCCTATCAACTCCTAAACGGCTGCAGTAATCTAAACCAAATTTGGTATGAGTAAAGATCTATACCTGAATATCTCAATGCCATATTTGAAAATTATGTCAGTGCTACCATCTGCTGAAAACCCGCAATTGAAATTTGAGCTCCATGTTGGATATCTTGAAAGGTATGCATGGGATCTATTCCAAAATTTTCACACATATAGATAATAATATTTCAGTTTAATTTCCATGAGACCATACATGACAGTTAACGTATTGGACCAGTATTAAGGATACCGTACGCGAGTAGAACCAATAACGACATTCATTTCGTTGTGAGATGACGCATTACTGATTGACAGATGTCGAGAGCACAACCCTTCCTTCCTTCCTTCCTTCCTTCCTTCCTTCCTTCCTTCCTTCTCGGATGTCCTGTATGCTGACGATGTTAACAATTTTTACGCCAGCAATACTGTTGATCATCACTTTTTTGTTATTAGTTAGGCTATAATTTAGTTTTTTCAATTCTATTCTTGTTGTTTTGTTGAGATTAATATTTGTAATATTGTAGTGAGTTAGTCATGCGGTTAGGGGCGCGCAGCAGTGAGCTTGCATTCGGGAGATAATGGGTTCGAACCCACCTGTCGGCAGCCCCGATTCGATCGAACAGAAAATAAAACAGACACACAACAATAACACCAATGACGGATAGTGCTTCAGAACTTTTGTTGCCGGCGGAACTGAGCACGTGCTCCACACCGGGCGAGCATGCAGCACTGGACGAGGCTCTTCTTTCCAGCGTGTTAACCTCGAAAATGTTTAAATCACTAAGACGTAATATAAACGATACTTGTGTGCAATAACAAAGGTAATCAATTGGCAGATAATTGTTGGAAGCTATTATGACGAAAAATATATATGTTCAGAGTTCCTTCATGAAAAAAGGTGAGGTAACAAAACCAGTGTAGGGTTTCCGTTAAAAGTAAAAGCCCATAAGACCCACAGTCTTTTCTAAACCCTGGATGCTCCATAGAAAGCACTATAGTGTCAAGGAGCTTATATATCTAACCTCCTTGAATTTCATAGCGTTCCAAGGAACGACTAAAATTCGACATGCACGCTGCCCTCCAGGCGTCAAATAACAAAGCTTGCACCCGGCATCCGAGGCCATAAGATATTATTATTAAAATGGGTACAGGTCAGAAAATTAATCAGTGTCAATAACACACTGAATAGTATTGAACTGAAGGTTGTAGTGCTGCTATCTATCGTAACACAATGAAAGTAACATAAAAGGAAAGTGAGAAATTCAAAAACATAAATCAATTGATATATTCAGTTTCGAAAAAGAAAATACTGTGTATTTTAGAGCGTGGATTTAGTGACTTCTGGTGCAAAATATTATAAGTGATGAATATATTCCGTTTTGAACGAAAATCCTGTTTTCTCACAGCGTTATCAATGGGAAATATTAACATTTGATCAAAAAATATTTTACCATGCAGCTGAGGCAAATGTTATCGAATCAACCACACAACATTTTTTTTAGTCTACTTCTCACATTTCATGAAAATGAGGAAAAAGTAGACTTATGAGATCGATCCGGGCAAATGTGTGTCTGTCTGTCCTTCTAGCTGTGTGTGTGTGTGTGTGTCCATCAACTCCTAAATGGCTGCAGCTATCAAAACCAAATTTGGTATGAGTAAAGATCTCTACCTGAATATCTCCCGGCCATATCTGAAAATGGCATCAGTGCTACCAACTGCTGAAAATTCACAATCGAAATTTGAGCTCTATGTTGTATATCTCAGAAGTCATGCATGCGAACTGTTCCAAAATTGGCACACTCAGAGATAATGACATACCAGATTAATTTTCAAGAGCTCATATATGCTGATAGGTACAATTTCAAATTTATGTAACTTCTATACTAACAAATCGATTTCAATCAAATTTCGTATGTGCTTAGTACCATGACAGATATGACTGCACGTATTCTTAAGAGCCATCGGGGCTGCCAACGTTTAATAGGTGCTCTCTCTAGACATTTTATCCTAATTCCAATATATCAGAAAGTATGCAAGCAAACAGCTCTAAATTTTGCACATGTATAGTACCTGGCATTCCAGATTAATTTGGAATAACTGATACATGTCAGTACTGCCAACATGATTTTAAGCCTGCTGATAGGTCCAATTTTTAAATACTTGTAACGTCTATATTAACAAATGGATTTTATCCAAAATTGGGACAATTATAGATCATAATGTTTCAAATTAATTCTAAGCAACACATACAAGACACTGTTGCCAACATCATTTTACGAGTGCTGATAGATCCAATGTAACATTTCGTTTCTGATATATAGATTATTCATTGGCATGAATCTTACATTTTAAGAAAAGTAGGCTCTTTAGTTCGTCACGGAACTACTTGTTTAATTTTTGGAGATATTCAGTTTTGAAAACAAGCTTCTCAATTGTGTCAGAAACGGAATGACTCTGACTCTGAAACCTGGTGGAATGCAGCAATGACTCACTATTACCTTACTGGGAAGAATAATGGCCACACACTTTCTCTCGTGACAGACAAGCAGTAGGCGAGTTTCATGACCATATTCTTTGAGCCGGCGTCAATGGCCGTACCGTGCGTAACGCAAACAACTTCAGCAACACCAAATTTACGAAGTTATTCATTTAAGGAAACTTGTTCCACTGAGATTTTTGGCATTTGTCCTTCACCTATAACTCTTGTTTGGTCCTCCCGCTCCTACTAGTTAATGTCAAATACTTACTCAATACCTAAAGGTAGGGACCTGAAAATTTAGCATCTATTTTCCTTTAAATTAACATTTATTTTCCCCCTACTGTAACGTGTAATTGGAGAGTGTTTGAGGATCGCATTGGTATGGCCAATTGCTATACCCATTCATTGAACGTTATTGATAGGTCAGTATTCACAGGACATAGATATCCTGTACCTTTCGCTTATCAGAGTGCAGTTGAGGCACAAATTAATCAGATGCTTGAAGATGGGATTATTGAGCACTCGAACAGTCCATATGTTAATTCTTTGATCACGGTACCCAAGACCGACGGCACTGTTCGTATTTGTTTAGACGCTCGTTTGGTTAACAGTAGAATTAGTTCAGATCAGCTGAAATCTATGTCAATAGAGGAATTAATGCAAACATTTGAGGGGAAGAAGTATTTCACTTGTGTAGATTTGAGTTCCAGTTTTTGGCAAGTGCCACTTATGTACGAAGATAGACCATTTACAGCTTTTAGTCATAAATATAATCTTTATCAATTTTGTAGAACACCTTATGGGTTAAAGAGTAGTTCAGCTGCTTTAATTAGGGCTTTAAACATCGCATTAGGGGATGACACAGGAGAGTTTGTAACCATTTACATAGATGATATGGTAATTAGTTCACGCAGTTTTGAGGAGCATCTACATCATTTAAATATAGTTTTTCAGAAGTTAGATCAGGCAGGGTTCACTTTGAAGCTGTCTAAGTCGTCATTCTGTCAGTCAGAAGTGACATTTTTAGGTCATAGAGTGTCGAGTAGAGGTGTAACACCAGAAGAAAGTAGGGTTAATAAGATACTTAACGCAGAGGTGCCACAGAATGTTAAACAGTTAAAAACTTACCTGGGAATTTGCAACTTTTTCAGGAGGTTCGTTCTTAAATACTCAGGGTTGGTAGAACCATTCAGGGAATTGCTTAAAAGTGGGACTCGGTGGAGATGGGAGTCCAAGCATGAACAGGCTTTTAGAGCGCTGAAGGAAGGTTTTGAGAAAGCTGTAGTGCTGAAATATCCGTTAAAAGATAAGGAATATGTGGTTATGACAGATGCTTCACATATAGGCATTGCTGGAGTATTATGTCAGAAGGATGATGAGGGTAATCTGTGCATTGTATCTTTAGCCTCGCGAGGACTGACTGCAGCAGAGAAAAGATACACGATTACTGAGTTAGAGCTTTTAGGTATTGTTTTCAGTTTAGGGAAATTTAGAATGTATTTAGTAGGGGGGAAATTTGAGATCCACACAGATCACCATGCATTACTGTATATGAGAACTTGTAAACTCAGTTCTAACAGAGTTAGTAGGTGGATTCTTGCTCTGCAGGAATACGAATTCACAGTAAAATATATTAAAGGTAAAGATAACATTCTTGCAGACATGCTATCGAGGGACACTAATTTATGTAGGGATTATCCTGTGGTTAAAGCAGAGGACGGTATTTTAATATGTGCATGTGTGGACAGTAGCAACAGGGCATCGTTACAGACACTGAGAAATATGCTAGTGGAGCAACGTGATGACGTTAAGTTTAAGGGAGCCACTGGCAAGGTTGGAAGCAGGTGACGCAGAAACATTTATAGTTTCCAAACGTATTGGCAAAACAGCATATGTGCTGGAGAATAGTGAGGGAAACAGATTATACGGGACGTATAATATACATAGTCTACGAAAATATGTGTCATAAAGTGAGTGTGTTTAGCTGGCGAGCCAGCCTATCAAATGAGTAAGTGTGGTATCTGGTGCGTGGAAGATCTGGTCTTAAGGCAGGCGTATCGGAAGTCACACAGGGGGGTAGTATGTAAGTAAATGAGAGTTTTTAAGGTACAGGGAAATATGACGGGATTGTCGGATGCTGTTGAGCACTAAATTGTCTCGATGCACCAAGGCCATTTTGGCAGCGCTGATGGGTTCCCATTTATCTCCAAGAGATGGGGGAGCGCTTGTATAGG
The DNA here is from genome assembly GCA_946902985.2 of Meconema thalassinum. Taxonomy (NCBI): domain Eukaryota; kingdom Metazoa; phylum Arthropoda; class Insecta; order Orthoptera; family Tettigoniidae; genus Meconema; species Meconema thalassinum. The sequence continues at coordinate 160,775,315 of OX336400.1, forward strand.
GCTTGTTAGCTTAAGGCGTCCACGAGATAAAAGATGGGCCATCAGAATGCGAGACAGTCCTTCATGAAACTCATACATATCAGCACACGTGATTTCTGTTTACGGCCTCGCCATGTAAGATTTGTAAGTGTGTAATTTAAGGTAATTTGTAAAAAGGTATTATTTGTGTGAGGAGAAATGGTCTGTGTTGAGAACTAGTATTAAGTAGAATATGGTCTGCGGGAACTTAAGAAGACAGGGCGATTACGGCACAGAAATATTTGGTGTTATATGTAATGCGCATTTACTGTTTTTTTTTTCAGAAGTCAATATTAATTTAATCTACTTCAAAGAGAGATTAAGTATTATGGTCACGAGGCGCTGCCACAATCGTGTGCTCAGTGATAAGTGAGATTAAATTTCACCATAAGGAAGGGACCTCCAGTGAAATTAGGAAGTTCAATGATGATATAAATATATCAGAACACCTTCAATGCGTGTGATATGACATCATAAATACATAGTGCTCACACATTAATTATGTCTATTTCTCCAACATAGAGCAATTTGAGAGGCGGAAATATCCATGGAACACTATTCTATATGTAAAACATTGGACTGGTTGCAAAGTGCAATCCATAGTGACAACAAACTTTGACGCAAAGTGCGTGAAGAAAAATTATGAGTGTATATATCTGTAATTTAGGGTGATTTCATTTATGTAATATGTATTTTGGATGGGGTTTATTAACGTGTCTGGGATAATCTGATAATGGACCGTCGTCACGGTAAATCATCCGATGATCCGAGGCGAATATGTAACGGGTTTTTCGAGGGTTTTTTATGCAACTGGCATAAGTCAGTAGGAAGCCATTCTATATTTATTTACGCGGCAAATTGTTCAGCCAAGAGAATTTTTCATGTTAATTTATTATTATTATTAATTTATTATAATTATTATTAAGATATTTTCGGAGCATTTTATAAAAATTATAAGCATACAGATAGGTTTTCTATGTCGTAGAAAACGCTAACAAGCAAATTATTACGAACGACGATATCATAGAAAATTATGCGATTACGGAATTTTACGGAGTTTTCGTCAGTTAGGGTATATTGAGAGACGTGACTCACTGGGAATTCTAATACAAGCTGATTCCTGTCGAGGAGCATGACGCAATCTTGGGTCGCATCGTCAAGAAGAGGCGAATTGTTGAAACGGAACCCTGTCGCCGAGTGTAATGACCCGGAGGAGGAGAAGATCGCGTGGTGGTTCAGCCAATCAGGGGAGACGACGTAAGCTAGTTGGGACTGAAGAGTGGGGAGCCGACAGGTGAATATATCGTTCGACGCGCCGTGAGACGAGGACTATCTGTGAAATAATTGACGAGTATGGGTGCGCGTGCGAGTGGCTCCGATGTTCGGTGGAGTTATGGACAATCTGTGTAGAACTTGCAGTGTACGGTCGCAAGTGCGTGACGCTCCGATGTTCAGTGGAGTTAGCGACGAACTTTTGTAAAACGTAACCAGTGCGGTTTTACGAGAGTTTGGGTCCGATGTACGGACCATAGAATTATCTAATCTACCAGAATATCATCAAATTTCGACGGAGATGACGACGTCCAGGAGACTGTGGGAAGCACACAGCATCATCAAGAACGAGGGAAATGCTTTGGCAATTTCCAGGGGTAAGCGCTAATGACGCAGAAATACGCAATCTCTCATTTTTCTTTGTTTTATATTTCATAATTCAGTAACTTCATAGCTTGGAAATAAGAGTAAAATCAATTTATCAGACTCCGTTTTCACGTAATTTTCTATCGGTAATATTCAAATCACAACGCTCCAATTTAAATTTTAAACTTATTATTATTATTAATTTTGCTATACTTGTTTTATATAATAAATTCATTTCTTTTACAATGCAATCTTTGCTTTCAGTAGGTAGCATTAGATATAGACCAATTCCTTCTCCTGATACAATTGTTTGTTGGGTTAATGATCAAATCATACCACGATCTGAGTGAATAGAGTCTTGAATGTGTTCTGCCAGAGCTAGACGTTGTTAAATACAAATTTAGATTTCAACATTGCATTGAGGTCTTGGCGCCCATTAAAACAACATAGCTTAGGCAAAGGTAAACAATTACATTTTCTCCCAACAGTGTGGGCTAGCGAAACCATTACATTTGTCGCTACCAACATGGGGCATTAATAACCATTACACTACTTTGCATCTATTTTTGGAAATTTAGCATCTATTTTTTTCCGGATTCTTACGGACTATATGACTTTATTGGCGACACTTGAGATACAATTTAATGTTCAAATGAAAGCATTGTAAATAACTCTGCGTTGCACTCTTTCAAGTTACACCTTCTGTCTGTAACAACTGTATTGTAGTGCGACAAAACACGCTCTCTGTCCATATTGTTTGTTAGTGTCCACAAAAGATCTACAGCAGTACAACCCATTTCTAGAAAAAAACTTTGAACCTTGAAGTGCTTGAAGGTTACAAAAAGAATAAGGTTACTATTCAAGCGACAAGCCGCAAAATTTTCCGTTTAGCGAAGTCCACGTGTTCGACAAACCACCAGTCGCCACGATGCGCCAAGTACACAAACGAGTTTGGTTAGTGAGCTTTCTGAATAAGTTATAGATAGACGAAAGTTCGTATCGATACAGAAATCTATTGTTATATCGACCATTATGCGTAACACACTGCGAGTCCCAGATGATGTATCGCTAGCGAGCGATTAGGCCACCTAATAAACATTTTCTTTTGTTTAATAAACAAATTCGCAAATAAATTAGCAGATTTAAAGTAATTTCGCTATAAAATCGCACTTATTTGGTATTTTCGCATTTTGGGGTCACAATTCGCATTTTGTCGCACTTTGATTTACGCGTAAAATGTTTTATTTTCACATTAAAATTAACGTAGGCTTGGATTCTGTACGAAATTTAAAAATTCTCATCTATCGCAAATGCGATTTTTTCAGGTCCCTACCTATAGGATACCACAGTTCCTACGTGTCTAGGGAATATTGCCACTTTTCAGTCGGTAAACACAATATACAGGATGTAGGGTTGCAAGATTTTAAGAAAGGAAAAACTGAACACACATTCTAAAACGATTTTATTTAATCAAGGTTGTTAAATGTTGTAATAAATAATACACATATTGTATTAAATAAACATTACATAATCAAATACACAAAATTAAAACTAGATATTTCTGACTTATCATACAGATCTATGACACCAGCAACTTACAAATGCTTTTCATTTGAACGGCCCTTTGCAAAGATCTTTTTTTTTTTTTTTTTTGTAAGTACCTTCAGATAAAATTCACCACAATAATCGTCATAAAAATGTGAACAATTCTTGTTTTATCAAACTAATGGAGCTTCTGATTCTGTTGTTGTTTCCTATGGCTAGCCCGGATTCCAATCCATCAGCTTTCTTGCGTTCCAATAGAGTTGTGTGAGGTTTCCTGAAGTTCTAGCAGTCACATCAAGTTTGTTGCAATGTAGCAAGTGCCCCTTATCCATTTTACTTCCAGGTTCGTGACAAAGTGTGCATTTTTCATGGCTAGTGTTAAGTCTGAAGAAGGCTACAGCTTCTCTTCTTGGTGTTAATTTATATTGATTCCATTTAGCATCAATGTCCTTCCATAATTTGGTTTCTGCTCTTTTCTTTGCCATTTCTTCATACCTGTTTTTGATAGTATTTTTCAAGATCCTTTTCGCTGTCATAAAATCAGTCTGACTGACAGACAGGTTGTTGTAGTGTGGTACCTTTTTTTTACTAATCTGTCTGCCTCTTCATTACCTGCTATTCCAACATGAGAAGGGATCCACTGAAATGAGATCTATTTGTGGAGTATTTGAAGGGTTTTTATCATACAAAAAATGTCTTTCAGTTCTTTATTTTGAGGCTTATAATTTGACGAGACGGCTTGGATGGCTGCTTTTGAATCTGTAATGATAACACATTTTTGACAATCAATGTTTCTGCCTAATAACTGATGGAGTGCATGTGAAATTGCTATTATCTCAGCATCAAAGTTTGTTTTGTTTTGGTCTACTGGGAAGTAGAGTGAGAAGAGAGATGAATGCATTCGTGCTCCAGTTCTATTTTCTTTGTCTTCTGATTCTATCATCTCTCATTTGATATTCATAACAGAAAAAATCTCTCTCCGTAAAAGTGTTGGAGGGGACAGTGCTGAGTATTAACTTCACAAGGACTAAGATATTCCTTAATTTTGTTGCCCCTAATAAATCAATAAGATGTACTATTTATCTTACACAGACATAGAAATCATTTTCTCTTTCAAACTTGCACCTGTATCACCAGAAAACAAGCTAGATATTACAATCAATTCTGAAGCAGGACATTTGAAAATTGGCGCGAAATTGAATATATTATCAAATTAACCTAAAAACGGAATATTTGGCGTTCCGTTAAACATTAAAACGGAACGCGGAAACAAACAAGAAAATGCGGAATTGTTCCGGAAAAAACGGAGCGTCTGGCAACTCTAACAGGATGTCGGAAAATAAGAGGTAGAAAATCAAACCACGCATGGGGTTGGGCATGGGAAACAATATGAGTAAAGATACTCGTGGACGCAAACCAACCCTTAAGCCCAGGGACGGTGCGTCATTAAGGGCCGAATGGGCCCTGCCCACCCAAGGCCGTTAGGCAGCATTGCAAAGAATTTGTTTAATTTTTTTAAAATTACTTTATAGTCTATTGCAGATACTCAACTTAAAATAAGTGTTTTACCCTTCTAGAATCTCTAAAGAGAATTCATTATAAATAACTCATCCCTAGGTTAAGATCCTGACAGTCCCGTACGGTGTATCGTCATAGCTAGGGGCCGGTCCACAGAAAGTCCCATGTAAAGTATATGGCTTGATGGGTCGAGTGAGGAAACCGTGGACATATCACTGTCTTGCATGCGAATTCTTCAGTTCTATGAAGGGAATTTTCTCTCTCTTCTAAAGGGCCAGCAGATTGGGCCCATAGCGTTACTTTGAAGCGAAACAGAAGATATCTTCATTTCACTTCCTGCTTCTGTCTCTGTTAAATACGGGAGTAGGGTCCACCTCACCCCAGGCCCTTAAACAGGTATTCAGCCATTGTTCGCAGCTTTCTGACATTAGACAAAACTATATTTATACATTTTCAGTTGTCTGAAGTTAATTCTACTGTGTAAATGTGTTTTTAACTTTTGTGGCACGGTACGTAGTTATTTAATATGTCGATTGTATGAGACATAGGAAAATGAAAGTGGAATTTTTATTAACAAATCCATTTTCTTCTATAGCTCTGAACACAAAGTTAGAAATTAAATAATTATGACCTCATCAACCAAGCTGATAGATAAATTTGCTTCATCCAAGCACAGGAGAGAATATATTAATAAATAAAGAGCCATGTGAGTACAGTTTTTAATGCATCAACTATATATTAAAACTTGTTTCAAATGTTGTGTTGTGTGGAATGATGATAATGGCAATATTGGCAACAATGAATGCCAAATATAAAACAATATTTAATATGAAACAACAATAGTATAATCTGGACCACCTTATAATCAGGAACCGCCCCTGCTTAATTAAGCCCCTGTGAGCATCTGTAATTACGAGGAAACTTGGCAACGTCGCGCAATGAGCAGCATCGAGTGCGGCGTCTACACTCTTGTGTGGTTTGAACTGAGGAACTGAACTGTGGTTCTCGTAGCTCAGTGGGCAAGGCGCTGGTGCCATTAAGTGTGGTCCCAAAATGCTAGAAGCAAGCTTGCTAGACTAAAGGCAAGTGATCCCAATCGCAAAAACTTTGAAGCCATAGCACAGATATTTTATCCTAGACACGTGGTATTGAACAATGACAAAGACACCGATATTCAAAAACATCCGGGCTTTACAAACATTCCTTGTCATGAAATAAGGAAGGGCTATGATTCTTTCAAGAATATTATTGAATCGCAGTTAAAACAAAATGAGGAGTGTGAAGTAGTACGTGCCTTGACGTTCAATATGAACATGAACATTTTGCCAAGAGTTCTTTAGATCTTTTGTGGACACCAACAATGTGGACAGTGAGCGTGTTTTGTCGCACTACAATACAGTTGTTACAGACAGAAGGTGTAACTTGAAAGAGTGCAACGCAGAGTTATTTACATTGCTTTCATTTGAACATTAAATTGTATCTCAAGTGTCGTCAATAAAGTGATATAGTCCGTAAGAATCCGGAAAAAATTAGATACTAATTTTCAAAAAATAGACGCTAAATAGGGGAAAAATAAATGCTAATTTAAAGGAAAATAGATGCTAAATTTTCAGGTCCCTATCTATTATACTCCTTGATAGGCACAAGGAGTTATGTATAACTATCCCCATACATTTAGGAGAAAGTAGCCTCTATGTTCTTTCCTTAACTTCTTTTTTTAAGGCATGCGGCATTTGCATTGTTTAAAAACAATAACGCAAAAGAGTGAAGTGGTGATAACAACACGTGAGAAGGGCAGAGTATACTCTGGCATAAAGTTAGGCGGAGAGCAGTTGAAGAGAGTGCAGAGCTTCAAGTATCTGGGAAGTGTCTTTGAAGAAAATGGGGGAAATGTCTTGGAATTAGATGAAAGAGGAAGGTGTGCTGATGGATTCTTCACGAGTGCTAGAGGCCTGATATGGAGAAAGGATGTGCCACAGATACGTAAAGGGATCATACACAAGACATACTTTGAGTCGATCCTAATGTATGGATCAGAAACTTGGGTGATGAGGGAGGTGGATAAAAGCAGAATACAAGCAGTGGAAATGATGTTTCAGAGGAGTCGTATTGGTGTAACTAGAATGGACAGAGTCATAAATGATAGAGAAATATTAAAGGAACCCCTACAGGATAGGATTGAAAAATCAAGGCTACAGTGGTATGGACACGTAAAAAGAATGGGAGATGAGAGAATACCGTGGGAAATATTGGAAATGGAGTGGAAGAAAAAGGGACCTGGAGGAAGACCATGGGATGGGTGGATAAAGGGGATGAAGAAAAGTATCGAGAGAAAAGAAGTGAATTGGACAACAGTGACAGAAGAGAAGTGGTGGATGGACAGAAAACGATGGAGAGGATTGGGCTCCAAGCAGACCCAACCTGTGGTTGGAAACGGCTCTAGTTGATGATGATGATGATCGGGTATTTGATCTGTTGTGTTGTCCTCGAATACTTCCGGGATAGATGATCACCTTAATGTGTTGACCAGGTAATAACAGTCATTGCCTAGCTGTTCAAAACAACATGCGTCACTGGCTGATCAGATCAGCCGCTAGCCATCTTCAAGGTACATTATCGTTTAAAGTGAGGTTTGCTTTTCTGCCATACTGATATATCTTACAAAAAATCGTCCCGCAGACCAATCATAGCATCGTTGGCTACATTATAGGGTTCTATGATTGGTTCCGGTTCGATCCGTTTCTTTGTTATTGTTGTTGATTCATTTGAGGGGCTTGAGATATTTTGGTCATCAGCCCCATGGAGATAGGTGTGTGTTGAGTTTGTTTGATAACCTGTATCCTAAATTTGAGAAAAATTCAAAGTAGGAGTAAAGAATCAAGGAGATATAGTTTCAACTCTGAGATTTGCTGATGACATCGTCATCTTCACCGACACACCAGAGGATTTGAATGAGTTTTTAAATGGTATGGATTCTGTATTGAGGAAAGAATTCATGATGAAAATTAATAAATGTAAAACATGAATATTGGAATGCAGCCGAAAGAAATCAAACACTATGGACGTCGAATTCGCAGGTGAAAAGCTCAAGCAAGTAGGAGACTTCTGTTATTTAGGATGCAAAATAACCAGTGACCGACGAAGCAAAGAGGATATAAAAAGTGGGTTGGCACAGGCAAGGAAAGCATTTCTGCAGAAAAGGAATCTGTTGACATCTAATATAGATTTAGGTATTAGCAAGTCATTTTTGAAAGCCTTTGTCTGGAGCGTGGTGCTGTATGGAAGTGAAACTTGGACTATTGGTGCAGCAGAAAAGAGGAGAATTAAAGCGTTTGAATGTGGTGTTACAGGAGAATGATGAAGATCAGATGGGTAGATAGGGTTACAAATGAAGAGGTATTAAGACGATTGGGAGAGTAGAGATGTTTCTGGCAACTGCTAATGAAGAGAAGAGATAGGTTGGCAGGACACATACTAAAACACCCAGAAATAGCAAACTTAGTTATGGAAGGAAGGGTCGAGGATAAGAACTGTAGGGGTAGACCAAGGCTAGAATATGTTAAACAGACTGCCTCGGATGTAGGTTGTGGTAGCTATGTGGAGATGAATCGATTAGCTCAGTACAGGGAAGCATGGAGAGCTGCATCAAACCAGTCAAAAGACTGAAGGCTCAAACAACAACCTGTATTTATGTGATGACTGTTGTAAGGTATTAACTACCTGGGCATTTTCTTGGAGAGAGTGTGGAAACGGGGGGAAAATCACTCTCACAATTGACGCTGTCAGCGCCGGGATTCGAACCTTTGTTCTCCGGACTTGCTGCAGGTGCCCGAGTGGGCGTGGCGCACGATTTAACCCTTTATATGGCAAAACTATTTTTTACTTCCATGTTTTACAAACATTATAATTCATTTAATTATTGAAATTATAAATAATGTTATTTTTTGTTTCTCCAATTTTAATGCTTATATATTTTTAATTTTCAATTTATATTCTTATAGATATAATTTTGCTATTTTTTTTGAATTAATTGATCAACTAATTTCGAATAGATTTTTACAATTATTTTCACAATTTTTTTTATAGTTATGTTTATTATGTTAATTTTTATATTTCTTTTATAATTGCAATTTTATTTTTATAACTCAGAAATTCTTCTAGGTTTGTGTGGGGCTTCGCCTAGGACACCAAGCTGGTTCATCGGCGGGCTCTTGGTGTCCCCGCCCGGACCCCCACAGGAGTAACGAACTGCACGATACCTCCCTTTATATAGAGTGCAACTGCACTCCTTGACTGCGAGAACCAAAAGCTCAAGCAGCCTCAACCTCCCTATGAAGGCTTCCAGAAAGAGGGTATATTGGCTTTCACAGCCGGTGAATTAAAGACACGGCACAAACCTAGAAGAATTGCTGAGTTTTAATTCACCGGCCGTGAAAGCCAATATACCCTCTTATTTTTATGATTTTTTTCTATATATTTTATTTTTACACTTAAATTGTTAATGTTTTTAGTTTATTTTTTTTCTAAATTTTATTCAACACATTACGTTAAGTAGATACGTATATAATATTTGATTTTTAGAAATACTAGCACTTCGGCATGAAAATTCTCCAAAATTTGGCTGAAAGATTCAACTATCAGCATCTTTGAAAGCATAAACTGTCCTTATGACACGTGGTTAATATAGCGACCCCTATCCCATCAACTTCCGCATACCTGCCAACCTTTCAAACAGAAAAATCGGAAGATTTAGAAGATGAACGATGTTAAATCATATTTCTTCGCCATAGTATATTACCGAGGAACTGACAAAATCACTCAGATCATAAAATCGCATTAGCCTACCGGCATACTGATGCCAACAACATGTAAGTAATATAATTTCACATGATAAACAGATACAATATTCAGGCTAGTATGAAAACTTCTAGAAACATGCGCTGAATTAACCATCCACTATTTCAAACACAGAGATATTCAAATCTAACTAAGCAGGACGCGTAGCTATGGAGAATTATCCATAAATTATCGATACGAAGCGAAACTGCGGTTTAGAAATACACTTCAACACACTTAAAATCGACCTGTTCGATGGATGACTGGAGTTTGTCATCTCGCACTTTTAGTCCGAAATTACGTGCGAGATTTAATACGTTAATCGGGAGGGCGGGAGAAATAGTGTAAAATCGGGAGTCTCCCGCCTAAATCTGGAGAGTTGGCAGGTATGCGGATCAAGGGTTAACCCATTCTTGTAAGACACTGCCTGTAAATATTAGGTCGATCTCCGAGCAGACCTATTAACGTTTCTGAGGAACATTTTCAGAGCAGACCATTCAGGTAGAATAGCGTGTGAAGAAGGAAAAAAAATCTCCTGGAGAAAGTGAAACCGAAGGTAAGCTGGACAAAAAGTGCAGGCTGTTCTGAAGGTCATGTAGGCTACGCAAGGAACACACCGCACCGTGGCAATGGCCCCTGTTGGGTGTCCTTCACCTGTACTGGCTCCTAGCCTTTGTCCGACCCTTGCTAGGTGTGCAAGTCTTAATCTGAAATATAGCCACTGTTCTTCTTCACCTGCGTACCTAAGCGCCGGCTTCGGGGTTAGGAAGGGAGGGGCAGAAGGTAAAAAGAGGTCCAAGTCCCTCAGTTTGGGGCCCTTTATCTTTTTCAAATATTTTTTTATTTTTTAGCACCTGTACATTTAATAAAGTATATTCAAGAGTTTTTTCTCAAGATGAATAATACACTTTTTATTAAATCATATATACATTTCAATTGAAACTATCATCGTTATTTGAAAACATTTCAGATGATTTGATGAACAATTTAACAAATCATACTATTTTTTACTTCTGTAAAATGTAATCAATTTGTTTTCTGTTTTTTTTGGACAATGAAATCTTCTACAAGTCATCAAAATCAATTTCCCGCTGAACATCTGACTCGATATACATTAAACTTAGCATGTCTAATCGTTCTTGTGACATGATACTTCTTTGCGCACTTTTGATCCGTTTCAATTTTGAAAACGAGCGCGCCGCAGCACAATTCGTTATCATGAGGGTCAGGAAAATGCGAAAAGCAATTTCAACATTCGGAAAAACAGACTCAAGCTTGTCTCGAATAAGAATTTCGTAAAGTTCAGAATGAGTGAACTCAGTTTTTAAAGGACATTGTAATTTAATATAGGCCTAATGCTGAAACTGTCTCAGTTCTGGATACATTTTTTCTAAATCTTCGGAATAAAATTGAACTAAATTAGAAATTGCTTTTTGACATTCATTTTCTGATAGTTCCTTATCAGCTAAAAAAGAACATTTCTCCGAAATCTCCAAATAAACTTTGCCTCATTTGTTAATTTCGCTTCTGAGCGCATCAATAATTGGAAGAAACCTGTCAGCAGTCAGTGTCACGGGGAGAGGAGTGGAGGTAGGCCCCAAGCCACGGAGCGAGGAGTTGTTTTTTTCTTCAGTTTTTTTGAGGGGCCCCAGAAAATTGGGGGCCCTGGGACTGGGCCTAGTCGGGCCTAATGGGTAATCCAACACTGGGGAGGGGGGGGGGGGGGTGTTAAGCACTTTCTGCCCCCTCTAATTATAAAGCAAGGGACATCTCTCTCTCTCTCTCTCTCTCGAGAGAGAGAGAGAAAATAGATAGACAAAATAACACTCCAGATTCCTATACACCGATCCATGAAGTTCCATAAATCTTTTGTTTGCACCGCCTCACGCCTCTTCAACACCTTCGATTTATGTAAGTTCGTCAATATTGCAAGCACTGCAGCTCTCTAAAGACGTCTTTCATCCCGCTTCTTGGAGCAGTTCACCTTTCACATGTGATTACTGCATTATGCTAAAATACTATTATTAGTTCAATTATAACATCAGGACAATAGCTGACTACCTGCCTACTTTAATAGCTTTTCTTGTAGGCTATATGGTGTTCGTTTTTCGAGCTGATATTGTGTCTGTATGCACTCTTTTGTATATAATTTTTCCACGGTGGGTGAGTGGTCAACGTGTCGGTCTACTAACCCCAAGATTGCAGGTTTGCTCCTGGCCGTGGTAAGTGATTTTTGAAAGGCGGCAACAATTGCGAGACCATGTCATACGATGTTGGCATGTCAACGAACCCATTTGAATTCAGTAGGCCGGGTTCATAATGGCAAAATTAATCTCGGGAGTTTCCGCCAACACAAAGTTCCTCATTTCTCTACTAGAAAGCGCTATAGTGTTCAAGGAGCTTAGATATCTAACCTCCTTGACTTTCATAGTGCTTCAAGGAACAACAACATTCGACATGCAAGCTACCCTTTGGGTGCCAAATAACAAAGCTTGCACCCGGCACCCGAGGCCATACGATATTATTATTGTATTATTACTATATTTTTGTTACTATCATTGTTAGACTATTATTATTTATATTGTGAAATGTGAAATGTTTTATTTTTATAAGCCCTAATCTGATTGTATGTAGGGCACTACTGTAAAGGAGCTCTTAAGTGTAGCCGTGGAAATAAAATCAATCAATCAATCCCCCTCCCCTTCCCCCTCCCCCGCCTTTTTGGAACTGGCTCTCATATTAATTGCAATAAGGGTTCGGTAAGTTACCTGATAAAGTAGCACCACCGTTACCTACTTTCCAAAAATACAGACAGACAGACTCAGACACACGGACATTTGGATCGTGTACATCTCAAGTCTACAGTACTTCCATTTTTTTTTTTTTCAAGAATCGAAAGTATGCTATATGAATGCAGTTTGAAAGGATTACATAAATTACATAAATGATAGCTTAAAAATTCACACTTTTTGTTTGATTCGTTTTGCCCAACTTGGAAGTGTATTTGACCTTAATAGTACTTTTTGTTCTTCTCTTCCCAGCATCTCTTCATCCTCTCGGAATGTTCCCTTTTACGCTGTTCTGTCCATCCCGTATTAGGTCAGGTGGGCTTCTGAGAAAATGTGTGTTTGTGAATTAAAGTTCTGAATTTTCTTCTGTCTTGAATGGTTTCTCCGTGACAGTTTCATTCATGTCTTCACTGATTTCTTTTAGCCAGTTATTTTGATTTTTCATCGATAAGGCTAGGTTGAAAATTTTCTTTGTGGGCCTGTTATTATTCATTCTATATAGGTGTTCGTAAAACTGTAACCGCTGTTTCCTTATGGTATCCGTGATTTTTTTTTCACACTTTTAATGATAATTAACTAATACATGTAATTTTTTCTAGGAGTGTATTTACCTATTTAATTCTTGCATCAGTGGCGACCGGTAATAATGTTGCAGTGTTGTACAACGACCAGATTTCTTTAAGAAAAATAATTAAAATCGTAATAATATATTTTGCAATAAAAGCTGTAGGTTTCCTTTTACATGTATAGGAGTTTATATTTTTGTTCTTTAATAATTCAGGAAATCTTACAGTAAGTAACTGTCTGAGAAAGCGAAGCGCGCCAACTGTCTAGGAGGGCTCGTCCATTTGGTCGTTGCCAGGCCCAAGCACCGACCAGATCTCAATAGTGAAGGGTATGGCAGAGATGCCAGACTGAGTGAGTCCTATCCCAACAGTTAACTCGGCTGGTCGTTGCCCACTGATTGCAACAAGGGAGCCGAGGCGCGGACGGAGACATCCGTGATGCTCCGCCAACTGCCGATACTATGTCTTGCAATGTACTTTGCGCGTACTTTTGACACTCGCAGTACTTTCTCGCCCTCGTATATAACATAGGTACGTTTTGTTCTCGTGAAGTTTTTCATGTAGACTATGGTAACTTATAATCCATTTAATCCGATGACAATGTGATCTATGAACTGCGGCATTCGTAATGAATGAGATAACCTACATCTGTTTTATCGCGGAATTGAATACAGTTCCCTCCCCCCCTTAATGAAAATAGTGCAACACCCAGAACAATTATCCGCCAGCCGCCACTGTCGTGTACCCCGCCTATTCATTGGGCATAATTGAGTTGATCGACTGTAGAGCTACAAATGACAATTTAGTCCTCTGGCTAGGAACTTAATGTCGAAAACATGACATGGGAATTAAGATGTTAGGATAACAAAGAGAGAGAACAAATAATAAACTTCACCTCATTTAGTGAACTACAGGGTGTTTGAAAAATAACTCCCTAGTTTTAATGTGTCCTAGAATCTGTACAAAGAGACATACACTATTCTAGTTTGTGGTGTGTGATTCATCAACTCTCCAAGTTTGGCTCCCCTGCAGTTGGCAGGTCTGCTTGACCTTGAGACGGTCCCAGTGCTGTTTGTTTCCTCTGCTCCCTCAGTTCAGTCCAGGCGTGCGTGCAATGTGTACTCCGCAACAGAAAGCGCAGTGTGTTATTTGGCTTGTGAAAACTAAGTCAGTTATAACAGTGCAACGTACTTTTAGACGTCAGTATGGTGGTGAACCGCCTACAGCAAAAACTATCCGTCATTGGCTAAAGTCTTTCAAGGAAACAGGTATTTCTGAAGATGTTGTTGAAAAGATCCGTGTTTCGTGTGTTCAGAGCCCGAAGAAGTCATTCTTCAGACGTAGTCTACAATTAGGAGTGCCTAAAGGTACTGTGTATGATGTTGTACGTAGAAGACTTAAGTTGCGCCCCTAAAAATTGCAACTGTTATATGATATAAAACCTGCCGATAAAATCAAAACTTGGAGAGTTGTTGAATCACACACCACAAACTAGAATAGTGTATGTCACTTTGTACAGATTCTAGGACACATTAAAACTAGGGAGTTCTTTTTCAAACACCCTGTACATACGACAAAGGATGTAGTCGAACTGCTGATGTGCATAGGGTCAACACTAGCGCTCGTAGTTATACATTTAGAGAACTACTCCCTATTCATGCTGATATATCTGCTGCTTGTTTATACCCAGATTTCGCTCAAGGCAGCCCCCTGTGAAGACAGCTACGAGACTTATCAATGACAAATTTGACATAGTCCAGCAGCGGTCTCATGATTGGAAGATGTTTGCTCCACAGGAGTGCCGAGACATGGCATCTGTCACATCTAAAGTATCTGGCTTTGATCTTCCTCGCCGGATATGATCGAAATTAAACCGGATCAGGACAAATTCTGGTGTTTGTGCGGACTCTTTGTTCAAGTGGAACAGGTTACCCTCGCCAAAGTGTGACTGTAGAACCGATAGTCAAACGGTGAAGCACATCATTCAGGACTGTCCTCTAAGAGCCTATGGTGGTACCTCAGTGACTCCTACATCAGTCGACTATATTTTGAATTTAGATGTTAAATTATGAGACTATCTGTTGTTGTTTTTTTTTTTTTTTTTTTCGATATTTCATTAAGCTGTAATATGATGTAAGTGTGCACCATACCATACGATTATTAATAATAACTACGTACGACAAAGGATGTGGTCTAACGCTTGGTACCCATATATACAAACATTCATTTTTATATTTAGGCCTATAGTAGATATATTTTAATATGAAAGACAAAGTTGAAATATTATTTTCAAAAGCTTTGCTCGCAGTTTATCATTAATTTTTTTTCTTTTCTTCTTTGAAAAATTGAAGAAGGCCATAATGTGGTCGAAACTGGTATTTAATTAATAAATATTAATTTAAATATGTTATTGACTAAGGTGTATTAAATTTATTAAATACATGTGTGTATTTCTGTTTGGATTGAATGTCAGTAATCTTTCTTTTCAGTATATTTCCTCTTCTCTTTAAGATTCCCGCACTGTCTTTTTAATATCCAAATTACCTTAAGCGAATTTTTTCAATCTACACTACATTTTGTAGGAATTTTTAATCTAAGTTGCATTTTGTAAGTCTCTTCGATCTAAATTGCATTTTGCGAGTATTTTCAACCTCAATTGCATTTTGTAAGGATTGATAATCTAAATTCCGTTTTAGTACGTCTTTCAATGTAGGGGCTGGCACTTAAGTGAATATTTTGATTCTCAATTGTATTTTGTGAGTATTTTGAATCTAAATTACATTTTGGAAGCATTTTCAATTTTAATTACATTTTGCAAGTATTTTGAATTTCAATTGTACTTTGTGAGTATTTTGAAATCTGAAATGGGCTTTTTCAATCTAAATTGCATTGTGTATTTTCAATTTCAATTGCATTTTGTACGTATTTTGAACCTAACCTACATTTTGTGCGTATTCTTCAATCTATTCCTTTTGTAAGTATTTTCCTTCTAAATTCCCTTTTGTAAGTATTTCCACTCTCCTTTTCGTTAGTCGTTTGAATCTGAGTTCCATTTTGTAAGTATTTTCCGTCTCACTTAATTTTCGTTATGGTTTCCAGACCATTAGGGGCCGATAACCTAGATGTTAGGCCCCTTAAAACAACAATTATCATCATCATCATCATGAATATTAATCATATTTTTTATTTCCTTACTAAGTACATATCATTACGTAACGTAGAGATAATGTAATCAAGACGTCTTCATTACCAACATCCATTCTATTATTACATACATTTAGACAACTGTGTTGGAAGCCTACACATACAGTATTTTACGACCAGTAAATCACAAATTTAATATTTTAGCTACGTGTCTCCGAAATTCGAATTTATTTTTACATCCCCTAACGTTTCGAGATATCGCAATTAGACTGTAGTTGGCTCATACGTGTAATTTTCTACACCCTAACATGGGTGAGAAATATCTGGTTAGTTGGTTCATTAGTTTAGGGGCTGCGACAACGCGATCATATAGCCCCGTGTACGTTGGGTGTGTGTAGAATCTGTCTGATAAACAGTGTTAATTGTTATGGGCGTCTTAGTGTGTGTTATCTGTAATTCAGGTAGGGACTGCAGACGGTCAATGTTTAAGTAGTTCCCACTTTTTCCACGAAATGCTACCGTCCACGACATCTAGCCGCGAACTTGACCACTAGATGCCATCACAACCAGCACCTGACGACGAACGTTGGAACTTAGAGTGCTAATCAAATCCAACCTACACATTTAGCTTCACGCAGATGTAGTTCCTGGAAGGTTCTTTTGCATGCCATAAATCTAGGACATGGGACCGCCGGCTTTACTTCCCCTCTGAAGGAAGGACGACTTCGGCCGGGTTTGACTCCGCGATCTTGGGCTTAGAAGCTACCAAATACGCTACCGAAGCTAGCGAGAAATATCTTGCTGGGCTAAAGGTCTTGGCAGCAGAAACACCCCAGCTCACCAGCTTTGGTCGTAGATATAGTTGACTCGCCCATGATTACTGTGCTAAATGAGCCGTCGGCAAAAGATTAGGTGCAATGCATTAAACATCACATTGCCAAAAGAGGTTGCCTTGCTCAACATCATGTCTCTGTTCCAATTTATGCTGGTCTCTCCATAACGTATCTTATTTTGTTTCTCAGAATGGAGGTGCACAAATTGCGTGCGATGAATATCCTTGCAACTGTCTTTTTTGTGTGGATGGTGTGGGCATTTTGCTGGTGGATGAACGAAGGACAGTGAATGCAGCCTATTACTGCCGTCTTATTGGGCAATAAACGAAGCCGGCAACCGAGCCGAGATTTGATTCTTATACATTACAATGCAAGGCCACACACTGCTGTCTTAGCACAGGAAACACTGGAGGAAATACATTGGACATCTCTGGAACATCCTCCGTTCAGTCCCGATTTGTCGCCCTGTGACTCCCATTTGTTTGGGGAAAGCAATTTGATGATTGCAGCGGTAGGTGAGTGTGTCCGCAACACTGGCTACGGACGGTAGTTGCCAATTTAATGGCAAAAATCTGTGTGAATTTCGGGAGACTATGTAGAGAAATTAGGTGTTTCTGTATATATTGGTGGATTCAATAAAATTGTAAAAAAGATCTGGGAAAATGTGTTCAAAGATTAATGTCTAAATTTTCTAGCCATCTTATGGCTTCAGTAGAGGCTATTACAAAGTCCTGTGTTGATCCAGTGATTGACCTACTAATACATACAGTGGCAATATGGTTCATAGTCTGTTTAACTGCACCACAATCACAGGTTGTGGAAGATCGCATGCCCCACTTAAACATCATTGATCCGCATCTCCCATGGTTAGTGCGGACTCTGTTGAGTTACCCATGTCTTGCGGGGCAAATCAAAGCCAGTTGGCAGATTTTGAAAGATGAGCAATGCCTGCCAAGCTGTTCCACTCTTGTTGCTAATCAGCTTTTGGATCATAATCCTTTAGGTGGAGATCTTGAGGCGGCTATATATGCTGATTCCTGCTCGTGGCGCCCCTGCATAGGTACTAGGATTCCTATCTCAAGCATTCAGTCATACAATCCCTTCGTACGAGAAATATTAAAATAATATTTTACAAAGAAATCACTATCTACAGAAACGGAAAAAAGGCAGAAACATAAATGAAACCTAAGATAAGAAGAAAAAGTTCAGAAACTGGGGGCGGGGAGGGGGAGCGAAAACAATACAAGAGTGACAATCAAGGATCTAGAAAACAGAATACAAAGAATACATTACTTCAGTCCTTCGTACATTCAATCAAACACATGCCGGTATTCAATCAAACACACATAGAAATGAACACAATACACATTACAATAGGTGTCGGGGACTCTAAATCAGATATCATCCGAACGCGACGTTTACATTGAGGGAAATGGCTGCTGTCAACTCCCGAGATTTGAACTTGGACCTCCCGAATTCGCAGCTTCCCATTGTGTTAGTTTCTTACTTTTGTGTGAAATGATCGTTAATTAATCGCTCCAAAGAAACTTCATTGCTATATATTACGGAGTTTTAGGTCTAAACATCCACACCTGGTTATCGTGAAGACTACCGGCAAGGCCGGCTATTTGCCGATAAAGAGGTGAAGCGAGCGGGTTACGTCATTTCAGTGTAAAATGGAAAGTGTTGGCGCTATTAAGGTCATGGACTAGTGCGGGTACCCTCGTGAGGTGTGCTATACTGGATCTGCTCGCCTTAGAAAGTCAACAGGAATCTGTGCTAACAATGAAACACTGCACGGAAGCTAAACAAGGAGCCAGGAGATGGAACATTTCCTTCCAACTATTATACAGCTGTTAGACAGCTATGGAGCTTGATCCTTTCGTCGTCTAGAGACTAGTTGCGCCATGAACCCTAGAATGGTTTCCGCGACACTTATCCCTTTTATCTAATCCCCACCAGTGCTTGGTAGCCCTAAAATACAAAGCAAATTAGTCCACCCCCCCCTCCCTCCCTCAAAAAAGTCAAAATGGTAGTCAATATTAGTCAACATTTGTCAAAGCTCGTCAACATTTGTCAAAGCTCGAAAAGTAAAGAAGAAAAAGTAAAAAACAAAACAAAACAATCCAAATTAGGATGCAAATAGACTACATTTGCCATTGATATTTCATATGTTTTAAATATCCGTATTAATAGACGAATTAAAAGTTTAAATTATACGCCAATCAATACTTAAAACTTTTAATTATCAAAATTAGTCCAAGAAAGGCTCAAAAAGTCTAAAAAATCCAAAAGAAATCACAATTAGTCAATATTAGTGAAAACCAGCTCAAAAATTCCTAATAAATAAATTAAAATGAAAATCCACAGCCTGCTTCCAGTCGACCGACCGGGTCTGCGATGGAATGAATGAAGACCTCATCTAGCGGCGAGGATATGAACTGTGCCTGCTGCCGAAGCCTGTCGCACTCCCCTGGGAAAATGATTTAATAAATGACAGATGAAATGAAATGATAGTGGAGAGTGTTGCAGGAATGAAATTCTGACAGGGAAAACCGGAGTACCCGGAGAAAAATCTGTCTGCCTCCGCTTTGTCCAGCACACATTGAGTGACCAGGATTTGAACCACGGACCCAGCGGTGAGAGGCTGGCGTGCTGCCGCCTAAGCCATGGAGGTTATAAATAAATAAATAAATAAATACTCAAATAAAAAAACAACAAACTTTGGATGCACCACATATGATGCAAAATTGATAAGCATGTTAGTGTGGCCTTGATAAAAAGATGATAAACACTATGACGACATGTGTGCTGACATTTTATCCATACATCTTTTGCCTATTTTCATATATCCTACTTATGTTAATTGTCACTATCAACATACAAAATGTCAGTTTGATTGCTGTAATAGATTCGTAGATATTGAGAACCGGCTAAATATTTCGGATGGTCACCATGTTGGATTTTTATATATGTAGGTCTTAGAGTTATGTACCGTTACATGAAGATTATTGTGTACGTGTAGTATTCAAACTTCAATGGCATGATTAGGACACAAGAAGTAAAAACGAGATTTTAAAATTTCGCACAGCTGCTATCTTGTGGTTATGTAAACAATTGAAATAAATTAGATGCCAGTGGATTAACATTTGTATAAGGATTTACTGTACAAAGTTTCCTGCACTCGGATGGTTAAATCGCGAGAAACGTCCATGTGAATATTTATACTTCGCGTCGCCGCCATGTTGGATTTGTAATCACCAGGTTATTGGAAGTCCTATAGGTGAACGTATGTTCATAGCCTCTATGAACATAAACATTTCAGTTTGATTGCTGTAAAAGATTCGTAGATATTGAGAACCGTCTAAAAATTTCGGATAGTCGCCATTTTGGATTGTTATATGTATAGGCATAGAGTTATGTGCCATTAAATGAAAATTATTGCGTAGCTTCATTATGCATACTTTCACTTCGATCGCATGATTAGGACAGAAGAAATGAAAACTTAATTTTAAAAATTCGCACAGCCGCCATCTTGAGTTTATGAAAACAATTGAACTAAATTAAATGCCAGTGTATCTCATTGTATATAATCATATACTGCACTATAGTTCACTGCACTCAAATGGTTAAATTGCGAGAAAAATCTATTTAAACGTTTCAATTTCACTTGGCCGCCATGTTCGTTTTGTACTTTATGGGTTTTTGAATGTTACACAAATAAACGTGCAGTAGTGCCCTTTATCATCGTACAAAATTTCATGGTGATATCAGTAATAGTTTAGGAAATATTGAATGCTGGTTAAATATTTCGCACAGCCACTATGTTGGATTGATGAGACGTAGGGCATGGTCGGGGTCCGCCAAGATGGTGCTATGACCTTACCAAGTTTCATTAAATCGCTCCAGCCGTTTAGAAGTTATTAGGGACACACACACACACACACACGCACACACACACACACACACACACGCGCGCGCGCGCGGACAGAAGGTGATCTTATAAGCCTATTTTTTCATAAATGAAAATAGGCTAAAAATAAATAACACAGTAAATAAAGAAAACAATCCGGATTAATGAGGGTCGGATAAACGAGGTTTGTGTGTCCCACCCTCCTGCATATTATCTACCACTCCATGCACCCCCTGGAGAAATAGCCTGGTGATATCTTAGCAAATTCTTAAGGTACTAATCGACAATACTGAACACATTTCATTAAAAGTTATCTTATTTTCTTGAAATTGATATCGTTGATTCCAAGAATATAAACTAGTGGATTTTTGACCCCCAAAAATTAAATAAATTTGGGGGGTCTGTTTCAAAGATTAATCTAAAAAATAACGTGCATTTTTAGGACGCGATATCTTTGCTCTTTACCAACTTCATTAAGTCATTGTTGTCGCAAATTGATCTGCTTATGTTCAGAATGTTGTATAGCAGAATCGTTTTTGTATCATTGATTGAGGCAAATAGCTTTGTTTTAAAATTTACGTTATTTTGATTGAAAAAATAAATTAATTGTGGGGGGGGGGGCGACCCCTAATTTCAATTTAACAGCTTCATTCTGCTTTACAACATAGCTGCATTATTTGTCTATATTTTCGTTTATAAATGAAACTAATATCTTCATTCTAAGTGGACATTTTAACTGCCCAAGTCAAGACAAAAATTGAAAAAAAAAATGAAGTGAGAGAAATCGTAACTTAAAGTTGAGGTACACATTTAGAGTAAAGAGTCTTACTTTTCAACTCCAAAAAAAAACTCATTTTCTTTGGATTATAGGTCAATCTTCTGCATTCTCCGACCCAAGAGTATCTCCTACATTGTTTTAGTTCTGGAGTAGACTGTTTCAAAGCCAGACTAATTTGTGCTTTATCTGCTGCACCTATGCGTCGAAGTGACAGCTGCTGAAAAACGTGCACACCGATCATTAAAGTGAATTGAGCTAAACAACAATAAAACTAGTATAAACTATATATTTCTGGAAACTACAGAGGACATACTACCGAATAAGACAATAAAAAAAATCGAAAATTTTCTTGAAAATGACTAATGGAAGGGTCGATGAGTACCTTAAGAATCTTAAGTATTTCGTGGGAAAAACATGCCAGTGGAAAGCTGTAAGCTACTCGTGATCTGTATCGAGACACGTCCATACATTATTTCCGGAACATGTCAAAGGAATTAATTTGATGTGGAGTATTGTTATCGTGAGCAACGCCTCTGTTGGATTGTGAATGTAATAGAGGGAAATGAGAGTGTGCATTGGGAACGGACCGGTATCGCGTGCACAACAAGACAATGGTGGAGATAGGAAAGTTTCTCGCTATGTATGTTGTGGTAGTAGATACATCTTCCGGTATCTTTGTTATCGCTACTACTGACAGCGTGATTTCCGTTAATAGATGTAGAAATATAACGTTGTTGTTATTATTGTAAACAAATCATTTTTAGGGGCTTGGAACATCTTGATCATTAGGCCCGTGTAGTTGAGCGTGTGTTAATCTTGCAACCAGAACACATTTTGGTGGTTTTGTTAACTCTGTTGTACTTTTGCCCTTACCACAGTGCACGGTATGACGAGAAAATTGTTAATATCTTATACAAGAATTAAAATTTTAAAAAAAGTAAATATGTGGTCAGGTAACTGGATTCAAAATAGACAATAACTTTCTGTACAGTAAGCGTAGAAAAGGAATACCATACGAAATACCCCCCGTGGGTTAATGCCAACCTGTTCTGAGCTAATCGTTCCATATCTGCATAACTACCACATCTTACATCCGAGGCAATCTGTTGAACATATTCTAACCTTGGTCTACCCCTACAGTTCTTATCCTCGACCCTTTCTTCCATAAGTAAGTTTGCTATTCTTGGGCGCCTTAATAAGTGTCCTACCAACCTATATCTTCTCTTTGTTATCAGTCTTCATAAACATCTCTCCTCTCCCACTCGTCCTAATACGTCTTCATTTGTCACTCTATCTACCCATCTGATCTTAATCATTCTCCTGTAACACCACATTTCAAACGCCTCTATTCTCTTTTCTGCTCCGCCAACAGTCCAAACTTTACTTCATAGAGCGCCACGCTCCAGACGAAGGTTATTTTAAAATTACTTTCTAATACCAAAATGTATATTTAATGATGCCAACTGAGGTCTTGAGGGGACTATCAATATGGCTACCATAATATGGCGTGTAACCCCACCCCCGCCTTCCAGGGGCTCACGAATAGTGGCACGTGGGTTGGCGACCACAGGACCCCAGCTGAGTCCAGCAATGCTTCCACTTACTTGTGCCGGGCTCCTCTGTCATCTTTCCTGCTGTCTGGCTGTGTGGCCCAGCGGTAACGTTCTCGCTTACTGTGCCCAAGGTTGCAGGATCTAATCCTGCAGTCAGCTGCCATTTGAGGGGGTGCAAATGCGAGGGAGCCGTGTCAGTTGATTTACTGGCACGTTAAAGATCCCCATCGGGGCACAATTCCGGACCCCGGTGTCGCTAAAAATCGTAAAACCAATAACATTATTATTATTATTATTATTATTATTATTATTATTATTATTCAGGCATAAGGTCTCTCACAACATACAAACAAGAGCCATAACAAGTACTAAACATGTAAAACCTTTATGTATAAATAGCTATGGTTTCAAGAGACTAAATTATATTATACCATCACTATTCAATGAACTACCACCTGGATTGACGAACATTAACAGCAAACAACTAGCTATAAGTCGCATTAAAAAATATTACTTAACCAAACATTAACTCATAACATAAATTTATTAATATAACTACCATAGTGTAACTTTTAGTGTTTTTAATTATTTAAATTAATATTTTATCATTATCATTAACATTACAAAAAAAATTGCATGCACTCTTGTATTGAAATATAATCTATATATATGTTGTAAATAATAATTAATATGTCTCACAGATAATTTGTAATGTCATCAGATTCGTGAGACATATCACAATAATGTAACATAAATAGTATTTAATAAATAAATTAAATTAATAATAATAATAATAATAATAATAATAATAATAATAATAATCTTTCCTGTCGGCATTGCTTCCACTTACTTGTGCCGGGCTCCTCTCCGTCTTCTTTCCTGTCGACCTCCCTTGGTCAACTCTTGTTCTCTTCCGACCCCGACGGTATTAGGTTATCCGTGGCCTAGGGAGTCTTTCACTTTCCCGCCTTAATTGGCCCTTGTCTCATCTTTCCTGATACCCTCCTTCTGTGAGGGGTCAGCCTTCTTTTTCTTTTCCTTTTACCTCCTGCCTTGTGCTCAAAGCTCTTAAGGAGGCAGGGTGTATGTAGCCCCTCCACTTCTGGTGTACCCTAGATAATGCTACACCCTCAGGGGCTCACGGCTGGTGAGTTCGGGAGTTGGCGACCCCGAGGGATCCCTGAGCTGGGTCCGTTTTCCACTTTTGTCCCTTACCTTTGAGGCGGACCCTCTCCTCTCTCCTCTCTCCTCTCTCCCCTCCCCTCCCCTCCCCTCTCCTCTCCTCTCCTCTCCACTTTTCCTTATATTTCCTTTTCTCTATAAGATTCCCGCATTGTTTTTGTTACTTGGTTCCCCGTGTATCTAAATTCCCTTTTAGCGATTTTTAAGGCATGTTTGATCTTTGTATTTTGTAAGTTTTTTCGATCTAAATTACATCTCGCGATTGTTTTCAATCTCAATTGCATTTTGCAAAGATTGACAAACTAAATTGCTTTTTAGTAAGTCTTTCAATGCAGGTAGACGGGCCTTTTAGTGAGTATTTTGAATTTCAATTGCATTTTGTAAGTATTTTCAACCAAAACCGCATTTCGCACGAATTTTGAATCTAATTCGCATTTTGTTTGGTGGGCATTTTGCACATATTTTGATTCTCAATTGCATTTTGTGGCTATTTTGAATCTAAATTACATTTTGTCAAGTATTTTCAACCTAAATTGCATTTTGTAAGTATTGTCAATCCACATGAGTCCTTTGAATCTACCGTACATTTTGTAAGCATTTTCAATTTCAATTGCATTTTGTAAGTATTTTGAATTTCAATTGCACTTAGTGAATAATTTGGTTTGTAACTGGGATAGGGCCTATTTCAATCTGAATTGCATTGTTATTTTCAATTTCAATTGCATTTTGTAAGTATTTTGAACCTCAATTGCATTTTGTACGTATTTTCCATCTCGTTTGCATTTTGTAAGTATTTTGAATTTCAGTTGCATTTTGTAAGTATTTCGACGCTACATTGCATTTTGTACGTATTTTGAATCTCGCCTACGTCTTGTGGGTATTTTCAATCTATTCTTTTTGTGCAACTATTCGTTCTAAATTCCCTTTTGTAAGACCATATTGTGAGTTGTTTCCATCTGAGTTCCTTTTTGTACGTATTTTCCGTCTCAGATAATTTTGTTCTGGTTTCCATTTCAATATCATTTTCGCTATCAGCCAGACCATTAGGGGCCGATAACCTCGATGTTAGGCCCCTTAAAACAACAATCATCACCATCTAAATTCCACTTTGTCAGTCTTTTTCCTTTTACTTGCCTTTAGTGAGTGCTTTCAATCTAAGTTACATTTAGTTACGTGTTTTCAGTCTACCTTGGCTTTCGTTATGATTTCCATTACGTTGTCATTTTCGCTATCAGCCAGACCATTAGGGGCCGATAACCTCGATGTTAGGCCCCTTAAAACAACAATCATCATCATCATCATCATCATCATCTTTCCTGTCGACCTCCCTTGGTCAACTCTTGTTCTCTTTCGACCACCAACGGTATTAGGGTATCCGAGGCCTAGAATGTCTTTCACTTTCCCATTTTAATTGGCCCTTGTCTCATCTGATACCATCATTCTTCGAGGGGTCTGACATCTTTTTCTTTTCGTGGTATCTCCTGCTCAAGTTCCTAAAGGAGGCAGGGTGTGTGTAACCCCACCACCCTGGGTAGAGCTACACCATCAAGAGCTCATGGCTGGTGAGTTCGGGAGTTTGCGACCCCGAGGGATACTTTACCTCGGTCTCCTTTCCCCTTCTTCCAATAACAATGGGGCAGACTGTCTCTCCTCTCTGCCTTTTCTATCGGACTTTTATGGTTATATTTACGTTTTTAATGGGCTAAGGCTCCGCCTGAATCAATAACTTTTATTGAAAATGATCACTTCTGTGGTTATTAATAATGGTACATGTTACGAGGACTAAGACATTTTTCGTCCCCTTCAGCAGCCAATATTAAGCACTAAATGAGAAAATTATTTGATTAGCGTAGCACTAAAATGTCAATAGCCCCTGAACCTAATATGGTGCACCAGTGCTTGATTTGTAAAATAAGAGGTTCCGGTACTGTGGGCTACCAGGTGGGGGTGGTGCTTTATGGAATATTGAAATATAGAGTTCTAAAAACAATATTTTTACGCTTTTCTGAACACCTTTAAAAACTAATTAGTGGACAAAATAGCAATCTAATTTTTATTGCAATTTTAAATAAAATTGAGTCTGCTGTAGCAGTATTTTTCTTACCATAGCCGTTGGCCTATATTAAATTTTTATGTAGGCCAACTAGGCTACCATTGAAACAATGTACATTATTTCAATGTATTTGTTTACATAATTAAAAAAAACATTCGGTTTGAAAATACACACATGTTCACCAACAATCTTTTATTTCTGGTTTTATAATTTTGTCTTTACAGCTTTATGAAAGAATTATTTATTATAAAAGGTACTGGTCTTAAACATGTTTTACCTCACAGTTTATAAAATTGTCCAAAGTTTAGAGAAGATTTCGTTGTATGTGCCTCCTCTCTCTCTCTCTCTGCTTGCTGTTAATATCCAGAGCGGAGTGCCGTTCCGAAGCAGCCAAGTTTCCACGTACTTTGAAGTACAGTCGTGTCAAAGACCAAGTTGACCTTGACTTACAACTAACGTTCCACAGTTCTAAAAATTATGTTATATATTCGACTTTTCCCCCGATCAGAGGTTTCGGTACGGCGTACCGTCACAAATCTAGCCCTGTGGTGCACCATATAGATAGAAAGGATATCAATACGGAACCAAAATGAATGTTTAAAATCTTAAAATGGTTATATTTCCTTTCAAGTCCCTTGATGCTATTTTTCGAGGGTTGAGAGTATTTCTTTTCCCTTATTTCTGTTTTGTCCATTTCTTCTTCTGGTGTAAAAGTCAGTAGTTTGTTGTAGTAGGTAGTTTTCTTTTCAATACCATTTCCTTTTACTATCCCCGTAACCTAAATGTTTGACCCCATAAAACAAGAATTATCATCATCATGATCATTGCGGGGAAACGACGCCGTTGTCAGTCACTTTTTTGAAATTTGACAACGCCATTGAATTGTTAAGTAACAGGGAAATTAGTTTAACATTTCTTGTTAACTTGTATGAAATACCTGGAAATAAATTATGCAATTTATAAGCTATAACCGTATAAATAATTTGAATAATCTTGCTGTTACACATTGAAAACAGTTTTAAGCTTCTGGGGAAAAAATTAGCCACAATTCTTCCACACTTTATACCAAAATGTAAATATGGTAATATAGTGATTTTTTTTTCCGAATGAATGAATACTACAAATTTTTAACAGCACTCTAAAAAGGTTGTTTTAAACCTTACGTATTAAAGGCTATGACAATAAATAGTAGGATTTCCAAAATTTAATACTGTACTATAAATATTTGACTTAAAGTGGTTAATATCACGCAAATTGTTCCTAATTCACAAAACAGTTTCATGTATTCTTTTAATGTTTCTTTGTTGTTTAAAGGTTTTTAACTTTTTAATTTTAATTTTGATTAATTTTCTATTATTTTTTAAATTTTTTATTCTTGTTTATTTTAATTTTTTATCTTTATTAAATTTCTTTTAATTTTTAAAAATAAAATAAAATAATGAAATAAAACTTATTCTTAATATTTTTTAAATGAACTTTTAAAACTCGTATTTTTTTTAATTTTACTCGAATACATCACAAATGGGCTATAACTCACTACTTTTGGTCGTCTTTTTTATAACATTTTCCGAAGAAGGACCCCCTGAGCTACAGGTGTATCCACCTCCCACTCCCCCCCCCCCCCCCCCCTTCCCCGCCTCTGTCAAGTACAAACTACTCTTATTTGTGGACATAGAAATAGTTCAGTCTTAGGCAATAGTTGTTGATGACGTCACGGTAGCACACAAATATCTATCAAAGATTTACCAAGTGTGGATTATTTGGCGAATAGAAAGATCTACTACTATTATTTACACACAGCCATTAGTAATGAGTTCCGTCTATGACGTCTGTCGTTGATGACGTCATGAGAGGTCGATGGCACCTGGCAGTGGGACACACAGGTATATACGTGATCTTATTACCATGGCAAGGTATGTAATACGATCCAACGTGCCTTGATTGTATTTCTTAGCGGGGCATATGCCAGTTTCCCAAGCTACTAGATTTCAAATGAATATGGAACTCCCTAAGTAGACCAATGGTATTGGCATTGGATACATGATACTGACAGTCAATAAACTTACAGTACGTAATGATTAAGGTTCGGATGTTAAGGAAAAGTCTTTTTTTTTTTTTCATGAGCTCATTTTACCCGAAATCTGAAAAATACGTTTGAATGATGGGTCCCAGACTACGTTTAAAGCTATTTGATGTTGCCTATAAATGCATATTTCGGCCATTTTTATTGTTTTGGTCATAGTTGGTCATATTTTAGTGAAATAAGTTCATATTAGGTTATAATTTCAGCATTTTTGTTTAAATTGAGGCGTCGTTAACAAGGTACGTGTTATCTGTGTAGAGCTTCAAACACAGGATATCCGAATAGTGTAGTAGATATATTTTTCTTTCTTTTCCCGGAACAGGCAGATAACAGGTTTAGAAGATCTGATTTCAAGAAGGCGCTTCTCTACGGACGTCTTTTAGCACATCTTTCTGGACAAGTTAGATTGCGACACTATACGCACGAGGTCACGGAACATGACGATAGTGTGCTTCCGCCTTTCAACAGGATGTCACTCCAGTAGATATATTTAGCAATTAGCAAACAAGGAAATTGTTTTGTTTTTATTCATAATGGTCCGTATTGAATTTAAATTCCACTAAATGACTTACTCTTATTTACGTCTTTTCAATACTTGTAATATTATTAGCACTGTTTAGTACAGGTACTTGTTTCGAGCAATAATGTTGTCCTTCATCAGCCAGATATACACATTATAAACACTTATGGGCATAAAATGCATTGCAAATACACATAGTTCATTTAAAAGAGTCACTTGTAAAATCAAAATATCACCATGTCCAATACAGTGGAAATTGTTTTGGCACTGTATGTTAGTGATACTCTACCTATCTCAAAAATTCATGTAATATTTCATAGTTTTTAGGTAATATTTTATAGTTTTTAGGTCATATTTGCTTGCATATTTTGCACTTCTTTAGGTCTTAAACTTGCGAACCCTAGTGATGACGAGTTCTTCCGAGATAATTATCTAGCTTTCATATCTGTTCATCCAGCTCTTTCCTTTCTTAAACTATAGTAGTTGCAGTCAATTGCTACATGTTTCCCGCAACACCCCCTAGTGCAGCGAATCCACGACCTACTAGCCGGGCTGTGCCACGCTGACACTCGAATCACCTTTCTGTGGCTTCCAAGCCACATGGGAATTGCGGGAAATGAGTTAGCAGATCAAGCTGCAAAAGAGGCGGTATCACTACAATCTCGACCAATGGAGGTACCCGCTAGAGATATTCGCTCTCAGTTACGCCTACAAATTCTGGCTTTTTGGGAGAGTCAGTGGCTAGCTGACCCACTGCCCAGTAAACTGAGAGCGATCAAGGGAACTACTCGCGTGTGGCGGAGCTCCTTCCGGGCCCGGAGAGAGTCCGTCATTTTGTGTAGGCTAAGGATAGGTCATACAAGATCCACCCACTCGTACCTAATGAGAAGAGAAGACCCCCCACTTTGTACCTGTGGAGCCGTATTCACCGTGGCCCACATTTTCACCCAGTGTGTGGATCTTGCTGACTTACGAAGAAACCTTGGTTTGCAGACGACACTCAAACTTATATTAGCCGATGACGCGGTGGCTGCTGATCGCGTTATAAGTACGTGCAAGGCTTGTGCTTGTGAATTGGATAAGGGCGAGGTCACCATGTTAATGCCGCGAGCAGTTTCAAATGCACACTGTATTCCAATACTACGACTACTATTGAAGTATGAAAATAGCGGCTTCAGTGGCGTAGTTGGTAGCATGCTGAGCTTCTATGCCCAAGGTCGCGGGTTCAATCCCGGCCGAAGTCGTCGGAATTTTTAAGAGCGTTAAATATCCCTCAGTATGCATTCCTTCGGAGTGGAAGTAAAATCGGCGGCCCCATGTCATAGATTTATGGCATGATCAGGCCCGACGAGAGGGAGGGGTAAGCGGGGCTGTAGCCCCGGGGCCCAGATTTGCTGATGGGGCCCTGGGCGGTAAAAGGACTTAAGAGTGGACAACTTTATTTCATTTAATATCAAAACTAATATGATTTTTTTATAAGAATCTGTTTAATGTAAATTCAGCCAGTGAATAGTATCCAAAAATAATACAAAGAGAACATAATAATTAATTTCATAGGCATTATGGTTTTTTTTTCTGGTGGAGGAATGGCAAAGTTGGCAAAGTTGTCAATTTAATTAATAACGTGCTAAAGTTCAAGAGCTCTTTGTGGAGCAAACGTTTCTAATTAAAACTTAGAAAAAATGACTACCGGTACTTCATATATTTTTCTGAAAGGCTTATACCTGTGGCGCGTGATCACCTTCAGATTCAACGAAAATTGGAACTTTTAATACACTGTGATCAAAATCTTGAAGTAAAAGAACAACCACTGAGAGCAGGAGAGAAATAAGGAGAGTTGCTGAATACCTAAAAACAAAGAAAATTAATTTTCATCTTGGCAAGCTTAATACCATATTTCCAAAATTATGCACAGGTTGAATAATAACGGGCATGATAAATAACCTTCCACTAATTACACTTGTGAAGCTAAATTATAGTTCAGATTGGACTAACGCTCTTAGGTACCATCGTTCGCCAGGAGTCGACTGCGGTGGCATCTAGTAACCAAGTTCAGACCTAGTTCGTCGTTGACGGTGGCGTGTTGTATGTATGTATGTATGTATGTATGTATGCATGTATGTATGTATGTATGTATTCTTTATTGCCAGACAGATAGAATCCACTAGTGACAATATAATAATTAACAATAAAATTTACAAGTATAAACAAAACAATAACAGCAAACACGAACAAAAAAAGAAATACACTAGTCTATTATAAATCAACAACCACGACCATACAGACACGCACTCAAACATCCTATCCCAAGCATTCATTCATACAATCCCTATGTACAAGAAACATTGAAATAATTACAGAAAAAACAAAACTATCTACAGTAAACGGAAAAAGGCAAAAACATAAAATGAAAGATAGAAGAAAAAGTTCAGAAACTGGGGAAAAAGGTAATATAAGAGTGACATTCGAGGATCTAGATAACAGCAAACAAAAAATACATTACTTCAGTCGCTCGTACAATCAAAAAATCAATCAACCATTAATTCAACCACATGTTCAATCAATCAATCAATCAATAAACGAAAATAGAAAAAACACAAAATGCACACACTATTTTACAGCCCACTTGAGATGTTTCTCATAACAGTTGATAGTCGAAGTGAATATCAGTAGCACTTTACTCTCCATCAAGCTGTATGTTGACTGCAACCGGATCAGACATGAATTTTTATGTACATTCATTCTCGATCTGCCCCCATCGAACGTGTGCTTCCGTCTGGTGGTTCTCTGAGGGACGTGAAAACCCAAGTCAGCTAGCAACTGATTAGAGTCAATTCCACCATTTACCAGTTTCCACAGGAATCTCAAGTCTCCCACTGTGCGCCGACTGCCCAGTGGAGGAAGACCGTACACGTTGCAATAACTCTCATACTCAGCTCTATGGTACGATCGTCCACCCCTGTAACAGAGCCATTTAATAAATCTCTTTTGCACACGTTCGATGGCGTCAATTTTATTACTGTGAAAAGGATTCCAGATCACACTACAGTACTCCAATTTAGGCCGAATGAGTGACTTAAATAATTTGGATAGAGATATGTCCGAAAAATAATTTAAACAATTTCTTTTAAAAAATCCCAGGATCCGGAAACTTTCACGACATATTTTTGAAATATGTTCATCGAACGAGAAATTATTTGTGATTGTCACCCCTAAATCCTTAATGGTTGACACTCTACCTAGCGTTTCATTATTAATACAATAATTAACCTGGGTAGGAGGTTACGTTTCAATGAAACTGACAAAACTTTACACTTTTCAGTAGCAAAAGTTGGAACTACTTCAAAATCGAATATCAGCAGTCCTTACTGGAATTAAAAACAGATCACACACACTAATACAGCCATAATTAACACAAGTTATCAGACATTCTTCACACACCCAAAGTACACGGGGCTACATGACTACGTTGTCGCAGCCCCTAAACTGAGGAACCAACCATGTTTTCAATAGTATTTGCAATTTTGTTTATTGAGCTGGAAAATATAATTAAATGTTTCAGGATATAAATCAGAAACCTGTATGGTCATCAAATTGGCAGGTGAAAAGCTAAAGGAAGTAGGGGAATTCTGTTACTTAGGAAGCAAAATAACCAGTGATGGACGAAGCAAAGAGGATATAAAAAGTAGATTAGCTCAGGCAAGGAAAGCATTTCTACAGGAAAGGAATCTGTTAGGTATTAGGAAGTCATTTTTGAAGGCCTTTGTCTGGAGCGTGGCGCTCTATGGAAGTGAAACTTGGACTATTGGTGCAGCAGAAAAGAGGAGAATTGAAGCGTTTGAAATGTGGTGTTACAGGAGAATGATGATCAGATGGGTAGATAGAGTTACAAGCGAAGAGGTATTGAGACTAGTGGGAGAGGAGAGATGTTTCTAGCGACTGCTAATGAAGAGAAGATACAGGTTGGTAGGACACATACTAAGACACCCAAGAATAGCAAGCTTAGTTATGGAAGGAAGGGTTGAGAACAAGAACTGTCGGGGTAGACCAAGGTTAGAATATGTTAAACAGATTGCCTCGGATGTAGGGTGTGGTAGCTATGTAGAGATGAAACTATTAGCTCACGACAGGGAGACATGGAGTTCTGCATCAATCCAGTCAAATGATTGAGGACTCAAAAAACAACAACATAATTTGGCATCACTGCTTGCAATAATGAGTAGAGACTAATGTTGTTGCTGGACACTGCAGTATGAGCAGGAACGCAATGCCGAGAGACCGATAAGACCGGTCAGTGAGGCCAGTGACCCGCACACACCCACATCGGTGGAAGGTGTTCCTTGAATCAAGCTGTAGTTCCAATTGCTGTATCTTGTGTGTTTCACTAGTTCCAACTGATAATAGTGAGATTAGTTCACTACTTGACTCACTGGCTGCGTAGCATAGTGGTAAAGTTCTCGCCTGCTGTGCTTCAGGTTGCTAGATCGAGTCCTGGCGCAGTAATTTGTTGTCGCAAAGTCCCTAAAGAATCAACATCATGGTCATGTAGCCCCGTTTACTTGGATGTCTGTGGAATTAGTCTGGTAACCTGTGTTATTGTGATGACTGTATTAGTGTGTATTTGTAATTCAGATGAAGATTAGGAAGGAGGCAACCCGTGGCCTTAATAGTAACCCCTGTCTCTACAGCCCATGAAGGACCTTGGCCTACCAAGCGACCGCTGCCCAGCAATTTAGCCTGCAGATATTGGGGTGACGTGTAGTCAGCGCATCGGGTCCCCTCGCTGTTACTCTGGGTTTTCGTGACGGGGGCGCTGACTCACTGTCAGAGAGCTACTCAATTGTCCTCAAAAGGCTGAGTGCACCCCGTTCCAGTCCTCACGTCAGTTTCTAAAATCCCTGACGGACCCGGGAATCGAACCCGGGGCCTCCGGGTGAGTGGCAGGTGCGCTACCCCAACACCATGGGGCCGGCGCCCAAGGCCTTATGTTGGTATTAAAGAAGGGGTCATGGAAAAAACCAACGCATACTTTAACACCCATTGTAATCGAACTTCACCATATCTACGCAATATTTTATCAGTCGAAGACCAGCTACTTCATCATGCTATATATAAAATTTTCAATCAAGCAAGGA
Source organism: Meconema thalassinum (assembly GCA_946902985.2). Lineage (NCBI taxonomy): Eukaryota > Metazoa > Arthropoda > Insecta > Orthoptera > Tettigoniidae > Meconema > Meconema thalassinum. The sequence continues at coordinate 160,809,419 of OX336400.1, forward strand.
ATAAATACAACAAATTTCCAAACCATGCTTCCCTCAGCAAAGAGCGTCATTTCATCCTATGAATAACCATCGCATTTTTTAAAAATCTATTTATAAAATAAAATAAATCAGACACGAAAAGTATAAATTTGGGAAGTAAGAAAGATAATATCCATATAAACAATTCATGTTTTTTGGGCTAATGCCGTGTGAAATTAAATTAGAACCATACGTTTCGGAGAAACCTTGCCTCCTTTTTCAATGGAATCAAACAATTAGCCCAAAAAAACATGAATTATTTATATAGTAATCCGGGCCGTGAAAGCCTTAATATACAAATAAGATAATATCCATTTAGATTGCTTGGCTTTCGCGGATGACATTGCTCTGATCACGGACACACCAGAAAACGCAAAGATCCAAGTAGAAAACTTAATGGAGCAAGCAGGATAAGTAGGTTAACGAATCTCCTTCCCCAAGACAGAATTTTATATTGTCCTGATGTAGTCGAATAATCATAAAACAAAAACAAAATACACAAAGTTAACTCATTTAAGTAGGGGAATGGATAATCAACAACAATTTTAAAAAAAACAGCTTAGAGGTCCGATCAAAGAAAATGAACGTAGCATTTCAGATCACCAGAAATGTATACAAGAAGGCATTATCATGGGACACTAAAATAAAACATTACAATACTGACGTGAGAACTGAAACACTCTTTGGAGCTGAAGCATTAAAGTTAATGTCGAAAGGTGATACAAACAAAATCATGCTCATGGAAAGAAGATTGGTTCGGTGCATCCTTGGCTCAAGGAAAACGGAAACCAACTATAATAGACCACGACCTAACAAGGAAATATTCACCCATGTGGAGAACACCATGCGAAAAAGACGAATGCCATCTTTTGGGCATTTAAATAGAATGAATAATAACAGGCTATCAAAACAAATTTGTAATAAAATTTTAAAACTTCAAGTTAAACCAGCGTGGTTCACACAGACATTAAAGGATCTTAAGGAAGCTGATATTGACATTACAGATGATTACAAATGATTCATCAGATTTCGGATGAATGTATTTCACAAAGTATTATTTACAAAATAGTGATTGATACATTGTATGCAAAAGCACATTTTCAAGTTTCTTACACATGATTACAAATATTCTATGTGCTCTCCTTGTGTTACGAGACCCACAGTGTCAAGCTCAGCCCATACACGTTCGAACGTGTCCCTGTCAATGTTCACCAGAGCAGCAGTGATGCGATCCTTCGAGTTCAGCCATTGTTGTCGGCAAAGGTGGTACGTATACATCGTCTTTCACGTGTACCCAAAGAAAAAGATCACAAACTGTAAGGTCAGGAGACCTTGGGGGCCACCTGAAGAGTGCCAAATCATCCTGAGAACATCGTCCAATCCACCTGTTTGGAAGTTCCTCGTTCAGATCGCGACGCTTTTCTCCATGCCAATGAGGTGGAGCTCTGTCTTGTTGAAATATGAAGTATGGGTTATTAGCGAACAGTCTTGCAACATGTGTAGGTACGTCATATCCGTCACAGTTTTCCCAGGAAAAAAGTAGGGCTCGTAAACGATGCTATGTGACACAGCACAGAAGTCCTTTGGAGATTCTCTTTCAATCTCCACTGTAACATTGGGCTTTACCACTGGGGCACCGTTTTCGGAACGCACGCTGCACGGTAGTGACAGATTCTGTCTTTTCATATTGCAACACACAACATGCTTTCTGTTGATTAGCCGCCATTTTACAAACTGTTATCACCCTGCCACCTGGTGAGTCACAATGAAACCAGCAGTGGCATAAACAAAACGTTAAAGCATGCTCTTTCGATTGGTTATTGGTACAGATGGGTGGGCATTATTTATTTGAAGCTATAAGACAGCAAAACCCGATGAATCATTTGTAATCACCCCGTATATAATAGGAATTTATTTCGGGACAAAAGTCGATACGCCACTGGTAAGACCTATACGTCAGGAGTAAAATGAGATAGGGCGATGAAGGGTGCATTGTTATTTGTATAAAGAAGAAAGTCATACAACGTAACATAGTCACTGTGAGGTACGTGAATAAAAGATTTATGTGGGTGGATTAGGAAATCTGAAGAACTCTTAAACCAGAATTGTTTCAGCGCACGCCACTGTTGCCAACAGAGAGTTGTTTACCTACCCACAATGCCTGCCTTTCACACAATATATCGGGTTACACAGCCGGGAAGTTTAATGGCCCAATCTTAGGTTAGAGAAGGGATCGTTAAAACCTTCCGGCCGGGGGAAACTCGATCTCTCGTTTCTTTGCATTGAGGGGACTGGGGATCGATCAGGTATTTTGGAATATGACTCTCTTTGATCCTGTGTCTGCCTTTTAGTAGCTTTTACGCCTATAAAGGAATGTAAGAGAGAATTACGTTGACACTCTTGGATACTATGGTCTCTTTTCATGGTTTAGGCCGCAGGGGTTCTCTAACTTCTTCTGTCACGCCCCCCCCCCCCCCCCTTCTGATACATAAAATATGTAATATGTAGGCCTAGATTAAGGCTTTCACGGCCCGGATTTCTATTAAAATAATTCATGGTTTTGGGCTATAAGTTAGCCGTGTGAAAATAAACTCTCATCAAGGAGCATCAAAGGAACATTAGTCTACACCAACATGACAAATCAAGATATAGCTGAACATGCTCTATCTTCAGGGCACGATATGTGTTTCAAGGATGCTCATGCGCTTGCCCTTGTTAAGCACAACTGGTCTAGAATTTTAAGGGAGGCAGTTGAAATTCGTAAAAACCCCAATAACTTTAACAGAGACACTGGATTTCAGCTAAGTGACACTTGGCTACCAGTTACAGTGGAACGTGACTAATTCGAACTCCTATAATTCGAAATCTTCTTTAATTCGAAATTTTCTCTTGGTCCCTAGCATTTTATATACAATCAATGCTAAAAAAATCGTGGTTAATTCAAATTATATTTTGGATAATTCGAAGTTTTTACGGATTAAAAGCCGATCGGAAGCCAAGCAGTTGGGTCAGGAATTCCCGAAAAACGACGTTGTATCATTGGCATGCGGCCCCTACTCGATTGTATTCTGTTTTCCGTTCCTTGAATTTGTTAGATTCTTTTGTGATGGCCGAGAGACTTAATTGTAGGAAGTAGGTAAAAATCTCAAAACTTTTTTGAAAAACAGTAGATTTCTCTAAGACTTAACTAGATTGCTGGATTACTACTGTCGTTAAATAGGTGAATAGTACATTTTGGTTTTATTTTATCATTTGAAACTTTAGAGGTTATTCACGATAGTCATTTTACAGTACCGTTAACCGGGTGAGTTAGCCGAGGTCGTTACGGCATGACTGCTGGCAGTCGCTCACATCCGGGAGGCGAGGAGGTTCGAATCCCCCCGCCGGCAACCTTGAAGATGGTCTTCTGTGGTTTCCCATCTTCCTTCCAGGCAAATGCCGGTGTTGGTCCCTAACTATAGGCCACAGCCGCTACCTTCCAACTCCTCGACCTTACATTCCCACTTTCCTCCCCAACGGTACTTATAGCTCACCCATTGGGTGTCCGTTCGAAGCAGCTACAAAACTGGCGAGCCGAACATGTCCTCGGACACTCCCGGCACTAAAAGCCATACGCTAAAAAAAAACCAGTACCGTTGTCTGTTACTCTGCTTTGTTGAACGTAAATCATTATGTAAACTTAATGCATAGTAGCCTATATACACACTTGACTTGTTAAAACCCTATATAATATTATGTTTTATAAAAGTTCATGGATAAAAACTTAAAATTTGAATATTTTCTCTAGCCTTTTCAAGGAACTTTCTTAATTCGAATTTTTGGATAATTCTAATTTTTTTACTCGTGCCTTGAGGTTCGAAATATCCAAGTTACTCTGTATTAAAGATCTGGGAAGATAGTTCCTCTCAGTTTTCTCTAGTTCTTCACCTATTTCAAATTGTACGGTTTCCTCTATGACTACAAGGCCATGATTTGATCTGCTTTGTTCGTCACTGGAAGAGTTTCCATCTGTTTTTTCGCAGTTGTCTGTATGACGTTGGGTACTGTAAAGATACACTTCCCTTTTGTTTCTGTTTCCTTATATCCATCCACTCCTCTCTCCCCCGCCTTTTCTTCTTATTTGGACATCCTCATTCTTCGAGGAGTCGCAATATTTTCCCTGCGCCCCCTTTTCCCTTCTCCTTCCTTACTACTCTGTCCGCCGATCTAATTATTATGGCGCGTTTTTCTACCAAGGTACATACAGTAATTTCTGGCGGCTGCTCTCTGGTGATGAACTGAGGAATTTCTGTAGTTTTTTCTTTTTTTATAATCTCATTGACACACTTTCTTTGGCATTAAATCCATTGAAAAAGGAGGCAAGGTTCCTCTCGAAACGTCTATTGTTTACATTTTATTTCACACGGCAATATCCCAAAACATGAATAATTTTATTAAAAAAGTGGCAGTCAGTCTGAAAGACTAGACTTTGTATCATTTTAAATACTACAAATGCTGACAAATGCTAGAAAGGCTGGAGGCTTCTCGCTTCGCTCGAAGCCAAAGACTCTTGACATGTTAGAAAATTATCTGCATAATACTTATCTTGCTTTATAAAACTTTACCTTGTTTCAAATTACTCGCGAATGGCAAGTGCAAACCAAGGACAAAGCAAGATCAAGCGCGCGGAGGGAGATGGCTGGATGACGTGCCCCTTCCATCCAGTCTAAAAACACTTACTGTATAGTGGGCGATGTATTGAAGATACGCTCTCGCGGACTTTTTTGTAGAACATTTCATACTGACCAATTCTTACGCTCATAGTATATTGATATTTTTAACGGTTTGCCCAGCGTAAGCTTAAGAAGCGCACGGACGCCAAGTTTGTTTTCGACTTTTTCACTGAAATCGTTACTGCTTGGCTTCCTTTGATCATACATAAATTTTTCTACAGAATCTTTCCTCGAGATATCCTTTACAGAATGGTGAAAATCGCATCAAAATCCATCCAGTGGTTCTCGAGATTACTCGTGACATCCAAGAATCGGGGATAGAGATTGTCGGGGTACACATGCACCAAGCGGTACTAATACGTCACACACCTCAGTGCATCTGGGTACATTTCGACCCGTCACCGTAACGTAACGCCAGACCCCAGCGTAACGACGAAGTCGTCAAGATCATTTAAAATGATAAAATATCTAGTGCCCCCCTTTATTCTTCTTGTTCTTTATTAGGACTGAATATTTGCGAAGCAGGGGCACTATCACTTTCATGGGGTCTCTTTTTACCACTGCTAATAAGCCACTTATCCATGGGTAATGGCGGTACTTGGATCAGTTTATTGTAAATCGGGCAAACCTTTTCCACTGAACACGCACTAGAATTCACCTGTTCACTCACTGTCTTTGAACTGACTGCAAAGGCCTGGCTGAATTCAAGTCGACAATGGCAGATATAGAAGAATCTATTCTTGTAAGGAAGTGGTGGTCACATTGTCAAGTGGCTTATTGTCATTAGTGGTTGTTTGTGGTTGGTGGGTGAAAGGGTGCTGTGTGGGAAATGTTACTCTACACCTTTTCTCAGAATTCCTGCTGGCAGGATCTACTGGTCAGTTGTTGTGAAATAAGACAGTAAAAGTGCGAGTTTTAGTCTTGAATGGTCGTGGGAGCTTCCTGTCTATGATAGGCTCATGGATGTGAGGATAGCAAAATGTGTTACAGAATGCTGTTTGAGCCTTCAGTCTGTCGACTAGTTTGATGCAGCTCTCCATGCTTCCCTGTCCTGAGCTGATCGTTTCATCTCTACTTAGCTACCACACCCTACATCCGAGGCAATCTGTTTAACATATTCTAACCTTGGTCTACCCCTACAGTTCTTGTCCTCGACCCTTCCTTCTATAACTAAGTTTGCTATTCCTGGGTGTCTTAGTAAGTGTCCTACCAACATATCTCTTCTCTTCATTAGCAGTCGCCAGAAACATCTCTCCTATCCTAGTCTTTTACCTCTTCATTCGTAACCCTATCTACCCATCTGATCTTCATTATTCTCCTGTAACACCACATTTCAAACTCTTCAATTCTCTTCTTTTCTGCTGCACCAATAGTCCAAGTTTCACTTTCAAAAATGATAGAATATGAAATATGAATATTTAAATCAGAGCCGGCACCCCCCTTTATCACTCTCTGACCCCCCCCCCCTCCTCAGGGGGTGCGTCCCCCACTTCGAGGACCTCTGATTTAGGGGACTGGTTGGTGATACAGAATTAAGTCGACTCTCTTGGACACCGGGGCCTCTTTTCATGGTTTCAGGCAGAGCTATAGAAACAAGGGCTGGTTCACGCGACCGTGCCCTGGCTCTTTAAACTGTGACGTAGCATAGCCTCTCCCTCGCCGCGGGATACAAGGAAGCCATTCAACCTTATTGTGTAGAAGGACATTGGAGCAATAAAGTAATAAATAAAGGGAAACTGGGGAACAAGTGAATCTGCTCAGCTCTTAACATTGTTCTATCCTCAACCCTTTACAGCAGTCCTCCTACAATCTCTAGACAGAGAAAATGGTACAAAGAATGCAAGACGTAAACTTCATGTGAGCCAATACTGAAATTCCAATGTCCACCAAACGGCTTGGCTAACAAACATAGACATAACACACAATAAAATCATTTTAAGAAAGTACGGTATCCCAAAATTCAAAATACTTACAGTATGCATGCTTCTTTTAAATAATGTTACCACTGGATTCATAGCACACAATATTATGTCGAAAGATGTATCATAACGTAAAGCCAGGCCCTACAATGCAACAAACTGCCATAGATTTGCATCAAAAAGTTACTTCATATTGGTTGCTGCAAATGGATAGTAGACTTGGTATACGAAAAATAAGTAGCCTATCTCCATCTAAATTGAATGTAGTTAAATCGCCCAACCGATACCCACTTCAGAGCCTTTCATCTCCAAAAACATGCCGCTCAGACCCGCCCAGCTAGTTATATGGGTTCAGTGTCGGCTCCCTTTGTTTGGACAACAGATGTCTTCAGTATTTTCACGAGCTTTAAAGGGACTGCAGACACTGTCAATGACTTAGTTATATATATATATATATATATATATATATATATATATATATATATATAATGACTTAGTTGCCACAATTTGCATCGACTATCTTAAAACATCAGCATTTATTTTTAAGACAAAATATAATATAGACTGATTATGGGCCACAGCACAACAATAAATATAAAATAAACAAATAAATACGAAATGGATAAATACATAAATGAAGAATAGATAGATAATGAACAAACAATACAATCATCATTTATTGTATTAACAGGCCATTAAGACCCAGGACTGACAATGAGAGCCTAAAAGAAAAACTCATATACAAAACAACACAAGCATTACAACAGGAGGGACTGAGACTCTTCACAAGTATCGGTCGCAGATTGTCTTCCACCTTTCTCTGTCCCTTGCATCCTCCACAGTTGCTGTTGGTGCAACCTTTACCAGTGACATATCGCTCGATCCTTCCATATTGTTCTAGGGCGGCCTCTCGGGCGTCTCCCAGTTGGTGTCGAGCTGAAAACACTCGAATGACATGTCCCAACCATTGCAACTTCCTCCTCTCCAGAATCCGGTTGATGTCAGTCTTCCCAAAGCGTTGAGAAAAGTCTTTGCGAGATTTTCTTCCCCCCCTTTCTGTTTCTGCATTATACAGGGTGTTTCAGAAATACTTTTACAAACTTTGGGGATTGGTTCCTTACACCAAAACAAGAAAAAAAATTCATATACACATATATCCCAAAATCCTTAGTTTACGCTTTATTAATGAAAGAACATTGTACAGTGACACATTAATTGACAGCCTGTTTGGAAGTGCTTAACACATGCACTCATATCAACAATGGTTCCTGACACCGACTGTTCGAAAAACTGTCATATGCACAGGTGTTCCAGACAGGCTCGCCATCAGCACCAGTTTAGGATTAATGTGTGGGCTGGCATTGTAGGTCCATACGTTCTACCAGCACGTCTTACAGGTGCTGTCTCCAGAGACTTTATCCAGAACACCCTTCCAGACTTACTGCACGACGATGTGCCCCTGAAAATGCGACAACGTATGTGGTGGATGCATGAGGACATTTCGAGCACTTGTTGTGAGCTGTGTGTGGTGAAGTGTTATCAGTAGGGCTCGGATTTTTAGGTGCTAAAAATCGGGAGAATATTTATTTTTTATTTATTAAAATACCTGGAATATGTGACAAAAAAGTAAAAATATGTAATTATAATTTTGTTTATTAATGACAATATAAACAATATGCAGTACTCACGAATGCAATTTATGCTATGCCTCACTGACTGTTGAAGAATTACAATACACAACGAGATACATCTTCAGGTTGTCCATCGCAAATGACAGACGATTATCTCTAAACACTTCTTCTGAAGGCGCGAAACAGCAGCATTGTGTTTCTTGCCCTCGAGGTGTGGTGTAACTTGAGATCGCTCTTCAGCTTGATTGCTTTCCCACATGATTGGCAGAACAGAACGCCCCCATGAGAAGTAAAATTATCTTTAAATTCTGCAACATACTGCTGCAGACGATAACTTGTAATTGCATTTACTTTAGGAATCGTAGAACTGCCTTACACTTCACAGTGCCATAACGTGCATGTGAGTGACACTGGTTCCAGGTAGCTGGGGCTGGGGAAAGTCTAGCACGTGATGCAATATGGCTATGGAGAAGGAAATCCCCGGCATCCACAGTGAATGGGACGGGGCGACAAGATAAGAATAACACAGCTGCAAGCTGACATAATCTCTGCATGAAAATTAGATAGCTCACAGGTTCTTCCCCGTTAAAGTAACACAGAACAAAAATGCAATGAACTGAAAGATCTAGCATACTGATTTTAAAAATGTAAATATTATGTCTTTTTATGTGCTAATAAGTGAAAATCAGGAATTTATGTATTTATAGACAAAAATGTTAAAAATATGTATTAACATAAAAAATATATTTATTTACCTAAAAATCCGAGCCCTAGTTATCAGTGTACCAATGTGTTCAACAGTCCCTCCCAGGAAAACAAAGGATTTTGGGACACCTGTGCATATGACAGTTTTTCCTTCTATCGGTGTCGGGAACCTTTTTTTGATATGAGTTCATTTGTTGAACACTTCCAAACAGGCTGTCAATTAATGTGTCACTGTACAATGTTCTTTCCTTAATAAATCGAAAACGAAGGATTTTGGGACATATGTGTACATGAACTTTTTTTTCTTGTTTTGGTGTTAGGAACTAATCCCCAAAGTTTGTAAAAGTATTTCTGACACACCCAGTATAGTGGACCATATATTTTCCGCAAGACCTTCTTTTCCAAAACGCAGATACGTTCTTCAAGCGTTTGAGGCGTGGCCCAGGTCTCGCCAAGGTCGTGTAGATATGTAGCCTACTTTATTTTCCTGTGAAGTCAAACGTGATTTGAAAAGATTGTTCAAGCTGTAGAAAACACGATTTGCTCTAGATATCCTTTGCTGTACTTCTTTAGCTATCTCATTCTTGTTCGAAAAGGCCGGTCCTAAATATTTGAAATCCTCTACCATCCTAAAAAGAAACCAATATAAAGTAAATAAATAAGTATGCAAATAAATAAATAAATAAATAAATAAATAGACTAAATAAATAAACATAAATTTAACAAATTAACATAAAATAAATAAATAAATGTAAAATAAATTCATAAATACATAAATAAATATAAAATAAACTGTAGTAAATGTCCATGCACCCATCAATGAGGACAATAAGCGTAACTCAAAATACTGATAAGTTTTGGGAAGAACTAGAGGACATCATATGCAAGGTCCCAGAGCGTCATACAATCATCTTACTCGGTGACTTCAACGCCCAGCTAGGGAAAGAACGCAAGTACAGAGACATTGTGGGAGATTTCCCGGCCCACACAAGGACAACTAGGAATGGAGAACGCCTAGTAGGACTTTGTAAGGCCTTCAACTTGGTAATGAAGTCAACGGCTTTCAAGAGACTGCCAAGGAAGCAAAAGACCTGGACATCACCTAACTGTCTCTTGGGAGAATTCCAAATAGACCATGTTGCCATCTCAAAGAAGTCCCATAGAGAGATCCAGAATGTTCGAGTGTTAAGAGGAGCAAATTTGGACTCCGACCAAACTTTCAAATTGCAACCAGTTCACGGAGAAAATGGAAACCCTGGAATGTAAAACCTGGGATGAAGTGAGGGAGAACCTAGTGAAAGTTGCCACGGAGATTGCGCCATTACTGAAGCAGAAGAAGCATGCCTGGTGGACGACTACCTGTGATGAAGCGGTGACACAGAGACAAGCAGCCTGGCTTAAGTGGAACTCGCAGAAGACACAAAACAACAGGGATAAGTTCATAGAGCAACGAAAGTTAACTGCCAGGATCATCCGACAAGTAAAACGGCAGTTCACAAAGGACCAACTGACTCAGTTGGATGACGATTTCAAGAAGAACAACACCAGAAATTTCTTCAGAGGCTTTAAACGGAACCTTAGCCGTTATAATCCTTCCAGCCTCCACTTCAGAGGACCGGATGGACAGATAGCATATAATGATATGGACAATTGCCACCTTCTGGCCAAGTATTTCGAGAATCTCCTTAACTGTGAATCACCCGACACATTCTTCACTTATCAAGACACCATCAGGCAACCAAACTCTAACCACCAACCAAAGAAGAAGTGATAGACATCGGTTGGTTGGTTGGTTCTTAAGTTTAGGGGCTGCGACAACGCGGTCATGTAGCCCCGTGTACTTTGGGTGTGTGTAGAATCTGTCTGATAACCGGTGTTAATTGTGATGACTGTATTAGTGTGTGTTATCTGTTATTTTAATTTAAGTACTGCAACTTAGAATTTTTCAAATAGTTCCTACTTTTGCCGCCAAGCGCCACCGTCAACGACTACTAGGCTAAGTTCACATAGACATCATCAAGTCCTTGAAAAACAACAAAGCATCAGGTGAAGACTCAATTGTAGCGGAACTATGGAAACAAGCTGGGAATAGGACTATAGGCAAGTTGACAGAAATCTTCCAAGACATTGGGAGACTGAAACATTGCCTGGTGACTGGACCTCTGCTTTGATTCATCCCCTACATAAAAAAGGAGACTTGACCGACATCAACAACTATCGAGGAATCTCGTTAGTACCTGTGACATACAAGATCTTTTCTAAGGCCTTATTAAACAGAGCTGAACCCCAGCTAGACCCTCGACTAGGAGAATACCAGGCAGGATTTAGAAAAGGACGCTCTTGTACGGAACATGTATACTGAACTTGAAATCAGTGCTACGGCAAGCAAAAATGGCTAGTAAGAAATATGTCATCATTTTTGTTGATTTTAAGAAGGCGTATGATTCGGTTGACAGACCTACTCTCATGAAGATCCTGCAAGAACTAGGACTAGACGAGAAGACACATAACCTTATCCAACAGACTTTAAAGAACACCATGTCACGAGTGAAGTTCAGAGGAACCCTCTCTGAAAGTTTTGAAATTGTCAGGAGTAAGACAGGGAGACGGTCTCTCACCTCTCCTCTTTAACTGTGCCCTGGAAAAGGTGATAAGGGAGTGGCTAAACGAGCTAACTAGTCAGGGGGTACCAAGTGGTATCACTTTGGGACACAAGTGCAATGGGCTCAGTGTTGATTGCCTGGCATTTGCCGACGACCTGGCACTTCTATCTCATTCAATAAAAACGTCTGTGAAACAACTTAATGTTCTCACGCAACAAGCAGCTAAGGTAGGACTATATTTGTCACTTGAAAAAACACAGTACATCACAAACATCAGTGAATCTCCTTGTACACTACATTTGGACCAAGGAGAGATCAAGAAAACTGACAGATATAAGTACCTAGGAGAATGGCTTGAACCGAACCTCTCGGAAGTAAGGGCATTATCAACTCGAGTTAACAAGTTAGAAATGGCTTATCAACTAACCAAGAACACATATAATAAGAAGTGTCTCTCCCGAAAGACTAAAATGAGACACTACCAGACAGTTATACGTCCTGGAGCCTTATATGCATCAGAATGTCTAGTATTCAACCGGAAGGGACTCACGGACAAACTCGAAGTACAGGAGAGAAAGATAATGAGGAAGATATTGGGACCTGTTAAGGAAGGTAATGAATACAGAAGGCGGCCTAATCAAGAGCTCTACACGTACTGTGAAAGAATCACGGATGTTGTTAGAAAACGACGTCTAGCATTTTATGGACACGTCTACAGGATGCATCCTACCAGGTTGACCAATCAGCTCCTCGGTTACTGGCAAAAGCGGAAGACCAAGTCACCATGGTTGTGGGAAGTGAGCAAAGATCTGCAAGAACTTGGAGGGACGGAAAGAGTCTTAAAAGACCGGACATCTCTCAGGAAGATGCTTCAGCAATTGAGGTTCCAGGACAAACCGCCAAGAAAGAAAACAGGTGCCCTCTGGACCCAGGAGAGGAGGGAACAACGCAGCCAGAGGATGCGTAACACTTGTGTCTCGGGACAGTCGGATGAGGAGCCAGAAAGATGCGCGCGCACCCGGCAGGGAGGAGCATTTGAATAGCGCAAGTTTTAAGAAATAAAATATGGAGGACGGTTGTCGTTTCGGGGTAACATTTACAGTCGATTTGCATTATTAACGCAAAGCGGCCGTGAAACTTGCTTTAAGTACATTTGAAAATATGCATTCCAATCAATATTCAAGATCTAACCATAACGAATAGATTCGTTATGATCTAACTGTAATAATTGAATATTTAACCATACGCACTATTAAGGACCATAACAATATGCGATAATGTCTGTCGGAAAAGTGTGCGAGTGGTATCGCGCTCGCTTGTTGTTTTGAAGATCCCGGGTTCAAGGCTACCCAAGGGCGGAAATTTTTACTTCTTTTTAATTATTTTATTATTTCCTCCTCACGTCGTACAACAATATTGCAACTTAGTTTTGTCTACATGATCTACGAGGACGATAGTAAACATGTTTTCTCTCATTTAAAATTCTATTTTCCCTAAATACTGTTTAAGACCATGGACGGATACTATTTAAATAGTTCAAAATGTATCCCAGAATAATAATATTAGCCTATGACACGTTCTGTATTTGGTTGGTTGGTTCCTAAGTTTAGGGGCTGTGACAACGCGGTTATGTAGCCCCGTGTACTTTGAGTGTGTGTAGAATCTGTCTGATAACCGGTGATAATTGTGATGGCTGTATTAATGTGTGTATCTGTTTTTTAACTCAAGTAAGGACTGCAACTTTGAATTTTTCAAATAGTTCCTACTTTTGCCGCCAAACACCACCGTCAACGACTACTAGGCCTAGTTCAGAACTTAGCTGATAGACGACACCAAAGTCGGCTCTTGGCAACGAACGTAGACACCTAAGAGCGTTGTTTACATTCCTAACCTATACAATTTAGCTTCACACAGGTGTAATTAGTGGAAGGTTCTTAAAGGGGACACTATAGGCTACCCCAAGAAAATTTTTTTGCTCCCAGTGATCCAAACTGCACCAAATTTTATTTCCATACGACCAACATCTTTCATAAAGCAAAAAGTGAAAAATTATTCCTTTCAGTTGATCAGTATGGGCAGAAATTACTAAAAGATAGTCTTTTCCTTTAAAAAAATGATAGGAACTATTTACCACTAACAATTACTGAAACTTTACAATCTTTTTACACTATGTACGCATTGCACGGACTAATAATTCTGTGCATGGGTTTGGAAAAATATGAAATAGTTCCTGAAATAAAAAATAGTTTCACAAAATTAATTTTTATTTCCAAAAATTAAAGTTAAACATTATTTAAAAATAAACGATAACTATTTTAACTAATATGGATGCACAGAATTATGGGAGATAGATATCTTCACATGCTACAAAAATATTATTGAGATTGTAAAGTAAAAAAAAAGAGAATTGATTTACAAAAGAACAGACAGTACCGCATATTGTTATGGTTCTTAATAGTGCGTATGGTTAAATATTCAATTATTACAGTTAGATCTTGAATATTGATTGGAATGCATATTTTCAAATGTACTTAAAGCAAGTTTCACGACCGCTTTGCGTTAATAATGCAAATCGACTGTAAATGTTACCCCGAAACGACAACCGTCCTCCATATTTTATTTCTTAAAACTTGCGCTATTCAAATGCTCCTCCCTGCCGGGTGCGCGCGCATCTTTCTGGCTCCTCATCCGACTGTCCCGAGACACAAGTATGCGTAACTACTGGGCAAACATCAAAGCCCACTCCAAATGTAACAGTTGAACGTCGTGGTCCATAGATGGCCTATTCGAAACATGAAGAAGAAACAAATTATAAAATAACAAAGCAATAAATGTAAAATTAATAAATAAATAAATAAATAAATAGTAAATAAATAAATAAATATAAAATAAATAAATAAATAAATAAATAAAGAATTAATGAATACATTAACAAATAAACAAATATACAATAAATAAATACAGTAAACATATAAATAAATAAACAAATATAAAATAGAAGAGGCTAAATTTCAAATTGAACAACTAGAAATTATAGCAAAAATATGGGATTTCAAATTTCATTTGAAAAAACAGAAGTGATGCCAACTTTCAAAGTTGATCTACCAATCGTTCAACTGTACAATAATAAAGAGATTAAAATTTTTCAGAAATGCAAATATCTTGGGGAAATAACATGGAACACAAATGAAAAAGAAGCAATAGAATACAGAAAAACTAAATTTAAACAAGCACAAAGACTTACCTGGCCAACCTATAAAAAGAAATCTCTTTCGATAAACGCTAAGCTGAAACACTATAATTCCATAGTTAAACCAGAGGCAACTTATGCTAGTGAAACTTTATTCAAATTGAATGTAAAATCTACAACAGACAAATTACAGAAAACTGACAGAAGAATTATTAGAACAATTATTAACAAAAAACACCAAGTTGATGGACAGTGGAGATTGTTGCCTAACAACATCCTATATCATGAATGTGAATCAACAATAACTACAATGCGTAAAAGAAGAATTTCCTTTTTCTGTCACATATCAAGACTGCCATAAACCAGGATATTGAAACAACTATTTGATTACTTTTTGACAAATAAAATCAATAATAATAATTGGTTCAAAGAAGTTCAGGATGATTTGGAAGAATTGGATATAACTCGGCAACAAATCAAAGACAGAGAAGAGAAGAGGATTTTGAAGAACAAAAGCATAAGTCTAAACTAATAACAGTTGAACGGAAACAATATACTATATCGGACACACAAAGGGCTTCCAGGTCGGAGAGGATGAGAAAGTTCTGCGAGGAGAAAAAGAAGGAATTAACTCAAATATATTGATTTAAGTGCTCCAATGTGGGCGTAAAATATGTAAATAAATAATAAATAAAATAAACAATTAAACAAAAACAAATAAATATATATATAAAATAAGTAAATATAAACAAATAATAACTATAAAAGAAACAAATGATAAATATATAAATAAATAAATAGAAGGTATGTTTGCAACACTTTACCAGGAATTTGTCTTGGAAACTGGCTCCTTGAAATACAACCTCCGCCTAATGACCAATACCCTCATAATATAGCCCTCGTGGCAGGCAATTAAGGCTTGTAATGGTTGTGAGGTTTGAAACCATTTTTCAGTGTTGCCTAAGTAAACAAAAGTTTGGTGCTTTTCAGTCGGTCAACACGAATGTACCCAAAAAGAGCTGGGTTGTGCCCTAATCCTGAAATAAATTACATGAGATTAATAACTACACTAGGATGACCAGTTTCGATCGTCAAGCGATCATCATCAGATCCATTACACTCAGGCTATAACATCTATGTTTGAGAATACAGGTGAAAAATATTTACAATATGTACAATTATTTAGTTGCAGTATTGGTAATGTAACTGTCGGTGTATGCTAATTGTAGTATATCTAATGTTAGGTGAAATGCTAAAATGGTGATAAAAATCCGGAGTTTGTCTGTTTGGGGTGATTATATGGTTATACAAAATCAACTATGGTTATACTGTAATAATACAGGCTGAAACTTATCCGGTTCGTCTTCCTTACTGGAACTTCGAGCAGTTGCGTGTTCACTCTGGCACCAGTTTTGGTCGACTAACCCGGGTGTTAACTGGACGAAACTGGTTTTTCCCTTTCTCCCCCCTTTTGTTCCTATGTGGTTTCTGAGGTCAGTGCAATGTTTATTTGTGTGACGTTGCCAAGTCTAGATAAGAATGTATGTTATTGAATACAGGAAGATGTAAAACTATTAAAGACCGTGGAACTGTCTTCGCCACCCGTGGACTAAAAAGCCATTCAACTAAGCGGCACACGGTCTATTGAAGACGTCCCGGCACCTTTAATACTGCCGCGCATACCGGCCTAGGTTTATTGCAGAAAAAAGTACATAGTACACCTGATCCAGATAACATTTACCTATAACCACTGCTATCCCCCCCTTTTTGTAAGGGGATGAAAAATCAAACACGGGCCGCTCCCTTTCATGACCGGTGGGGATCCGTTGGGCCGACTGAACTATACCAATTTCTTTTATGGGTTTAGGACAGGTATCGATGGAAGGGTCTCGGAGACGAGGGCGGCCAGCATTGAGATGGATCGACTCCATCAAATCCAACATGAATATGTCACTGAAGGATTTGAAGTATATGGCTGAAGACCGAATCATATGGAGACAGTCCATCCATGCAGTCGCTAGGAGTCGACGCCGACTTGATGGCACCTGATCATCATCATCATCATCATCAAAGGTGACAGGCAGCCGCCAGCCTTCTATTTCCACGCGCTGACTCCTTGTCCCGCATCGTTCCAATCGCTTTAAATTAATTGTTAATTCGAGCCCTTCCAAGACCTTCCATGAGTATCCTCTGCCGATTACAATCCGATAGGGGGGGGGGGGGGTAGACATTACCCAAGTTCCATTGTGCTAACGATTGTTTTTTATTACTTCTGTTACTTTTATTTATTTATTTTTATATCTAGTCTCGAGACACAGTCTAATCTTCTTTCTCGAGTTATTGAAGTCCTGTTATATTGATTCATTTAGGAGCTTTGCAACATCGTGGTCATGTTGGCCACTGTACTTAGGTGTGTGTGGAATATGTCTGTATATTGAGTATTAGTAATCAAGACAATAATAATAATATTAATAGTAATTCAAATACCTGGGTGAATGGATTGAGCCTTACATTCGTGAAAAGGAAGCTCTCGTGTCACGGATTAACAACATGGAAATGGCTTACCATTTAACCAAAGACATTTACAAAACACGATCAATGTCCTTCAAGGCCAAACTGAGGCACTACGTTACCGTTATACGCCCGGAAGCGTTATATGCATCAGAATGCCTGGCGATGAATAAGAATGTCCTGGCAGAACAACTCGAAGCCAAAGAGAGGAAGATTCTGAGAAAGATCTTGGGCCCGGTCAAGGAACGAGGAGAGTATAGAAGACGACACAACGATGAAATGATGAAATTTATCAACATGTGGAGAAAATTCGCAAAAGAAGACTCTCCTTCTATGGCCATTTAACACGAATGAACTCCGGAAGATTGTCCAATCGAATCTGTGCCTACTTTGTGGGATATAAATCCAAAGGGATCTGGTTTACAGAGGTGGAAAAAGACCTACAAGAACTGGGGATATCACATGAGGACATCTTGGAACGTGACTCTTTGAAGAAGAAACTTGGGGAAATAGAGTTTTCAGCCAAAACCTATACCGGTATTGAAAACCGGCAAGAAGAGGACCAAAGAACGAAAGGAAGCTCACCGATGAAGAATGCGCGAATACTGGGCCACTGTGAAAGAACGAGGGAAACGGCAGTTGAAATAACGTGGTCCATAGAAGACCGAAACGACTACAACAATAATAGACTAATATCGTATGGCTTCAGGTGTCGGGTGCAAGCTTTATTTGACACCCAGAGTGTAGCTTGCAATCCAAATTTTGTTGTTCCTTGAAGCACTATGAAGGAGGTTAGATATCTAAGCTCTTTGACACTATAGCGCTTTCTAGTAGAGGAACTTTGTGTTGGCGGTAAATCCCGAGATTAATTTTTGCATTATAAATACGGCCTACTGAATTCAAATGGGTTCTTTAACATGCCAACATGCGTGTCGTGATTTTTGCCGTCTTTCAAAAAAAATATTACTAAACACGGCCAGGAGCGAACCTGCAAGCTGGGGGGGGGGGTAGTAATCCGACACGATAACCACTCACCCACCGTGGGAAGCAATCAAGGCAATGATTTGGAAGTAGGCGGTGGTGACGTTGCGTTAAGAGCCATCTCTGCATTCGCCTGAAGGAGAAGTGAGGAAACTGTGGAAAATCAATTCTAGGATGCCTTGCTAGGTTCAGTGTACCCCATTCCAACCATTATACGCCAGGACCTCCGGAGTTGTGCTTGGTCAAACTGCCCCTTTCCCATTATCTCGAAAGCTACAGAGATAAATCTTTTGAAGTCCCTTTAAATTGCTGGAACTAACATGTCATTCTACACCGCTCTCCCCATTCTGTGTTGGGGGCACAATGTGCTGTTGTATGCGTTCTCATGGCGGCTTGAATGTAGAGCGAGCGTATAAATAGGAGAGAGTGAACAAGGACTTTGGGGAGAGAAAAAGAAAACCAACTTCCTTTATTGACGCACACTGCGACCAGCATGCTTCTGACTTTATCGATGCATTGTTAAGTGAGTGATAGCGGGGTAATTAGTTGCGTATTTCTTTTTCTTTCTTTCTTTCTTTCTTTCTTTCTTTCTTTCTTTCTTTTATTTCCTTTTTATTTATTTCTTTCTCCTTCTTTCTTTCTGTCTTTCTTTCTTTCTTTCTTTCTATTATTTACTTTTTCTTTCCTTCTTTCTTTCTTTCTTCCCCCCAGGGGCTCACATCTAGTGGGTTGTGGGTTGGCGACCACGGGGCCCCAGCTGAGTCCGGCATTGCTTCCACTTACTTGTGCCGGGCTCCTCTCTTTCTTCTTTCCTGTCGACCTTCCTTGGTCAACTCTTGTTCTCTTCCGACCCCGACGGTATTAGGGTATCCGAGGCCTAGGGAGTCTCTTCCTTTCCCGCCTTAATTGGCCCTTGTCTCATCTTTCCTGATACCCTCCTTCTGTGAGGGGTCAGCCTTCTTGTTCTTTTCCTTTTACCTCCTGCCTTGTGCTCAAGGCCCTTAAGGAGGCAGGGTGTATGTAGCCCCACCACTTCTGGTGCACCGTCGATAATGCTACACCCTCAGGGGCTCACGGCTGGTGAGTTCGGGCGTTGGCGACCCCGAGGGATCCTGAGCTGGGTCCGTTTTCCCCTTTTGTCCCTTCCCTTTGGGCGGACCTTCTCCTCTCTCCCCTCCCCTCTCCTCTTTTCCTTCTATTTCCTTTTCTCTTTCAGATTCCCGCACTGTTTTTGTTACTCGAATCACCGTGTATCTAAATTCCCTTTTATCGATTTTTAAGGCATTTTTGATCTATGTTGCATTTTGTAAGTTTTTTCGATCTAAATTACATCTCGCGATTGTTTTCAACCTCAATTGCATTTTGTAAAGATTGACAATCTAAATTGCTTTTTAGTAAGTCTTTCAATGCAGGTTGCGGGGCCTTTTAGTGAGTATTTTGAATTTCAATTGCATTTTGTAAGTATTTTCAACCAAAACCGCATTTCGCACGAATTTTGAATCTAAATTGCATTTTGTTTGGGGGCATTTTGCACATATTTTGATTCTCAATTGCATTTTGTGGGTATTTTGAATCTAAATTACATTTTGTCAAGTATTTTCAATCTAAATTGCTTTTTGTAAGTATTGTCAATCCACATGAGTCGTTGGAATCATCGTACATTTTGTAAGCATTTTCAATTTCAATTGCATTTTGTAAGTATTTTGAATTTCGATTGCACTTTGTGAATAATTTGGATTGGAACTGGGATAAGGCCTATTTCAATCTGAATTGCATTGTGTATTTTCAATTTCAATTGCATTTTGTAAGTATTTTGAACCTCAATTGCATTTTGTACGTATTTTCGATCTCATTTGCATTTTGTAAGTATTTTGAATTTCAGTTGCATTTTGTAAGTATTTCGACGCTACATTGCATTTTGTACGTATTTTGAACCTAGCCTTCATTTTGTGGGTATTTTTTCAATCTATTCCTTTTGTGAATCTTTTCGTTCTAAATTCCCTTTTGTAAGAACATTTTGTGAGTCGTTTCAATCCGAGTTCCTTTTTGTAAGTATTTTCCGTCTCACTTAATTTTCGTTCTGGTTTCCGTTTCATTATCATCTTCGCTATCACCCAGATCATTAGGGGCCGATAACCTAGATGTTAGGCCCCTTAAAACAACAATTATCATCATCATCATCTTTCTTTCTTTCTATTATTTACTTTTTCTTTCCTTTTTCTTTCTTTCTTTCTTTCTTTCTTTCTTTCTTTCTTTCTTTCTTTCTTTCTTTTATTTCCTTTTTTCATTCTTTCTTTTATATTCTTTTATTTCCTTTTTTCATTCTTTCTTTTATATCCTTTTTTCATTCTTTCTTTTTTCTTTCTTTCTTTTATTTCCTTTTTTCTTTCTTTCTTTCTTTCTTTCTTTCTTTCTTTCTTTCTTTCCTACCTTTCTTTCTTTCTTTCTTTCTTTCTATTATTTCCTTTTTCTTTCCTTTTTCTTTCTTTCTTTCTTTCTTTTATTTCCTTTCTCTTTCTTTCTTTCTTTCTTTCTTTCTTTCTTTCTTTCTTTTATTTCCTTTCTCTTTCTTTCTTTCTTTCTTTTATTTCCTTTCTCTTTCTTTCTTTCTTTCTTTCTTTTATTTCCTTTCTCTTTCTTTCTTTCTTTCTTTCTTTCTTTCTTTCTTTCTTCCTTCCTTCCTTCCTTTCTTTCTTTCTTTTATTTCCTTTTTCTTTCTTTTCTTCCTTTCTTTACATTTTTCTTTCTTTTCTTTTCTTTTTCCATTTTTATTTTCTTTCTTTCTTTCTTTCTTTCTTTTATTTCCTTTCTCTTTCTTTCTTTCTTTCTTTCTTTCTTTCTTTCTTTCTTTCTTTCTTTATTTCCTTTTTCTTTCTTTTCTTCCTTTCTTTCTTTTCTTTTCTTTTCTTTTCTTTTCTTTTCTTTCCTTGTTTCTTTCTTTCTTTCTTTCTTTATTTCTTTCTTTCTTGACGTTTCGGCCAGCTATGGACCACCTGCTCTCTTCACCCAGTAACGCCTCGTGTGTTCTCGATGCTGTTGTTTCCTGGCTTCAGTCCACGTCTTGCCTGTTGTTAGTTTAGACTTTTCCTGGAAACTCTTCTTTTAGTATCAACGTTGTATGTAATTCCTACTTCTTTTAAATCAATTTCTTCCTCTGTGAACCAGGCTCCCTTGGATTTTTACCCAGAAAGAAAGTAAAGATTTTGTTTGACAATCACATTGGGCTTAGTCTTGTTAAATGACCATAGAACTGAACCCTCCTCTTTCTCTTCACGTCAGTGATTTTGGTAACGTGTGTGTAGACTTCGTGGTCGTGTCTGTCTGAAATCACAGTTTTCCTTGACTGGGCCCAAGATTTTCCGTAAGATCTTCCTTTCTTTGTTTTCAAGTTTCTCCATAATACCTTTTCTGTGCATCGTAAGGCACTCTGCAGCATATAAGGCTTCCGGTCGTATGAAAGTGCTACAGTAATGTAGAATTTATTTAATTTATTTATTTAATATTTATTTACTTTTTATATTTATTTATGTACTTATTTGATTAGTTTATATTTATTTGTAAGGATATCCATTTTATTTCATTTCATTTTATTTTATTTTTTTATTTTTTTTTGCATTTTACTCGAATACTTATCAATTAGATACACTAAATACCTTAGAATTACTTTACAACCAACACTATCTTCCTTCAACATTCATGTTACAGAGCAGTGAAAGCCATATCTAACATTCAACAGCCGCAACAAATTTCACTAATCACCGCAATAACACTGTTTAAAACGGCCAATAGCACCAATTGCAACCTACGGGATCAATATCCTCTGGGACAAACTTACGATCACCAACCTCTCAACAATTGAAAAAGTAAAAGCCCGCTACCTAAAACGGATTCTTGGAGTTGGGAAGACAGCACTATCAAGGTTAATATAATGTATGTACTAACAAAAGAAACATTCTTCATTGAGGACATTAAAGCACAATTCTGGCTTCCAAATACAAAGGCGTATGTGAAGACTCTCCACCTACTAAATGAGAAGAAAAAAGCTATATGGCCTGATTTCTACACAACAGACGCTATTACAACATTAGAATGGAAGCAGCCAAATTACGAACTCGGACATAATGACAAGATATGCAACACACGGTGTTCACCACAAATGATGCCGTAACCAAAGATTCCATCAACTGGAAGAAGAATGCGTGTGCAAACTGTGCGACGAACACTGTGAGAGATATCATGCTCAAAATTGCACACTCAAAAAAAGACAATTTCAATAATTGACTAGGACAAGAATAATTTATGTCAATATGTACATTGTGCGCTTTCTTTAAATAATAATTATCCATTAGTTTTTGTTGTTGTTTGTTTACGAATTTGGCCAACTATGGACCGCATAGAACCTAAGGCTTTCTGGTCAACTCTTCTTTTCTTCCCAGAACTCCTTCATTCGTTCACTACGAATCCTCTGCTGATCCGCAGAAATTACCAATTTAGGCCTACATTTCGGTGGATTCTCCAATGTCTTAACGCTGTCAGTGCGAATTCGAAACGTTGTGGATCACGGCGGCAGTAATACCAATTTCAACCGCGTCTTTCTTGACTTCTTCTGCCCATTTCGTTGTAGCCTTCAGTCTAGCAATGTAGTCGAAGACTTTCTTCGTCAAGCAGTTCCCGTCCATTCGCATCAGATGTCCATGGAACTTCAGCCGTCTTTTAAATATTTATTGTTGTAAAATATTTTAGTTTATATTTTCATTGTTTTGCAGTTTCTTCATTTCATTCTGTACATATTTTAGTTAATTTCATTTTCAACAGTTTTATTAGATTAGTTTCATAAGGGGGCATCCATTAATTACGTGAGGCGATTTTGGTGATTTTTCGACCACCCTCCTCTCCCCTTGGTGACGAGATATCGTGAGATTTGCTTATTTGCGTTGGATTTATTTGAAAAAACAATTTGTCTTAATTTTTATTTAAGAAAAAAGGAAGGAAGCTTGTAGTTTAACGTGACCGTTAATCTTGAGATCATGAGCCACGGGACCTCCTTTTTACGTGGAATCCGAACCACAGGACATGGCATTTCACTTCGAAAATCTCACATGCATTGACCGGGAATCGAACCCGGACCGCCTTGGTGAGAGGCATACAGCTAGACCGCTGAGCCACCACGCCCCTTTTTATTTAAGACTAGTTACGACTAGTATTTAACACTTCTAAGAACGCAGTCTAGGATCACAGTGAGAAAATTAAACAATAAAATACTTAAGTAGGAACTACTATGATTCGTATTTTTACTATGTTTCTTGGGGAAAAATAATTACATGATATTTACTGAGGGGGCGTGGTGGCGCAGCGGGCTAGCTGTTGGCCTGTCACCTAGGTGGACCGGGTTCTATTTCCGGTCAATACATGTGAGATTTTCGAAGTGAAATGCCATGTCCTGTGGTTCAGATTCCACGTAAAAAAGAGGTCCTGTGTCTCATGATCGCATGATTAACGGTCACTTAAAACTAAAAGCTTCCTTAATTTGACATTTGCTGAGACCCCCTTCTCCCCCACGTGAGATTGGGTGAGGTTCGGGTAGACCCCCCTTGCTCCTCCTCTAAACGCCTCACGAAATTAATGAACACCCTCTAAGGCAGGGATTCCCAACCTGGGGGGCGTGGGGCTTCATCAAGGGGGGCGTGAAGTGATTTCCGAATTAAGTTTTTTTTAAACTCGAATATTACAATTTTGTAAAATAAACATTTTTCGAATCGTTCCAAGTGATTGTCGCACCAAGTCAATCGTTCAAAAGCACTGGTAATTGCCAACTGTCGGCACAAACCTCTGCAGAGCCGCGAGGTTGGAGGTGAAATAAGGAATTTGATGTGTTGTAAGGAGCAAAATTATGCCAATTTTATCGTCTCGTTGGCATATCTTCGTGATTTCTTTGAAGCTTTGAACAGTTTGAACTTACATTTTCAAATACATATTTATGCGAGTAAGGATTTTCAACGCTGAGTGTCACAGAAACATAGCAGCGCTGTCGGCTTGATGTTGCAAGTGATCTCCGCTGTGCTCTGTCAAATATCAAACCAAACATACCGAGTCTTACCAAGAGAAAACAGTGTCAACCCTCTCACTGACATTTGTTGACTAATTTAAGGATTTGTTGTGAAAGTGTGTTCTTTGTATTGTGCTAAAATGAAGTTAGTATGTAATAGATAGGCGTATTCTATTATGTACTGTAGTGTTATTAGGTTTGGTCTATATCCTCTGCGTCTATCGAAGAGGTTATAGAAGCGATGAGTGGTGGGGAGTAAGGGGGGGGGCGGAAGGGGGGGGGGGGTGCGATGAACTCCCGTATCTGAAAAGGGGGGCGTCAGCTGACAAAGGTTGGGAACCACTGCTCTAAGGTTTGATTCTAATTTGCTAAAGAAGGTCCCATTGTTGAGTCGAAACATGTACTCATTTTAATATAATTAGTATTGATTGGCGGAGCATTAATTATTGTTTATTTATATTTTTATTTATTATTATTATTTATTTAATCGATTGTTCTCCTTTAGGAGAGCGATCGAACTTGAATACATGATTAATTCA
This sequence comes from Meconema thalassinum, assembly GCA_946902985.2. NCBI lineage: Eukaryota > Metazoa > Arthropoda > Insecta > Orthoptera > Tettigoniidae > Meconema > Meconema thalassinum. The sequence continues at coordinate 160,834,274 of OX336400.1, forward strand.
TTTTCTGGCGTTTTAACGCTTCTCTTCCCAAACTCTCTTCACCCTCTCAGAATGCTCCTTCTTCCGCTCAGCTGTCCATTTTCTTCCAGGCTGTCGTGATGGTCTATGCTCAAACTTAGCATGTTTGATTTTATTCCGGTACTTGGTGCGGTCCTCGAGATTTTGTATGTTGACCTGTTTAAGGTCCCTCTGAATCTCTGTCAGCCACTCCGTGCCACACTTACTCTGTGTTATAACGTTGAGCAATTTCTTCGCCGTTCTGAAGTTTTCCGTCCCGTAAATGTGTGTATAAAACTGTAGTAGTAGAGAGTAGCGAGTATTCAGCCCGAAGGCAGGTCCAAGCCTCCGAAAAAGCTATCCTCAGCCAGGAGTTTACGTGCGGAAGTTGGCCAGGTCCATTCCACTCCTCCGAATGTGCGCCAACAGCACGTGGTCCCACCGAAACTGGCATACCGTTCAAGTTCCAACCACGCCCAATGCTGCTTAACTGCGGAGTTCTTATGGGATCCGGTGTTTCAACATGGCCAGGCCGTTGGTATAAAACTGTGCTCGGCGTTTTCTGATTACGTCCGTGGTTATATTTTTATTTACATATTTATTTGTTCATTTCTTCTTCTTCTTCTTCTTCTTTCATATGGGCCATCTAAGGACCACGACATTCAACTATTACATTTGGAGTGAGCTTTGATGTTTGTCCAGTAGTTACGCATCCTCTGGCTGTGTTGTTCCCTCCTCTCCTGGGTCCAGAGGGCACCTGTTTTCTTTCTTGGCGGTTTGTCCTGGAACCTCAATTGCTGAACCATCTTCCTGAGAGATGTCCGGTCTTTTAAGTCTCTTTCCGTCCCTCCAAGTTCTTGCAGATCTTTGCTCACTTCCCACAACCATGGTGACTTGGTCTTCCGCTTTTGCCCGTAACCGAGGAGCTGGTTGGCCAACCTGGTAGGATGCATCCTGTAGACGTGTCCATAAAATGCTCGACGTCGTTTCCTAACAACATCCGTGATTCTTTCACAGTACGTGTAGAGCTCTTGATTAGGTCGCCTTCTGTATTCATTAGTCCTTCCTTAACAGGCCCCAATATCTTCATTATCTTTCTCTCCTGTACTTCGAGTTTGTCCATGAGTCCCTTCCGGTTGAATACTAGACATTCTGAAGCATATAAGGCTTCAGGACGTATAACTGTCTGATAGTGTCTCATTTTTGTCTTTCGGGAGAGACACTTCTTATTATATGTGTTCTTGGTTATTTGATAATAAGCCATTTCTAACTTGTTACCTCGAGTTGATAATGCCCTTACTTCTGAGAGATTTACTATATATTTATTTTATATTCGTTTATGTATTTATTTGTTTATACTGCAGAGACCACTGAGGGCAATACTACGCAGTTGTAAGGTACTTGCACCTGGTCACAGTGTACAGTACTCGTTGGACTGTTATCTCGTGTGTCTGCCCTCATGCCGTCCTTATCATCTGTTCTGTATGCGCACAGTAGCGTCAAGCTAGCAAGCTCCACAGCAAAAACAATAGTCTCACACATTTTAGTAACATTGTTCCATGTTTTACGTTAAAATGGTATACGCGCTTCTGTAGCTCAGTATGTTAAGCTCTAGGTAGTCAACGTTGAGGTGCTTCGCTGTAATCTCTGGTCTAGTCGTGGAGATGTATTCCTTTGTATAAAATTGTTTAACTACTGAAATTAACGACTTTACCTAAATCAACAGTCCGGAAAATGTCTGGAGATGATGTAGTAAGAGATGTTTACTCCTCCGCTGCCTGAGACCCACCCAGCCATCACTAATAGGATCACGACTTATATCGTTGAAATTGCAGCTCTGACAGCCATCTTCGTCAAGGAGTCAATAATGCCAACCCCACGCATTTGGTACTATTTCGCACCCGATATAGATATTGTGAACGGACCAATAGTTTTGTGTGAACCGTGTTCCGCTAGCTGCCCGTGGCCAAGAGCCGCACCTAACCCCGACCTTCTAACCTTCGTTTTGTCCAATCCAATGGTTCTTGACAATGGCTACAACCTAACCCGCCCAGACCAATGGTTTTGACAATGGTTACAACCTAACCCGCCCAGACCAACGGTTTTGACAATGGTTACAGCCTAACGCGTCCAGATTTCTTAGTGGTGGTGTCGTGTGGCGTATTTTGTATCGACATGTTGGCAACATGTTGGCAACGGGTGACAACGGGTATGACGTACCGTGTGTCGTCAATGTAAGATGGCGCTGAATCGTAAGAATTAACTGTTATAGGAAGTAAAAGGAATAATTTCCGCTGCAGCAATGCCGATGGAAGTCGAAAAAAGAACATTTAATGACTCCCAGAAGGTATGAATCAAATGATAAATATATTTTCAATATTTTGCCTTTTGAAAGTGATATAAGGTGTTTTAAGGAAGGTATACCTATCGTTTAGATTTAATAAAAATAGTACATAGCCAAAAATATCATTTTGTAGTCTCGGAGCTGACCTCGATATTCTACCCTTTAAAACAACAATTTCCACCACCACCGTGGTGTTGGCAACTCTGGGGTGTGATATGAAAGGTAAGTAGCCAGTCAAACAACAGTTTCACCAAGAAACCCGTTCCAATGACCTTGGAGTGAAAGGAAGTATCCTCTTGCTTCTATCGTGTTGATGCGATACGATGCGATGCGATACAATGTGAAAGGCAAGGAAGGCTCCAAGTTTCTTGGAATACTGTAGAGTAGACTGAATCGCCAGAGAATGTGGAGAAAGCCCTGTCTGATGTGTTCGCGCTCCATTTGTCATTGAGCAAGGATAGCCGCGAGCTGCTGTCTCTACCCCACCCATATTCACAAGGGTGCATGACGAATTCATTGCTGACGGACAGGGTTGGGTAGGTTACTTCTAGCCCACTGTACGTTATAATTAAACCCCACCCCCCAGAAAGAAGAATAACGAACATACCGTTACAGTTAGTTTGTGCGAAAGCCATGGCGTACATAGGCTACATTAGTACAGCCATCAACATGACACAGGTTCCATCCACACCCAAATGCACGGGACTTCATGATCATGTTGTCGCAAGCCACAAATTAAATCAACAAAATCAACATAAAATTTGTTAAACTTGTAAATAACAGCCCTAGGATCATTAGAATTAACCTCCATTATTTTGGGTTCGTATTGACAAATAAGTAACTTGTAATTTAATGGGTTAACTTTTCCGCCCAATCAATACTTGCAATTGCCTACAAACAACGATTTATTTACTCAGGGAATTGTTTCGGGAACTTTTGACCCTTCTTCAACCTCTTTATCACTGATCACAACATATGTCAAACACACAAAATCACACTCAAGAACATAAACTTAAATATTAAAGCATGCATTATTTCCATTAATATACTGTAGTTCTTATTTTTCCACAAGGCACTGGTTTACACTTAAAATAACTTCATAGTATCCCCCGTTGGATGCTCCGTCATCTTGAATCAATATTACGCTAATATAAAATATGTAATGACAATTCATTAGACTTGTTATTGTTAAAATTGCTCATTAAAATTGTTAGGATGTTAGGCCATTATCAGGCGATGTAAATGTCTCCTTCGAAATATTCTGTGGTTCCTTTTCATTAAAGGGGCCGATAACCTAGATGTTTGGCCCCTTAAAACAACAATTATCATCATCATCATCATTATTAACCTTTTCATTAATTCACATGTCCATGATTAAATAAATCTTTGTTTGTCAGGCAATTTCAAGTATTGATTGGGCGGAAAAGTTAACCAATTAAATTGCAAGTTATTTATTAACAGCCCCTACAAGTGAAGGAAGTATGCTAGTCATCACCATCATCGTCATCATCATCCAATGAAGAAAGGATCACAAAATTACAGAAAGCATACAGACTTACATGGAACCACTACAGCAACAAAATGTATATCAATCAATGTCAAACTACGGCACTCTACGCTTCAGGAACGACAGCAATCAAGGGAAGAACAAAAATCAAGGAACGAGAAAAATACTGAGAAAGATCTACGGACCAGTTCAGAAAGAGGGGATATGGATAAAGAGACAGACAATAGAACTATACAAATAGACAGAGACAATTACAAAAAAAAAAAAAACAGAAAAAAGAGCAAAATTTTATGGACACATACAAAGAATGAACGAAGACAGACTGACCAAGAAGCTTTTTATAAGTTATGACTAATGCACTGGAAACCAATTGGGTAAAATAAACCGGGGAAGACCTCAAGAAACGTCTCTGCAGAAGACGTGGCAGACAGGAAAGTATACTGAGAGAAAAGAAAAGGAAAGAAGTGGACAGGAGGGGGGGGGGGGGGAAGAGAGAGAGAGAGAGAGAGGAAACATAGTGAATATGAGAGGTTTTTGGAAGAAAGAAGAAAGGGACAGAAAAAAAATCCATGAAAATTGATTGCATTTTAACGCTCTCCTTAAGGGGGAAATAACGTAATTATAATATAAACAAGTAGTTCCGTGTAGAACTATACAGCCTATTTTCAAATATCCTGCTCATGTTAATTGCCTCTATCAACATACAAAATTTCAGTTTAATTGCTGTAACAGATTCGTAGATATTGAGAACCGTCTAAATATTTCAGATGGTCGCCAGGTTGGATTTTTATTTTTGTACTATTACATTAAGATTATTGTTTGTGTACGTGTGGTATTCAAACTTCAATCGCATAATTAGAACATAAGAAGTAAAAACGAGATTTTAAAATTACGCACAGCAGCCATCTTGTGATTATGAAAACAATAGAAATAAATTAGATGCCAGTGGATGAACATTTGTATAAGCATTTAACGTGCAACGTTTCACGGCACTCGGATAGTTAATTCGCGAGAAACGTCCATTTAAATATTTATACTTCGCGTCGCCGCCATGTTGGATTTGTGCTCACCAGGTTACTGAAAGTCCTATAGGTGAACATATGTTCATAGTCTCTATGAACATAAAAAATTTCAGTTTGGTTGCTGTAAAAGATTCATAGATATTGAGAACCGTCTAAATATTTCGGAAGCTCGCCATTTAGGATTGTTATATGTATAGGCCATATAGTTATGTACCATTCAAGGACAATTATTGCCTAGGTTCATTATTCAAACCTTCACTTCGATCGCATAATTCCGACACAAGAAATAAAAACTTAATTTTAAAATTTCGCTCAGCCGCCATCTTGAGGTTATGTAAACAATTGAATTAAATTAGATGGCAGTGCATTACAATCTGCAATATCATTTACTGTACCACATTTCACTGCGTTCAGAGAGTTAAATCACGAGAAAAGTCTATTACAATATTTCAAATTCGCTTGGTCGCCATCTTCGTTTTGTACTTTACAGGTTTATGAAATATACATAGGTAAACTTGTATCAGTACCCTTTATCACCGTACAAAATTGCAGGGTGATATCTGTAATAGTTTCGGAGATATAGAATGTCAGTGAAATATTTCGCACAACCGCCATTTTGAGGTTATGTAAACAATTGAACTAAATTAGACTCCAGTGCATTGCAATGTGTATAAACATTTACTGTACCAAGTTTCATTACGTTTGGATAGTTAAATCGCGAGAAAAGTCTATTTAAATGTCTCAACTTCGCTTGACCGCCATGTTGGTTTTGTCGTCACCAGGTTTTTGAATGTCTCATAGGTGAACTTCTAGTAGTGCCCTTTATCACCGTACACAATTTCAGGGCGATATCCGTAAGAGTTTCGGAGATATTGAATGCTAGTGAAATATTTCGCACAGCCGCCATGTTGGATTGGAGAGATGTAACAAAATTTGAAGGACACGGTCGAGGTTGCCGGGAATAGTGCTATGAACATACCGAGTTTCATTGAAATCGCTCCAGCCGTTTAGATTTTATTAGGGGACACACACACACACACACACACACACACACACACACACACACACACACACACACACACACACACACACACACGGACAAAAGGTGATCTCATAAGCCTAGTTTTTTTCAAAATTGAAAATAGGCTAAAAACGCTAAGGTGTATGTTTCACAAAACTCAAGCTCTTATACCAGAGGGAGTTAGAAGGTGCGGTTTGTACCAAAATCTTCCAAATTGTCTCAATAGTACAGGAAAAATCTTGTATTTCTTGAAAAGTCAACGTAAATATATTTTATAAAGTGAGTTCAAACAAACAAAACGATAGCCCCTGCGAGATCTGTGTCGCGTCGAACCTGCATACCAATAAAGCCATGCGGGTGGTCTATACACATGCGGGAGATCTCGCAAATACATATGGATCATTAATGTCTATAATCATATTTCAGTAGCCTATTAATAATTTGTTTTAATGTGTGGCATTTCTCTTGTTTCAGGTATGTTATGCTGTAACTTCTAGTGTGATCTGAAAGGTGCTCGGTAAGTCGCACTGTTCCATCTTCTGTGGTCTAGAACAGCGTGCGAAGATTCAGATTTTCCAAATATTAATTAATTAACCCCAGGCACTATAGCCCATGAAGGGCCTAGGCCTACCAAGCGACCGCTGCCCAGCCATTGTGCTGCAGATATTGGGATGACGCGTGGTCAGCGCATCGGGTCCCCTCGGCCGTTAATTTTGGTCTCCGTGAACGGGGCGCCGTCTCACTTTCAAACAGATACTCAATTGTCCTCACGAGGCTGAGTGCACCCCGTTCCAGCCCTCACGTCAGTTTCTAAAATCCCTGACGGAGCCGTGAGTCGAACCCGAAACCTCCGGGTGGGAGGTAGGCGCGCTACCCCAACGCCACGGGGCCCGCTTCCAAATAATAGTGTATCCTATAAAAGAGGACCACCTTGTGGTGAAGTGGCTAGCATTCTTGGCTGTCTCCCCAGATGCCCGGGTTCAATTTTGGACTCGTGTCTTCTTCTTCTTCTTCTTCTTCAATTCCCTTACGCATTCAAGCGTCGGGGTAGTTCTCTGTATCACCTTACCTCCACATGGATAATTATCTCAACGCAGAGTGGTTTGTTGGATTACCTTCCCATCCTCCATATTTATCCCCTGGAGACAGGGTGCCCAGATGGTCAGGGTTTGGGCAGGAATTTCCTCCTTTCCCGCCAACACTCGGGTGGCTGATTGCAGTGGTGGTTTCCCTCTGGGCTATGGGGCCGCCACATCCCTATGCCGGGTCGGACTCTGTCAAGAAATTTAATTCTGGTTTGAAGGCTGGAACGGGGTACACACAGCCTCGTGAGGCTAAACTGAGAAGATATGGATTGGATTCCCATCTCAGCCATCCTGGAAGTAGTTTCCAGGCAAATGCTGGAATGGTTCCTAAGTAATGGCCACAGCCACCTACATCCCAATGGCCTCAGTTACTCTAATACAGACATCACAATAACCTTACTACGCTGGGTGAGTGGTTATCGTGTCAGACTACCAACTCCAAGCTTACAGGTACGCTCCTGGCCGTGGCAAGTAATTTTTGAAAGGCGACAAAAATCACGGCACGCATGTCATACGTTGTTGGCATGTTAAAGAACCCATTTAAATTCAGTAGGCCGTGTTCATAATAGCAAAATTAATCTCGGGATTTTCCGCCAACACAAAGTTTCTAATTTCTCTACTAGAAAGCGCTATAGTCTAGTGTCAAGGAGCTTAGATACATAACCTCCTTGACTTTCATAGCGCTCCAAAGAACGACAAAATTCGACATGCAAGCTGCCCTCTGGGCTGAAAATAACAAAGCTGCACCCGGCAACCGAGGCCATACGATATTTTTATTATACCACAATAACACCAGTTATGGCGGCTTCGGTGGCTTAGTCGGTAGCATGCTGAACTGCTGTGCCCAAGATCGCGGGTTCAAACCCGGCCGAAGTCGTTAAAAATCCTTCAGAATGCCTTCCTTCGGAGGGAAAGTTAAGCCGGCGGTCCCATGTCATAGATTTATGGCATGTAAAAGATCCTTCCACAGACTAAACATGTGTAAGCTAAATTGTTTAGGTTAGATTTCGTCGGAACGCTCTAAGTTCCAACGTTCACCACTAGGTGAAAGTTGGAACTACTTGAAATTGAACGGAACTCGTAGCTCACCCTAATGGTGTCCGCTGGAAGCAGCTACAGACTCAGGCGAGCCGAACATGTCCTCGGACACTCCCGGCACTAAAAGCCATACGATAAATAAATAAAACACCAGTTATCATATTTAAAAAAGGTAAGGAAGTTTTTTAGTTTTACGTGACCGTTAATATCGCGATGTCCGGCTCCGTGGTTAAATGGTTAGCGCGCTAGGCTTTGGCTCGAAGTGCCTCTGATTCGATTCCCGGCCGAGCCATCAGGGATTTTTATCTCCTGGGGTTAATTCCCGTGGCTCGGGGACTGGGTGTATGTGACGTCTCCCATCACTTCATCCTCATTACGACGCGCTGGTCACTCACGGGCGTCAACTAGAAAGACCTGCACTCGGCCACTCCGGAGAACACGCGATCATGAGCCACGGGATCTTCTTTTTAAGTTGAATCTGAACCACAAGGGCATGGCATTTTACTTTGCAAATCTCACATGCATTGGCCGGGAAGAGTAAAACTCACTGAAGTACTAGCAAGCCGAGATGTGGAGACTGAACGCACGTAGCGTGACGGAAGAGGATCTACTCTTCAAGTGCTAGAGGGTTGTTGATGATGGAAGGGTGGTGACTAACAGGTGGTTACCGTGACCGGAAGTGGCCCCCACCTGCCTGTAACGGCTCCGATATCCGGTACTATCACACGTGTCGAGCGACACTACTTTATGGTTAACCACAATAGAGGTCCCAGCAGAAATTTGAAGGCTTACCGGCAGCTTGGAGTGAAAAGTGTTGTCATAGGTTCAGTCGGCGTCACCTTACTTTAACCACTGTGTCTTTGTGTCTAGTCTTTTGACTGGTTTGAAGCAGCCATCCATGTCTTCCTGGCCTGAGCAATTCGTTTCATCTCTCCATATCTACCATGCCTTACATCCGAGACAATCTGGAATGGGGTATAGCCTATTCAACCTCGTGAGGCAACACTGAGAAAAGGTAGATTCGATTCCCACCTCAGCCATCCTGGAAGTGGCTTTCCGTTGTTTCTCACTTCTACTCCAGGCAAATGCCGGGATGGTTACTAACTGAAGGCTACGGACGCTTCCTTCCCAATCCTCAACTGAATTACAAATACACACACTACAGTCCAGCCGTCGAGTGTCCAGCTCTTGACATATCTCACGGGGAAGGGAGGCAGCGTTGCCGGTTCCGTACTGCAAAATAAAAAAAACAACGTGGACTACATAAAGCATTTAACATGTTTTTAAATGAATTCTGACGAACCGCTGACCATATCACTAAAGTAATATACTTACACACAGTTAACCGGTAATTGTGCACAAACAAGACAAGAAAATAACAAACCTGCACTAACACAAAGAGCAACTGGACCACAGAGTCATGGCAATATCGAGCTAATTTAAAGACCAGCTTACCGGGAAAACTGCTGATTGGTGCAGGTAACAACATTCTTCACGGTAGTAAGCGACTTCGCCAACATAGGCGGAATTCCACTGCGATCGAAGAATTTAGGTTTTGTAACCGCAAAATGTCGGAATAACAAAATAATGCATAACATTGCAAATAGGGTGTGGGACTTCCACGATACATAGTGAAGACGCTAGAGAAGAATTACAATGATGCCTAGTCTCAAGGTTCTATTAAGAGCTTCTCACTGCCGTAAGTTGGCTATATTGTTCTCCCACCATCGTCAGAGCCGGGCACTCAGTAGTACAGACCACCACAATCAAGTTATGAAACAAATTCTATACACACTCAAGTACACGATGTCTCAGCCCCTTAAATGAAAAGACAACAATCTATTAAATCGTTCAATACTGAATCTAACGAGCACCTCCTATGTCTTCCTCCGTTTCTCTTACCCTCTAGATTAGCATTTGAGGGTGTTTAAATGTAAGGGTGCCGTGTCAGTAGATTTACTGGCACGTTAAAGATCCGCTTCGGGGCAAAGTTCCGGCACTCTGGCGTTTCTGAAAGCTCAGGAAGTTAAAGGGGTGTAAAATCAATGTAACATTATTATTGATGGTATATTCACGGCCAATGAATTAAAACGCAGCAATTTTTATAGGTTTATGCCCCTGTCTTGTGTGGGGTTTCGCCTAGGACACGGTGGGTGAGTGGTTATCGTGTCGGACTGCCAACCCCAAGTTTTCAGGTTCGCTCCTGGCCTTGGAAAGTGATTGTTGAAAGGCGACAAAAATCACGATACGCATGCCATACGTTGTTGGCATGTTAAAGAACCCATTTGAATTTAGTAGGCTGTGTTCATAATGGTAAAATTAATCTCGGGATTTTCAGCCAACACAAAGTTCCTCATTTCTCTAGGCCTACTAGAAAGCGCTGTAGTGTCAAGGAGCTTAGATATCTAACCCTATTATGCCCAAGATCGCGGGTTCAAACCCGGCCAAAGTCGTCGGATTTTAAGAGCGTTAAAAATCCCTCAGTATGCCTTCCTTCGGAGGGGAAGTAAAGCTGGCGGTCCCATGTCATAGATTTATGGCATGTTAAAGAACCTTCCACTAATTACACCTGTGTGAAGCTAAATTAGGTTAAAAATGTAAACAACGCCCAGGTTCGTACATTCGTCGCCAGGAGCCAACTGCGGTGGCGTCTAGTAGCAAAGTTCTGAACTAGTAGTTGTTGACGGTGGCGTTTGGCGGCAAAAGTAGGAACTACTTGAAAATTTCAAAATATGCAGTCCTTATTTGAATTAAGAAACAGAAACACACACTAATACAGCCATCACAATTAACACCGGTTATCAGACATATTCTGCACACACACAAAGTACACGGGGCTTCATGACCGCGTTGTCGCAGCCCCTAAACTAAGGAACCAACCCGATATCTAACCTCCTTGACTTTCATAGCGCTTCAAGGAGCGATAAAATTCGACGTGCAAGTTGCCCTCTGGGCGTCAATTAACAAAGCTTGCTCCCAGCACCCGAGGCCATTCGATATATATTCGCCTATTTATATAAACCAAGCTGACTCTTGGTATCCGCGCCCAGACCCCTACAGTAGTCCACTATCTTTATAGGGAGGTGAAAGGCTGCTTGAGCTTTGAGCTCTCGCAGTTAAGAGGCACACGTGCGCTTCATAAGAAGCGAGGTAGTGTGCAGTTCGCCACTCATGTTGGGGTCCGGGCGCGGACATCAAGAGCCCGCTAATGAGCCAGCTTGGTGTTCCTAGGTGAAACCCCACACAAGACGCGGCATTAACCTAGAAAAATTGCCGAGTTTTAACATTTTTATTATTTATAAACTATTTATTTCCAGCTACAGTCAATATTTTGTGACTTTCTTCAGCTGGTATATCATGAGTAGTACTGTATCTAAAGTTCACATAGTAACGTTTTCAAAAAAACAAACTAAACAGATCTGCTACAATACATTTTGTAAGTTAAGCATTAAAAAAATTGTCTTGAAAAAACAGCGTATAAATGAGGAATGTTTATGTGAAAATATGTAGCCTACTGTTTGTTGAAACAGTTAGGTTATAAAAAATTCTTAATGAGTATTAGCTAGGTTAGTATAGAAAAACATTGGAATATGTGGCGAAATTATGTTGAAAAAGTATAGTTTTGTATTTGGCAACATTTTCAACATTACTTCGCCACATATTCCAATGTTTTTCTTTACTAACCTAGCTAATACTCATCAAGATTTTTTTTATAATCTACCTGTTTCAACAAACAGTAGGCTACATATTTTCACATACATATGCCTCATTTATACGCTATTTTTCAAGATTTTTTAATGCTTAACTTACAAAAAAATAAATTAAAAAAATTGTAACAAATGTGTTTTTTTGTTTTTTGTTTTTTGGAAAATTTTACTATGAACTTAAAAAAAATTGTAACAAATGTGTTTTTTTGTTTTTTGGAAAATTTTACTATGAACTTTAGATATAGTACTACTCATGATATACCAGCTGAAGAAAGTTACAATGCGACCAAAACCGGTACGCTGAAAATAAATAGTTTATAATTAACACGGTATAACGGGCTATCATGGTCATTTTTAGCCTACATTCGATTTTTGCAAAAAAGTAGACTTATGAGATCAACACAGGGCGAAAAAAGTGTGTGTGTGTGTGTGTGTGAGTCTGTGTGTGTGTGAGTGTGTGTACTCTGAATGTCTGTCCCCCCTATCAATTCGAACACGGTGAACGCGAATTGAACGACATTTGGTACTGTACCCGTTCGTCCTGGGGATGCGATGACCCATCTGCTATTACATCGCATTCCTGGAGTTCCAGGACAGAGCGGAGTTAAATGAACCTCTAGTCAAATAAGGAATGTGTCGGATGTTCAGCTGAGTTATCGAAAAAGCAGTGGGTAACACGAGACAAAGTATCTCTAGGGTCGTTACGGGCTTAAGTTTAATAAAAATAATGCAAATATAAATGGGCGCCATCAACTGAACTCCTAGCAAACCACATCCTTTCCGGTTAAGCCTTAATCAAGACAAGGAAAGAAAAAGGAAAATCACACCATCATCAGATCACAACTAAGATAAAAACAAATTTATTTCACTTTGATAGTCAGACAGACATTTTAAATAGTCATCCTACCTGAGAGTATGGTCGAATACCAACGTTAAATTGTCATTGTCCAAAAATCGAACCATCTCTTTTCTAATCAAAAATATTTCATCCACATAGAACAGGAAAATCTCTAAAGTTCTCTTGGGTTCTCAGGATCACTGTAGCACTATGTCTTTCGTCACTGACATTTGTGATACCTGAGACCTAATTTCTCTTTAATTTAACATCATAAATGTGGATTTGAAAAAGTTATTAATCTGTCTAAACATACACATATTATAATCACATATTTTAAATATCACGCAATATATAGCTTGCATGGCATAATTTAAATGTTGAACACGTTAGTAAATGCTCCTAAACATCGAATAATTAATTTACATTATTTACATTGTCATTACAAATTGCTTGTTTGTGAATTACAGAAAATTCACTGCTCATTGGTCATCATCATCATCATCATCATCATCATCATCAAAGTTAAACATTTCTCACATTAATTCTCATCTCAAAATTCTACATATTCCTGTCAGAATCATTAACTCATCACCATTAAATCATTTAAATGAAAATTATTATCATCACTTCATTATACTTTCTAATTATTCACACAATCTTATTTTATCATCTACTTCAGATTAAATCATCTTGAATCATCAATACAAATCGTTTAATTCCTCAACTCAAGTTGCAATTCCTCAAATTATATCTCTCAATTAAATTTATTTAATTCCATATAAATTCATTAATCATCAGCTTCTTTAGTTAATTATCACCTTCTAATTCAGTTATTCATCATCTATCCAATCATCTATTAATTTATTTCAATCAGTTTATTTATCCAATCTTCAATTCATCCATTTATTTAATTCATTGATTTATTCCAAAATTTAATTTATTAATTTATTTAAATTTTATTCTTCTGGTTATTTAGACTTTTATTATTTCATCTAGTCATTCTGATTTTTATTTCATTAGGTCAGATCATTAATATGCTTAAATTTCAGATTATTATTTCATTAATTATTATTCTCAGAAAATCTTGTATTATCAACTTTATTTATTTGTTTAATTCCCTAACAAATTGTTTAATATGGGTTATAGAACGTTGTCTTACAGTTTTATCACTTCCAAGTTATATCTCGTATTTAATTATCATGCCAAAAAATATTATTGCCTTCACGAAATCACGTTGGATCTGACTATCCACAACTACATTATATATCCTCACTTCTTCAAATATCACATTTGAATACCACAATTATTCCACAAATCTCCATGAATATTCAGCGCATACAGCATGAATCTCAACAATTACGCTAGACTGGGTTCGACAACCTCATGTCTGCCTCAAAATACATTAGCAACATTGCAACTATCACTTGGCAACTTCCACAAAATGCCTATCACAAACTTCACTTAACCATGTTGCATGATCTACAAAAAATATATAACTGGCTTCAAATTATCAACGCACACAATCTCCAATAACTGTATTTACTCTGATCACATCTAGACAACTTTTTAAACAATTGGAAAAAATATTACCTTAGTAATTCAAGATCTGCTTTTAAATAGCATAAATTCTTTTACAATTCTCATAATTCACATCACAGAAAAACACCAATGTGCTATAATCTCTCATATCAAAATCTGCAATACTGATCTGCCTTAAAATAAATCTGACCATTAATGATTCGTCTTACAAGATTCAATTACTTTAAATCCTTCTCAAAAGTATCAAACTCAATTATAAAAATCATCTAAAGCATCAGCTGTACCAGCTGTTAAACTGAAAGTACTCTCAAAAGAGTAAAGCAACAAAATATTGGATTGGCAAACAAGAATTACTAAATGTAACTCTGCTGACATTTATCTTTAATTTATTTAACAAAATTTCGACTGATATGTGACTAGTAGTTCCTTGTTTGATCCTCTTACAATCTCAAGTACACTCGGATGATAAAAATGAGTCCCTCAATGGCAAGTAAGATGAGTAACCACCGTACAATCGTATAAATACGAAAGACCTCGCCTCGTCGACTAACATGATAGTGCCCTGAACGATGGGTAAGATGAGTAACCACCATACAATCGTACACACATCAAAAAAAGTTTTGCATCACTTCGGTTCCCAGATCTCCGGCATATAGACGTTGACTGTGTATATTGTATCAAAGATACAGTCCCTTTGACTGTTCATAGATGTCACTAAAACTGCTCAAAGATGTAAACAACCATGCATGAGCAGGGCCTATTAGACGGAGGGGGTACGACAGCCGATCAGTTCCAGTCATTCCACCAGGACGAAGGTACGCTGCTCATGTTGTCTGTAGTTCTACCATGCCTAGAAGGTCAATACCGCAGTTCGATCGCGTCCGCATTGTTACTTTGTGTCAAGAAGGGCTCTCAACAAGGGAAGTTTCCAGGCGTCTCAGAGTGAACCAAAGCGATGTTGTTCGGACATGGAGGAGGTACAGAGATACAGGAACTGTCGATGACAGGCCTCGCTCAGGCCGCCCAAGGGCTACTACTGTAGTGGATGAACGCTACTTACGGATTGCCGCTCGGAGGAACCCTGACAGCAATGCCACCATGTTGAATAATGCGTTTCGTTCAGCCACAGGACGTCGTGTTTCAACTCAAACTGTGCGCAATAGGCTGCATGATGCGCAACTTCACTCCCGACGTCCATGGCGAGGTCCTGCTTTGCAACCCCGACACCATGCAGCGCGGTACAGATGGGCCCAACAACATGCTGAATGGACCCCACAGAATTGGCATCACGTTCTCTTCACCGATGAGTGTCGCATATGCCTTCAACCAGACAATCGTCGGAGACGTGTTTGGAGGCACCCTGGTCAGGCTGAACGTCTTAGACACACTGTCCAGCGAGTGCAGCAAGGTGGTGGTTCCCTGATGTTTTGGGGTGGCATTATGTGGGGCCGACGTACGCCACTGGTGGTCATGGAAGGCTCCGAAACGGCTTTACGATACCTGAATGACATCCTCCGACCCATAGTGCACCCATATCGGCAGAATATTGGAGAGGCATTTGTCTTCATGGACGACAATTCTCGACCTCATCGTGCACATCTTGTGAATGCGTTCCTTCAAGATAACGACATCGCTCGACTACAGTGGCCAGCATGTTCGCCAGACATGAACCCTATCGAACATGCCTGGGATATGTTGAAAAGGGCTGTTTATGGACGTCTTGACCCACCAACCACTCTGAGAGATTTACGCCGAATTGTCGTTGAGGAGTGGGACAATTTGGACCAACAGTGTCTTGATGAACTTGTGGATAGTATGCCACGACGAATACAGGCATGCATCAATGCAAGAGGACGTGCTACTGGGTATTAGAGGTAGTGGTGTGTACTGCAATCTGGACCACAAATGCTGAAAGTCTAGCTGTATGATGGTACAACATGCAATGTGTGGGTCTCATGAACAATAAAACGAGCTGAAATGTTGTTTGTGTTGATCTCTATTCCCTTTGTATTTAAAGGTTCCGGAACTCTTGGAACCGAGGTGATGCAAAACTTTTTTTGATGTGTGTATAAATACGAAAGACCCCATCTCGAAGACTAAATGAGTGAATGTACCAGATCGGAATCAACAAGTCTCTAGTTGTCATATAAAAGCGATATTCATTCACTAAAGTGAATAACTTCTTAATATCTCCAAACAATCCAATGGAAACAAGTAGTTCCGTAAAGAACTATACAGCCTATTTTCATATATCCTGCTCATGTTAATTTCTTCTAACAACATACAAAATTTCAGTTTAATTGCTGTAACGGATTCGTAGATATTGAGAACCGTCTAAATATTTCAGATTGTCGCCAGGTTGGATTTTTATTTTTGTACTATTACATTAAGATTATTGTGTACGTGTGGTATTCAAACTTCAATCGCATGATTAGAACACAAGAAGTAAAAACGAGATTTTAAAATTACGCACAGCAGCCATCTTGTGATTATGCAAACAATTGAAATAAATTAGATGCTAGTGGATCAACATTTGTATAAGCATTTAACGTGCAACGTTTCACAGCACTCGGATAGTTAATTCGCGAGAATCGTCCATTTAAATATTTATACTTCGCGACGCCGCCATGTTGGATTTGTGCTCACCAGGTTAATGAAAGTCCTGTAGGTGAACATATGTTCATAGTCTCTATGAACATTAAAAAAATCAGTTTGGTTGCTGTAAAAGATTCATAGATATTGAGAACCGTCTAAATATTTCGGAAGCTCGCCATTTAGGATTGTTATATGTATAGGCCATAGAATTATGTACCATTCAAGGGCAATTATTGCCTAGGTTCATTATTCAAACTTTCACTTCGATCGCATGATTACGACACAAGGAATAAAAACTTAATTTTAAAATTTCGCACAGCCGCCATATTGAGGTTATGTAAACAATTGATTTAAATTAGATGGCAGTGCATTACAATCTGCAAAATCATTTACTGTACCACATTTCACTGCGCTCAGAGAGTTAAATCACGAGAAAAGTCTATTAAAATATTTGAAATTCGCTTGGTCGCCATGTTCGTTTTTTACTGTACAAGTTTATGAAATATACATAGATAAACTTGTACCAGTACTTCCCCCGTAATTGAATTATGTAGAGACCACGGTGGCTATATTTGAAATTATAAGGAAAGTTATGGTTGTCATAGTTATGACGTGGGTAGTCATGACGTAAGCACGGATGACGTAAATGTTATGCC
Source organism: Meconema thalassinum (assembly GCA_946902985.2). Taxonomy (NCBI): domain Eukaryota; kingdom Metazoa; phylum Arthropoda; class Insecta; order Orthoptera; family Tettigoniidae; genus Meconema; species Meconema thalassinum. The sequence continues at coordinate 160,851,623 of OX336400.1, forward strand.
AGCAGGCTACTTGAGCTGAGATTCTCAGTGACGTCAGCATTTAGTCGAGAATGTTCCAAGATGTACGACGCAGTCGCAGGAAACGAGGAATTCTGCTGAGGAAGAAACTATGCTATTGGAGGAGAGGCATGAACCAATGAACGATAGTTTAAAGGAAGACGGAGATTGCTAAAACTATGGTATTTTTATTACTTTTGGAATGCAGAATTGTGGAACTCCATTTGCAGTAAAAGCATTGATTTGGAATTTTGGTGAAATTTATTTTCAGTTTTTGAATTTTGAAGATCCGTCATGTATTAACGAAGTTGGAACTTCTAGCGATGACGTAGTATCACGCTTTGGAAGGGATGGAAACGCCCCTCGTGAAGTTAATAAAAGGGCTTGCGCAGAAGAGAGGAGCCTCCTCTCGTTCTCTGATCATTCTGAGATCTCATTCTCAGAGCATCGAAGTATATTTGTGAAAGTTCTTTTCTTATACATTCATTATAGTGAGACGTCGAAGTGAACAGCAGTGAAAAGAATCGTCTTTATAACGCGTGGCGAGGCCACTATATTAACGAGATCCAAGTCAAACTAGGTGAAGTTGAAACGGACCTTAGAAAGCTTCTACAAGTTTAGCTTCGAACAGTTAGCGGTCTCCGATAAGCTAATTGTATTGTGCAGTGCTACATGCAGTTATAGAGAAAAGCTCAACAATTTCGACCGATTAGTTCGAAAGATATTAGCAGTTTTATACGACTGAGAAAAGTGATTATCTCGCCACAAGAGAAGCACTTTTGTATAGCCAGAAGCAACGCAACGGCTGACGCTGCGAGTGGAATAGAAAGACTTCAGATTACTTGGTTACCCAACGACACAGTATAATGGAGCAATTGAATACGGCAGTTTGTTCTTCTAACACTACAACCGAAGAGCAGATGGAAGGCTAAGGGCTTATTGCAATTGGGACATACTTCAACGGAGTAAGATAGCGACATGGAACTTCGCTAATTGCTATTCCACACAAGCGAACATGCGGTGAATACCATCTACACCCATGTTTCGTAAGTAAAGGCTGAATACCATCGAACAGCCATAGAAACAATTTCATACTCTGAATATGAATAATTTCTTCGGAAATTTCTACATAACTTCATGACGATTGTCTACTGGAACTTCAGGGAATTTTTCAAGAGAGGTCAGGGATATCCCGACTCACAAAGAAGATTATTGCCGGAAGGATGTCTATTCGTCTTCGAGGAGCAGAGCGATTCACGGAGAAGGAAGCAGTTCGATTCTCCGAAGGTGCTATTTCCTATTTCGAGGATGGAGCTCAGCTTTAACGTGGTGAAATGGATCCATCAGCAGTCTTCTTTGGGGAATTTTCCTCTGGAACGTCAATCGGCAGATAAGGTAGTCGTGAACGTTTATTGTATTTGAGTATATTAATGATGTTTGAGCAACCATTTTTCCCATATTTTTATCCTCATGTTTTTTGCCCTATTTTCTTGTTGAGATTCATATTCTCAGTACACCTTGATGAGCTTTGCATTTTTCGACGATTTATTAAGACATTGTTTTGTCATGGGCATAGTTAACGATTTTGAATCAGTTGAGACTGATATTTAGAATTTTCAGTAATTAATATTTTTGTAGTCACGATTTGACTGTAAGTTAATGATTTTTAATGGCAGATTTAAATTCAGACAGCGTGTCATTCTATTAAAGTAATTCTACCCCAGTTTAATTACTTTGACCAATTTTCTGTCATCATCAAGAAGGAAGAACATTTAAATGATTTTAGAGCGTTAAAATCTCTTACGTTGTCGACGATCTTGGAAATACTAGTCGTTATTGGAATTGATTGCAACACAGACATTTATCGTCAGTTATGAATGAACATTGCATTATAGACACTTTTGTGAAAGATTAACTTTAATAAGGAATTTTTGAATGCATTAAAGTCAAGTACTTTTGTTAGAAGTTTTTCTCAATTAGAGATTTATAGAACGATGTTTGCATTCCCCAGTCTAATTGGATTCTATTCGACTACTTTGCATTTTAGTAGCACTCTATTTGAAGATAGTATTTTCATACTACAATTTCTTTTAAGATGTTAATCTTAAATTTTGATAGACCAGACAGGCGTATATAAGCGTATTCATTATTAAATTTGTTTGTGATTGGCAAGTTTTGACTTCATTTCGGTTCATGAATGAAATTCACGAAGGTTAAATAGAAAAACAGTTTTGAAACAATTAATGATTATAAAAAATTTTAAGTGGAACTATGAATGTATAATCGCTAGTGCAGCGCGTGTTGAAAGTCGCTGAGGTATAATGCCCTTGAATATGAAGGAAGTTCCCACATGAATAAATGTTAAAGAATTATTTGTGGAAGTTTTGTAAGTTATGTGAAAGTTTAATGCCATATAGAATAATATATGATGATTTTGGGCATATTTTTTAATGCAGTTTGTGCATTAACTTGTTAGCGAAGGATTTTCCGCTGGAGTAAGATTGTCATAGTTCGTTGAAAATAAATCAAGTGATTTACTGTTATAATTAACACGAGTTTTGAAAGAATTTGAGATAAGATTTTGAATGAAGGTTGCCGTCACAAATCATTATTAAAACCTTTATTAAACCAGATTGTGACATTAATATGTATAACTAACCTTCATTGGTCGATTATATTAATCACGATTATGAAAATTACCAACCGAATGGACATGTGGTTAATGTATTTATTAAATTAATAATTTAAACAATTTAAAATGTTAATATTGTAAATAATTGCTGTAAATATTTTTTGAAAATAATGTAACACGAGAGTGATGTTAAAGGCGTGCTTATAATAGTTTTATTGTCTTTGACAAATATGATAAACAATTTCTAATTGTTATAAATAATTTATGTGATTTTGTTATAAACATTTAAGAGCTAATTAAACATTTGGATTGAACTTAACAAGTTTAAGGAATTAACAGAATGATTCAATAGGATGTGAGCAAAGTACTTGAAAGATTTGCGTAAATATAATGTGAGTTGTCTTGTAGACGTTTAAAAGCTTGAGAGAGCAAGCTATACTCTTACGTAACTTAGCACGTGAGAAGGGAGTGCATTTGACCAGTATGCAACAGGTTCGAGGGTAGCTCGCAGCTGGGCCAACATCTGGTTCACAGAGAGTGAGGTCGTACACACTCCGGCCTTGCGACTATAAATACCATTCTCATGTTTATTAAAAGGAAACCAAATGCTCTATATATGTCACACCCTTACGTCCTTTTCCAATCCAATAGTGTTATGAATATTACGTTATTTGGAGCTCTTGGGAGCTAAAATGTTTTATATCATGTTGTATGATAATTTTTGCAAGTCCTACTGAGGACGTAGTCAGATTGACTTGGGCTACTGATAGCCACGTTGATTTTGTTGTGTTAGTAAAATCATACCCTTTATTAGAAATAAAGCTTTTGTACAGTTCAAAGTTCTCGTCTTCGTTCTGGCTCATTTTTAAATGTCATGGTGGAGGTTATTGTGTGAACAGACTTTTAGTGATCCTGTTGTCAACTCAAACCCCGAGATAATTAAGAGGTAAGTAACGGTAAGTATGAACCCCCGTCTATTTTGGTGTGTTCCCCAATGATTTCCTGTGAACTTCTGTGCTCTTATCTCGATAGTATCTGTCAGTGCCATTTTCATTGATGTAGCTGAGCCGGTGCAATTGATAATTGGCAATCCGATCGAGGGGGCGGATATCTGACAGCCTACTATCCAGGTAAACGGGGACAGTACCCTTTATCACCGTACAAAATTGCAGGGTAATATCTGTAATAGTTTCGGAGATATAGAATGTCAGTGAAATATTTCGCACAGCCGCCATTTTGAGGTTATGTAAACAATTGAACTAAATTAGACTCCAGTACATTACTATGTGTATAATCACTTGCTGTACCTAGTTTCATTACGTTTGGATGGTTACATCGTGAGAAAAGTCTATTTAAAAGTCTCAACTTCGCTTGGTCGCCATGTTCGTTTTCTACTTTACAAGTTTATGAAATATACATAGGTAAACTTGTATCAGTACCCTTTATCACCGTACTAAATTGCAGGGTGATATCTGTAATAGTTTCGGAGATATAGAATGTCAGTGAAATATTTTGCACAGCCGCCATTTTGAAGTTATGTAAACAATTGAACTAAATTAGACTCCAGTGCATTACTATGTGTATAAACACTTGCTGTACCTAGTTTCATTACCTTTGGATGGTTAAATCGTGAGAAAAGTCTATTTAAAAGTCTCAACTTCGCTTGGTCGCCATGTTCGTTTTCTACTTTACAAGTTTATGAAATATACATAGATAAACTTGTATCAGTACCCTTTATCACCGTACTAAATTGCAGGGTGATATCTGAAATAGTTTCGGAGATATAGAATGTCAGTGAAATATTTTGCACAGCCGCCATTTTGAAGTTATGTAAACAATTGAACTAAATTAGACTCCATTGCATTACAATGTGTATTAACATTTGCTGTACCAAGTTTCATTACGTGTGGATAGTTAAATCGCGAGTAAAGTCTATTTAAAAGTCTCAACTTCGCTTGACCGCCATGTTGGTTTTGTAGTCACCAGGTTTTTGAAAGTCTCATAGGTGAACTTCTAGTAGTACCCTTTATCACCGTACACAATTTCAGGGCGATATCGGTAATAGTTTCGGAGATATTGAATGCTAGTGAAATATTTCGCACAGCCGCCATTTTGCTTTGGTGAGACGTAACAAAATTTGAAGGGCACGGTCGAGGTCGCCGGGAATAGTGCTATGAACATACCGAGTTTCATTGCAATCGCTCCAGCCGTTTAGATTTTATTAGGGGGGGACACGCACACGAATCACACACACACACACGCACACACACACGGACAAAATGTGATCTCATAAGCCTATTTTTTCAAAATAAAAAATAGGCTAAAAATCCCTACTGATGAATAATACACACTCGCTAGTATGCAATGAACTGACGAAGTAATTTTAGATAATCAATTGCAGATCACGAGTTCGAAATACTCGTTACACAAAAAAACTCTTCATGAAAAATATCCTTGCTGGAAAAATGTCTAAAAGACCAAACATCTGCTTAATAAAGCCAACAAATGGTGAGAATTTCGTATAATGATGCCTGCTATATCATATGGTCACGCCATATTCTAGCAAAAATTCGAAGCATATAAAGTCAAAGCCATGTCTAAATAATCGTATCACTCCTATTAGAAAAATATACATGTGTGCCCAGTATTCATGAAAATAATCGTATCAGAAAGTTATAACTCTTACAGTACCTTCTCATAATCAGCTGTTATTAAATTTCAAAGATCGTCGATTTTCCTTATGTAATGAATTTCTCGAAAGATCGGCGTGAATATCATTTCTCCCACGCAATGACGATTGCCTTCGAATCCCAAGTGAATCAGCTGGTGGACCTCCTCCTCGTCAGGAATCGAATCCATCGCTCTGTGGTGCCATCGCGTCTCTGTCTGCGTTTACTCCGACATGATGAACTGCTGGTTATCCACAGCGGATACTGTCCAAATCTTCACGAAAAAGTTCATAGAAACAGCGGACCCCCTATTCCTCTTCTACGTTACGCCACTGTTCCATACAATGTTCGGTTTGAGTGTTGAAAGTTCAATCTCCAATAACTGCTAAGTCTCACTTTCATAAAATAAAATTTTATATGAGAGTGTCTAAGTTTATGAAACACCCTGTAGCTGTGTTCATACTCGGTAATTTATAACACTTCATAAGAAATAATTGCATTAATGCACGTTCCAAAGTTTATAAGTGCATATGCTTGAAACATTTCATTTGCCTATAATCGTTAATGTTATTTGGAATGCGTTATGAAATGCATAGTCGTAATGTCATTGAAAAACTATGTTCATTCGAAGTTCACAGTTGCAGTATCTCGTAACTATTTGCCTGTTCAATTCAAATGCTGAATAAACGTTCCAATTCAATGTTATAATGAAGTTCAGCTTCTGTCATAATGCTTGCGTATAAAATTGGAAATAACCCGCTCGCCCCTACTGCAATGCTATAGAATCATCTCCACATAAAGCTGGCCTCGCCATGTCGCTCTGCTATGCTGTTCTGTGTTTCCAAATGCAGCTTGTAATAAAGTTCTCCAACTACTCGTTTTACTGTGCTGTTCTAAACCCCGGCCTTCTCATGCCTGCCTGGCCCGTACAGCTGGCTCTGTAACCGGTCTTCACGCTGCCTACTGCGGGTGTCCGCCCGGCTCAATGACCTACTTTTCGTTCGCTGCTTGGTGAAGTCAAAACTGTCGCTTTCACTTTCCGTGACAAATGCTGCTCACCGCGCGACCTTAACCATACGCTCGGCGCATGTCCTACTCAGCTCGTTCTCTGAATTCGACTGCCGTGCTAACTGTACTTGACTCCTCTGCTTACAGAGCTCGACTGCTTGGCTCACTGAGCTCAACTCACTGTCTCTAGACTGCAATGACCTGTACCTCCCTGGCGCAGTCACGTGACGTTCTCCCCACCTCTGTGGTCTTGCGTCACAAATATAATCTCGAACCCCGATCATCTCGGCAATTAAGTTATAAAATAACTTAAGGGTTATCTGACTTCCTATAAATTATTACCATGTATAATGCTTGTTATATCTTCTCATCTGAGATGTTTAAATACCATATTCCATATAGATCTTAATAAAGCCTCATATTTCCATCCATAATTCCATCTGCCTGACTGCGGTCAGTGCCTTCTTAATCCTAGACCTTCTACGTCATCCTGACATTCCTCTTGACTCGATCTGAGCGCTATCTTTTCATAACTCTTCCCAAAATCTCAACTACGGCTCAATGTCTGCTGGCGTAGCCGATAGCCTCAACTAGGTATCGGGTACAGTACAAAGGTAGCACTAGCAAAGGACACCTCAGTGTCATGTTTTATATCGCCGCCATCTTGACGGAAACGTAATGGCGGCCACACAAATGATCAAAGCTTAAATCAAATTACGATTAACCTAATCATCCGATCTCTACCAAATTTTGCAACAACATACCTTTATGGAGGGAGCATCCTTTGACCATTAGCCTAATATTTTGCAGATGGCGGCCATCTTTGTGTGAAAATAGATTCCCCCTATTAATTCGAACACGGTGAAACCGAATGGAACGAAATTTGGTACAGAGGTAGCACTAGCAAAGGGCACCTCAGTGTCATGTTTTATATCACCGCCATCTTGACGGAAACGTAATCGCGGCCAGCCAAATGTTAAAAGCTAAAATGTAATTACGACCAACCTAATAATCTAGTCTCTACCAAATTTTTCGACAACATATCTTTATGTGGGAAGCATATTCTGATCAAACTGCAAGATCTTCAGCCCAATAGTTTGCAGATGGTTGCCAGTATGTATGCAAATCGATTCCCCCTATCAATTCAAACACGGTGAAACCGAATTGAACGAAATTTGGTACAGAGGTAGCACTAGCAAAGGGCACCTCAGTGTCATGTTTTATATCGCCGCCATCTTGACGGAAACGGAATGACGGCCACCCAAATGTTAAAAGCTTAAATCAAATCACGACCATCCTAATAATTTGATCTCTACCAGATTTTGCAACAACATGCCTTTTTGTGGAAAGCATCTTATGACTGACTACAAGGTCATCAGCCCAATAGTTTGCAAATAGCGGCCATGTATGTGTGCAAATCCATTCCCCATATCAATTCAAACACGGTGATACCGAATTGATTTTTTTTTTTTTTACAGAGGTAGCACTAGTAAAGGGCACCTCATATTCATGCTTAATATCCCTATAGCACGTTGTATTTCAACAAGCTACTACAACCAACATTCAATTATACTCCTTGAAAAGGACAAAGAGTTATAACAATACCCATGGATTTAGGAGAAAGTAGCCTATATGTTCTTTACTGAACATCTTGTTATGTCATCCCATTATTATTATCTTACCCTCTACAGCTGAACTCGTTAAGCTCTTAGATAATCTCTCGTCCCCCACTCTCTTCCCATGACCCCACCATCCGAGTCGACTCATACGAACAGCTTCATTTTGTAAAGCTTACAAAAGCCAGTGGCGAAGTTGGAGGGAGCCTCAGAATACCCATTTCATTCTCAAGGAATATGCACATTTGAATTTTCCTATTTTCATTGTAGTCCGGCGGATTAAGGGAAGTATTGGGCAAATCGAGGTAAAAGCGATTTTATTTTTGATTTGTAACATCTTTCCACTCGGTTTCTGGATATTTTTGTGGCACTCGGTAGCTGGACATTTTTGTGGGAGTGATTTTGGAAAAGAGACGGAAGTGCATGGGACGGAAACAATGAGCGCGCGTGGTGTAGGAGATCGGTACAACGACGTACTGTAAGCCATGTGACTATGTGGAATGTAAATCCCATACGGTTTACCTCAAGGTTTGGAGGCCCCATTAAAGAAATTCCTACAATAAATCATCTTCAAGTTGTCGATCTTTGGTGTGAAAATATTCATTATATCATATTTGCTGAAAACAATTACGATTTATTAAATCTTCATACTTTTGCTGTATCCTTATTTAATGTTATCGAGTGCTATATCGCATCAACAAACACTCCAAACAACGTAGGAATTCAGTATATTAACACAGACTACTAACAATAATTGAAATTTCGTTGGTCTAAACGTATCACTGGGAGAAACGCATTTAATATACCTACTGCACACCTAATTTTTAATCGCGCCTATACTTGGCAGTGCACTCTTTCGGCAGAAAGAGGCCATTTTCAATAACACCGCTGGCATGGGTTGACTAACTGGCCGGTATAAAGCGCAGCTCGCATCAAGTAGGCAGTGGGTTGCTCCCGCATACAGCTGCAGGTATGTCACTACTGCAGATGAATTGGAGAATCCTTTCATGTTTGCTGGCACAAGGTAGCACTATGAGTTCATTCTTTAAAAAATGCGCGTAAGTAATATGGAATTATTCGAATAACATGTCAGATGTTACATATCATATGCGACTACTGTAAGGCTCGTATCTTTTTTTAGTTACGTTAAGGGGTCCATAAGGAACGTTTCCAGCCACGGAGGCATTCTGTACACCCCCTGGTTAATTTTTTACAGCCCCCCCCCCCTCCCCCAAACATGTGATGGGGCGTGTACTCTTATTTTATGGGTTAAAATTCGTAATTATTTTTATGGGCTAAATTAATAAAATTAGTATCATTTCCGATGTTTCTGAGAGCAAGGAATTCATTTTTGGGGTCATTTTCCTTGTCGGGGGGCAGGGGGCGGGGGTCAAACCCGTAAAACTCCGTTGATGCATATCATTTTCAATGCATTTTGGGGCGTAGAATTCATTTCTGGGTTAATTTTTTTTCTAGGGGGTAGGGTTGGGGGCTGTCAATATTGGAGGCGGTGCTACAGGAGGCGTTAAACTTGGGTTCATTTCTGGGTTTGGTTTTGTTATAGGAGGTATGGGGTGGGGCCAGTGAACCCCCGGGGCGGAACTACGGGGGCGGTGCAGACAATGACAGCAAACATCTGCTTATAGCGTTAAGCCGCTGGTCTATTGGCATAGGGGAATTAAATCTCTAGTTTTCGGTATTATTGTCTGTAGTCACGGTGGAATTGACGCCAGCTTCTCAGCTCGGGACTGTGCAGCAAGTCGGGCGCGGATCTAGAGTTTGGCTTTGGGGGGTCAGAGAATCGAAATTGGTAAGAAAAATGGTATCACTAAAAATGCAATCACAAAATAACCAAACGTACAAAACCAGGCCAATTTTTTTGCAAGCTACATGGATAGAAAGTTGATGCGTTTAGCGCACCAAAAATATTCGTACAAATTGCAACGGCGTGTTTTGCGACTTTTACATCGAGCTTCGAGAAGAGTGTCAAGGTACGTTACAGTTTCGGCAAGTCGAGTTGGTACCGACAAAGGGAGAAAGTCACAGCTTAAATTGCCAACCAAGCTTGCAGTTTGGACGTCGGCAAAATTTGTTGGTGCAAAAAAAGCCCCAAATTCCTATCCGTGCATTGCTGCACATTCATCGTGACATCACTATAAACATCGATTCGGTAATCACAAGGTTTGCTAAACAAAATAGACGAGTTGATTTTGTTATATAAATAATCGTTTTTATATAACAGGTATGAAGTTGTAAATATGTACAGTTGTAACAGAACATAATAATTCCAATAAAGATATTTCAGTATTGAATAAAATGAAAAAAAAAAACTGTTTTTAAGTTAAAATTCGTGAAGTTTTATTTGTCTGGTTATTGTGTTTTCGATTTTTGAGTTTGCAAAAAAATTGGTCTCCGTTGGAGGGGGGGGGGGGTCATGACCCCCGTGACCCCCCTGAATCCGCGCCTTCAGCCAGTGAGTCTCCTTTGAAACAGGCTCAAGTTTCTGTGGGTAGAAAGGGCTATTGCGCATGCGCCAAGCGGAAGGTCGATATCTGAATGCGTCTGCAGAGAGCCTAGACTCCAAGCAGTGCATTGGTGAGGCGGGCACTTGCCTGTGGGTTTGTTACAGAAATATTTTTTGAACAATGGCCTAAAAATTATATCAACAAACAGTGCACCTCATAAGACGGATTCTAACCTTTCCTGTTTCTACTGCTTCGAGTGAACTAAGTATGATTGCATTGAAGAGAGATACGACATGTCAGATTCTAGAAAAAAAAAAAAACCACACACAATACATATTAATCTTAGCTTATTGGCTAACTTATAAACAATATTAAGTTTGAAATTAGACTACCTCGTGGTGTAGTGGCTAGTATTATTGGCTGCCACCCCGGAACTCTGAATTCGATTCCCGGTTCTGCCAAGAAATTTTAATTCCGGTCTGAGGGCTGGAGCCTTATGAGAGAATTCCACAGTACGGTACTTTTAAGAAAAAGAAACCTGTTTACCTTTCTGTTTAATAAATTGACAAATATTTAGATATTCGCCATTCCTACTCCATGGGTCATAATAGAACATTCATTAAGTATACAATTTTATTTGTGTGTTGTGTTGTATTTTACAACTTTTTTTATTGCCACTAATTGTAGGCTATATAAACTTAGAATTTTACAATTAACTCTTATCTGAAATAATTACACAAAGTTATATGCTCTAAGATATTGGTTGATATTTCTGGGTATTTTGCGGTGACAATCCCCTGAGAAAACTCACAATTTTCAAGGATAGTCTCCCCACCCCCCTGAAAGAATTGTATATACGCCCCTGATTTGAGTACTCTGGCCGTTGAGAAGAGTTTGCTGAACTATATTTCCAGGGATGACATCTTTAAAGAATGCATCATTGATATCTTTGCTGAGCGAAAAACACGTCGACTGCGGTTTATCTACAAAAACTGTAACATATAAACTTTAGAATACCCAGATTACATGAATGTAGCTTCCTCACTGACAAAAGCGGGGTGCCAGATGCAACAATTTAACACTGACATGGAGAGGTCGCCAAGTGGTTTACTAGAAGTGTTCAAATTTGGTGGGTTTGCTCTTCATAAAAAAAATATTTTATCCCTGTTTGAGCGTTTTTGCCAATGAGCCGCTCAAAATTGGACGTTTAAAATCAATCCTCAAACTTGTGTAGTCTTATTCCCACACAAGTTACCGGCTAAGTCTCCGTGGCATAGTCGCTAGCGTGTTGGCGTTGGAATTGAAAGGTACCGTGATCGGAACCTACCCTGAAAATTGTATTAGCCTATTTTCATTTTATGAAAAAAAAAAAAAAAAAAAAAAAAGCTTTGTCCGTATATGTGTGTGTGTGTGTGTGTGTGTGTGTGTGTGTGTGTGTGTGTGTCCTAATAACTTCTAAACAGCTGGAGCGATTACAATGAAACTCAGTAAGATCATAGCACTATTCTGGCAGACTCCGACCGTGCCCTTCAAATGTTATTGTCTCACCAATCAAACATGGCGGCTGTGCGAAATATTTCACCAGCATTCAGTATCTCCGAAACTACTACCGATATCGCCCTGAAATGGTGTACTGTGATAAAGGGCGCTACTAGAAGTTCACGTATGAGACTTTCAAAAACCTGGTCACTACAACACCAACATGGCGGCCAAGTGAATTTGAGACATTTAAATAGGCCTTTCTCGCGATTTAACTATCCAAACGTAATGAAACTTGATACAGCAAATGTTTATACACATTGTAATGCACCGAAGTCTAATTTAGTTCAATTGTTTACATAACCTCAAAATGGCGGCTGTGCGAAATATTTCACTGGCATTCTATATCTCCGAAACTATTACAGATATCACCCTGAAATTTTGTACGGTGATAAAGGGTACTGATACAAGTTTATCTATGTAACTTTCAGAAACCTGTAAAGTAAAACGAACATGGCGGCCAAGCGAATTTGAAACATTTTAATAGACTTTTCTCGTGATTTTACTCTCTGTGCGCAGTGAAATGTGGTACAGTAAATGATTTTACATATTGTAATGCACTGGCTTCTAATTTAGTTCAATTGTTTATATAATCTCAAGATGGCGGCTGAGCGAAATTTTAAAATTACGTTTTTATTTCTTGTGTCGTAATCTTGCGATCGAAGTGAAAGTTTGAATAATGAACCTAGGCAATAATTGTCCTTGAATGGTACATAACTCTATGGCCTATACATATAACAATCCTAAATGGCGAGCTTCCGAAATATTTAGACGGTTCTCAATATCTATGAATCTTTTACAGCAATCAAACTTAATTTTTTTACGTTCAGAGGCTATGAACATATGTTCACCTATAGAACTTTCAGTAACCCGGTGAGCACAAATCCAACATGACGGCAACGCGAAGTATAAATATTTAAATGGACGTTTCTCGCGAATTAACTATCCGAGTGCCGTGAAACGTTGCACGTTAAATGCTTATACAAATGTTAATCCACTGGCATCTATTTTATTTCAATTGTTTGCATAATCACAAGATGGCAGCTGTGCAAAATTTTAAAATTTCGTTTTTACTTCTTGTGTTCTAATCATGCGATTGAAGTTTGAATAGCACACGTACACAATAATCTTAATGTAATAGTACAAAAATAAAAATCCAACCTGGCAACCATCTGAAATATTTAGACGGTTCTCAATATCTACGAATCTATCACAACCTTCAAACTGAAATGTTGTATGTTGATAGAGGCAATTAACATGAGTAGGATATATGAAAGTAGGCGGTATAGTTCTTCACGGAACTACTTGTTTTAAATTATTTTCATTATCTTTCTTTGACATTTTTTCTTTCATTTTATGTACATTCTTATTTGTTGTTGCTTTATTTTCATTATCTTTCTTTGACATTTTTTCTTTCATTTTATGTACATTCTTATTTGTTGTTGCTTTTTCTATTTAATAAATTAATATTTACGTTATTGCTTACATACAGAAAGTTTAGCTTGATGGTGGAGCAGAGTGGAACAGAGGGAAGCGCTCTTGCGTTTCTGCTTTAAACTCGGCGCAGTGCGAATGAACGTAGCGTCGCCGGCCACGCTGCATTTAAACTCGAGCGAATAAAACTTACAACACGTTCATGCGTCACCGACGAACAATGATGTTAAAATATTGTACATAGCTCCAACCCCGAAGAGACCACAGCAAATGCATTATAGAAAACACAAAAGACAATAAGGAATGTATCAGTAAAACAAAACGAAAGTGGTGACCAAGGTCTGACTCTAGCTCAAAACCTTCAGTTCCCCACGCTAACGCGCTAGCGACTACGCCACGGATACTAGCAGTGTGTGGGAATAAGACTACAAAAGTTGGAGGATTGATTTTAAACGTTCAATTTTGAACACACTGAGGCCCATTGGCAAAAACGCTCGAACAGGGCAAAACATTTTTTATTGAAGAGCAAAACCCTCCAAATTTGAACACTTGTACTGAACCACATGGCGACCTCTCCCTGTGAGCTAAATGATTCTGGTTGCAATAGGAATGCAATCAACCTATTCTAAACGATCGTGGATCAGATTGAGGTTGAGTATCTCGTAAAGGAGTGTGGGACCGTAAGCGAAAGGCTCCATAAAGTGGGTCAGCACGCATTGACCTTGTGCCCCGATACACACTGTTCGACATGTCTGCTTCAATTGTTGAAGTCTTCAGCAGGAAGCTCCACTCCACATTATGTAACACACTATGACTACATGACTAAAAATAATTACAGCCCGTTGCCCTAGACACTTATTAAACACGTCTTCAGGTGTGGATGCCGCCAGTTCGATCATACAACACGGACGCTCCGTTTCGGGTGGTTTGGGTGAACAGTAGACTGTTTAAAATCATGGGCTCACTCCTAGTGGGACAATGGTTGGCGACCACGGGACTGCAGTTGAGTCTGCCATTGCTTCCACTTATTTGTGTCAGGATTTTTAAGAGCGTTAAAATCCTTCAGTTTGCCTTCCTTCGGAGGGGAAGTAAAGCCGGCTTGGCGGTCCCATGTCATAGATTTATGGCTTGTAAAAGAACCTTCCACTAATTAAACTTGTGTGAAGCTAAATTGTAGGTTAGATTTCGTTGAAACGCCCTATAAAAGTTCCAACGTTCACCACTAGGTGCCAGTGACATCTGGTAATGAAAGTTCAAAGTACTTGAAATTGATCGGAGCTTGTAGCTCAACCTATGGGTGTCCGCATTGAAGCTGATACAGCCTCTGGCGAGCCGAACATGTCCTTGACACTCCTGGCACTAAAAGTCTTACGATAAATAATAAATAATGCATTTGTGCCTGGCTCCTATCTGTCATATTTCCTGTCGACATCCCTTGGTCAACTCTTGTTCTCTTCCTACCTCGATGGTATTAAGGATCCGAGCCCTTAGGTGTATTTCACCTTCCCGCTTTAATTGGTCCTTGTCTCATCTTCCCTGATACCCCCAGAACTCTTATTTGTATCTCCCTCTTATCTCCTGCTTGATGCTCAAGGCCCTTAAGGAGGCAGGGTGTGTGTAGCCTCTCCAAGTTTCCTTTCCTACCTGCCTTGCATGGCTCTACCTATTTCCAAGTCCCTCAATTCTCATATCCCTCATATTCTTCTGTCTTTATTTCCCTTATTCCTTCCTTTTTGTCTTTTTCTTCTACTTCTAGCCCATAATTAAGTTGTAAGTTGTTTACATTGGGACGCCAAAAATAATACCTCACATTACCCTATTAACTGGCAATGTCTTGGGGACAAACTTGTGAATTTAGGTGACCTCTGACTGGTTCTCATTAGGATAAGTTTAAACAAGGATTTATAAAAGAAGTGATCGTGGGTCACCGAGAAAGTCAGGATATAACAATTTTGAATTTTATTCCAAAGGATTTCATTTACAGATATTAGACTGCCTCAATAATCATTTATTTATTATTAAATATGATTCGCACATTGCCAGTTAATTATATTTTTCCATATTACTGAAATACATATTTCCTTTAAAAAAGCAAATTATGGAAGCGGGAAAGTATTATCAAGAACTGTTTTATACAAATGTAACGGAAAGTAACGATGAGATACTTCGACATTTGTAACTATAAGGACCGTTCTCACAAACACCAAGTATCTCAATTTAATCATTCATCATTAAAGGTTATTTAACTTTGAACCAGCATTTCAGCAAACAGAAACGCTTGTTAACTTACCACTAACAAGCAATTACGTTAATTGGCCAAATCCGACCACTTAACTCTCTAAACATCGTTTAAGTGGAGGGAAACTGCCGAACACTACCTCGCGCATCCCTCAATGACGGCTTGTTTCCGACTTTCACGCGAAAATTCATCCATATGAATATAAAATGTATTTATGACAATGAAATTATAAAATATCATACATGTTACTAACACCAAGAAAGAGCAGTACGGAAATGTATATAGAAAAAGCATATCCGAAGTGGGATTCGAACTCCTTCCAACACTTCATAATGAACTCCGAGTCTCCAACGCAACCTCATCCGCCACGAATACAACGGAGATACCTAAGTTATACACTCCACTGCCAGTTCTCCTAAATATTTTGTTCATATCATTTTAAGCTTTTGCCATGAATAAGATCTTCTGTATTTCCCTTCCTTTATTATTATTATTATTATTATTATTATTATTATTATCATCTGTCTGTCTGTTAGGTAGTCAGCCCGAAGGCTGGTTGGATCCTCAAAAAGCACCGCCGTTACGTTATGTGAGTAGATACCCACAAAAACCCAAGGCAGTGCTATATTGAGGCGTTCTAGGCAAGAAGAGGAGTGAGCATCATCATCATTATCATATATATTATTTCAGTAGTATAGATCCCTCCTGCGGCGCTCACAAGCGACCGATCGTGACAAATGAGCATTCAAATCAATTAGAATAGACATTAGCAGTGGCGAATTGCACTCTAATTTCATAAATATCTATAATTTCTTTAAAAAATTACTTTAAAAATGTACGAATTGTGCGATTTGCAGATACGGTTTCTGTAGGAAAATACGCTCCATAATTGCTGTCCACTTCACATTTTGGGCGCTGTGACTCCTGTTTCATGTCATTTTAACATTCTGATGTCTTTGCTTTATCATTTTGCAAGGATTTCAGAAACAGTAAATCAAAGGAATGAGTACTCAAATCGTATAATTTCATAAATATCGAATAACTGGTGAGTGTTATGATGATCCAATTTTCGGTGATTGCCTTCTTATATTAGGGAACGTAGAACTTGGAATTCTAACTGGAATGTAAATATTGTTGTATAATCATTTGGTTGAAATAAAAACATAACAAACCTTTCTCCTTAAGACTCTCAGTATAAACCTATTGGGGAAAGTCCCCCCAGGTGCTCACACCTAGTGGGACGTGGGTTGGTGACCACGGGGCCCCAGCTGAGTCCGGCATTGCTTCCACTTACTTGTGCTGGGCTCCTCTCCGTCTTCTTTCCTGTCGACCTCACTTGGTCAACTCTTGTTCTCTTCCGACTCCGACGGTATTAAGGTATCCGAGGCCTAGGGAGTCTCTTCCTTTCCCGCCTTAATTGGCCCTTGTCTCATCTTTTCTGATACCATCCTTCTGCGAGGGGTCAGCCTTCTTTTTCTTTTCCTTTTATCTCCTGCCTTGTTCTCAAGGCCCTCAAGGAGGCAGGGTGTATGTAGCCCCACCACTTCTGGTGCACCCTGGATATTGCTACACCGTCAGGGACTCACGGCTGGTGAGTTCGGGAGTTGGTGACCCCGAGGGATTCCTGAGCTGGGTCCGGTTTCCCCTTTTTGTCCATTACCTGTGGGGACGACCCTCTCCTCTTTCACTTTCCTATCTGCCTTTCATGGCTCTCCTTCTTTCCAAGTCCCTCAACACGCATACTTCGAGGGTTGAGGGCATTTCTTTTCCTCCTGTCCTTTATTTGCCTTATTCTCCTTTTGTTCTCCATTTCTTCTTGTAGTCGATAAGTTAGTAGTTAGTTTTATTTATCGTTTATATTTCATTTTCATCTTCACGATCACCCAAACCATTAGGGGCCGATAACCTAGATGTTAGGCCCCTTAAAACAACAATTATCATCATCATCATCATCTATTGGGGAAAGTGTGGGTTATGAACATGTGAGATTTCTCGCACGGGTCCTCTAGTTCCAGAAAGTCTCAAGGAAGCATCGCAAACAACGATCAGTGCTACACGCTTCTTGCTCTGTCCGCCATGTTTCTCCAGGGTGAAACCGAGTTCACGCATGCGCGAGAGCCATAAAGCGTATTTAAGTAATTACGAACCCAATGGCCTCATGAAATGCATCGACGATAACCATGCATTAACTCTCCTATTTAAGTTAAATAGAAATTAACTAACTAATCGCTAATAAATAGTTGGTGAAAACTGTCCTAACGCAGTTACGTTTAATACAAAGTAACTGTAACGTAGTTACCATTAAGAAGCAACGTTACCAATCCTGCATTCAACTCTTTAGAACTTGCGAGTTAAATACGAGGGCAATTTTTTCAAGGTCCGATGGACTGTATAAAAATAACAGATTGATATACCAAACTAATTTTACTGCTAAATGTTTGCTTGTTTTATTCTTACCGTGTCAGTACATTTACTGGCACGTTAAAGATCCCCTTCGGGGCAAAATTCCGGCACCCCGGCGTCTCTAAAAGCCAGTGTAGTTAAAAGGGACGTAAAACCAATAACATTATTATCAGTTTTATTCTTATGTCTCATCATAATCGCCAAAAAGATTGAAACATTTGTCGTATCGTTACACCAGCTTTCCAATGCCCTCGGCAAAATATTCTGCCGCCACTGAGGGGGGTACGTCTGGACAGTCTCCTGAAGATTTTGCTTTTTGGCGAGGCGTTGCCGCCCAACCATATTATCTTCAATTCTCGAAAATGGTGAAACTCATTCAGTGCTGGTTTGGACTAAACGGCAGATGGTCCAAAACTTCACACTTGAATTCTTTGTAAAAGTCTATCGTAACGTTGGCACAGTGCGGTCGTGGCGGCAGAATTCTTTGCAGAAGCTGCGGGGCCCTGGGCGATATAAGGTGGGGCCCACAACAATAGGAAATAAAAAAAATATCAAATCAAATGGAAAATAGTTAGGTAATAATAATAAAATTAAGAATAGCTAAAATATTTTGAATGCAGTACATTATTTTAATAATATGAAAGAAACCTTTAAGTCCCCTTGAAGAATATTATGTAAACTATGAATTATTAAAATATTACTTTGCGACTTTTTTTTCGGCTGAAGTCTTCTATTATTTCACTGAAATCTAAACTTGCTAAACGGTCACGGGAGGTCATAGCTGTACTGAAAAAAGGATTATGAACTATAAATTAGTTTGAAAAGTATAATTAATTAATTAAATTTTAAAAAATCCATGGCGCGGAGCCCCCAAGACCGCGGGGACTTGGGCGGTCGCCCTCCTCGCCCTCCCCTAGATCCGCCCCTGTTGAAACATAAGTACAAAACAAGCAAACATTTAGTAATAAAATCAGTTCGGTGTGTCAATCTGTTATTTTTAAATAGCCCATCGGACCTTGAAAGAAAAAAAAACCAGCCCTCAAAACAGACCCAAGGGCCGTAACCCTTACGTAAGTTGGGTGTTTACTGTAATTAAAGCGAACTTTTAATTAACCAAACAGCTGATTCAGTTTAATTTGAGTGTTCCAAAGCTCGGTCCGCTATAAACTGTGGGAGTCGGCTCGAACGGGCTTTGATTCTCATCTGTTCCAGGGCCTCCCCCACCGACCGATCACCAGCTGTTGTGTCGTGGATAGTTCCCACGTGACGTCATCGCAGGGCAGGGCATGGCGGGCATTGTTCTGTTCCAGTCACGTCGTTGTTCGCTTCATTGGATGTAAACCTAGGGCAACATAGCTTGATAACTCAAATTATAACAGTAGTCTGCTTCCAACTTCACCTAATGGCATTGAATTGTGGGGGATTATGGCTGGGAATAACTACATTGATTGAAGACTCGACAAAGCAGTGTCAGGCAATTTCATTCGGGGTTCGACTGAATATGGAATTATAAGTACTATTTGCCTCTCACTCTCGCTTATATGTCATAGAACTAGCTTCATCCTTTTCTACCTGCGAGATGTTAAGCCTATTTTCATCATATGAAATGAGCTTATGATATCACCTATTTCCCGCGTGTGTGTGATCCGTGTGTAATAAAATTTAAATGGCTGAAGCGATTTCAACGAAACTCGGTAAGAACATTCTGCTACCTGGTCGACCCACTACGTACATTCTGTGTCTCTTGCGCAATTCAAATTGGAACCACTACGTATTGGAAAGTTCAAAGTTAGGGCCGACCACTGCGTACAAATTATGGTAAATATTATTTCGCTAACCGTGCCATTGATAACTGGAACTCTCCTCTACCTGCCGCAGTCTTAGAGCCTTTTCCCAAACACATTGGTGTGTGAAAAGACTGATGATTTGTGTAAATACCGCAGTTTAATTGTTATGTATATTTTTTATTTGTTATGTATACCCAATTTGCCACCGGGGGACACACCCCCAATAGCAAAGAAATGATGAATGAATGTTTTTGAAATTGTAATACGCCTCACCAATCCAAAGTGGTGGCCACGTGAAATATTTCACCGGCATTCGATATAGTCTATTAGAAGCTGTTACTGATATCACCCTAAATTTTGTATGGCGATAGAGAATACTATGTGACGCTTAACATTCTGCTAAGTACAAAACCAACATGGTGGTCAAGCGAAGTTAAAAAATATTTAAATTGATTTTCTCGCTATTTAATCATCCGACCGCTGCGAAACGTGGCACGGTATAGCTTTACACAAGGCTTAATTTAATTTAATTTATGATAGCTTATAAATAGGGCTGTACAAATATTTTAAAATCATGTTGTTTTTTTCATTTCTCGTGTCCTAAAAAAGGACAGAAATGTAGGTTGGTATAATGAACATCCATTATAATCATCTTCTGGCATATATTTCTATAGCCTGTACTGTATATAAAACATCCAACATGGCGTCCATGTGATATATTTCACATTATCTTTGAAACTATTTAAGCAATCAAACTGAAAGTACGAGGGCTGTTTTTTAAGTAAGGGCCGTTATTTTTTTAAAGCCCGTAGTTAGTGCGCACGCCGCAACAAGCGTGCGCGCTACCTCCCGGCATCCTTTGCGAACAAGCAGGCGTCAGTTGCAGCTGTGTAGCTAATCTGTACGCTGAACTGTGCATCTTTACAATGATCAAGATTATAGATTCGCCCGCCGCGTGTGAGGTACGATCTGTGATACTTTATTGAGTGCAAGAAACATGTCGGCTGCAGACATTCGTCAGCTTTGTGAGGTGTATGGTGATAATGCAATGACGGAAGGTAGAGTGCAAAAATGGGTACGCGAGTTCAAAAGTGGCCGTGAAAATGTTCATGACGATGAACGCCCAGGTCTGTGATCACAGATGACTTGGTGACTGCAATTGGAACGAAAATTCACGAGGACCGAGGATTCATGATAACCACTCTATCAATGGATTTTCCTGAAGTGTGAATTCTTGGTTGTCAGAGCAAGCAGCAAACTTTTATGCAGAGGGATTTCAGAACTTAGTTTTAAGGTATGACAAGTGCCTAAATGAACAAGGCAACTGTGTAGAAAAATAGAGGAAGGTATGTAAAACCTAAAAATAAATGTGGTTTCAAAATGGACAGGAAAATCAATTGAAGACGTGATCCGGGGCGAAGAAAGATATCGTGGCTTGACAATTTAAGCCAGTGGTTTGGGGTGACGAGACTCGAACTGTTCAGAAGAGCTATGGACAAAAAACAGATGCTACTGATCGCCAACGTCCTCGGAGGACACGGCACTTGGAGGAGGAGATGTCTATACAGAAACCTGACACTTTTATTCGAGCCGAAGAACATCAGAGAGAAGCTGGTATACAGAAAGGTGTAAGGCAAGGCTGCAACTTATCAGCCATACTTTTCAATCTATACATCGAGCAAGGAATGAAGGAAATTGGAGAAAAAATCAAAGTAGGATAAAAGATTCAAGGAGAAATAATTTCAACTCCGAGATTTGCTGATGACATCGACATCTTGAGACTTTTCTGACTTTTTGAAAAGAAGTTCTAGTTTATTCCAATAGTTTTTAAAATGTCAAACAACTTACTCCAATCAACGTTACCAAAGGCCTTTTCTAAGTCTACGAATTTTTCGTATCCTATTCAAAAGATTGAAGAGAAGATTCGTATGATGAGCTTTTATAATACACTGAAGAAAATAGAAATTGCAACACCCAGAAGCAGTGGTGCAATTGAACATGCAGGACGAGTGTTCGGTTGTGATTCGATGATTACACTTTCAGGTCCCTCTGACCGCAAGTTTGGACAACAATCGATACAGGATGTGCCTACCACGAGCTGCAATACATTGATGAATTCGGCGAGGCATAGAGTCAATAAGGCCCTGGATCGCTTCCTGAGGAATTGTGGCCCTTCCTTGCTGCACTGCACGGGTCAGTTGTTCCAGAGTTGGAGGGTGGCTGAGGAAGGTTGGCCAGTTGTCGACCCATCATGTCCCACACATGCTCAATAGGACTGAGGTGCGGGGATCTGGCGGGTCATTCCAAGGTTGTGATGTCGTGGAGAGCTTCTCTGGAGATGCGTGCAGTGTGAACCCGGGCATTGTCCTGCTGAAATATCCCATTAGCAATGTTCGCCATCATAGGGACAACCACTGGATTGAGTACCCTATCAGCGTACTGTTGAGCAGTCATAGTGCCCTCAACAAGCACTAATTGTGATTTCACATTAAAGCCAACAGCTCCCCAGACCATAATGCTTGGTGTTGGCCCTGTGTGCCTCTCGACAATAAGGTCTGGGCGGCCCCTCTCTCCGGTACGTCGGCGCACACGATTCCGGCGATCACTGCGGGCAAGACAGAAGCGCGATTCATCACTAAAGACGACCCTATGCCATTCGTCGACACACGTCGATCGTTCTCCACACCAGGCCAGCCTTACTCGTCGCTGTTGTGGGGTCAATGGAACACCTTTTGCAGGGACACGGGATCGTAAGCCAGCTGCACGCAGGCGATTACCAACTTTTTGTTGTGTAACGTGGGTTGCCACAACTGCTTGAATTTACACTGCTGTTGCATGCGGTTCCATCCGGGCCATCCGAATGATGCGGCGATCCTATCTCACAGTTGTCTGTCGCGTTGGGCCTGTGCCAGGTCTACATGTGTGTGTACCTTAATTTGACCACTGCTGCCATACACGTTGTACCGTAGATGCCTGTCGGCCAACACATGCAGCGACAGTCCTTAGCGATAATCCAGCCTCACACAGCCCAATTATCCGAGCCCTCTCAAACGGCGACAGTTGTTGATAACGTGCTCTTCTTTGTCATCGAGGCATGTTTCACGGGGAACTCTTCACTGCACAGACTGCAAGTCAACTACGCTACACCAGAGTCAGTATACTGGGGTTGATTCCTCCGCGACCAATCACGTGGGGCCTGTAGCAACAATCCAATGGGTTTGAAACTTTGATCGTTTACATACCTACATGGCATCGTTCCATATCTTGAAAATCAACACAAACGACAAATGCCTTCATGGTGTTGCAATTTCCATTTTCTTCAGTGTAATCATTATCTAATTGCTTACTTTTCGTAAAACTAAACTCCCGTGACTCGTTACAGAAAGATTGCATCTCGCGGAGGAGTCTTAATCACCTATACAGAAAGTTATAGAACTTATTCTAGTTGGCCCCTTAGAACAACACACTTGGCGATAAAGACAGGCAAAGTACTGTGTAGAGGTCAGAGGGCCAACAACGTATCTCAAGTCCATTCACTTGATGCAACTCTGTTTCATTACACAGACACTTCCCTGTATGTTATTAAATCTTATCTCACGGCTAAATGGTAATTATTTCCGGCAGGATCAAGATTCCACACTTGTCTGCTGACAGTGACGAATGTTCTGACCATTACGATCAGCATAGAACAGGAACGAGTCGGAGGAATATCTTTTAATTGTGTAATTTGAGTCTCTAACGCGTTTCACGCCTCTTCAGAGTGATTTTGTGATATCGGGTTTCGTATTGAAACGACTAAGTAATTACATTCCAGTTAACTAAATAAAAAAATACCAATGTCAGAAAAAGTAATCCACCTAATGGCAATAAATGAATTAATGGAAGACGGATTATTGGACTAGTTTCGACCACAATGTGGTCTTCAACATATTAAATTATAAATTAATCCGAAGAAACAATCTCTACACAGTATAAAACAAAAATCCCCGATTCTTGGATGTAACGGGTAATCTCGAGAACCACTGGATGGATTTTGATGCAGTTTTCACCATTCTGTAAAGGATTTCTCGAGGAAGGTTTCTGTAGAAAAGCATTCATTTATTACCTAAGGAAGCCGAGCAGTAACGATTTCAGTGAATTGAGTCTAAAAGAAAACTGCCATCCTTGCGCTTAGGCCTATTCTGGGTAAACCGTAAAAAATATCTATATAGCCCTATGACTGTAAGAATTGTTCAGCATGAATAGTTCTACAAAAAAGTCCGTGACAGCATACAGTAAACCTTCAATTATCCGCGGGCGGTTTATCTGCTTTGCGGATTATCGCGGTGCCTGTAGGAGAACATTTTTATTTAAAAAAAGGAAGGTTTTGAAACAGACAATTATTTTTCAAAAATTGAAATAAAGTTACTAAATACATAAACGTAATAAAAATCGTAAATCGCAAATACTGTACTGTATATCGGTATACACACTGTACGTGAGGACCGTTACTCATGATGCAGCATTAGGACCCATTGACAGGTTTCTTCAAAACTTACCTCAAAGACGACGCATCACTTTGTGACAAGATGGTGTTGAGAAAACTCAAATCGAAAAAAAAAAAAAAAAAAGTGTTTCACTACGAAAAAACAAAAGCAAGTGACCGATTTTTAAGTTAAAGAGTAAACAAGACTTTTTAATAACTCACATAACATCGACTGAGTTTTGTTAACATGTACGTCCTTTTATTGTATAATAAACTTATTTAAAGCACTTGTGCGTTGTTTTTTTTAGTGCCTTCGACCTTTGTTTAACCATTACCAGCAATTTTGCGGCTTATCCGCGAAATTCGATTATCCGCGATATCCGCGCCAGTCAATTCCGCGGATAATCGGGAGTTTACTGTATCTCTATCTTTAAAACATCGTCCCCACTATAAGTGTTTTTACGGTATCATTTCTTCCAACAATCTCCATTCAGTACAAATTTAAATTACTAGCTTTGGAATGAGTTTACGAGTTAGCGAGCTATCCTATCACCCCAGTTTCGACCAGCATAAAACTATCGTGTCGTGCCGAGTTAAGACTTAAGAGAAGAGTATATGTGTTTGGAGTTTCGCTGTTCACCTCGGCTTTTCTGAATTGTGTCTGTCTCCTGCCGTCTGTGCGCCTTTTAAGCTTACGCAGGGTAAACCGTTAAAGATACCGGGCCGGGTTGGTAGTATTAAAATAAATAGTTATTTTACGGGTGCTTAATATTTTAGTATTTATCGGCAACAGCTGCCACACTTTCTTCATTTCTGCCGTGGATTTTGTTTTTGGAGGACAGAGACCGATTACGGGTGTTATTGTGGGTTTGGTAGTGTTTTGTATTGCTATTTTGTGTTGTATATTTGGATCTGGTGATGGTCGTTTGACAAGCGAAACATATCATCCCTTAGTTGTACTGTAAGTGGACAAGGAATTCATTCTATCACATCTTTGATCAGAAAAATGCCACAACGAAATGCAAGTTTCCTTTAAAAAGGGAAATGAATTGATATTTTGAGATGAATGGAGGTTTAGGCAACTCCTGTTCACCACTTGACGGAATACATGCGGTCATTGCTGGCTGTCATGTGGGTGATGGCTCATTGGTTGCAATGCACGTGGCAGCGGCGGATTGATCTCTTCAGTAGGGCTAATATTGTTCCCGCGAGAACTGTCAAAAAAGTGCAAAGTTACAGTAAACGAACACCATCTCCCTCTTCTGTAGTCCATGGCAAATTTAAATATATCTTTTAATCACATGTACAATTTTTCAGGTAATGGTAATTATTTCACATGTCCCAGTAATTGGGGTTCCCCCCCCCCTCCCCCCTCCCCCAGGGTCTCACATCTACTGGGACGTGGGTAGGCGACCATGGGACCCCAGCTGAGTCCGACATTACTTCCACTTACTTGTGCCGGGCTCCTCTCTATTATCTTTCCTGTCGGCCTCCCTGGGTCAACTCTTGTTCTCTTCCGACCCCGACGGTATTAGGGTATCCGAGGCATACGAAGTCTCTTCCTTTCCCGCTTTAATTGGCCATTCTGTCATCGTTCTTGATCCCTCATTCTTCTAGGGATCAGCCTTCCTTTTCTTTTCATTATGGTTCATTTTCTCTTCAAGATCCCCGCCCTGTTTTTCCGAATTGGCTCCCCGTGTCTCTAAGTTACATTTTGTAAGTATTTTGAATCTCAAGAACATTTTGTAAGTATTTTCAATCTACATTGCATTTTGTAAGTATTTTGAATCTCATCAACATTTTGTAAGTATTTTCAATCTACATTGCATTTTGTAAGTATTTTGAATCTCATCAACATTTTGTAAGTATTTTCAATCTCAATTGCATTTTGTCAGTACAATATTTTGAATTGTGGGCTTCCACATATTGTGAGTAATTTTTTAATCTACCGTATATTTTGTAAGCATTTTCAATTGCATTTTGTAAGTATTTTGAATTCCAATTGCACTTTGTGAGTATTTTGAATCTGAACCGGCCTTTTTCAGTCTAACTTCCATTGTGTATTTTCAATTTCAATTTCATTTTGTATTTTGAATTTCAATTGCATTTTGTGAGTATTTTCCTTCTAAATTACCTTTTGTAAGTATTTCCACTCTCCATTTTTTGAGTCATTTCAATCTGAGTTCCATTTTGTTAGGATTTTCAGTCCAGCTTAATTTTCGTTCTGGTTTCCATTTCATTGTCATTTTCGCCATCACCCAGACCATTAGGGGCCGATAACCTAGATGTTAGGCCCCTTAAAACAACAATTATCATCATCATCATATTACGTTGCTGAGCATGTGGTCATCGGAGAGAAAGATGAGCTCCAAGAGTGAGTGTCCGGTTCTCAGTTCTCGGCTGGTGGAGTGTTGAAAAGGCGCCCTGCCCTACCTTGAGATGGCAATAGCAGTGACTCGCGGGGGCTCCGCTGGGGAGAGCTCGTAACACCATATGGGTAAACATCGCCACAGAATTTCGATAATTAAAATGTTACAGTCTGAAAAATTGTATCTTTAAATCCCCAGAGGCTCACAGTTAGTACGACGTGGTTTGGCGACCACAGCTGAGTATCTCTCGTTCCTTTCCACCTTCCTCTTAACTATTGTTCTCTACCAACCACAGTGGTATCCGAAGTCTAGGGAGTCTTTCAATTTCCAGCCATAATTGGCCCTATCTCATCTTTCAGACCTCGTCGTTTCTTATCATGAAATCGCTTGCTTGCCACAGTGGGTGAGTGGTTATAGTGTCGGACTACCAACCCTAATATTGCAGGTTCGCTCCTGGCCATGGTAAGTGATTTTTGAAAGGCGTCAAAAATCACGTCACGCATGCCATACGCTGTTGGCATGTTAAAGAACCCATTTGAATTCAGTAGGCCATGTTCAATGGCAAAATTAATCTCCGGATTTTCCGCCAACACAAAGTTCCTATATTCTCTACTTGAAAGCGCTGTAGTGTCAAGGAGTTTAGATATCTAACCTCCTTGACTTTCATAGCGTTCAAAGGAACGACGAAATTCGACATGCAAGATATCTCTGGGCGTCAATTAACAAAGCTTGCACCTGGCCCCCGAGGCCATACGATATTATTATTATGAAATCGCTTGCCTTTTGTGCAAGGCCCTAAAGGGGGCACGGTTTCTGAAGCCCCACTATTAAAGGTGCACCCTGGATACTGCTACATCCCCAAGGATTCACGCCTGGCGAGTTTGGGAGTTGGCGACCCGGAGGGATTCCTGAGCTGGGTCCGTTTTTCTCCTTCCTCCATTGCGTTTGGGGCAGACTCTCTCCTCTTTGCTATCTGCCTTTCATGGCTCTATTTCCTGTATGAGCTGGGCTGGCAGATGAGGTTTGGTGGATATCGATGTTCGAAATCTCAATATCCTGTATCAGTATTAACAAGATCACCACAATCCATCGCAACTCCACTTGAAAAGCAACACTTTCCAATGTTTAAAAAAAAATTGGAAATTTAATTTGAATTCAAATTCTTCGTAAGGATATCATTATCATATATATTATTTCAGTAGTATAGTTCCCTCCTGCGGCGCTCACAAGCGACCGATCTCGACAAATGAGCATTGAAATGAAACAGATTAGAAATTAGCAGTGACGAATTGCACTATAATTTCATAAATATCTATAATTTCTTTTAAAAAATCACTGTAAAAAATTACGAAGTGTGAGATTTGCAGATACTGTTGCTGTAGGAAATTACACTCCATAATAGCTGTCCACTTCACATTTTGGCCGCTGTGACGCCTGTTTCATGTCATTTTAACAGGAGGTCTTTGCTTTATTATTTTGCATGGAATTCAGAAACAGTAAATCAAAGGATTGAGTACTCAAATCGTATAGTTTCATAAATATCCAATAAACGGTGAGTGTTATGATGATCCAATTTTCAGTGATTGCCTTCTTAAGTTAGGGAAGGTAGAACTTGGAATTCTAACTGAAATGTAAATAATGTTCTCTAATCATTTGGTTGACGCCTCCGTGGCTTAGGCGGCAGCACGCTGGCCTTTTACCACTGGGTCCGTGGTTCAAATCCCGGTCACTCCATGTGAGATTTGTGCTGGACAAAGTGGAGGCAGACAGGGTTTTCTTCGGGTACTCCGGTTTTTCCTGTCACAAATTGCATTCCAGCAACACTCTCCACTATCATTTCATTTAATCTGCCATTAATTTAATCATTGCTCCAGGGGAGTGCGACAGGCTATGGCAGCCGGCACAGTTCATATCCTCGCCACTAGATGGGGGCTTCATTCATTCCATTCCCTGACCCGGTCGGTCGACTGGAAGCAGGCTGTGGATTTTCATTTTGTCAATCGTTTGGTTGACATAAAAACATAGCAACCTTTCTCCTTAAATCTCTCATTATAAACCTATTGGAGAAAGTGTTGTTTATGAACATGACAGATTACTCGCATGGGTCCGCTAGTTATTATTATTGTATTAATAATACACTATATTAATTTGAACGCGAAAGAAGATATCAAAACCTGTTCGTTTATACTCGTATATTATTATACTGTCATCATCATCACTAAAGGCAAAGCAGCCACATTTCACTGTTTTCTCTTCATGCTGCCATAAGAACCACGTGCGAGTTCTCCAATGGAGTTCTTGATGTACGTCATCCTTGGACGTCCCCTAGGTTTCTTTCCCAACAATTTGCCCTCGATACTGGTTTGGAGAAGAGAGCCGAGCTATGGGCCACCAAGTCTGATATGGAGTGGTGTGAACACAAGCACATAAGTGTCCCCATGTCTGTATATCCTAGATTCAAGGAGTCGCTCGTTCTCCTGGAAATGAAAAGGCAGACATACTCGCAAAAGCAGCCTCCTCATCCAACATAGAAATTACATGCAATAAACCACCACCAAGTTATGCCAAGCCCATATCAAAACACATCTAATAAGACAGTGAAACAACCTCTGGGCATCCAGTACAAAAGAGAATTATTTTACCCCGACATATATAGCAGATTCCAGTGCAATACATTAGTGCTCGAATTCATCCTTACGCAGTTTCTCTCTGGTCATGGAAAGTTTAAGTGCTACTTCGAACGTTTTAAAATTAATATTGCAGGGATTACTTGTGCTCTTGTGGATCTTCTCAAACAGTGGACCATTTACTGTTCGACTGTGCCATGTTATTAGCAGGACCAGATTCGATCTTGAGTGTCACCTGAACAATTGTAATATGGAACTTTCAAAGCCATTATTCCACCTGTTTAAGAAATCCTGCTGCTACAAACAGTTCCTTAAGTTCATTCTCCACATCTACAATAATCTAGTTTAATAATTGTGTGTTAATGGACCAATTATTGACTGATCAAAACTATAACCCTAATATATTCATACTGTTAGGATATTCAATAAATAATAAATAATACATGTCCAAGGAATTTTGTTTTCCCCTTCTTTATTGTTTTTAATAAACATCGATCCTCCTTCACGTCCTGCAGAACAAGATAATTTGTTTTCCTGTCTACCCAACTTGTTCTTGTCATTCTTCTCCAAAACCACATTTCCGCAACCTTAAGTTTTGATTCCTCCAGTTTCCCTAATGCCCAGGTTTCGCATCCATACAGTAAGACACTCCAAACAAAGGTCTTGAGAAATTGCTTTCTAGTCCTCAAACTAAGGTGATTATTTAGCAGTAAGTTCTATTATCATTTCAAATGACCTTGTCGACTTCGTCGTTATGCTTGAGTCTAAAGTTATGCGGGACGGAGACGGAAGTGACGTCATGCAGCCGCGCGGGAAGCCTAAGTTAATGGGTAAAGGACGGCGAGTGCGTGACGTCATGCAGCCACGCGGGAAGCCGAAGTTAATGGTTAATGGAGTCCGTTGAAAGAGTACTGGGGCGTCGAGCGACCAGGGGCTTTGAGCGAAGCAAAAAGAATACAGGGTGACTCCTAAAGAGGTGCACAAGATGTCGGACAAGAATACAGGGTGACTCCTAAAGAGGTGTACAAGATGTCACACAAGAACATAGGGTGACTTCTAAAGAGATATACAAGATGCCAGATAAGAATACAGGGTGCCTCCTAAAGAGGTGTGCAGGATGTCAGAGCAAAATACAGGGTGACACTTAACGAGGTGTACAGTATGTTAGATTCAATTCAAATACAGGGTGACCCTTAAAGAGGTTTGCAAAATATCAGATTCAAATACAGGGTGACCCTTAAAGAGGTGCCCGCGCGGGAAGCCTAAGTTAATGGGTGATGGAGTCTGTTGAAAGAGTCCTGGGGCTTCGAGCGAAGCGAGAAGCCCTCTTGAGCCTTTCTAACATGTGTAGCATTTGTAGCATGCGTCATTTGAAATGATATAACGTCTAGTCTTTCAGACTGACTGTAATTTTTTATTTATTTTAGAAGGCTTGTTTTGCTACCACTATTATATTCTTGATTTCTGACACACTTGTTATGAGAGGTTATCACACTACCCAAATATAGGAATTCTGTGATTTGTTCAATTGCAGTGGTTTTCACTTTTATGTTTGTTCAAGTTGTAGGATCTTTTTTGTCAACTGTCATTAATTTTGTTTTCTTAGTAGCCTATTAATTTTTAGTTTGGAACTTTTCTAAGAATTTGTTGAATATTTTTAGCATCTTGCACATATCCTTACAGTATAACACAAATATTATTCATGATATGACGAAGAAAGCTGTAATTTCTCTTCATTCACAGCAATGAGAGGAATGTCACCTTCATAGCGGAAGTTGAAAATCTTTTTTACCACCGACAGGAAATATCCCATTCATAAAGCCCAGCTCTTATGGTGTATTATTCATTGACATTGAACAGCACTAGCAATAATAATTATTATTATTCAATAGAACTCGCAGTTAAAATTCGTATCAAACGCCAGTCACTAATATACCAGTTTTGTGCTTTGATTAAATTTATCGTCCGTGAAAATTGCGTAGGAGCCGTTAAATGTCAGGCAAGCATTCAAATTCTCGCGTGAGTCAATGTGGAACATAAAAGGGCCAGAGTAATCGGCAACAGGGAATGAATGACTTGCAGAACGCTTGAATGTGAGTGAGGAATGCCACGTGCCTGAGTCTTGAGATGCCTTATAAACCATTCTCCTAGAAGTGAGTGGGCCCAGTAAAACGGTACATTAAGGCAAGATAAAAGGAGGATCATGGCATTTGTAGACTTAATTGAGTTTACAAAGAGACACTTGTTAATACTATAATGTTTATTGTTACATGGATTCAACCGTTCATTGGGGTCTGCATCAGCATTTCTATAACATACTTGCACACTAAATAGAAAAACAATATAATAAATATAACTTAACTCTAATGAAACGTGTAGACTCATCACTGGCTGCCTGAGACCCACGCCATGTGATAAACTGTATTGTTTAGCAGGCATTGCACCCCCAGATATCAGAAGAGAAGTTACAGCTAAATGTGAGAGATCTAGGGTTGATGTGTCTCAAGCACATCCATTGTATAGTCTTCAACCAGCCCACTCTCGACTGAAGCCCAGAAGAAGCTTTCTTCACACAACTAAGTGCCTAACTGACAAACCTCAGGTTTTGAGGATTACATCTTGGTTGACCAGAAGCCCCCACATTACTCAGTGGATGGCTCCATCTGAAAGGCTCCCAGCAGGACATACAGAGGCTTGGACAACTTGGAAGTCTCTCAACAGATTGCGATCTGGTGTTGACAGATCCAAGTCCAACATTCATAGATGTTTTTTTTTGCTGCGACTCGGTCCTTTGTGAATGCGATGAAGAACCGACTATGGGTCATCTGCTTCAGTGCAGTCTGTGACCTTTACTGAGCACCATGGAGGATCTGGTGAAGGCTACACCAAATGGACGTGACATGGCAAAATATTGATCATGCATTATTTAGAACCTTAAATGTTCAAGTTTTGTCATTTTTGTTGCCCATTTTGTACATAATTTCTTATGTAATATTTTTGTTCCTGACACGAGTAAATAAATAACCTCTAATAATCCAATTTTGTATATACAAGTCTAATAGAAATGGACGTCCTTACACAAGTATCTCTAATTAGTATCAAACGAAGACCCTAATTCTTGGATGTCACTGGTAATCTCGAGAACCACTGGATTGATTTTGATGCGGTTTTCACCATTCTGTAAAGGATATCACGAGGAAGGTTTATTTAGAAAATTATTTATTTATGATCAAAGGAAACCAAGCAGTAATGATTTCAGTGAAAAAGTCGGAAAAAAAAGAAACCTGGCATCCGTGCGTTTTTTAAGCTTTCGCTGGACAAACCGATAAAAAATACTCTATATACTAAAAGTGTAAGAATTGTTCAGCATGAAAAGGTCTAAAAAAGAGACCGTGAGAGCATGTCTCCATCTTCAATACATCGCCCTCTGTAAGTGCTTTTACGTTTTCATACCTTCCAACAATCTCCATTCAGTTACTGAGACGACAGTTTACGAGCTAGCTAGAGGCGAGCCTATCACCACAGTTACAGCCTAGCTAGTTGGCAAGCCCATTACCCCAGATAAAGCGAGCAGCAAACTGTCGAGTCGTGTTGAGTTAAGACTTCAGAGAAGAGTGGTTGTTTAGAGTTTCACTGGAAGTGCAACTCGGCTTTTCTTCATTTCGCCTGTGAACTTTTCGTTCCACAAAATAGACAGCCAAATGGCCATAGCAGGGTAGTCTTATGTTAATCTCATGTAATTTATTTTCAGGATTTGGGAATAACCCGTCACAATATTGGGTACAATGGTGTTGACTGACTGGAAAACATCAAATTTCGATTTCTATGGCAACACTGAAAGTGGCTTCAAACACCGTAATGTCACTAACTTCTAGCGGCGAACGTTGCAACTTGATATAGGGTTTCAAACCAGCCAAATATAGCCTTCAAATTTTGCTACTCACTAGGGTCTTTTGCATACCATAAATCTATGACATGGGACCGCCGGCTTTACTTCCCCTCTGAAGGAAGGCATACTGAAGGATTTTTAACGCTCTTAAAAAATCCGACGACTTCGGCCGGATTTGAACCCGCGATCTTGGGCACAGCAGTTCAGCATGCTACCAACTACGCCACCGAAGCCGCTAACGTTACCGCTGTGCCCCTGTGATTGTGGAGTCGTAATTTTCACCCGGAAAATAATTAGTGAAAGGATGAAACGATCCCTTCCTACTAATGGTGTGCATGACCTTTATGTTAAGCACCTTGAACCCAAAGAACAGTCAGTAGTTAAACTGTCTTATTGCAGACGTAAAATAATAGGCCTACACATTTGGTTGGCGCCAGTTACAACTCATGAAGCGAATTACAGTATATCAGCGCCTGGCGAAAGACAGTCGCTAATACTAGTATTTGATTTGCCTTTTTATAAAACATGTGACTGGATATGGCTTGTCCCATACAATATACAGCTTCAACGAGCTCTTAAGTAGTGGGTTACGTTGGAATCGGCTGCGACGTGAGAGAGAATCCGTTGCTATCCCAAGGCTACGCTATTGAATTTTATTGTGCAATAAACGTGACTTCAGAGGAATATTAAATGGCTGATCTCGCCTTCAATAAAATTGTGGTCGTGTTCTTTATCGACCTTCCCCCCAGGGGTTCACAACTTGTGGGACGTGGGTTGGCGACCACGGGACCCTAGCTGAGTCCGGCATTGCTTCCACTTACTTGTGTCGGGCTCCTCTCTGTTATCTTTCCTGTCGACCTCCCTTGGTCAACTCTTGTTCCTTTCCGACCCCGACGGTATTGGAGTATCTGAGGCCTAGGGAGTCAATTCACTTTCCCGCCTTAAATGGCCCTTGTCTAATCTTTCCTGATCTCTCATTCTTCGAAGGGTCAGACCTCTTGTTTTCTTTTCATTGTATCTCCTGCCTTCTGCTCAAGGCCCTCAAGGAGGCAGGGTGTGTGTAGCCCCACCACTTATGGTGCACCGTGGATTGCTCTACACCCTCAAGGGCTCACGGCTGGTGAGTACGGGAGTTGGCGATCCCGAGGGCTTCCTGAGCTGGGTCTGGTTTTTCTCCTTCTTCCATTGCCTTTGGGGCGGTCCCTCTGCTCTTTACCTTTCCTATCTGCCTTTCCTGGCTCTCCTTTCTTCCAAGCCCCTTACTTCTTATTCTTCATGGATTAAGGGCATTTCCTTTCATCCTGTCTTTTGTTTTCCTTGTTCTTATTTTTGTCTTCCATTTCCTCTTCTAGTTTGTAGTTAGTTTTATGCTTAGTTTCATTTCATTTACATTTTCACTATCACCAAAACCATTAGAGGCCGATAACCCAGATGTTAGGCCCCTTAAAACGACAATCTTTATCGACCTTCCACTGGAAAATTAGTTTCTACTATTTCTGTCCCTCACACTCAAATAATCTCACAGTTTTAAACTGTCCTGTTTGACACACATGACTTGCAGAATGTTCTTCTTTGTTAATCAGAATTTTTCTTTTCTTGCTAATTTATTTTTAATTACTGTAATTAGAATGCTTCGCTAATCGATACAAATTATATTCAAATTAGTACATTTTTCGGTCCAATAATGGGACCTTGTTCAGCTAAATAGAATTAAACCGTAAGAAACTAATTTAATATAATAAACACTTATTTAGTTGCAGTAATAATTAAACGATCGCAACTAGTCAAGATTTGTTTTGTTAGGATAACTTCCCCCAGAGGCTCACAACTTGTGGGATGTAGGTTGGCGACCACGGGACCCCAGTTGAGTCCAGCATTGCTTCCACTTACTTGTGCGAGGCTCCTTTCAGTTATCATTCCTGTCGTCCTCCCTTGATCAATACTTGTTCTCTTCCGACCCTGACGTTATTAGGGCATCCAAGGCCTAGGGAGTCTTTCACTTTCCCACCTTAACTGGCCCTTGTCTCATCTTTCCTGATACCCTCATTCTTCTCTTCTTTTCATGATATCTCCTGCGTTCTGTACAAGGCCCTCAAGGAGGCAGAGTGTGTGTAGCCCCTCCACTTATGGTGAATCCTTGCTAGTGGTACACCCTCAAGGACTCATGGTTGGTAAGTTCTGGAGTTGGTGACCCCGAGGGTTTTCTGAGCTGGGTCCGGTTTTCCCCCTTTTTCCACTGACTTTGGGGTGCGCCGTCTCCACTTTCCCTTTCCTATCTGCCTTTCATGGCTCTCCTTCCTTCTAAGTCCCTCAGTCCTCGAGGGTTTAGGGCATTTCTTGTTCTCCTGTCATTTATTTACCTTAATCTTCTTTTGTTTTCCATTTCTTCTAGTTCATAAGTTAGTAGTTAGGTTTAGTTATTGTTTACATTTCACTATCATCTTCACACGATCACCCAAACCATTAGGGTCCGATAACCTAGATGTTAGGCCCCTTAAAACAACAAAAATAATCATCATAATCATCATGTTCAGACACTGACGAGGACGAATAGAAGCATACAGGATTGTGTACCAGGCATCACAACAGCTTCGTTGCCAGCGAGTGTCACGTGATACGGGCTTATACCAGGTGATATTGTTTTAAAACTATATATGAATTGCAGCCAATGACCATAGCAGGGTATTTTAATTCAACGCCCGTAGGCTCACGGCAAGTTCAATTTCATGTACAGTAGCCTCTCACAAATCCGGACCTCAAAAATCCGGACTCCGGCAAATCCGGACCGCTCAAAAAATATTTTTTGTAATACAAAATCAGTAAAATGTAGGTAACGTGATGCTTAAGCGCCTTCAATTTCTCCGCGACCATTCCGCATTACAAGAATGACGTCTTTTCTATTCTACTGGCTGTGTAAGTTTGTTTTTACACACTGTTTCTGATGATTTATTTTCATTTATTTTGCATACTGTAGTACTGTAATGTAAATTCTTAAGTCTTATTAAAGTTGTTCAATACTATTAACCATCTATTTTTTCTACCCCTGTGTTCAGTTAATTGCAGTTCAGAACTGTTTTATGCGAGTAACAATAAAGTACACATATCGGCACGGAGTGGCGGCGATCGCGGCACGCAAACCACTGCCGCGACCGACGTCACTCTGTCTCCGGGAAATCCGGATTTTTCGGAATCCGGATCGGCCGTCCGCCACATTGGTCCGGATTTTCGAGAGTCTACTGTAGTTCCAACCTTGTCTACCAGATGCCACTGTCACTGACAGCTAGCGGTGAACGTTGGAACTTGCGTTTCTAGCCAAATATGACCTACAAATTTGGCTACAACCGACCAATCTATGACATGGACATGGACATGGACATGGACCCGCCGGCTTTACTTCCCCTCGGTAGGCAAGCATACTGAAGGTTTTTAACACTCTTAATAATCCGACGACTTCGACCGGGTTTGAACCCGCGATCTTGGACATAATAGCTCAGCATGCTACCAACTACGCCACCGAAGCCCGCAATATTGTTTTATGCAGCCCAACTAACGTGTGTTATCAGTATCATTTATGCACTGAAAACGATTAAAATAAGCATTAAAAACTGAAAAATATGCACTCAATAATAAGCCAAGTTTATTCACTTACTTTATAAATGAATCATTCAGTGCAGAAAGTAGCATCACAATAGATAATTGCAAGTGTTTCAATGTTTTCAGGAGACGTCTATTTTAATAGTTTTCAGTGCATAAATGTCCTGTCGCTAAACATCAGTTGAATAATCACTATTACCTGACACCCACTGTTTTAATAAATACTTTCTGCTGCTCTTCTCTTTAGGCATTTTGAGTTAAGGATATGCAGAATAAAGTAACTGAAGAAAGTCCTCACAAAACTAACCCCGGGCTACTGACTTTCGAGATGGTGAAAGGAATGTCCCATTCCATTCCCTTCTTCAAATAACCAGGCAGCATTGCGTCAAGTGCGAGTACTCTATTTCTCAGAAGGGGACACTGCCCAGATGGTGAAAGGAATGTCCCACTCCATCCCCTTCTTGAAATAACCAGGCAGCATGCTTGCATAAAATATTAGTTATTATTTTAATCTGTTGTTCAGAAAGTTGCTTACAAGGGATGTCCAACACGCAGGCAAAACCTATGTTGTTCAAGATATTTTAAACTATATCGTACTAATTTCTACTGTATATTCTAAAATATGCTGTTATGTTCAGAATATGCCAAAAATCTAATAAACCCTCAAAATATGTAATTACATAAGCGCATATGCATTTTCAAAAAATCCGGTCCCTAGATATCAGGATATTTCTCAGCTTGCATCCCGTGTGGTATATAAAAAAATACTAATGCACTGCAAGCATGTCCCGAAAACGATACTGAACTCAATTATTTTTCCTCGATGTGACTGCAGACCGTTCGAATAATATGATCGAGGGGAAAATAATATACCATACGGGATGCAAGCAAAGAAATATCGACCTTTCTGACAAAACGCGTTAGTTGGGCTGCATAAAACACTATTATTAGGGGGCAGCTGATTCACCCAGTATATTAGAGTAAGTATAACTTCCTCAGAACCGAGGCAAAATGTGAAGCTAGGATATTCTGGTTCTGTCTTTGTTTCGTGTCAAATAATGGCCAAAATCACAGAACATAAATTATTTTTAATCATAGTATTAAATTTACAAATCACCGTTGCCAATCGGGATAGTATCGAGTGCCAAGTCCCGGACATAGGACATGACTATCTACGGTCTCGAAAAGCAAATGGGTTCGAATCCCTCAGTCAGACATTCTTGAAATGGTTTTCCATGGTTAGTCGTTTTCAAATCTAGACAAAACTTGACAGTTCCTTCTAGCAGGCCACGACCGCTTCCTTCCAACTTCTTGCGCAGTTTAATTCATCTCCACTCCTTTTAATCGCTCAACAACACCCTGATAAGCTAAGTGTTGGGAGGACACCCGGCCGTAAAAAATCATCCACCAACATAAGACTCATTTCTCTTCTCCCACCAATCCCATTGAAATGGGAATATTAAGGGAGTGAATGACAGTACAGAATACACATAATACCACACTGCAGATGGTCTCTGTTAGTTCTTAAGCCTCGATTCGGATCGTCGATGAAGTGCTATCGTCTCGTAGTGAGACGCTTCGTAAAATCGATATAAAAACTCGTAAAATCAATATGACAATCGATTTTACGAATAGTCTCGGTGCGAAATGAAATTCTCTATCTGGTAGTTTGGCGGTTTCGGTGGCGTAGTTGGTAGCATGCTGAGCTTCTATGCCCAAGATCGCAGGTTCAAACCCGGCCGAAGTCGTCGGATTTTTTAAGAGCGTTAAAAATCCCTCAGTATGCCTTCCTTCGGAGGGGAAGTAAAACCGGTGGTCCCATGTAATAGATTTATGGCATGTTAAAGAACCTTCCACTAATTACACCTGTGTGTAGGTAAAATTGTACAGGTTAAGAATGCAAACAACGCTCTTAGGTTACTACGTTCGTTGCCAAGAGCCGACTGCGGTGGCGTCTGGTAGCTAAGTTCTGAACAAGTAGTCGTTGACGGTAGCGTTTGGCAGCAAAAGTAGGAACTATTTGAAAAATTTAAAAGTCTGCAGTCCTTACCTGAATTAAAAAACATAACACACACCAATACAGTCATCACAATTAACACCGGTTATCAGACAGATTCTACACACACCCAAAGTACACGGGGCTACATGACCGCGTTGTCGCAGCCCCTAAACTTAAGAACCAATCAACCAACCTCTATCTGTTAGGCAATGGAAGTTGGTTTTTGATCTTCTGAAAGAAAAAAAGTCATGACTTTCTACTTATGCGATTGAAAAACTGTGAAAAGTGATATTGTTTGACTTTTTACCTGTGACCTTTTTATTATTAATTATTAATCAAAGTTTCTATTATTATATATAATTTTGCTTGTAATGCAATTTGGCACATTTTGTATATCTTCGAATTTTATTTCAGATAAAGTAGTGCTTGTGACCAACCTCTAAAATTGGAAAATCTTTTTTTTAAATTTGATTAATCATCCAATATATTGGATAGGCCTACGTGTAAGTAAAAAGATCTATTGTTATCTTATTCTCTAATTTTTCCTGAATACATTGATATATAATATGCCATATATAGTTACAAGTTTGTATTTATTATAATGTTTTGATGTGGAACATCTTTCCACTAGGTTGCTGGATATTTTTTGTGGGAGTGATTTTGAAAAATGGGACGGAAGTGGATCGGACGGAAGTGTGTAAGATTCACTGCCAGCTGGATCGTATCCCTCCTGGACATTCATCATCACACAAAAATCTATTTTATTTACACAGTAATAATACATAACAATTCCAAGACTCTCGTTTTTTTTCTTGATAGTTCTACTCTCGCACTGCCTTCTTGATACTCTGCTGCTAATCATATCAATATGACTCATTTTAACAGTATCCATATGAAATTACGTGTTGGTCTGTGAATCAAGAGGTCCGGGAACCGGGCAAGCCTTTCATGATCTACTGCTGTGCACATTGCATTTACTCGCAAGTTAGCCTATTTATAGGGAATTTAAGGTTATGAGCGGTGTCGGGTCTATTAATCTAGTTGATCGATATCGTATTCTTTATTTAGGCTAGTGCTGGTGGAAGCTACAAAACCACTAATAAAATGAGTTCCGTATTATAAACTACAATATCTGTAAAACACTCCCTTTTACAATAGATTAATATTTGTGCCAATAATATTATAAAATACCGGTGTATCCACAATTTCACGTGAGGTTTCTTCTATGTCAGATGTTACACATCATATGCGACTACTGTAAGGCTCGTAGAAGTTGTTGTTTATTTTAAATATATCTGCACGTTGCCTTAAAAATGCATAGAACTTAAGAGTGAAACGTTCAGCACTTGGAAAAAGAAAACTCATTTCGATGAAGAGTGGAAAATTTTCCTATGACATGGAAGTGTGTTGTTGGTATTGAATATGAAACATTAGTAGAAGGCCATGGTTGGTTGGGTCACAGCACCGTTAGACAAAGCCACCTGCATTCCTAAGCTGCCAAGCCAGGCACAGCACTCCGCGCGCGCTTAACCTGTTTCGTGAGACAGGCTTACGTGTGCTTTAAACATAATGTATTCTATTCTTCACCTTCCTAGGGCGAGACAATTCTAGGTTAGTACTCGACAGGCGAGGAGAAAGTCCTTGAAATACATTAACATTACTGTTTGGTGCGTCTAAAAACTAAGTCGTGACCAGATGATTTCACGGGCGGTCGCCGAGTGCTCAACGGTAATGTTTGAAAAGTTTTAAGGTTAGTGGGGGGAAGACAGACATTATAAAGTCTTTAGCATTTATGATGTGTAGATAGCGGTAATGTACTTGAAATCTGGGCTTTTCACGGAGAACTGCTGGTGTTTTCTGTAGAGTGCGTTCCAGCATAGAAAGTTATGAAGAATGCATTTCTTCCCAAAGATCCACAATGCGTAGCCGTGCGTGTAAAATTGTACTCCACGCCTGTAATGGGGAGCTGGAAGCCTTGCGCTGACAGCGGCCATCCTGACTGTTTTTCTCCTATTATTGTTATTATTGTTAAATCACTTATTGACGTAGTGTAACTATTTGTTTTTAATTATTTACATATTATCCTCATTATTACCTAATATGATAAATCAATAATTGTATACAGTATTAGTATGAAAGAACATAATATAATAAGATAATTAAAACCTTAAGGCAATATGATGTACTTTCATATTATATATTATATAATATATTATTTATATCAAGACTTACATCTTTCTTATTTAATATATATTTTTGTAACAGATCTGTTTTTTTTTTACATTTTAATGTGTTGTTTTAACGCTTAGATCATTAATATATTTAGAATTATGTTTGATAACAACTTCTGTTGTGGTAAATTTGTTAAATGTAAGTTCTTGCACCTTTCCTTATTATAATTTGAGCTCAGGAAGGTCATAACGTGGCCGAAACCGGTACAACACTAAAAGTACATCATATATTGATTTAAGGTTTAATTTTCTTATTACAGTGGAACGTAGCTAATTCGAACTTCTATAATTCGAAATCTTCTTTAATTCGAATTTCTCTCTTGGTCTCTAGCATTTTATATACAATCAATGGTAAAAAATCGTGGTTAATTCGAATTATATTTTGGATAATTCGATGTTTCTAGTGTAAAAAGTCGATCGGAAGCCAATTAGTTGGGTCAGTTAGCGAAAAAAAAACTGTTCCGAGTGCAGACCAAGCAACAAACCACATCACAGAACGTAGGCATTTTTTTAAGAAAAAATGACGTAAATGGTTCTGTTTTCCGTGCCTTAAATTTGTTAGATTCATTCGTGATCACTGAGAGGTAAAAATCTCAAACTATTTTGATAAACAGTAGATTTCTCTAAGACTTAACTAGATTGCTGGATTACTACTGTCGTTAAATAGGTGAATAGTACATTTTGGTTTTATTTTTCATTTGAAACTTTTGAGGTTATTCACGATACAGTCATTATAAAGTACCGTTGTGTTTTAATCTGCTTTGTTGAACGTAAATCATTATGTAAACGGAATACAATATATTTCTCTACCCTTTTCAAAGAACTTTCTTAATTCGAATTTTTGGATAATTCGAAATGTTTTACTGGTCCCTTGAGGTTCGAATTATCCAAGTTCCACTGTATATATTATATTATATTATATTACCGACAGTAGTGGCTACGCTGGCTAAAGCACAGCATTAGGTCATGGGGCCAAGCTCTCTGCTGACTCGGTAGACGCGTGGGTTCGAGCCCCACCGTAGGCCGTCCTTGAAATGGTTTTCCGTGGTTTCCCATTTTCAACACC
This sequence comes from Meconema thalassinum, assembly GCA_946902985.2. Taxonomy (NCBI): domain Eukaryota; kingdom Metazoa; phylum Arthropoda; class Insecta; order Orthoptera; family Tettigoniidae; genus Meconema; species Meconema thalassinum. The sequence continues at coordinate 160,893,652 of OX336400.1, forward strand.
AGGCAAATACTGGGACGGTACATTCTGACAGGCCACGAACGCTTCCTTCCACATCCTTGCCCAGTTTCATTCACCATCATTTATTTCATCTCTCATTAACTCCTCTCATGAGGTTGGCGTCAGGAATGGCATCCAGCCGTAAAAACCATCGCCACAAAGACTTCCATCGCATCTCATCCCCGACCCCGTTGGAAAACGGGAATAATAATGGGTAGACATACATACATTATATTATGAAAATGAAAATCCACAGCCTGCTTCCAGTCTCCGACCGGGTCAGGAATGGAATGAATGAAGCCCCCATCTAGCGGCGAGGATATGAACTGTGCCGGCTGCCGAGGCCTGACGCACTCCTCTGGGGCAATGATTAAATGAATGACAGATGAAATGAAATGATAGTGGAGAGTGTTGCTGGAATGAAATTTTGACAGGGAAAACCGGAGTACCTGGAGAAAAACCTGTCTGCCTCCGTTTTGTCCAGCACAGATCTCACATGGAGTGACCGGGATTTGAACCACGGACCCAGCGGTGAGAGGCCGGCGTGCTGCCGCCTAAGCCACGGAGGCTCACACATTATATTATATTATATTATATTATATTATATTATATTATATTATATTATATTATATTATATTATATTATATTATATTATATTATATTATATGGCATCTACATCAGAAAATCCCGGCAAGAAATATACTCGAGGATAGAGAAAATCACAGACACTATGCGAAAACGCAGAGTTTGCTTCTACGGACATATACGACGGATGATAGACTCCCGATGGACGAAACATATCTTCAGTATATTCGACGGAAAACCAAAACCGACAATGCCATGGTATGTTAAGGTCCAGAAAGATCTGAAAGAAATGGGGATACGAGCAGAAGATGCACAAGACCGAAATCTTTATAGAACAGCCATCAAGACGTTTGGGAGTTTCCGGGACGAAAAACGGACAACTGGTGCGAAATGGACAGAAGACCGTCGTGCTAAACACAGTGAGTTCATGAAGGCAATGTGGATCAAGCGCAAAAAGAACAAATTCCAGAATGTAAAATTAGGCTTATCGTGGTCTCTAGTTGGCCGATTAGCGAAATTGAATGAATGAATTATATTATACAGGCCTATTATGTTCAAAGCCCTTAAAAACTTGAACTTGAACTACAGAGATCGGAAAATCATTTACCAGTTGTACAAGAACCAGACAGCACTTATTGGAAAGGAATAAATGGCCGCGAAAATAGGAAAAGGAGTAAGACAAGGGTGCAGCCTTTCACCTCTGCTCTTCAATGTGTATGTAGAAGAAGCAATAAAATAATTTTCAGCAACATGCACACATGGAATAAAAATAAACGATGAATTGTAAGAAACATTACGTTTTGCAGATGACATTGCCATCATAGCAGATGAGAAACAAGTAGTTCCGTTAAGAACTATACAGCCTATTTTCATATATCCTACGTATGTTAACTGCCACTATGAACGTACAAAATTTCAGTTTGGTTGCTGTAATAGATTCGTAGATATTGAGAACCGACTAAATATTTCGGATGGTCGCCATGTTGGATTTTATATATGTAGGTCCCAGAGTTATGTACTGTTACATGAAGATTATTGTGTACGTGTAGCATTCAAATTTCAATCGCTTGATTAGGACACAAGAAGTAACAAGGAGATTTTAAAATTTCGCACAGCCGCCATCTTGTGGTTATGGAAACAATTGAAATAAATTAGATGCCAGTGGATTAACATTCGTATAAGGATTTACTGTACCAAGTTTCACTGCACTAGGATGGTTAAATTGCGAGAAACGTCCATGTGAATATTTGTAATTCGCGTCACCGCCATGTTGGATTTGTGATCACCAGGTTATTTGAAGTCCTATACGTGAACTTATGTTCATACCCCTATGAACATAAAGAAATTCAGTTTGATTGCTATAATAGATTCGTAGATATTCAGAGCCGTCTAAATATTTCGGATGGTCGCCATGTAGGATTGTTAAATGTATAGGCCATAGAGTCATGCACCATTAAAGGAAAATTATTGCGTAGTTTCATTATTCAAACTTTCACTTCGATCGCATGATTACGACACAAGAAATAAAAACTTTAATTTTAAAATTCGCACAGCCGCCATCTTAATGTTATGTAAACAATTGAACTAAATTAGATACCAGTGCATTACAATGTGTATAAACATTTCCTGTACCCGATTTCATTGCGTTTGGAACATTAATCGCGAGAAAGGTCTATTTAAAATACCCAAATTCGCTTGGTCGCCATGTTGGTTTTGTAGTTACCAGTTTTTCAAAAATCACATAGGTGAACTTCCAGTAGTTCCCTTTATCACCATAATAAATCCCAGGGTGATATCGGGAATAGTTTAGGAGATATTGAATGCTGGTGAAATATTTCGCACAGCCGCCATGTTGGATTGGTGAGACGTAACATAATTTGAAGGGCACGGTCGGGGTCGCCCAGAATAGTGCTATGAACTTACCGAGTTTCATTGAAATCGCTCCAGCCGTTTAAAAGTTATTAGACACACACACACACTCACACACACACCTCACACACACACACACACACACACGCGGACAAAAGGTGATCTCATAAGCCTATTTTTTTTCAAAATTGAAAATAGGCTAAAAACTAGAATTGCATTACATGAATTAAATGATCATCTAAGGGTAAAATGTAAAATGAAATTAACAAAGCAAAAACCAAGATAATGAAATGTAGTCGAGTTGGTAGTCAGAACAGTAATGTATGGTTGGAAGGAGAAAGATTGGCTCAAGTAAATGTTTTCAAGTACTTGAGAAGCATTATTACTTCTGATGGGAGATGTGAAAAGGATATTCGCTCTCGAATAGCCCAGGCTAAAGAAGCTTTCAACAAGAAGAGAAGTCTCCTGACATCCAAAGCCATATCCCTACAAGTCAGAAAGCACTTCATTAAAAGCTACATTTGGAGCATTGCCACCTATGGTTGCGAAACCTGGACACTATTGAAGGCCGACAAGAAACGATTATGTGCATTTGAAACGTGGTGCTGGCGACGAATGCTACGGATACCTTGGACCCTAAGGCTAACTAATGAAGAGGTTCTAAGAAGAGCAGAAGAAACCATCAATCTGACAGAAACCATCCAAAAAAAGAAGAAATAAGTGCATTGGCCACCTACTCCGGCATTCACCATGGTGCATCACACTGCTTGAAGTGAAAATGAAAGGCAAGGCAGGAAGAGGACGACCAAGAGCAGAGTTCTTTGATGACATCAGAGGAAGATGTCCGTACCACCTGATCAAACAGCGGGCTCAGGATAGAAGACCTTTGGACGAAGACATTCATGCTACCCACCAACCGCCAGGTTGAGGAGAGAAAGAAGAAGATATACAGTAGGCCTATATTAACAAAATAATAAACATAAATAATTTTAAAATAATATTATTAATAATGAGTAACCTGGATTCAAGAGGTATAGAAAGATTTACAAGGAAATAGTATAAGAGAAGAAGACGATGTGGACAGAGAGAAAGTGTTAAGTATGGAAGGATTCTAGCGAGGAGTGGAAATGAAGACTGGGGCGAAGTGGTCTGAGAACAGAAAGAAGCAGCATAGTCTAAGAATGGAGAAATATTGGGAAGAACGGAAGAGAAAACAACAAGGAGTGAAGAATTTAAAATTGGTGCGTGGTCCATAGCAGGAATTATCGTAAAGAAGAAAAAAAAATTAACATCTCTTTTGCATGCAGTCTTGTATTGAAATGCAATCTAAATAACTGATATGTTTTAAACAATAATCGATAATTAATTGAAACCATTATCTGATATTTTATTTCGTGACAAAGACACCTCTAAAATAGATCGAGGTCTTTAAAAGGAGGAGGAAATCCACTGGTATGGAGTCTATTCCATTTTTGAAGTTCGTTCACACACCTTTTGATAAAAATTATTATGTTTCATTTATGAAACAGGGGGGGGGGGGGGGGAATACGTCTTGGAACAAAACACAAAGGAATCACGATTAAGTGTTTGGCGTTTGCTGACGACTTGGCTGCTCGCAGAAATATGGGAGGAAACTGAGGAACAAATCACAGAATTACAAGAGAGGCGGGGAAAATAGGACTTCAGATTTCCTTCGAAATAACGAAAATTATGTCAAATAGATAGGATGTGCCCAAGAGAGTTACAGTAGGAGCTAAAGAAATTGAGGTGGTTAAGAGTTTTAAGTACCTAGGAGAATAGCTTGATTGGAACAACCTTGGAGGGGAAACAATGTAGGCGAGAAGAACCAAAATGGAACTAGCCTTCCAGAAAAACAAAGACACATACAATAAGGAAACTCTCTCTTGGAACACCAAAATAAAGCATTATAGCACAGTAATTAGCCAGAGGCACTCTTTGCAGCAGAGGCACTAGTCTTGAAGTGAAAAGGGCAAATGGAAACATTGGAAATCAAAGAGAGGAAATTTTTGAGGAAGATCATAGGTCCTAAATTCCAAAATAACAAAGAAATTTTCTATAGGAACGACGCCCTGTATGTAGAGTCGGAGAGACTTTCAGATACCATAAGGAAAAGGAGAATTGATTTCTATGGACATAGGCTATATACGGAATGAATCCTGTCCGAACAACCAAGCAATTCTTTGACTTCTTTTCCAAAAGGAAGATTAAACCTAATTGCTTTACGGAAGTGGAAAATGACAGCGAGAAATCCAAGTTACTGAACTCATGTTAATGCATGGTACAGTCAAAACCGTGACTAAAGACAACACTAAGAAGCCAGAGTTGACACCAGAAAACCGATGCAAATATGAGGAGAGGAGAGGAAAGGAAGAGGAGATCAGTCAGAATGAAGAAGCATTGGGAGGAAAGGAGAGCACAAGTATCTATTCTAAAAAGTGATTGATGTGACGTACCCCAAAGTTGGTGATTCGAAAAGAAAAAGAAGAAACGAAGAATTTTTTTGTCAGTTAACCCTCCAGGTTGGCTTTTCCCTTCGGCTCGGCCAGGGATCCCACCATTGCCGCCGCCAGGGCAGTGTCCTGGAGCTTGAAACACCTTGTGGCGAGATACAACTGGGGAGGTGGGACCAGCACCTTGCCCAGGCGGCCTCACTTGCAAAGCGAACAGGGTCCTCATGAGGGATGGGAAGGGAGGGGAAGAAAAGGAGTGATAGGCAAGGAAGAGGGAAGGAGGCGGCCGTGGCCTTACGGCAGATACCATCCCGGCACTTGCCCGGATACGAAGTGGGAAACCACGGAAAACTGCTGAGGTGGGATTCGAACCCCCTCTACTCAGTTGGACCACCCGAGGCTGAGTAGACACCGTTCCAATCCTCATACCACTTTTCAAATTTCGTGGCAGAGCCGGGAATTGAACCTCGGACCTCCGGGAAGGCAGCTAAGCACGCTGACCTCTACACCGCGAAGGCGACCTTTCTTACTAATTTACGGCTGAATATTAAGCGACCGGAAGGAGACGTAGGGGGTGACTGCTAAGCCCCTGGCTGTGATACATCAATTGAGCTGCCTGGCAGGACTAGCTAAAGTACTGTACGGTATTTCTGTCTTTGGCAAACGAGAGAAGATTCCAATTACCTCAAATTATATAGTGTGCTGTTGGATTGGTTTGCGTGAATTGGGTGAAAGGCTCTTGGTCGGAAGAGCGGGCACCACACATGACGGGATATCCACTTTCATTGAACAGAAAGCGTACAGTAACTGCCTCATTTCACCTTCCATCGTGACCCTTGACTCGTTACACTGCTTTCTTCCATCAAGGCGGTGTTACATGGCTACGTCTTCAATTATTAAGGAGGGGAGTGCAACTTGTTTTTTTTTAAATAAATTATTTGAATTACTAATCTTTTATCTTTTATTTGGTAAAAACAAAATGAAAATATTTTCAATACTTCCAGAGATATGTCCTTAAATGTTAGTTGCTATCGCTTAAGTTTCTCTTTAAATTCTACCCTTAGGTAAGTTTGAAGCTTGTTTCCCGAAAACTTTATTTCCACAGAGCGTTTATTTATTTTTGTTCGACCGTGACGAAATGTAAATATTATATGATAGAACAATGTACTACAATGAGGCTCATTATAGTAAAAGTTTTCATTATGATACAGTTTCTCTCACCAATCAGAGCTCAAGAAACAGTTGTGTGACCAATTAGGTGAGGATAGCATCGCACCTGCGCTGCCGCTCACTTCCATGGCCCCCTATTTAAAATTTCACTGCGTGGCGAGTGTCGTAGTGAGGTATTCCAGGAGGCCATGGTCGAATACAAGGTATTCTCTGCTACCCATGCGCTCTGTTCAGTACATAAAAATGGTGAAATCTCGACAGATATTTATGAATATTTATGGTCGAACATAAAATAGTTACAATTATCGTCTAAGATAAACAGTCGTATGCAACTCGCCTATAATGGTAATTAAGACACGTCTTAATTATTGCCATTATAGGCTCGTTGAATAATGTACTATAATTTATTGGTGCCTTTATTGTGGCGAAGTTAGGGCTCTAGGCCCTCTCTTACACTTAACCACACACAATGCAACTTACATGAATACTCACATAATTCTTAACCCAACCAAAGTTAAATACTGGGAAAACTTAAATACTAGAATTAAATTGTCGACTGCGTGATATTAACTAAGCTATACAAATGACATACATTTCTAACAAAATTTTACTATAATCATTCGTACACAAATTCGTACACAAATTGTTCTGGTTGGCCTACGAATTCAAGAGGAAATCTTTACATGCTCGTTTGAAAGTTGTTACGGATGTACAATTTCTAACGTCACGAGGACAATTATTCCAAATTCTAGTTCCCGACACGAGGAAAGAGTTACTGAAGGCAGCTGAATGATGTCGAGGAATTTCAATTATAGATCCAGATCGCGTATGACGATCATGAAAGGAAGAAAGGAAACGCAAATTACGAGAGAGATAGTGAGGTGTACTTGCCTACATATGTGCAGGTTTCTTTAACCAGGAAATTAGATCATAAAAGGGAGACACGTGTGAGGAAAATTTTAAGGAGAAAATAAACCTAATAGGCTACTATTCAAGATATCTCAATGACATTTGGCATGATTGTGTATTATACTAATATGAACAACTTACACAAAAATATTTTGTATATCAAACATACTTCCCATTTAAGAGAATAGTTTTTACCCAACAACAGTAAAAAAAAAAAGTTTAGTAAAGAACATATAGCCTACTTTCTCCTAAATGCATGGGTATTGTTATAATATAACACTTTGTCCTTTTCATTGTTGGTTGTACTGTCATCGCGGCAGGAGATGGCAGTTGAACACGCTGTGACGGGGTGCGGGGGGGTCTTGCAGTACGCATGCGCGGCCCGCCTATTCCTAAGTTAAATATATCGGCTTGCCGCATGCCAATGGTTATCATTGCAACAGGCGCTACTCAGCCACTGAAAGAAGGAATGTGCTGAGTGAGTGAGGCAAGTAGTGACGAACTGAATGTTTTTGGAATGCGCGATACGCAGTGAGCGGGAAGACCCCTGCAGTTCAAACCCGACTGCCAACTCCTGACGCGATATCAGTAGTAGCTTGTTGAAATACAACGTGCTATACGGATATTAAATATGAATATGAGGTGCCCTTTGCTAGTGCTACCTCTGTAAAAGAATTCGGTTTCACCGTGTTTGAGTTGATAGGGGGAATCGATTTGCACACATACCTGGCCGCTATCTGCAAACTATTGGGCTGATGCTTCCCACGAAAAGGTATGAAGCAAAATTTGGTAGAGATCAAATGATTGGGTTGCTCGTAATTTAATTTAAGTTTTTAACATTTGGATGCCCGTCATTACGTTTCCGTCAAGATGGCGGCGATATATAACATGACACTGAGGTACCCATTGCTAGAGCTACCTCTATACCAAATTTCGTTTTACCGTGTTTGATATGATAAGGGAATCGATTTGCACACATACATGGCCACCATCTGCAAATTATTGGGCGGATGACCATGTAGTTTAGTCAAAAGACGCTCGCCATATAGATATATGTTGTTGCAAAATTTGGTAGAGATCGGATGATTAGCTTTGAACATTTGGGTCACGTTTCCGTCAAGATGGCGGCGATATAAAACATGGCACTGAGGTGCCCTTTGCTAGTTCTACCTCTGTACCAAATTTTGTTAAATTCTGTTTCACCGTGTTCGAATTGATAGGGGAGGGGGGCAGACATTCAGAGTACACAGACACACTATTTTTGGCCCTGTGTAGATCTCATAAGTCTACTTTCATTTTTTGCAAAATCGAAAGTAGGCTAAAAATATACATTTAGAGTAAGAATATGAAAGAAACGATTATTTTGGTGTATGTTGTAGCCGTGAATGTTACCAACAATGCAAAAGAACATTCATGTAAATATTTTAATTGTGGGGTAGTTATCATGTAACCCCTGTCCAACAGTACCAAAAACAGCTGAAAGTTTGGTGGTATTATAATATTATTATTATTATTAATAATAATAATAATATCGTATGATCTCAGGTGCCAGCCATGTTATTGACACCCAGAGGGCAGCTTGCATGTCCAATTTTGTTGTTCCTTGGAATGCTATGAAAGTCAAGGAGGTTAGATATCTAAGCTACTTGACAATACAGCGCTTTCTAGTAGAGAAATGAGGAACTTTGTGTTGGCGGAAAATCCCAAGATTATTTTTACCATTATGAGCATGGCCTACTGAATTCAAATGGGTTCTTTAACATGCCAACAACGTATGACATGCGTGCCGTGATTTTTGTCGCATTAAAAAAAGATTCACTTACCACGGCCAGGAGCGAACCTGCAAGCTTGAGGTTGGCAGTCCGACACGATAACCACTCGCCCACCGTGGCAAGCGGTATAATAATGCATGACTGCAAGCATATTATAAAATGTGTTTTGTGCATAATAATTAGTGAACTGTGTTTAATAATCCTGCAAAGTTTTATTTATTTCCATTACATATTTGTGTGTTTATCGTATGGCTTTTAGTGCCGGGAGTGTCAGAGGACATGTTCGGCTCGTCTGAGTCTGTAGCTACTTAAAGTAGACACCCTTAGGGTGAGCTACAAGTTCCGTTCAATTTCAAGTAGTTCCAACTTTCGCTACCAGATATCAATGATACCTAGTGGTGAACGTTGGAACTTTTATAGAGCGTTCCGACGAAATCTAACCCAACAATTTTGCTTCACACAAGTTTAGTTTGTGGAAGGATCTTTTACATGCCATAAATCTATGACATGGGACCACCGGTTTTACTTCCCCTCCGAAGGAAGGCATACTGAAGGATTTTAACGCTCTTAAAAATTCCGACGACTTCGGCCGGGTTTGAACCCGAATATCTTGGGCACAGCAGTTCAGCATGCTACCGACTACACCACCGAAGCCGCTTCCAATATATAGTTTGAGATATGCCGTAATTTTTTTAAACCCTGTAGAAATTGTGTTGCGAAAGGTGTACCTCCCCCCCCCCCCCCCCCATAATGAAAAGTCTCTCCAGTGGCACATGGCTTGGGGACCACGGGGCCCCATCTGAGTCCGGAATTGCTTCCACTTACTTGTGCCGGGCTCCTCTCTGTCATCTTTCCTGTCAACCTTCGTCGGTCAGTTCTTGTTCTCTTCCGACCCCGACGCTATTAGGGTATCCGAGGCCTAGGGAGTCTTTTCCTTTCCCGCCTTAATTGGCCCTTGTCTCATCTTTCCTGAACCCTCAGTCTTCGAGGGGTCGGACCTCTTGGTTTTCTTTTCATTATATTTCCTACCTTTTGCTCGAGACCCTAAAGGAGGCAGGATGTGTGTAGTCCCGCCAATGGATAGTGCTACACCCTCAAGGGCTCAGCCCCCGCACCAGGGGCTCACAACTTGTGGGACGTGGGTTGGTGACCATGGGACCCCAGCTGAGTTCGGCATTGCTTCCACTTACTTGTGCCGGGCTCCTCTCGTCTTCTTACCTGTCGACCTCTCTTGGTCAATCTCTTCCGATCCCGACGATATTAGGGTAACCGAGGCCTAGGGAGTCTCTTTCTTTCCTGCCTTAATTGGCCCTTGTCTCATCTTCCCAGATCCCTCATTCTTCTAGGGATCAGTCTTCTTTTTCTTTTCATTATATTTCCTGTTCTCTTTATGATTTCCGCACTGCTTTTGTAAATCCCCCCCCGGGTATCAAAATTACATTTTGTGTTTTTTTTATTTAGACTACATTTTGTAAGTATTTTCAGTCAAATTTGCATTTTGCTACTATTTTCAACCCCAATCCAATTTTGTAAGGATTGACAATCTGAATTGCTTTTTAGTAAGTCTTTGAATGCGGTAGTGGCATTTTTGTGAGTATATTGAATTTCAATTGCATTTTGTAAGTATCTTCAACCTAAACCGCATTTTTCAAGTATTTCAATCTAAATTGAATTTTGTAGATACAGCATTTTGTAAGTATTTTGATTCTCAATTGCATGTTGTGAGTATTTTGATTCTCAATTGCATTTTGTAAGTATTTTGATTCTCAATTGCATTTTGTGAGTATTCACAATCTCCGTTAGTTTTCGTTCTGGTTTCCGTCTCATTGTAATTTTCGCTATTACCCAGACCATTAGGGGCCGATAACCCAGATCTTAGGTCCCTTAAAACAACAATTATCATAATCATCATAAAGTGCTCACGGTTGGTGAGTTAGGGATTTGGCGACCCCGTCTGATTCCTGAGCTTGGTGCGGTTTTCCCCCCTTTTTTCCTAGTGTCAGGGGTGGTCCATCTCCTCTTTCCCTTAACTATCTGCCTTTCATGGCTCTCCTTCCAAGACCCTCAATTCTCATTCTTCGAGGGTTGAGAGCATTTTCTTTTCCTCCTATCCTTCATTTTCCGTATTCCTTCTTTTATTTTTCCATTTGTTCTTCCAGTGTGTGTGTCGAGTCAGATTTAGCTTTGGTTCCCATTTCAATGTTCTTATTCACGGTCACCCAAAGCATTAGGGGCAGCGGCTAGTTCTCTTGACAGTCGCCTTGAAGGTCCGGGTTCGATTCCCGGCTCTGCCATGAAATTTAATTCTGGTCTAAGGTTTGGAACGGGGCATACTCGTTCTCATGAGGCAAAACTGAGGAGCGGAGGATTCGATTCTCATCTTACCCATCTTGGGAGTGGTTTTCCGCGGTTTCCCACTTCTAGTCCAGGCAAATATCGGGGTTGGTTCCGAACGTAAGGCCACGGCCACCTTCTTCCCAATCCTAGCCTACATTAAAAATACGCAAACTAATACTGACATCACAATAACATAGGTTGTCAGACAAATTCTACACACACCCAAGTACACAAAAACAACAAACATATACCATGGTGTACATCCTTTGACTTGGTCTCTTCAGCAATTTTCTTTCTTAATTTTCACGCTCTATGTACCCCTGCCATCTGGTAGAGAATCTGGAGATTGAATTGATTTTGTGTTGTTAGTTATTGTTGTTTTAAGGGGCAGAACTACGAGGTCATCTGCCCCTGCTTTTGTGTTGGTATCGCCTAATGTGCCGGGGTGGCTTCGGTGGCGTAGTTGGTAGCGTGCTGAGCTTCTATACCCAAGATCGCGGGTTCAAACCCGGCCGAAGACGTCGGATTTTTAGAGCGTTAAAAATCCCTCAGTATGCCTTCCTTCGGAGAGGGAAGTAAAGCCAGTGGTCCAATGTCATAGATTTATGGCATGAAAAAGAACCTTCCACTAACTACACTTGTGGAAGCTAAAATTTGTATGTTAGTTTGATAACACTAGTTCCAACGTTCGCCGCTAGGTGCTGACTGCGATGGAATTCAGTAGCCACGTCCGCAGCTAGGTATCGTAGACGGTAGCATTTGGAAGCAAAAGCAGGAACTACTTGAAAAAATTAATCATCTGCAGTCCTTCTACCTGAATCACAGATAGCACACACTAATACAGCCATCACAATTAACACCGGTTATCAGACAGATTCTACACACACCCAAAGTACATGGGGCTACATGACCACGATGTCGCAGCCCTTAAACTAAGGAACCAACCAACCAACCTCTTCCGTGCTGACATGGTACGATTTGTGACGTGGGATTTTCCGACTACGATGCCCTAAACCGCTAAATTCAACTTGTTTTGTTTACAGGTGGCCTTATTTAAGAAACTCTTGACATTCTTTTCCAATGACATACTACGTGGTTGCGTTATACGCTTAGATGACGTGTCTTTGAAATGCCATAAGCAGGTTTCTTTTTAAAGTCATAGCACGCTGTTGTTTTGAAACTGTGTTGTGGCAATACATGATGGATGGAAATGATAGGCTACTATTGAAGGCACTGATCAATGCTGTGTTTTTCATTCACTGAGGGAGATTTCCTAGTGAATGTCGTGTACAGTATAAAGATGTCGTACATTACTTCGCATCATTGACAGGTTTATTTGTTGTAATGTAATTCGGTATTCACAGACACCGAAGCGATGATTACGGATGTTCCTAGTCTCAGTTCAGAGATAAGAAAATCGTTTTAAAAGTATTTTTCTCTCTCTAGCTCCCTCTTAATCTCGCTTGTCTCTGTACGGGGCTGATGACCACGATGCCAATGTCCTTCAAATGAAACTACGACGATAACAATAATTACACGTTTTCTCTCTCTCTCTCTCTCTCTTGCTCTTTCTCTATCGCTAATTTCTCTCTTTTTGTCGCTCAATCTGTCTTCTCTTAATATCTCTCTCTTTGGCTCTCTTTGACTCTTTAAATGCCTCTCTTGCTCGTTTAATATCTCTCTCTTGCTCTCTTTGTCTCTTTAATATATCTCCCTCTTGCTTACTCAATCTCTCTCTTGCTCGTTTAATATCTCTCTCTCTTGCACTCTTTGACTCTCTAAATACCTCTCTCTTGCTCTCTCAATATCTCTCTTTGGCTCTCTTTGACTCTCTAAATGTCTCTCTCTTGCTCGTTTAATATCTCTCTCTTGCTCTCTTTGTCTCTTTAATATATCTCCCTCTTGCTCATTCAATATCTCTCTCTTGCTATAGTTGGCTCTCAATATCTTACTCTCTTTGGCTTTCAATATATCTCTCTTGCTCACTTAATGGCTCTCTTGGGCTCTCTCAATATCTCTCTGTCTTGTTTTCTTGGGCTCTCACAATATCTCTCTTGCTTCTCTCAATATATCTCTTGCTCTCTTTGGCTCTCTCAATATGGCTCTCTCTCTTGCTCTCTTTCGGCTCTCTCAATTTCTCTTTTGGCTCTCTCAATATCTCTTTCTTGCTCACTTTTGGCTCACTCAATATCTCTCTTTCTTGCTCACTTTTGGATCACTCAATATCTCTATCTCTTGCTCTCTCTGGCTCTCTCAATCTCTCTATATCTCTCTCTGGCTCTCTTAATCTCTCTCTCTGGCTCTCTCAATATCTCTCTCTCTTTCTTGCTCACTTTTGGCTCACTCAATATCTCTATCTCTTGATCTCTCTGGCTCTCTCAATCTATCTCTGGCTCTCTCAATCTCTCTCTCTGACTCTCTTAATCTCTCTCTGGCTCTCTCAATCTCTCTCTCTCTCTCTCTGGCTCTCTCAATCTCTCTCTCTCTCTCTCTTGCTCTCTTTGCCTCTCTCAATATCTCTCACTCTTGCTCTCTTTGGCTTTCTCAATATATATATCTCTCTCTTGCTCTCTTTGGCTTTCTCAATATCTCTCTCTCTCTCTTGCTCTCTTTGGCTCTCTCAATATCTCTCTCTCTCTTGCTCTCTTTGGCTCTCTCAATATCTCTCTCTTTGGCTATCTCAATATCTCTCTCTCTTGCTCTCTTTGGCTCTCTCAATATCTCTCTCTCTCTTGTTCTCTTTGGCTCTCTCAATATATATCTCTCTCTCTTGCTCTCTTTGGCTCTCTCAATATCTCTCTCTTTGGCTTTCTCAATCTCTCTCTCTCTCTCTTGCTCTCTTTGGCTCTCTCAATATCTCTCTCTCTCTTGTTCTCTTTGGCTCTCTCAATATATCTCTCTCTCTCTTGCTCTCTTTGGCTCTCTCAATATCTCTCTCTTTGGCTATCTATCTATCTATCTATCTATCTATCTATCTATCTATCTATCTCTCTCTCTCTCGCTTTCTTTGGCTATCTCAATATCTCTCTCTTTCTCTCTCTCGCTCTCTTTGGCTCTCTCAATATTTCTCTCTCTCTCTCGCTTGGTCTCTCTCAATATATCTCTCTCTCTCGCGCGCTCTCTTTGGTTATCTCAATATCTCTCTCTTGCTCTCTTTATATCTCTCTTTCTTGCAATTTTTGGCAAAATTCCGGCACCCCGGCGTCTCTAAAGGCCGCAGTTATTAAACGGCACGTAAAACAAATAAAATTATTATTATTATTATTACTAGTACAGAAACACAGGTTAAAAACAAATTCCAAGGGATTAATAACATTTAGAAGACAATTTGCATGTTAATATTCACAAGACTATCGCTGTGGGACGTGAAATTCGGATCACACTGTGCAATGAGTAGCCTGTGGCAGGAGTATATAATTTGTGTATTTCCTTTCTTTGCTGCTGTTTCTTGTTGAAGGAACAATATGAATGAACGCGGGTGACAGCACTCGCCCGAACTTGACCCAGATTCCGACACGCGACTCTCAAGGACGTTTTCTACCAGTTGGGATAAACCGAGCGAGAAGTAGGCGGCGATATACAGCAGCTGCGCATGCCTGAACATTTTGGAATAAGGGGGATTGTATCATCTCTCATAATGTCGTAATACACTGCTCAACGAAAGGTTGGAATATATATATTACTACAATAACTTCTTATAGTATACATGATCAAAGTTTATCTATATTTACTGTACAAGCTGTACCCGGCATGCGTTGCAATGCCAATCAAAGAAAGTGTTGACGTAATTTTGTTTTTGAAGTGCTTTTGGATACACAATATTTTTTTTCAATTTCCGTTAACTGCCTCTAAACTATCGTGAAATGAATTTACTAATCTAGAAACAATCGTGGGAGCGCGCACAACAACTCACCAAAGTTTCATCACTTGACGTTACAGACAGTTAGGAACAGGGCTCCGAGTGAAAGCCGAAGTTAAACGATTGACTTCGCGTCACTACATGGTAGCTTTGCAATTGGTTACGAAGTGAGAAGCTTATTATTCTCTCTGTTTCAAAATAAATCACGTGATTGTGCCAGAGCTTATCTATATTTACGACACTTTACTAAATGTAAAATACTGTAGTGTAATATTCATCATATTCTCAGAATATATTATATTGAAGTACCTCCATTTTCTGCATAGAGCACGTTACCCTGTTGGTCTAGGGGTATGATCCCTGCTTTGAGTGCGAGAGGTCCCGGGTTCAAACCCCGGTAGCGCCCAGCATTTTTACTATTGTTTATCTCTTGAAAAGATTCAAAAATTGTATAAAAAAAACCTTACGAACGGTTTTTTTTTTCGTGCGAGACTTGTACTTACTGTGTGCCAGTAATATAAATACATAGTTTGAGGTCAAACGCAATTTTTAAAAATTTTAGTCGCTTTACCCTACAGGATGGCTTTTCCCTCGGATTCTGCGGGAGATCCCACCAATACCGCCGCCAGGGCAGTGTCCTGGAGCTTGAAACACCTGGACGAGGGATAAAACTGGGGAGGTGGGACCAGCACCTCGCCCAGGCGGCCTCACCTGCAAAGCGAACATGGGCCTCATGAGGGATGGAAAGTGAGGGGAAGATTGGGAGGGATAGTCAAGGAAGAGGCAAGGAGGGTGGCCCCACCACCCCAGTGGTATCCCCCAACCAGGTGTTTCAAGCTCCAGGACACTGCCCTGGCGGCAGTTTTGGTGGGATCCCTCGCTGAGTCCAAGGGAGAGTAGCGGCTTTGGTGACGTAGTTGGTACATGATAATCTTCTATGTCCAAGATCGCGGGTTCAAACCCGGCCAAAGCCGGGGTTAAAAATCCCTCAGTATGCCTTTCTTCGGAGGGGAAGTAAAGCCGGCGGTCCCATGTCATAGATTTATGGCATGTTAAGAGCCTTCCAGTAATTAAACCTGTGCGAAGCTAAATTATAGGTTAGAAATTTGGATAACGCCCTTAGGTTCCAACGTTCGTTGCCAGGAGCCGACTGCGGTGGCGTCTAGTAACCAAGTTCTGAACTAGTAGTTGGTTGATGGTGGCGTTTGGCGGCAAAAGTAGGAACTACTTGAAGAAAAAAACAATGTCTGCAGTCCTTACTTCAATTAAAAACAGATAACACACACTAATACAGCCATCACAATTAACACCGGTTATCAGACAGATGTCTGTAACGTCAAGTGTTTCATCGCAATCGAATGAATGGCATATGACGCATACGGGTTTTTGTTTAAATGATCCGTGCGCTGTCACTCATTTGTTGAAACTACTCGTGCTCTACCAACTGTGAAATGTATTTACTATGCCAGAAGCTTTCCCTGAAGTGTACACAGCATTTCACTCAAGTTTCATTGCTATCGGACGTATGGTATTTCAACGCATACGGGACCTTGTTGAAACGCTTCGTGTGTCATCGCTCATTTGTTGAATCTACTCGTCGCTATCTATTGTAAAATGGATTTACTAAGCCAGAAACCTTCCCTAGAGAGCACTGAACATCTCATCCAAGTTTCATCGCAATCGGATGAATGGTATATGAACGCATACGGGACTTTGTTGAAACGATGTAACGTGCAGAGACAAAGAGAAGAATTTGACATCACCGTCACTTATGGTACAAAACATAACGTTCCGCTTCGGGCGGAGTGTAAGTTATGGCAGTAGTTGCACAGGTTATGACCAGGTGGCTCTAACGTGCAGAGACAAACAGTCCAAAGACATCAGCTTTCACCAAGGGTAGCGGTTTCCATGACGACTGTTTTTGACTGTATATTGCGGTTCTAAAATTGTGTGTAAATTGTGGTTCTAAAATTGTGTTCATTCCACCTACCGGGTCAAATTGTGAATCTAAACCATACATGGACCCACCCTAATATGCATTAAAAATTTCATGAAAATCGGTCCAGTCGTTAGGAGGAGTTCAGTCACATACACACGTGTCGAAGAATTATATATATAAAGGCAAGCTGACCCGGCAGACGTTGTCCTGCCAATCAAAGAAAGTGTTGTAACTTTGTTTCTTGAATTGCTCTTGGATACACAATATTTTTTTCAATTTCTGTTAACTGCCTCTAAACTATCGTGAATTGAATTAACTAATTTAGAAACATTCGTTGGAGGGTGCACAACAACTCTCCAAAGTTTCATCGCAAACGGATAAATGACATTTAATGCATACTCGATTTGGTGTAAATGATTCGTGCGCTGTCACTCATTTGTTGAATCTACTCGCGCTCTTCCAACTGCGAACTGGATTTACTAAGTTAGAAAGCTTCACGTAAGTGTACACAACAACTCGTCAATGTTTCATCGCAATCGATGAATAGTATATGAACGCATGCAGGATTTTGTTGGAACGCTTCGCGCGTCGTCACTCATTTGTTACATCTACTCGTGCGCTACCAATATTGTAAAATGGATTTACCAAGTAGAACACCTTCCCTGGCGTGTACACAACAACTCATCAAAGTTTCATCGGAATCGGATGAATGACATATGAACGCATAAGTGATTTTCTTTAAATGATTCGCGTGCCGTCACTCATTTGTTGAATCTACTCATGCGCTACCTATTGTAAAATAGATTTACTAAGCCTGAAACCTTCTCAGGCGTGTACTCAATGATTCACCAAGGTTTGATCGCAATCGGATGAATGATATATGACCGCATACGGGACATTGTGGAAACGATTCGCGCGCCGTCGCTCGTTTGTTGAATCTACTCGTGCGCTACTTACTAAAAACTGGATTTACTAAGACAGAAACATTTCCTGGAGTGTACACAACAATTCACCAAAGTTTCATCGCAATCGGATAAATGGTATATGGACGTATACGGTACTTTGTTGAAATAATTCACGTGCCGTCACACATTTGTTGAATCTACTCGTGGTCTACCTATTATAAAATGGATTTATTAAGCCAGAAACCTTCCTGTACACAACATCTCACCCAAGTTTCATCGTAATCGGACGAATGGTATTTGAACGCATACGGGACCTTATTGAAACGCTTCACGCGTCGTCTCTTATTTGTTGAATCTATTCGTGCGCTATCTATTGTAAAATGGATTTAGTAAGCCAAACACCTTCCCTGGAGCTCACTCAACATATCACCCAAGTTTCATGGCAATCGGATGATTGGTATATGAACGCATACGGGACTTTGAAACGCTCTAACGTGCAGAGACAAACAGTAGAATTCGACATCACTGCCACCTTTGGTATAAAACACAACTTTTCGCCACGGGCGGAGTGTATGTAATGGCGGTAGTTGCGACCAGGTGGCTCTAACGTGCAGAGACAAACCGTCCAAAGACATCAGTTTTCACGAAGGCCAAGGCTAGTGGTTTCCATGACGACTGTTTTTGACTGTATATTGTGGTTCTAAAATTGTGGTTCTAAAATTGTGTTCATTCCACCTACCGGGTCGGATTGTGAATCTAAACCATACATGGACCCACACTAATATACATACCAAATTCCATCAAAATCGGTTCAGTCGTTTAGGAGGAGTTCAGTCACATACACACGTGTCGAAGAATTATATATAAAGATGGTTTCCATGACGACTGTTTTTGACTGTATATTGTGGTTCTAAAATTGTGGGTAAATTGTGGTTCTTAAATTGTGTTCATTCCACCTACCGGGTCGGATTGTGAATCTAAACCATACATGGACCCACACTAATATACATACCAAATTCCATCAAAATCGGTTCAGTCGTTTAGGAGGAGTTCAGTCACATACACACGTGTCGAAGAATTATATATATAAAGATGGTTTCCATGACGACTGTTTTTGACTGTATATTGTGGTTCTAAAATTGTGGGTAAATTGTGGTTCTAAAATTGTGTTCATTCCACCTACCGGGTCGGATTGTGAATCTAAACCATACATGGACCCACACTAATATACATACCAAATTCCATCAAAATCGGTTCAGTCGTTTAGGAGGAGTTCAGTCACATACACACGTGTCGAAGAATTATATATATAAAGATAATACGCTAAGTTGTTTGTTTCACAAAACTCAAGCTCCTAAACCAGAGAGAGTTAGAAGGTGTGGTTTGTACCAAAATCTTCCAAATCGTCTCAATAGTACAGGAAAAATCTTGCATTTCTTGAAAATTCAACGGAAATATATTTATTTGTTTATAAAGTGCTTTTAAATAAATAAACAAGACGATAGCCCCTGGCAAAACTGTGTCGCGTACAGCCGCATAGCAGTAGAGCCAGGCAGGTAGTCTGTACACATGGGGCGCACACAACCAGCAGCAGTGATGAATTGCTCTCTGATTTCATAAATATCAACAATTTTTATTTTAGCGTATGGCTTTTAGTACCGGGATTGTCCGAGGCCATGTTCGGCTCGCCAGTTTGTAGCTGCTTCTATGCGGACACCCATGGGGTGAGCTACACCTACCGTTGGGGAGGAAAGAGTGAATGTAGGGACGAGGAATTGGAAGGTAGTGGCTGTGGCCTATAGTTAGGGACCAACCCCGGCATTTGCCTGCAAGGAAGATGGGAAACCACACAAGACTATCTTCAAGGTTGCCGGCGGGGGGATTCGAACCTCCTCGCCTCCCAAATGTGAGCGATTGCCAGCAGCCACGTCGTAACGACCACGGCTAACTCACCCGGTGACAATTTGTTTAAAAAGTGCGTTTAAACAAATAAACATATTTATTGAGGCCCGCATAACAGAAAAGTCAGGCGGGTGGTTTATACACATGCGCGAGTTTTCGCACGGGTTCGTTGGTACAATCTAATACGCTAAGTTCATCCGACAAAAAAACTCAAGCTCCTGAACCGGAAGGAGTTAGAAGGTGCCTTTTGGGCTAAAATATTTCATTAAAATCTTGCATTTCTTTAAATGTCAACGGAAATATACTTAACAAATAAACAAATAAAAAAGGGACGGTCAGTCTGAAAGACTAGACTTTGTATAATTGTAAATGCTACAAATGCTGAAAAATGCTAGAAAGGCTGGAGGCTTCTCGCTTCGCTCGAAGCCAAAGACCGTTGACATGTTAGAAAATTATCTGCATAATACTTATCTTGTTTCAAATTACTCGCGAACGGCAAGTACAAACCAAGGGCAAAGCAAGGTCAAGCGCGCGGGATGCCGTCACGCTCACCAGAGCGCGCGGGGACGTGCCCCTTTCATCCAGTCTAAAAACACTTATAGTGGGCGATGTATTGAAGATAGAGATATGCTCTCGCGGTCTTTTTTGTAGAACTTTTCATGCTGACCAATTCTTACGCTCATAGTATATTGATATTTTTAACGGTTTTCCCAGCGTAAGCTGAGCCTCCGTGGCTTAGGCGGTAGCACGCCGGCCTCTCACCGCTGGGTCCGTGGTTCAAATCCCGGTCACTCCATGTGAGATCTGTGCTGGACAAAACGGAGGCAGACATGTTTTTCTCCGGGTTCTCCGGTTTTCCCTGTCGACATTTCATTCCAGCAACACTCTCCACTACCATTTCATTTCATCTGTCATTCATTTAATCATTGCCCCAGAGGAGTGCGTCAGGCCTCGGCAGCCGGCACAGTTCATATCCTCGCCGCTAGATGGGGGCTTCATTCAATCCACCCCTGACCCAATCGGAGACTGGAAGCAGGCTGTGGATTTTCATTTTCCCAGCGTAAGCTTAAGAAGCGCTCGGATGCCAAGTTTGTTTTCGACTTTTTCACTGAAATCGTTACTGCTTGGCTTCCTTTGATTATACATAAATTATTTTCTACAGAATCTTTCCTCAAGATATTCTTTACAGAATGGTGAAAACCACATCAAAATCCATCCAGTGGTTCTCGAGATTACCCGTGACATCCCTAAAACGGGGATTTTTGTCTTATAGGCTACTAACGAAGTAGATATTGTCGGGGAACACATGCACCAAGCGGTACTATGACGTCACACACCTCACCTGGGTACATTTCGTCCCGTCACCGTGACGTAACGCAACGCCAGACCCCAGAGTAACGACGAAGTCGACAAGATCATTTAAAATGATAGAAAGACGAAAACCCTTGGCAGAACTGTGTCGAGTCCAGCCCACATAACACTAGAGCCGGGTGCGTAGCCTGTGCACATAACTCATTGTGCATTGAATAGAATGTTCAAACAATATAGTGAATGGTGAGGTTTGTATTGAATATGAACTTAGCTAGTCGCTTGAGCGATGTGGGATCGGTTCTCGTGTAACTGCTACCTCTTCCACTGGCTACACTGAACAATAAAATCACATACAGGGTCTTACATATAAAGTAAGAACGGCAAGCAGCAGTTTTGTTATTCGCTGCTACGGTGGCCTTGGCCGAGCTTGTGGCGCGCCACGGCCCCCTGCTTTAAGCATGTGTACAATCCAGTATGAAATATTACCTTATAAAAGATGCTAGAAGTGTCGTCCTTCCTGGGTTACACAGGCATTGTATCTGGTAACCACATTCTGGCTGACGCGAGGGAGTTCTGCCACTGTAATGTTTCTGATTTTAAATGTTATGCTTTTCATTGAGCACTGAGTCAGTAGTGTCAAACTTATTTACAATTACGTGTATCTGCTAGTGCAGGAAATTGCTGAACAAATGCATCACGTACTCGCCGAGCCGACTCGTACTTAAAATAAGTTTTACATACAAAAATACGATGTTGAAATGATAACTGCCTCATGTTAACAACTGAGTTTCAGACTGGCGACTGAACACCTGCACGTTTATTGCAGGGTCAAGTACAGTATATGCGCCTATGCGCGCGCTTTCAATACTACAGCAGGGGGGCCGTGGCATGCCACAAGCTCGGCCAAGGTTACTGTAGCAGCGGATAACAAAGTCGCCGCTCGCCGTTCTTATTTTATATGAAAGACCCTGTATAACTAACAAATGTTTCAATATTCAGAGACCTTCTATTAGAGCCCTGTGCGGATAAACAAAACGTTATCCTCATCCACCCCGAATCCACAAGACTGTTATCCTCTTTCGCACGTTTTTAGCCTACTTTCGATTTTTGCAAAGAATGAAAGTAGACTTATGAGATCAACAAAGGGCGAAAACTTGTGTGTCTGTCTGTCAGTGTGAGTGTGAGTGTGAGTCTGTGTGTGAGTGTGTGTACTCTGAATGTCTGTTCCCCCTATCAATTCGAACACGGTGAAACCGAATTGAACGAATTTTGGTACAGAGGTAGCACTAACATAGGGCACCTCAGCGTCATGTTTTATATCGCCACCATCTTGACGGAAACGTAATGGCGACCACCCAAATGTTCAAAGCTTAAATCAAATTACGACTAACCTAATCATCCGATCTCTACCAAATTTTGCAACAACATATATTTATATGGCAAGCGTCCTTTGACTAAACTACAAGGTCATCAGCCCAATAGTTTGCCGATGGCAGCCATGTATGTGTGGAAATCGATTCCCCCTATCAATTCAAACACGGTGAAACCGAATTGAACGAAATTTGGCACAGAGGTAGCACTAGCAAAGAGCACGTCAGTGTCATATTTTATATTGCCGCCATCTTGACGAAAACGTAATGGCGGCCAACCAAATGTTAAAATCTTAAATCACATTACGACCAACCTACTCATCTCATCTCTACTAAATTTTGCAACAACATAACTTTAGGTGGTAGTCTTCTTTTGACTAAATGACAAGGTCATCAGCCCAATAGTTTGCAGATAGCTGCCATGTATGTGTGCAAATCGATTCCCCCTATCAATTCAAACACTGTAAAACCGAATTGAACGAAATTCGTTACAGAGGTAGCACTAGCAAAGGGCACCTCATATTCATGTTCAATATCCGTTGTATTTCAACAAGCTACTACAACCAACATTCAATTATAGGCTACTCCTTGAAAAGGACAAAGAGTTATAACACTATCCATGCATTTAGGAGAAAGTAGGCTATATGTTCTTTACTGAACATCTTGTTTTTATCCGAATCTACTGGCATTACAAAAATATTTTTAATTAGATAAAGCATACACTACTAAACAACATATTTACACTTAGACTTTGTACGTCAAGTGCTATGTTTAAAATGAATGTTACACAGCCAGAATTGCAACCCTTTCCTGTTCGGAGTGTTAATTATGATTAATGGCATAATTTGAATGAGATTAACTTAAATCATCTTGCATTTGTCATGAAAACAACTATACAGCCTATTTTCATATATCCTAGTAATGTTAATTGCCTCGATCAACATACTAAATTTCAGTTTGATTGCTGTAATAGATTCGTAGATATTGAGAATCGTCTAAATATTTCGGATGGTCGCCATGTTGGACTTTTATATATGTAGGGCTTAGAGTTATGCACTGTTACATGAAGATTATTGTGTACCGACAGTAGTGGCTACGCTGACTAAAGCGCAGCATTAGGCCATGGGGCCACGCTCTCTGCTGCCTCGGTAGACGCGTGGGTTCGAGCCCCACCGTCGGCCGTCCTTGAAATGATTTTCCGTGGTTTCCCATTTTCAGCACTAGGCAAATGCTGGGACGGTACCTTCTAACAGGCCACGGCCGCTTCCTTCCACATCCTTGCCCATTTTCATTCACCATCATTCATTTCATCTCTCATTAACTCCTCTCGTGAGGTTGGCGTCAGGAAGGGCACCCGGCCGTAAAAATCATCGCCACAAAGACTTCCATCGCATCTCATCCCCGACCCCGTAGGAAAAAACGGGAATAATAAGGGGTAGACATACATACATGAAGATTATTGTGTACGTGTAGTACTCAAACTTCAATCACATATTATGACACACGAAGTAAAAACTATGTTTTAAAATTTCGCACAGCTGCCATCTTATGGTTATGGAAACAATTAAAATAAATTAGATGCCAGTGGATTAACATTTGTATAAGAATTTACTCTACCAAATTTCACTGCACTTTGATGGTTAAATTGCGAGAAACGACCATGTGAATATTTATAATTCGCGTCGCCACCATGTTGGATTTGTGATCACCAGGTTATTGAAAGTCCTTAGGTGAACTTATGTTCATAACCCCTATGAATATCAAAAAAATCAGTTTGATTGCGTTGATAGATTCGTAGATATTGAGAACAGTCTAAATATTCCGGATGGTCGCCATGTTAGATTGTTATATGTATAGGCCATAGAGTCATGTACCTTTAAAGGAAAATTATTGCGTAAGTTCATTATTCAAACTTTCACTTCGATCGCATGATTACGATACAAGAAATAAAAACTTAATTTAAAAATTCGCACAGCCGCCATCTTGAGGTTATGTAAACAATTGAACTAAATTAAAAACCAGTGCATTACAATGAGTATAAACATTTGCTGTACCAAGTTTCATTGCGTTTGGATCATTAAATCGCGAGAAAAGTCTATTTAAAACTTTCAACTTCGCTTGGCCGCCATGTTCGTTTTGTAGTTAACCCGGTTTTTAAAGTCTCATAGATGAACTTCCAGTAGTGCCCTTTATCTCCGTGCAAGATTTCAGGGTGATACAGGTAAAAGTTTCAGAGATATAGAATGCCGGTGGAATAATTCGCACAGCCGCCATATTGAGGTTATATAAACAATTGAACGAAGTTAGATGTCGGTGCATTATAATGTATATAAACATATACTGTACCAAGTTTCATTGCGTTTGGCTGGATAAATCGCGAGAAACGTGTATTTAAAAGTCTCAACTTCGCCTGGCCGCCATGTTGGTTTTGTAGTTACCAGGTTTTCAAAGGTCACATAAATAAACTTCTAGTAGTTCCCTTTATCACCATTCAAAATTCTAGGGTGATATCTGTAGTAGTTTCGGAGATATTGAATGCTGGTGAAATATTTCGCACAGCCGCCATGTTGGATTGGTGAGACGTAACAAAATTTGAAGGGCACGGTCGGGGTCGTCTGGATTAGTGCTATGAACTTACCGAGTTTCATTGAAATCGCTCCAGCCGTTTAGATTTTATTAGGGACACACACACACACCTCACACACACACACGCGCGCGCACACACACACGGACAAAACGTGATCTCATAAGCCTATTTTTTCAAAATTGAAAATAGGCTAAAAATTCCGCAAATTTTCTCCATGCATTATCTGTTATCCGCACTGCCATGAAAACTATATCCGCATGGCGAAAATTTTTGAGGATATCCGTGGATATCTGCACCCGCGTAGTGCTTTAGCCTTCTTATTCATTTGGAAAAGGAGAGGAGTTTCTCTTTCCCGCTTAATGTGCCCGTGTTAGATAAATAGAAAAATACACCCACCATTAGGGGCAGATGACCTCGTAGTTCCTCCCCTTAAAACAACAATAACTTAGAACTAACTACACCCACCATTGTTTATGATGCTATAAATACTTATCGGTTGACACTTAAAAGGGAATCAGTTGGAAGTATGACTACAGTGACAGGTGTTATCTGGGTTGTTGCAGGTCTGGATATCAGCTGCTCTGAGCATCAGAAGGCTGCTCCATGCGACTGAACGGGCGGCATGGGGACGGGGCAATGGACCAGCAGCATCAGCAAGAACCGGCCTCGTCTTCCCAGGACATGGGTAAGTCACTTGTTCTTTTCTAACTTGGATTTGTTTTCGGGCTCGTGGGGGAATTAAGTAGTCCATTTCACGACACCACGGTAACCATGGCAACTAGTACTGTGTGCACTAGGTCCGTCACGTCATATATACGTTGCTATAAGAACGCAAGCTCTTAGTTACGTGTTGTTTGTTCATGTATGTATACTAGGTCAGTAACGTCATCCATACGTTGCTATAAGAGCGCTAGCTCATAGTTATGTGTTGTCTGTTATCCTCTGCATATTAGGTCAGTGGCACCATCTATTCGTTACTATAAGAACGCAAGATCTTAGTTACGCATTGTTTGTTCATCCATGCATAAGAGGTTAGTAGCGTCACCTATACGTTACTGTAAGAACAAGAGTTCTTAGTTACGTGTTGTTGGTTATTCTATGTATACTACAACAGTAGCCTCACCTATACGGTCCTATAAGAACACAAGCTCTTAGTTACGTGTTGTTTGTTAATATGTGCATATTCGGTCAGTGGTGCCACCTATACGTTACTATAAGAACGCAAGATCTTAGTTACGTGGTGTTTGTTCATCTGTGCATACTAGGTCAGAAGCGTCATCTATACGTCACTATAAGAACACAAGCTTATGTGTTGTTTGTTCATCGATGCACACTGGGTCAGTAGAGTCACCTATGCGTTGCTATAAGAACACAAACTCTTAGTTACGTGGTGTTGGTTAATCTATGCGTTGCTATAAGAACACAAGCTCTTAGTTACGTGTTGTTTGATCATGTATGCGTTGCTATAAGAACACAAGCTCTTAGTTACTTTTGTTCCATTACGAATTTATTTGTTTCGTAGAATGTTCAACATCGGAAAGTTGTAAAAAAAAAAAATATAATATATCGTGAACAGAGACGTGTGGAGAAGGAATAGAATGAGTTTCAAAAAATATGCTGAACAAACTTTTTCCTCTACAGCTAGCGATGCAGAACAGTACAAAGCGTTCAAGTATTCAAAGAATCTCAGAAGGTAAATAGTCATAAAAATATCCATGATTTACGTTCTTTTGAAATTAATGTAAGAGTATTTTTAATTTATTTGCAGTCCCGGGTCACCTACCCCCTCCCAGGCCCTAATAATAACAGCTTCACACACTACTACAGACACTACAGAATCGCAGGTTATTAGACAAATTCAACACTCAAAGGAAAGTGAAGCGGAAAGGCCCTGGCCACCCTACTGCACGTAAACTCCGGCTGAGGATCGCCTGTTCGGAGGTTCAGACCTGCCATCGGGCAGAATACTAATAATAATATAAGTCCCTCGGAACAATTGGCCCGTGAGTGAGAAACTGCAAGCTGGCCACCGGGCCTACCTCAAGTTCATTGACAGCTTGCAATGCAGAAGAGGGTTGGGAAGGGGCGAGAGG
This sequence comes from Meconema thalassinum, assembly GCA_946902985.2. Classification (NCBI taxonomy): domain Eukaryota; kingdom Metazoa; phylum Arthropoda; class Insecta; order Orthoptera; family Tettigoniidae; genus Meconema; species Meconema thalassinum. The sequence goes on from OX336400.1 coordinate 160,920,728, forward strand.
GGACGAAGGAAGAAAGGCTGCTTCTTGTGACAGATTTATAACAGAGAGGTACAGTCAGCTAGTTGTTCCCAACATGCTACTTATTGAACCCATGTACCATTGGCTCAAAAGGGATCGAATCCGTGTATATTTGTGAAAGGAAGGAAAGAAATATACAGTCTTAAATGGAACATAGAAAGATTTCAAGCAAGGATGCTAACATAACGTTGCGTAAGAAGTTAGACCCAGGTGGCCGAGAAATGAGATCATGCCTGACTTATTGATAAAGAGCCAGTCACGAGTATAAATAGACTGAGTGGAAAGTTTCAGCTGTATGAGAGAGAAGCACGTTTCGGAAATCGCCCTTACTTTGCATTAAAACGGCAACAGCGCAACTGTGCCAGAAGAAGAATAATAATTAGATTTAACCCATTTGGAAGAATAAAAGTAAGTAAATAAATACAGCGTTGTGAATGATTTCAGAAGAGAGATTTTTGTGTGGAGAAAAAGCTTTTAATAATTGTCCAGGAAAGAAGTGCAAACGTAGCCATACGTCATAGGGGAATTACCGAGGCCCGAAGAGTGGGGAAGTAAAAATCAACAGCAACACCCACACAGCTGAAGACTAAAAATTATTTAATATCTCAGAAATGCACGATCGATTTTCATGCGCAGTGAGATCATTTTACGTTTGGAAGACGAGCTTTCTGGAGATATAATTTTTATAATTGTGCGACAATTATTTCAAAAGTTGGTCACGAAAAGGACTAGGATTTTATCTTTTTTTGACTAAAGAGTATAAAACTCCTGGCAGCACCAAGCCAATCATGCAGTTTATCAGTATTCCTTGAGGGGAGATGCTACATCACATCGTGCAGTTTCCGATAGCCCAGGGGGCGTCATAGTGCTACATCACGTCGAAGACTATACAAGTATTCCTTGAGGGGAAACGCTGTATCTCATCATATAGACAGTATCCGACAGCCAAGAGTGTCGTGGTATCGATAACCAACGAGTATCCGAAAGGAGTAGCCAAGAAGTATTATTACAGTATCGCCGTGTGGAGAATTAGGAAAATCCTAGTTACAGGATTTAGTTCCGACAGTATAAAGTTTACAGTGAAAAGTTCAGAAATTACAGTCAAAGCAGGCTGCGAACTTAGAGCCCCGGGCGATAGGTCTTAAATTAAACGACCAAAAGTATCATAACGTATTGAAGTAACGTAACAGCGAGATAAACATACTATCAACTTTAAAGAACCCAAGTAGGGACGGACAGAACAAGGTTCGCAAGGTATTCCGGAAAGATAGGGATTCGAGAAACGAATAAGCGGAAAGGAGAAGGAAATTATAGACATTGCTTCAAGAAAGCAGACGAACTATTAAAAAGCACTAAGTTACGAGGAGTATTAGTTGCTAGAAATCAATAGGTCACCGATAGATTATTTGGGGGGCCGTGGACAAGATAGACTTTCGCTAGACCAACCAATAGGATCTAAAAGGGAGCCGTTCGCGTCAGAGGTAATAGCAGATCGTCAGGAAACGGGATTTGAAGGAGAACTATTCCAGGGAGGAAGTAGATGGTTCGAGACTTTCACATTCTGACAGGATAGGAAGCCGACATTTACTAAATTTCACCCTTGGAGACGGGAGGTCAAGAAATCACGTGTGAAAGGCTGAATAGCAGCCTCAGTGATTAGAATCTGTGAAGTGTAAATATATAAAATTTGTGTTAAACGGAAATATTTTCAGTGTTTTTATCGTGTATTCTAAACGGATACACCAGTGTATTTAAAAAAAATGTTATCAGTGTTAAATGTATACGAGTTAAATGTGTGTCAAGATATGTCAATACATGAAATGAATTTGTACAAGATGGAGTAATTACAAAATAGTGGGCAAAAATGAAACATCGCAAGAAAAAGGAAGGTCAGGGACCGACCTATAACATGTGAGTAAAGATTTTCATTATGTTTTGTGTTGGGAAAGTGTTTGTGTACAATCCACCGGAGTTTGAGATAGAGGGATGTTTCTGAATAAAAATAACAGTATAGGAGCGCGGTCTGAACAAATGAAATTTGAGAAATTATAAATAATTATGTGAAATGAATAAATCCTGTAGAGGAAATGTATGGAATAAAATGTCAGTGTATTTGACGAATGTTATAAAAGCAAGCGTACTAATAATAATAATAATATAAAATAAATATAAATAAAGATTAAATTGAAGGATATGAAAGTAAGAGCGTTTGAGCCTTAATAAAAGTATAAAGACATGGTGTTAATGCATGTTCTTAAAAATATAGCGATTATTGTCAAGGGAAAGGATTAATATAAAAATTGAGATATGGATCAATTGTTGATGTTGAATCTATCAGTTCTTTGGAAGACGCTAGGCCTTAAAATAATGTATATCGCATTGTAGCGCATTAAAGTAAATTGTCACGCTAGGAATGCGTAGAATATAAAGGTACGTGGTAAATTACTTATGAGGGATAATTGATTGCGGTAATTGAGCCATGTTAAAGTCCTCCAATAGTGACGTAGATCACGAGGCCATGTGTGTTATAATAGGGAGCAAATGTATGGTATTATGAGCGCAGGTAATATAGGCCACGGTCGACCCTAAGTCGCATTTGTGTAAGTCCTCCAATATGGGAATGGTTCCTGAGGCATGTAAAGAGAATCGAACCCAGACTCGTCTAGTTGAAGCCCCTAAGTATTCGTCGTTGTATGTGAATTACTCTTACCAATCAATGATGACCCTTCATAATTAATAAATGCCAATGTTACGAAAGTGGTTTATGAACCTAATAATGTTGTTGAAAGAATATGAAAGAAACGCCAGGTCTCCCCAGAGAACTGAAGAAAAGAAAGATCTGTTGAGTATAGCATTGAGTATAGCGGCCAAGCATGGGCAAGGCGGGAGGTTCCCCTCTTAGCCATAAATCTCGCCCAAGTGATTACGGTCCAACCCTTGTATTGTAAGTGTGCTAGGTCAGAAGGGACCGTCTGAGAGAAGTAATAATACATCGTGAGTGTTTAAAAGTTGTTAATGACCCGGGATTTGAACCGAGGTCCTTGTAGATGAAAGTACCGCTTGCCAGTTCAGATCGTAGCTTTCTTATGTGATAATGGTCTTATAAGACAAATAAATAAATAAAAATCCCTAATGTAATGTTGTATGGATGTAGGATTCCATGAGTTCAATGAAGATAACTAGATTCCGGGAGTAATCATAGTTTTTGACTTTGTCAAGTTATCTTTGTAACTCTGGAGTACACAAGTATTTTCCCGATCACTGTAGTGAATTTGTGAAACTTGAGAGAGATGGTAATGTTGAGAACATTGTTGGATGCCCAAACATTTAAGTAGAGAAGTAACATGTACTTTAAATATGATTATATATTTGTTTGATGATAAGAAACTCATAAAATAGTTATTGAGGTGTATGAAAGAAAGACACCGTTATTAGGGGAAGATATCGAGCCATTGGAGCTCGTGATTATGTTGAACTTTAAGATAGATACTTTATGGAAGTGAAAATAATTATGAATTGTTGGTTTGAAGGAAACCACGTATTTTAATACAATATTTGTTTGATTTTTACATATTCCTTGTTCACTTTGAACAAGTAGAAGGATTGGGTCAATAGTTTATTTGTTTGTAGCGCCATAATTTTGGTTAATTAAATGTTTTGAAATAGGAGTTGATTGTGTTGTTATTTTTGGAAGTGTATCCTCTATTTAATCCAAAATGTGTAAGTCACAGATTGGGAGAACGTACCAAAACCCCGAAAATCCCGATTTGAGCATTGCTGGCATACTGTGATTTGCATATTTCTTGCTGGAAGGGCACATTATTTACCAGTCACATAAAAGAAGTGAGGACTACCACAAAGATATGAACAGTGAATATTATATTCGTTGGTTAAAAGAAAAGTTGATCCCTAATTTGGAACGCAACTCAGTGCTCGTTACTGAGAACGCATCGTACCACAACACGCAGAAAGAATGGTTGATTATTAACAGTACAGTGCTGAACTATATAGTCATGACATTTTCGTTACTATATTATTCCATTACACGTATTAATGCCATTTAATTATTCCAATCACCTCTAATACAGTTTGTAACGAGTGAAATAAATAATGGTTGTTATCGTGTGAGTGAGTGACAGTTGCTGCTGGAACAGAGTGTACTTCTGACGACTGACGGGTGACGCAGCGAACAGCACCCAGCAGGCTGAGTAAAAGCAGACTCTCTCTTCAGCTTCCTAATTGATTTTCACAAGGGTCAATTAGTTCTGAGGCAGTAATAACTGTATATTGAATATGTGTTGTACTTACAACAGCAGTTCTAGTTGTCAAATGTATCAATATTACAAAGATATTAAATGTAGCTATTAGTTTTAGGTTTCAGTTTCTTCTTCTTCTTCTTCTTCTTCTTCTTCTTCTTATTCTTCTTCTTTATGTGCCATCATAGAGATTCTTGCTTTAGATGATGCAGCACGAAACAGCTCAATAGTGGAACAATTGAACTAAGTTTTCAGATTATCGATCCAAGAAATTCGTCTTCTTCCTGGTCTTCTCTTGCCTTGTAACTTCCCTTGAATGGCCAGCTGCAGCAGATGATATTTCTCTCCTCTCATCACATGACCCAGATCTGCAGTTTTCTAGTTTTGACAGTAGTCTAATATTTTCTTTCTCTTTCCCATCCGCCTCATCACCTCATCGTTGGTGACCTTATCTTTCCAGCTCAGCCTCAGTATCCTTCTGTACGTCCATAGCTTACCAATCACCAATACTAATACTGTTCATGAATGGAATTTTTACATAAACAAACAAAAAAAAACAATCTTTATAGATTTGGGTACGCTGAATTCGAAAATGACAATAATTTTCGTTTCTTTTAGCTCCCGTTTTCGTGCTACATGAAGTTTGCTACGTCCTAATTTCTGTTTTAGCTATCGTTTTTAGCCTATTTTCAATTTTGAAAAAATAGGCTTATGAGATCACCTTTTGTCCGTGTGTGCGTGCGTGTGTGTGTGTGTGTGTGTGTGTGTGTGATTCGTGTGTGTGTCCCCCCCTAATAAAATCTAAACGGCTGGAGCGACTTCAATGAAACTCGGTATGTTCATAGCACTATTCCCGGCGACCTCGACCGTGCCCTTCAAATTTTGTTACGTCTCACCAATGCAAAATGGCGGCTGTGCGAAATATTTCACTAGCATTCAATATCTCCGAAACTATTACCGATATCGCCCTGAAATTGTTTACGGTGATAAAGGGTACTACTAGAAGTTCACTTATGAGACTTTCAAAAACCTGGTGACTACAAAACCAACATGGCGGTCAAGCGAAATTGAGACTTTTAAATAGATTTTTCTCGCGATTTAACTATCCACGCGTAATGAAACTTTGTACAGCAAATGTTTATACACATTGTAATGCACTGGAGTCTATTTTAGTTCAATTGTTTACATAACTTCAAAATGGCGGCTGTGCGAAATATTTCACTGACATTCTATATCTCCGAAACTATTACAGATATAACCCTGCAATTTATTACGGTAATAAAGGATACTGATACAAGTTTACCTATGTATATTCCATAAACTTGTAAAGTAGAAAACGAACATGGCGACCAAGCGAATTTGAGACCTTTAAATAGACTTTTCTCACGATTTAACCATCCAAACGTAATGAAACTAGGTACAGCAAGTGTTTATACACATAGTAATGCACTGGAGTCTAATTTAGTTCAATTGTTTACATAACCTCCAAATGGCGGCTGTGCGAAATATTTCACTGACATTCTATATCTCCGAAACTATTACAGATATTACCCTGCAATTTTGCACGGTGATAAAGGGTACTGGTACAAGTTTATCTATGTATACTTCATAAACTTGTAAAGTAAAAAACGAACATGGCGACCAAGTGAATTTGAAATATTTTAATAGACTTTTCTCGTGATTTAACTCTCTGAGCGCAGTGAAATGTGGTACAGTAAATGATTTTGCAGATTGTAATACACTGCCATCTAATTTAAATCAATTGTTTAGATAACCTCAATATGGCGGCTGTGCGAAATTTTTAAATTAAGTTTTTATTTCTTGTGTCGTAATCATGCGATCGAAGTGAAAGTTTGAATAATGAACCTAGGCAATAATTGTCCTTGAATGGTACATAATTCTATGGCCTATACAAATAACAATCCTAAATGGCGAGCTTCCGAAATATTTAGACGGTTCTCAATATCTATGAATCTTTTACAGCAACCAAACTGAATTTCTTTATGTTCATAGAGACTATGAACATATGTTCACCTATAGGACTTTCATTAACCTGGTGAGCACAAATCCAACATGGCGGCGACGCGAAGTATAAATATTTAAATGGACGATTCTCGCGAGTTAACTATCCGAGTGCTGTGAAAAGTTGCACGTTAAATGCTTGTACAAATGTTGATCCACTGGCATCTAATTTATTTCAATTGTTTGCATAATTACAAGATGGCTGCTGTGCGTAATTTTAAAACCTCGTTTTTACTTCTTGTGTTCTAATCATGCGATTGAAGTTTGAATACCACACGTACACAATAATCTTAATGTATTAGTACAAAAATAAAAATCCAACCTGGCGACCATCTGAAATATTTAGACGGTTCACAATATCTACGAATCAGTTACAGCAATTAAACTGAAATTTTGTATGTTGTTAGAAGAAATTAACATGAGCAGGATACATGAAAATAGGCTGTATAGTTCTTTACGGAAGTACTTGTTCTTATTTCAGCAATGCCCATGAATGCTGTATTTTGTTTCTAGCTAACACTGTCTAAGATTGGACGGAAGGGGTATTTGTGTTTCATGCACCTCGCCATTCTTAAATTACGTCTGACAAGAAAACGTTGCACATGCATCTCCAAGATGATATAATTAATAGTCCACTCAGTGATTTCACGCCATCATGCCGAGACCATGAATGCTGTATTTTGTTTCTAGCTAACACTGTCTAAGATTGGACGGAAGGGGTATTTGTGTTTCATGCACCTCGCCATTCTTAAATTACGTCTGACAAGAAAACGTTGCACATGCATCTCCAAGATGATATAATTAATAGTCCACTCAGTGATTTCACGCCATCATGCCGAGACCATGAATGCTGTATTTTGTGTCTAGCTAACACTGTCTAAGATTGGACGGAAGGGGTATTTGTGTTTCATGCACCTTGCCATTCTTAAATTACGTCTGACAAGAAAACGTTGCACATGCATCTCCAAGATGATATAATTAATAGTCCACTCAGTGATTTCACGCCATCATGCCGAGACCATGAATGCTGTATTTTGTTTCTAGCTAACACTGTCTAAGATTGGACGGAAGGGGTATTTGTGTTTCATGCACCTCGCCATTCTTAAATTACGTCTGACAAGAAATCGTTGCACATGCATCTCCATGATGATATAATTAATAGTCCACTCAGTGATTTTAAGCCATCATGCCGAGACCATGAATCCTGTATTTTGTTTCTAGCTAACACTGTCTAAGATTGGACGGAAGGGGTATTTGTGTTTCATGCACCTCGCCATTCTTAAATTACGTCTGACAAGAATTCGTTGTACATGCATCTCCACGATAATATAATTAATAGTCCAGTCAGTGATTTTAACCCATCATGCCGAGACGTAAAACGGTTATAGGTCGTACATTAACATCGAAAAAAAAAACGCTTATCACGTAATGTATTCATAACTGTTCCCGGGCGAACCCGGAGAGGGTTGCTAGTAAATAAATAAATAAATAAATAAATAAATAAATAAGTGACCACGATGCTGCAAAGCCCCTAAATAATCAACAACAACAACTAATTGTGTACTGGGTGGAGAATAAGCATTGTCCACACGGAGATTCATTGCTTCCAGTCGTGGATGAATCCAATTTGTTTTCATTGAACGATTAGTGACAGGAAACTAACAGGAGAGAAAGAAAAGCTGAAACCTCCCATATGACGTCACTCCAAAACAAGTGAGTGAGGTGCGCCCGCAGGTAAGGTCAGGATGGTTACATACATGTAGTCATAGCTATATACTGCGCTGTGTTGTGCAGAAGAACAATTCCAAATATGTGAGTTGAATGTGTTTATCGTGGGCGGGATGCAACTGCCTGCCTGTTTGTCTCTACCTGGATCCGGGTGACGTAACTCCCACTTGGCTTTTACTCCTGCCGACTACAGTGTTGCCAACAATTTAATGGTGACTTTCAGTCGGTCAACACTAAAGTATGCCCCATTATTAGGGGCCGTATTTTTTGGCAATAGCGATACGCGCGAACTTTTTGATGTGTAACATATTTCCACTCGGTTGCTGGATATTTTTGTGGGAGTGATTTTGAAAAATGAGACGGAAGTGGATCGGACGGAAGTCTGTAAGACGCGGATAACATGCGGATTACTTCAATGTTTGGAGGCACCATTACAGATATTTCTACAATAGATCATCATCAAGTCGTCGTTCTTTGGTGTAAAAATATTCATTAAATCATATTTGCTGAAAATAATTATGATTTATTAAAGAGTCTGTTTTTCAATCTCTGAATAAAAGTGATGGACATCCACTCGGCGAGTAACTTTCCTAACACTTTCATACTGAACGGTAAACGCTCATGCGAACTCTGGTGTCAACTCATTGAAACACAAACCACATGTCTTCGTATCAGTATTTAAATGATGATATGCTGAAACATTGAAACATTGTAAGAAGTCGGCAAAGCCGGTATTATGTTTCTACACAATGGCTATTCAGATATTTACCCACATTGCGGTAATGCAGTGGTCAATGTAATATATATCGATGATTTTATACGGGAACTGGGCTAGCCTTTCATAGACCACTATAGGAATTCCCTTTACTGTCAATTAGGCGTATTCATAACTAATTTAAAACTCAATTCCACGCAGGAACATTATCGAAAATAAGAAAAATATTAATGGAGCATAAAAAAATACTTCCATATTATTACCGGCACGTGAAAATCAGTACCTGTCTTGTACTCCAAATGTCTGTGGTGTTAATGGCTGCGTAGATAACATCTTAGTCTGCGAATCATGAGGTCTCAGGTTCGAACCCCAGTCCCGGCAATTATTTTTGCTACCGGATTATCAATTTAAACGATATATATCATAACATTATGCGTCATTTTAACAGAATCTACATGAAATTACGATTTATCTAATTTTAATTACAATAGTTTGCACCAAGCAGGAGTTGGGGAATTTGATTGTATTGAACATTATTTCTAGTAGTCTATAGATGGGCTAGAGACTATGGTTTCATTCCTCCTCTTAATTTACAATATAATAATAATAATATAATATCGTATGGCCTCGGGTGCCTGGTGCAAGCATTGCTATTTGACACCCTGAGGGTAGCTTGCATGTCGAATTTCGTAGTTCCTTGACTATGAAAGTCAAGGAGGTTAGATGTTAGATATCTCATCTCCTTGAACACAATAGCGCTTTCTAGTAGAGAAATGAGGAACGTTGTGCTGGCGGAAACTCCCGAGATTAATTTTGCCATTATGAACTCGGCCTACTGAATTCAAATGGGTTCTTTGACATGCCAACATCGTATGACATGCGTATCGTATTTTTGCCGCCTTTCAAAAATCACTTACCACGGTCAGGGGCGAACCTGCAATCTTGGGGTTAGTAGACCGACACGCTATCCACTCACCCACCGTGGCAAGCTATTTACAATATAATATGTGATGTTTGTTCAAACAAGTGTGACAGTAGCATATCTCCAATTCCATCTATACATTCATCATAGTACCAGTATGAAAACGGAGCGTAAATTAACATTTTAAGAATGTCCAAGCTGTGCAGTATACAAGTAGGATAACATGTCAGATGACTTCACATACATTTCATCTCAATTTCATAGTCAGATGTTACACATCATATGCAACTACTGTAAGGCTAGCTTGCCACGGTGGGTAAGTGGTTATAGTGTCGGACTACCAACCCCAAGATTGCAGGTTCGCCCCTGGCCATGGTAAGTGATTTTTGAAGGCGACAAAAATCACGATACTCATGTCATACGTTGTTGGCATGTTAAAGAACCCATTTGAATTCAGTAGGCCGTGTTCAATGGCAAAATTGATCTCGGGATTTTCCGCCAACACAAAGTTCCTCCATTCTCTACTTGAAAGCGCTGTAGTGTCAAAGAGTTTAGATATCTAACCTCCTTGACTTTCATAGCGTTCAAAGGAACGACGAAATTCGACATGCAAGCTACCCTTTGGGTGTCAATTAACAAAGCTTGCACCCGGCACCCGAGGCCATACGATATTATTATTATTATTATTATTATTATTACTATTATTATTACTGTGAGGCTAGTATCTTTTTTTCACATCTTCTTTCTTGCCTATATATGACCTTCTAGGTACTTAAAAGTACCGTATTTTAGCAAAATGAACTCGCGAAATATCACGAAATCTGATTTATTGCGCGAATTGCGCAAATAATCACGAAATATACTCCACTTGATACGAATGATTCTAAATATTATCGAAAAAGCTCTCCAATAAGCGTTTTAATGCTTTTGTGGAATTGACCGTCGTGGTTTCCTTCTCATTTGATTGATAGTGCTGCATATTCTCTACACAAATGCCCACAAAGCCGGAAGAGTGCGGATTCAGTTCCGCGATCTCTAAGGCTATCGATGAAAATCGATATCTGGTATCGATTACATCAAGTGGCGTTGTGGTCGTAGTTACAGCTGTGCGAGTTCGCAACTGATAAAACTTTATCGGCAAACATCCTGCTTTTAAGTATAAAAATGCCGAAAACATAAGTCGCAACAGTTTTCTATAAGGAAGATTTCGGAAGAAATATCGATCATTACTATGACAAATTATTTCATGAATTACCCACCTAAATAGTGTCAGTTTTAACGCCGAAATCAAGTTTCATTTCACAAAAAAAAAAAAAACACACACATGATATACGGCGGAAAATACGACATTCCACACTCTCAGTATATTGTCTGGATTGATGCAGTGCTCTCTGTACTCAGATAATCGTTCCATCTCTACATTCCTGTCAACCTGTTTGCGTAGTAGCTAGCCTCCTTCTTTGTCACCATCGAAGCCCGGGTTCGATTCCCGGCTCTAGCAAGAAAACTGATAAAAGCACAGGTTGACCCAGAAGATGTCATAGACAAAAGCGTCTTTCGACACAAGGTATAAGAGTGAGAAGTCATGTCAGAGAAAGCAGCACCTAGATCCCAAAGACCAAAGTGGGCTGAAGAAAGGAAGAAGACCTTAGGTGCACTAATGAAAGAATACTGGAATAACAGGAAGAACAAACAGTCATGAATGCTTCGCGTGGTCTAATAGGCCTGTAACGTTTGAAATAATAATAATAATAATAATAATAATAATAATAATAATAATAATAATAATAATAATGATATTAATCGCGTATCCTCTCAACTCGACTTCATCCACAGACTAAGGGCGTGGTGGCTCAGTGGTCTAGCTATATGCCTCTCACCAAGGCGGTCCGGGTTCGATTCCCGGTCAATGCATGTGAGATTTTCGATGTGAAATGCCATGTCCTGTGGTTCGGATTCCACGTAAAAAGGAGGTCCCGTGGCTCATAATCACAAGATTCACGGTCACGTAAAACTACAATCTTCCTTCCTTCATCCACAGACTCTACGAGAGGTCTGTTGTACCCCTAGGGTACGCTACACGCTACACGTTGTTAGCAGATACAACTGGGGATGGTGACAGGTGACCGTTAACTTGGGTCTAATTAAGGAAGGACCAGGGAAGGGATTTTGGAAGCAAGTAAACCATGGACCTGCTGAAAGGAACCATCCCAGTATTTGCCTGGTGGTGAAAATGGGAAACCACGAACCTCTTTTTCAGGATGGGCTAGGTTGGATTCGGGCCCACGCCCTTCCCATGCCAGCGAGGATCGAGCTAGCTCGTTAGCAATTTCTGCAACCGCAACCGGTCCTGTAATTATTGTATTATTTATTAGCCTATTTTCATACATGAACAAAAAATAGGCTTATGAGATCACCTTTTGTCCGTTAGTGTGTGTATGTGCGTCCGTGTGTGTGTCCCTCTTTAATAAAATCTAAGCGGCTTGAGCGATTTCAATTAAACTCGGTATGGTCATAATACTATTTTGGGTGACCCCGACCGTGCTCTTCAAATTTGATTAGGTCTCGCTAAACCAACATGGCGGCTGTGCGAAATATTTCACCGGCATTCTATACCTCCGAAACTGTTACAGAGATCACCCTGAAATGTTGTACGGTGATAAAGGGCACTACTAGAAGTTCACCTACATGACTTTTAATAACCTGTTAAGTACAAAACTAACATGTGGCTAAACGAAGTTGAAACATTTAAATAGACTTTTCACGCGATTTAACCATCCAAACTCAATGAAACTTGGTACAGCAAATGTTTATACACATTGCTATGCACTAGCATCTAATTTAGTTAAATTGTTTACATAACCTCAAGATGGCGGCTGTGCGAAATTTCAAAATTAAGTTTTTATTTCTTGTGTCCTAATCATGCGATCAAATTCAAAGTTTGATTAATGAACATACTCAATAATCCTCATCTAATAGTAAATAACTCTATGGCCTACATAATATATTAAAATCCAACATGGTGACCATCCGAAATATTTGGACGGTTCTCAATATCTACGAATCTATTAAAGCTAACTGAAATTTTGTTTGTTTTAGAAACAATTAACATAAGTAGAATATAAGAAAATAGGATATTTAGTTGTTAGCGGAACTACTTGTTTTGATTCCTTATACACAACGAAGGAATCATTCCCAATAGAACAACATTTAGAACCCCTAATAAACGGACATACATTTTCCGAGAAACGTACAGGAAGGAATACAGGATGGGCAGAGGAACGCAAACGAGAGCACAAGGAACAGATGAAGAAGAGAGAAAACATTGTTCAAAACAGGATTTAACGCTCTTCTTCTTCTTCTTCTTCTTCTTCTTTAAGTGCCATCTCCTCTCAGGAGGTTGGCAACCATCATAGAGACTCTTGCTTTAGATGATGCAGCACGAAACAGCTCAATAGTGGAACAATTGAACCAAGTTTTCAGATTATCGATCCAAGAAATGCGTCTTCTTCCTGGTCTTCTTTTGCCTTGTAACTTTCCTTGAATGACCAGCTGCAGCAGATGATATTTCTCTCCTCTCATCACATGACCCAGATACTGCAGTTTTCTAATTTTGACAGTATTTAATATTTCCTTTCTCTTTCCCATCGTTGGTGACCTTATCTTTCCAACTCAGCCTCAGTATCCTTCTGTACGTCCATAGCTCAAATGCCTCCAATCTGTCCATTTCTATTTTCTTTACGGTCCAGGTCTCAACTCCATAGAACAAGGTGGAAAAGACATAGCATCTCAGAAGTCTAATTTTTAGATGTAAATTAAGGTCTCTGCTACAGAACACACTCCTCATTTTATTGAATGCATTTCTGGCTTGACCGATCCTGGACTTTATCTCCTCAGTACAATGTAGCAGTTCACATTTGTTTCTATATTTGTTCTCCTTAGTTAGCATTAATTAATTAATAACCTTGACCAAAGGCAACACTTAAGAAGTTCCAAACCAGAGTCGACACCACAAAACCACTGCTATCAGAAGAGGAAAGGAAGAAGAGATCAGACAGAATGAAGAAGTATTGGGGGAAAAGGAGAGCACAAGCATCTATTGTAAGAAGTGATTGATCTGACGTACCCCAAAGTGGTTGGTTGGATCCTCAGTTTAGGGGCTGCGACAACGTCGTCATGTAGCCCCGTGTACTTTGGGGGTGTTTAGAATCTGTCTGATAACCGATGTTAATTGTGATGGCTGTATTAGTGTGTGTTATCTGTAATTCAGGTAAGAATTGCAGATGATTAATTTTCTAGTAGTTCCTACTGTTGCTACCAAATGCTACCGTCAACGGTACCGGCAAATCTGAGCTACAAATTTTAACTTCACACAATTATAGTTAGTGAAAGGTTCTTCTACATAACATAAATCTATGACATGCGCCCGCCGGCTTTACTTCCTCTCCGAAGAAAGGCATACTGAGGGATTTTAACGCTCTTAAAAAATCCGATGTCCTTGGCGGGATTTGAACCCGCTATTTTGGCACAGCAGGTAAGCATTCTACCAACTACGCCACTGAAGCTGCGTCCCCAAAGTGAGTGATTGAAAAAAAAATAAGAAGAAACAATCATATGGCCTCAACTATGTTCTAGATTTTGAGTTGGGGCCATTCATGTGATCTATCCTCAAATCTCGATCGTGTTTAGCACTGTGATAAACCGAAACTCTTGGGTTTCCTGTGACAGAGATTGATTAATTAATTTTATATTTTAGTCATCAAATGTGACTCGAGAAGTATTTTACGACGACGTACGACTCGCCCTTCAGAAATCTCACTTCCTTAGTCGGGAATTGAGCCCGCATATTTGGTATATTGAGTTGGACACTCTTACCTCTGATTCAGTACTGTAACGAAGCTAAACAATGTAAAACACAGCGATTTGTGTAGGTTTGTGCCGTGTCTTGTGTGTGGAGTTTCGCCGTGAAAGCCAATGTACTGTTCCATCTAAACCAGTGGTTCTCAACCTTTGTCAGCTGACGCCCCCCTTTTCAGATACGGGAGTTCATCGCGCCCTCTTCTCCCCCCCCCCCCCCTCCCCTCCATTCAAGGCTTCTATAACCTCTTCGATTGACGCGGAGGATATAGACCTAACCTAATGAATGAAAATCCACAGCCTGCTTCCAGTCTCCGACCGGGTCAGGAATGGAATGAATGAAGCCCCCATCTAGCGGTGAGGATATGAACTGTGCCGGCTGCCGAGGCCTGACGCACTCCTCTGGGGCAATGATTAAATGAATGACAGATGAAATGAAATGATAGTGGAGAGTGTTGCTGGAATGACATTATGGCAGGGAAAACCGGAATACCCGGAGAAAAACCTGTCTGTCTCCGTTTTGTCCAGCACAGATCTCACATGGAGTGACCGGGATTTGAACCACGGACCCAGCGGTGAGAGGCCGGCGTGCTGCCGCCTAAGCCACGGAGGCTTCTATAGACCTAACCTAATAACACTACATAATGGAATAGGCCAATCTATTACATACTAACTTCATTTTAGCACAATACAAAGAGCACACTTTTACAACAATTCCTTAAATTAGTCAACAAATGTCAGTGAGAGGGTTGACACTGTTTTCTGTTGGTAAGATTCGGTATGTTTGGTTTGATATTTGACAGAGCACAGCGGAGATCACTTGCAACATCAAGACGACAGCGCTGCTTTGTTTCTATGACCCTCAGCGTTGAACATCCTGACTCGCAGAAATATGTCTTTCAAAATGGGACAGTGACACGCAGTGCAAATTTGGCTATTACAGGATACACTACAAGACAGTTTACCCAAAAGCCACCCAGTCCTAATATTTTGGAATCATCTTTTAGCTTTGATTCACACTTCAAATCTGTGACTTCTTCTTGAAGCTGTGCTGGCAGTGCTTGAATGTCAATGGAAAACAAATTTCTTGTCAACATCCAGGACCATTCTTCCGACGAGATATCAGGAAACTAGAAGTTTAATTCTTGTGCCTGGGAATCCAAATTTGACTGAATTTGTACCTTAAGTTTATTACGATCACTTTCATTTTCCGACAAAATTTCATTAAGGCGGTGAAAGGATGAGAAGTTGTTCAACTGAAGCCGGCGTTTCCATAACTGTTTTTTTTTCTTCTTCAGAAATACATAATATTGGAGTTTATGCCTTGGAGCTTTATCTTCAAACTGTTCAAAGTTTCAAAGAAATCACAAAGATATGCCAACGAGACGATAAAATTGGCATGATTTTGCTTCTTACAGCAAATTCCTTATTTCACCTTCAACCTCGCAGGTTTGGGCCGACAGTTGGCAATTACCAGTGCTTTTGAACGATTTGACTTGGTGCGACAATCACTTGGAGAGATTCAAAAAAAAAAAAAAAATTGTAATATTCGAGTTTAAAAAACTTAATTCGGAAATCACTTCATGTAACATTCACATACAGGTTTATAGGGTAATCAAATAATAACTAACAAGTAACAACATAATAGACTAGTGCCAACATTTATTATGTATGTTGAAGTATTAACAATTGAATTGACATAGTTGCGCAACGTATTCCAGAGATGTATGTTTCGATTATCGAATCTCGAATCCGAAGGTTATCGTTACATCTCTCTTCTCAAAATAAAATTAATATTTATCTACGCTGATTAGATTTACAGATTTAACCTAACTATTGGTTTTACAGTTCTGCCATGTCTTTTAGTATATTTGAATGATTCTAATGAGGGTGCTTTTGATGCTTCTTCCCTCTCTACGTTCGGTTCAACTGGAGATGTTCCTTTGTTGGGATCATCTGGATGTATGGGTAGACGTGACCTTCCATGGATGTCTGTTAGTGGATCTTGAATTGACGATTGCATTCTCTCGTTTGTACTTTGATTTGATTCAACGTTTAACTCTGCCTGAATTGGTGTTTCTTTTGTTATTGTGCCTCCAATATTCGATGGTCTGATGAAACTGGTATTTCTTCGCAAAATTGTTCCATCATCTTTCTGAATCACATATGAGCGATTAGTTACTGGATGTACAATTCTCCCCGTGTACCACTTGTTTAGATCTCTGATCAAGATTTTCTCGTCATTTTGATACTGTCGTGATTCCTTGGCTCCGCGATCAGCATATTTATTCTGTTTTGACCGCTTTTCCTTAAGTTTTATTGGTACATCGGTTTGTAGTTTGGGCTGAAGATTGTTATTAGAAAAGGAAATTGGAGTTCTTGTATTCCTTCCAACAATCTCGACACGTTTTGTCAGACAAGGGACTTGAAATTGATGAGACAAAAGTCGATGCGATAAAGAAACTCAAAGTACCAAAGAACAAAGAAGAGCTACAGAGATTGTTGGGTATGATAAATTACTTGGGAAAATTTATTCCCTGTCAGTCAAAATTGACAGCTCCATTGCGTGTACTATTGAAGAATGATGTTGCATGGATTTGGGGTCCAGAACAGGATCAGGCGTTCAAAGAACTAAAAAAAGCCCTGTCCAGCACCCCTGTTTTGAGGTACTATGACGTAAATGAAGACGTAACATTATCAGTTGATGCATCATCAAGGGCATTAGGAGCTGTTCTAATGCAAAGAGGACAACCAGTAGCCTATGCTACAAAATCATTAAACAGCACCGAACAAAATTACCCGCAGATTGTTAAAGAGGCACTTGCGATTCGCTACGGCTGTAAGAAATTTCATGACTACATTTGGGGTAAGAAATTAACAGTCGAGTCGGATCACAAACCCTTAGAGTCAATCTGGAAAAAGCCGCTTGTGAATGCACCACCGAGATTAAGAAGAATATTATTAGATCTCAAGGAGTACAACCCTATCATCGTATACCATAAAGGAAGTGAACTGAAGATTGCGGATACACTTAGTAGAGATTGTGAAGATTCTTACGAAAACGATGAAGAAGAACTTGAAGTTCTAATGGTGTTATCAATGTCTGAAAGCGCCACTGAAGACTTCAAAAGATCAACGCTCCAAGACCCAACTTGCCAGGCATTAATCAAGATGATGAACAATGGTTGGCCTAACGATATCCTTCAAGTGCCGCAGATATTGAGATGTTTTTTCACTTTTCGTGATGAATTATCACATTGTGATGGACTCATTTTCAAAGGAGATCGCGTTTTTGTCCCAAAAAGCGAAAGACCTAGAGTTCTACAAGTTATTCATAAAGGGCATCCGGGTATACAATCAACACTGAGAAGATCAAGACAGTTAGTGTTTTGGGAAACTCTAACAAAGGACGTAACCAAATTGGTAGAATCCTGCAAAACCTGCCAACATACGCACCGTAAACCTGTCAAGGAAACCATCATAATGAAGAAAATACCTAAATTACCATTTGAAATAGTATCTTCAGATGTCTTTTTCTACAAAAGCAACAGCTATCTTGTTCTGGCAGACAGTTACAGTGGATACTACGAAGTGCAAAAGATTAACAAAACAACAGCAGCACACCAACCTCGAGATTGTTTGGAAGGAATACAAGAACTCCAATTTCCTTTTTGGACTTGCAGCAGACTTCAAAATGTCCTAACTTCCCACACAAATTACATCTTTGCTTATACGCCGGACAAGATCGCTTTCCATGTGTCATACCACATCTGTTGCAATTAAACTGATCAGTATTTTTTATGTTA
Source organism: Meconema thalassinum (assembly GCA_946902985.2). Taxonomy (NCBI): domain Eukaryota; kingdom Metazoa; phylum Arthropoda; class Insecta; order Orthoptera; family Tettigoniidae; genus Meconema; species Meconema thalassinum. The sequence continues at coordinate 160,939,052 of OX336400.1, forward strand.
ACTACTTGTCTTTTCATTTTCTTGAGTGCGGCGACTGACATCTGTGATTCTGATTCGCTATTCTTACTCATGTCAATGGCTTGTTTGTGTGCCAGCTCGCTTGCTTGACACATGTCTACCGCTTTGTCATAGGTTAGGTCTGTTGTTCCCAACAATCTTTCACGTAACATATCATTATTGATGCCACTAACAATTTTGTCTTTTAGCATTCGTTTCTCTGATTGACCGAAACTACATTTTCTTGCTTGAGTTGTCACGCGAATCAAAAACTGTTCGAAATTTTCGTCTGATTCTTGTAACATTTTATGAAAAACGTATGCTTCATATGTTTCATTAGCTTTAGGCACAAAATAATTGTTAAATTTGTCCATGATTACCTGCATGTTTGTTTGTTCTGCCTCAGTGAGGTTAAATGACTGAAAAATCTCTTCGGCTTCATAACCTATTGTTGTCATAAACGTAGCGACTTGGACTTCGGGCGGTTCTTTATCCAGCTGAATTGCTTTTGAGTACCAGTTGTAAGACACTTTCCACGTTTTCCATTCCTGTGCCATATTTTTGCCAAACTCCAGGGGTTTAGGTTGTCGAATATGAATTCTATGAGTTAGCCTCTGATTTTGGGCGTTTTGTTCTACGTTGGCCATTATTTTTTTTTTGCTGCTTTATAATTCAGAAAAACCAATTACTTCTGACACCATGTAACATTCACATACAGGTTTATAGGGTAATCAAATAATAACTAACAACATAATAGACTAGTGCCAACATTTATTATGTATGTTGAAGTATTAACAATTGAATTGACATAGTTGCGCAACGTATTCCAGAGATGTATGTTTCGATTATCGAATCTCGAATCCGAAGGTTATCGTTACACTTCACGCCCTCCTTGATAAAGCCCCACGCCCCCCTGAAAACAATGGAGTTCGACCTAAGCAATAAAAGTTTGTTATCTTGTATGTTTAAACACTTGGCAACCCTGCCTCAATTGCTCGTAAATGTTAAACTATAATGATCCATTGAATCTGGCGCTATCATTGTTCTGTGAACAGGTGGAGTTGACTCGATTGAAACAGAGGGCGTGCTACAGAGCAAGACACCTGTTTGTCATGCACCTTGACCCATTTGAGTGGTATCCTCCAGAGACAATATGCTGACATCAGTCTTTGTACCGGAAACTATTCACTTTTTTTTTTTAAGGAGCTACTGGAAGCCGGGATGTGACGTCACAATGCCTCATCTCACCTCATTGGTTAGCACTATTGTGTGATAGTCGCGTGTTCAAACACCTACGTGCACATTAGCTACAGGGTTCGCATACTGATGATGTGTTCCCGGCGCCGTCAGTGGCTAAAGTATCCTTGTAATGATCCACTCCGGTGTTCATCCTGCTGGACGGCTTCATCATATACTCGCGCCGGCTAACTCGTACCCACCGCTCGCAATGCAGACTGCTAACATAAAGCAACGTGCCCCCCCCCCCCCCCTCCAGGGGGCTCACATCTAGTGGGACGTGGGTTGGCGACCACGGGACCCCAGCTGAGTCCAGCATTGCTTCCACTTACTTGTGCCGGGCTCCTCTCCGCCTTCCTTCCTGTACACCTGTCTTGGTCAACTAGTGTTCTCTTCCGACCCAGACGGCCTAGGGAGTCTCCGGCTTAGTTGGCCCTTCTCTCATCTTTCCTGATCCCCTCATTCTTCTAGGGATCAGCCTTCTTTTTCTTTTAATTATATTTCCTTTTCTTTTTAAGATTCCCGCACTGTTTTGGTGAATTGGCCCCCGTGTATCTAAATTTGTGCATTTTTTGAATCTACACTTCATTCTGTACGTATTTTCAATCTAAATTGCATTCTGTAAGTATTTTCAAACTAAATTGCATTTCGTAGGTTCGGCATTTTGTATGTATTTTGAATTTCAATTGCATTTTGTGAGTATTTTCAATCTAAATTACATTTTGTGTGTCTTTTCAATCTTTTGTCAGTATTTTCAATCTGTGTTAGTTTTCGTTATGGGTTTCGTCTATGTCATTTTCGCTATCATCCAGACCATTAGGGGCCGATAACCTCAATGTTAGGCCCTTTAAAACATCAATTATCATAATCATCATAACTCCAAGCATTCCATTAGAAAGCTTATTGGGTGCCTCATACTCCTCAACCTATACTGGCTGTAACACCCAGGACCGTTTTCACCAACGTCAATCTATAATCCGCTAAGGTGTATGTATCACAAAACTCCAGCTCCTAAACCAGAGGGAGTTAAAAGTTGTGGTTTGTACCAAAATCTTCCAAATGGTCTCAGTAGTACAGGAAAAATCTTGCTTTTCTTGAAAAGTCAACGGAAATATATTTATTTGTTTAAAAAGTGTGTTTAAACAAATAAAGTTGAATCTGATAACTTCACGGACAGATTGTCGCTAGGCGACAACGACTAACTCTGTATCATGATAGTCAAAGCCGCACCAATACCGAGCAATCAGAATCAGTGTCGCCAGTTTCTCGCGGGAGTTTCCACTATTAGATCTAGATCTACGAGCTGTGATGGAAGAAGCGTCAGTGTGGTGGACTAGGTATAATAGGGAGAATGCCAGTAGTTAGTATGCACGATAGGGAAAGATACTTCTTGCGAATGCTGCTAATAAGAGTAAAGGGTGACAAAAGTTTTGATAGTGTCAGGACAGTCAATGGAGTTCTATGCAAGACTTTCCAGGAAACGTGTAAAAAACTTGGACTTCTTCAAGGAGATAAAATTTGGCATGATACTATCCTTGAGGCAACTCACTCTCATATGCCAAGTCGCTTACGAATGTTATTTGTCATTATCTGTGTTTTCGGAGAACCAAGAAATGTTCCCGAGCTTTGGGACCAACATAGAGAAGCAATGTCTGAAGATTTTGTACGCAGATACTCTAAAGAAAGTGGCCCACAATATGCACTCATTGAAATCAATGACCTCCTTTACACCTACGGCTTAGATCTTAAGAAACGTAACTTGCCAGATGTAAAACTACACAATAACAGTCCAGGAATGCATTCGTTTGATGTTTTAGAGGAGCAAGCTACGGCTATCAGCAACAGACAAAAGCTTAATGAGGCGCAACTAAGGGCTGTAGATTCGATCTTTATATGGAAACCCAGAAGAAACATTAAAACAAAACTGTTTCTTTTTAGATGGACCGGCAGGTACTGGTAAAACATTTGTTTACTCTACATTGTTACATATAATCAGAGCAAAAGGGAGTTCAACCTACTCCAGTAGCGTCTACAGGAATAGCAGCTGCACTTCAAGGAGGACGAACTGCCCATTCTGTCTTCAAAATCCCTCTGATTCTCAATTCTAATTCTTCGTGCAACGTTACGCCAAACACACCAGAAGCAACAGCCCTGTTGAATACAAAATTAATTATTTGGGATGAAGCACCAATGACGCATGTGTACGCATTTTTAGCTGTGGACAGACTTCTCAAATATCTGACCAACTGTACTGAAGAATTCGGTGGTAAAGTCATCTTACTGGGTGGTGATTTTCGCCAAGTCCTTCCTGTCATAATGAGGGAATCACGTTCTTTGACAGTTGCTAGCTGTTTGAAGCGGCATAGCCTCTGGAATAAATTCCATGTACTTAAAATCACCCAGATTATGCGCGCTTTAAATTCTGAAAAAGAATTTTCAACATGGCTTTTAGAAATAGGAGAAGGCAAGACTGGGGCGGAAGTTACGGTACCATCTACATGCTATCCACAAATACAAGATCCAGTTGAACAGCTATACGGTGATTTTGATTTTACTACTGTCACCCCCACAGGAGCTTAAAGGAAGAACTATTCTTAAGGTTGCCAATGAAGCATCGCTTGAACTGAACAATCGAGTACTTCAGCGTTTACCTGGAGATGAGGGTAGTCTACGAGAGTGTAGACTGTATTGTGAGTGAGCATGGGCAAGATTACTTGGCTTACCCTGATGAATTTTTGAACAGTCTGACATCAACTGGCATGCCTCCACACAAACTTAAGACTTAAGAAAGGTGCTATCATTATGTCATTAAGAAATATTCTGCCCTCAAAAGAGGTCTGCAATGGGACAAGGCTAATAGTTAACGGGTTACAACGTAATATCATAGAGGCAACTATTATAGATTCTGATAAGAGAGAAATAGTTTTCATACCCAGGATAACCCTTATCCCCTCTGATACGAACATGCCTTTTAAATTTAAAAGAAGGCAATTCCCAGTACGTTTGGCTTTCTCAATGACAATAAATAAATCTCAGGGTTAGACTTTCGATAAAATCTGCCTTTATTTGACAAAACCCGTCTTTACTCATAGCCCTTTCACGGGTAAGATCGTTTAGCTCGCTATCGGTTGTGTCAACAAGTAACAAAATAACCAATTGTATGTTTAGAGAAATTTTTGATAGATAAATTCAAAAAGAATCGGAAGAAAATGCATTATCTTGGAAGAAATGTGATTTGGCTTCTTAAATACAACTCTGTACACCTCACTAGAGAACTACTGTATGTGAAAGAAGTCCTGGTTGTATCCAAATGTCCTCTGTGAAGTTATCATTTCACAGCCCAGTTGGATCTTTCCTTCCTGCACTGGTATCAACATATTAAGTTTGTGAAGTTCTTTTCGTAAATAAATGTAATGTTACTAATAGCTCAGCCCGTTCCTTACATTGCACTGTTTTTGCGTAGATACTGTACGCGGGCTCTGCTAGTTATATCTTAATTCATTATTAAAGGATATTTAACTTCTCACGAGCATTTCATCAAACTGAAACGCTCGTTAGCTTACCATTAACAAGGAATTACGTTAAATGGCCAAATCTGACTACTCAACTCTCTCAAGCCTAAAGCATCGTTAAAGTGGAGGGAAACAGCCGAACTCCACCTCGTGTGTCCATCAATGGTGGTTTGTTTCCGAATTTCACATATACTTCCATCCATAAGAATATAAAATATGTTTGTTTTTGTTTGAGTCTTCAGTCTTTTGACTGGTTTGATGCAGCTTTCCATGCCTCCCTGTCCTGAGCTAATCGTTTCATCTCTACATAGCTTCCACACCCAACATCCGAGGCAATCTGTTTAACATATTCTAACCTTGGTCTACTCCTACAGCTCTTGTCCTCAACCCTTCCTTCCATAACTAAGCTTGCTATTCCTGGGTGACTTAGTTTGTGTCCTACCAACCTATCTCTTCCCTTCATTAGCAGTCGCCAGAAACATCTCTCCTCTCCCACTCGTCTTATACCTCATGGTTTTTAACCCTATCTACCCATCTGATCTTAATCATTCTCCTGTAACACCACATTTCAAACGCTTCAATTATCCTCTTTTCTGCTGCACCAACAGTCCAAGTTTCATTTCCATAGAGCACCACGCTCCAGACTGCCTTCAAAAATGACTTCCTAATAGGCTACCTAAATCTATATTCGATGTCAACAGATTCCTTTTCTATAGAAATGCTTCCTTGCCAGAGCTAACCTACTTTTTATATCCTCTTTGCTTCGTCTATCACTGGTTATTTTGCTTCCTAAGTGACAGAAGTCTCCTACTTCCTTTAGCGTTTCACCTGCCAATTTGATGTCCATATAGGTTTCTGATTTATTTCGGCTGCATTCCAATATTTTTGCTTTACACGTATTAATTTTCATATGTTTATGGCAATTAAATTATTAAAGATCATACATGTTTAATACCAAGAAAGAAGAATACGGAAATTTTTAAAAAAAGCATTGAGTCGTCAAGTTGCAAAACTCGTTTAATCCACTTGTGAATAAGAATCATTTTCATGAGAAACGTTTCTCTGGACTTTGCCTCACGTATCTTCTGTTGTTTTCTACTTTTTGCTTCGTGTTTTTGGTTTTGTGTTTTCTGCTTTTGCTTTTGATTTTGAATTTTTCTTTTCGCTTCGCTTTTTTTTTTGTTGTTTGTTTTTGGTGTTGCGTTTGTTTTCTGGAAAATCAAAATAAAACAAAACTAAATAAAATAAAACAATATCTTCTTCTTATTCTTTCTCTTTACATCATTCCCACTCCTATGTGGGGTCGATGTTTCTGACAGCTCTCCTCCATTTAACCCGGTCTTCTGACAACTGTTTTTCTCTGAGGTCCTCCTGTACACAATCCATCCATCTTCGTTTAGGTCTACCTCGCATTCTCACTCCCTGTATTTGCATGTCTAGCATCTTCCTCCCCACGTAGGATTCCTCCCTTCTTCTCACATGCCCGTACCATTGAAGTCGCCTTTCTTGTATCTTCTTAGATATTTCCACAACCTTCTATGTTCATCTTATTTTGACATTTTCCACTCTTATCACGCTTAGTCACTCCTCTCATCCACCTGAGAATTTTCATTTCCGTGACGTCAAGCCTGTTTGTGTGCGTTTTGCGTGCAGGCCATGTTTCAGAGCGATACAACAATGCATGTCTTACGACAGTTTTATATATTTTCCCCTTAACCTTAGGCTTGATCCTGCGGTCACAGAGCACAATATAAACAATACAAACAAACAAAATCAAAATAAAACAAAACAAAAATAAAATAGAACAAAATAAACAAAACAAAATAAATAAAACAAGATCAAAATAAAGTAAAATAAAATAAAACATAATAAAATAAATCCTAGAAAGAAGAATACTACGGAAAATCATGGGCCCAGTCCAGAGTGAAACCGGCTGGAAACTTCGGAGCAACAATGAAGTCTATAAAAATGTGGAGAGAATCTCAGAGACCATGAAGAAGAGGAGGTTATCGTTTCTCGGACACTTGTACAGAATGGACACAACTAGACTAACCAAACAGTTATTCGACTACCTGTGGAACAAGAAGACAACAACGACATGGATTAAGGAAGTTCGAAAAGATCTCGAAAATTCCAACATCCAGGAAGTTCAGATGTCAAACAGGGAAACATTTCGGTACATAATTCAAAATTTGGAAGGGTTTCACGTCACACGAACCACAAAGAAGGGAAGAGCCTGGACGGATGAGCAGAAGAAACAGCATAGCGCCCATATGAAGGAGTACTGGAGGAAGAGGAAACTTCAGGCAAAGAAAAAATGAAATTGTAGCGTGATCCGAAGTGGTCAATTCGAAAAAAAAATAAAAAAAAAAAAATATATATATATATATATATAATAAAATAAATAATTTACGACATGATCCTTAAATAAGTTTTGCAACTGGACGACTCATTATCTGAAGTGGGATTTGAACTCCTTCCATCTCGGCATTACAGGGGCCGATAACCTAGATGTTAGGCCCCTTAACACAACAATTATCATCATAATCATCCATCTCGGCATAATAAACTCAGTCTACACGCAACCGCTTACGCTACGAAGACAACGGAGAGAGAGTGTCCTATTTTGCTAATTAAACACAACTGCATGCAAATTTTCAGATTTGATTTGATAGTGCATGGAAATCCGGGCTCTAGTTGTCAATAAATAAACACAATGAAGAAAGAAAATGTTACGCAGAGGTGTCAAGTAGATCAATTGAGAATGTTGTCTTCTGCAGATATGCATACATCCTGCCACCTGTAGCGTAGCAGCACTCCCCGTGTTCATTGGAGTGAACTGCGGATATTGCTGCATGCCTCCTCAAACAGTTTAGTCGCGCTATTGTGCTGGTCGTGGGCTCGTGTCGGGGGAATACGAGTAACAGCCTTCTAAATTCCTATCTCATTCTAGTCTCTTATTAGTGGGCTCGTGTCGGGAGAATACGAGTAACAGCCTTCTAAATTCTACCTCATTCTTGTAGAGAGCTCATTTAGGGGAATAACAGCCTTCTAAATTCTACCTCATTCTAGTCTCTTGTAGTGGGCTCGTGTGGGGGAAATAACAGCCTTCTAAATTGTAACTCTTTCTAGGTTCTTGTTAGTGTTCTCGTGTGGGAGAATAACAGTCTTCTAAATTGTAACTCATTCTAGTCTCTTATTAGTGGGCTCGTGTCGGGGGAATACGAGTAACAGCCTTCTTAATTCTACCTCATTCTTGTAGAGAGCTCGTTTAGGGGAATAACAGCCTTCTAAATTCTACCTCATTCTAGTCTCTCATAGAGGGCTCATGTAGGGGGAATACGAGTAACAGCCTTCTAAATTCTACCTCAATCTAGTCTCTTGTGGTGAGCTCGTGTGGAAGAATAACAGCCTTCTAAATTCTACCTCATTCTAGTCTCTTATTAGTGGGCTCGTGTCGGGGGAATACGAGTAACAGCCTTCTTAATTTTACCTCATTCTTGTAGAGAGCTCGTTTAGGGGAATAACAGCCTTCTAAATTCTACCTCATTCTAGTCTCTCATAGAGGGCTCGTGTAGGGGGAATACGAGTAACAGCCTTCTAAATTCCTATCTCATTCTAGTCTCTTGTGGTGGGCTCGTGTCGGAGAATAACAGCCTTCTAAATTCTACCTCATTCTAGTCTCTTATTAGTGGGCTCGTGTCGGGAGAATACGAGTAACAGCCTTCTAAATTCTACCTCATTCTTGTAGAGAGCTCGTTTAGGGGAATAACAGCCTTCTAAATTCTACCTCATTCTAGTCTCTTGTATTGGGCTCGTGTAGGGGGAATACGAGTAACAGCCTTCTAAATTCTACCTCAATCTAGTCTCTTGTGGTGAGCTCGTGTGGAAGAATAACAGCCTTCTAAATTCTACCTCATTCTAGTCTCTTATTAGTGGGCTCGTGTCGGGGGAATACGAGTAACAGCCTTCTTAATTTTACCTCATTCTTGTAGAGAGCTCGTTTAGGGGAATAACAGCCTTCTAAATTCTACCTCATTCTAGTCTCTCATAGAGGGCTCGTGTAGGGGGAATACGAGTAACAGCCTTCTAAATTCCTATCTCATTCTAGTCTCTTGTGGTGGGCTCGTGTCGGAGAATAACAGCCTTCTAAATTCTACCTCATTCTAGTCTCTTATTAGTGGGCTCGTGTCGGGAGAATACGAGTAACAGCCTTCTAAATTCTACCTCATTCTTGTAGAGAGCTCGTTTAGGGGAATAACAGCCTTCTAAATTCTACCTCATTCTAGTCTCTTGTATTGGGCTCGTGTAGGGGGAATACGAGTAACAGCCTTCTAAATTCTACCTCAATCTAGTCTCTTGTGGTGAGCTCGTGTGGAAGAATAACAGCCTTCTAAATTCTACCTCATTCTAGTCTCTTATTAGTGGGCTCGTGTCGGGGGAATACGAGTAACAGCCTTCTAAATTCTACCTCATTCTTGTAGAGAGCTCGTTTAGGGGAATAACAGCCTTCTAAATTCTACCTCATTCTTGTAGAGAGCTCGTTTAGGGGAATAACAGCCTTCTAAATTCTACCTCATTCTAGTCTCTTGTAGTGGGCTCGTGTGGGGGCAATAACAGCCTTCTAAATTGTAACTCTTTCTAGGTTCTTGTTAGTGTTCTCGTGTGGGAGAATAACAGTCTTCTAAATTGTAACTCATTCTAGTCTCTTATTAGTGGGCTCGTGTCGGGGGAATACGAGTAACAGCCTTCTTAATTTTACCTCATTCTTGTAGAGAGCTCGTTTAGGGGAATAACAGCCTTCTAAATTCTACCTCATTTTAGTCTCTCATAGAGGGCTCGTGTAGGGGGAATACGAGTAACAGCCTTCTAAATTCCTATCTCATTCTAGTCTCTTGTGGTGGGCTCGTGTCGGAGAATAACAGCCTTCTAAATTCTACCTCATTCTAGTCTCTTATTAGTGGGCTCGTGTCGGGAGAATACGAGTAACAGCCTTCTAAATTCTACCTCATTCTTGTAGAGAGCTCGTTTAGGGGAATAACAGCCTTCTAAATTCTACCTCATTCTAGTCTCTTGTATTGGGCTCGTGTAGGGGGAATACGAGTAACAGCCTTCTAAATTCTACCTCAATCTAGTCTCTTGTGGTGAGCTCGTGTGGAAGAATAACAGCCTTCTAAATTCTACCTCATTCTAGTCTCTTATTAGTGGGCTCGTGTCGGGGGAATACGAGTAACAGCCTTCTAAATTCTACCTCATTCTTGTAGAGAGCTCGTTTAGGGGAATAACAGCCTTCTAAATTCTACCTCATTCTTGTCTCTCATAGAGGGCTCTTGTAGGGGGGATACGAGTAACAGCCTTCTAAATTCTACCTCATTCTAGTCTCTTGTAGTGGGCTCGTGTGGGGGAAATAACAGCCTTCTAAATTGTAACTCTTTCTAGGTTCTTGTTAGTGTTCTCGTGTGGGAGAATAACAGTCTTCTAAATTGTAACTCATTCTAGTCTCTTATTAGTGGACTCGTGTCGGGGGAATACGAGTAACAGCCTTCTTAATTCTACCTCATTCTAGTCTCTCATAGAGGGCTCGTGTAGGGGGAATACGAGTAACAGCCTTCTAAATTCTACCTCATTCTAGTCTCTTGTAGTGGGCTCGTGTGGGGGAATAACCGCCTTCTAAATTGTAACTCATTCTAGGTTCTTGTTAGTGGGCTCGTGTGGGGGAATAACAGCCTTCTAAATTGTAACTCATTCTAGGTTCTTGTTAGTGGTCTCGTGTGGGAGAATAACAGCCTTCTAAATTGTACCTCATTCTAGTCTCTTATTAGTGGCCTCGTGTCGGGGGAATACGAGAACCAGCCTTCTTAATTCTACCTCATTCTTGTAGAGAGTTCGTGTGGGGAATAACAGCCTTCTAAATTGTACCTCATTCTAGTCTCTTATTAGTGGCCTCGTGTCGGGGGAATACGAGAACCAGCCTTCTTAATTCTACCTCATTCTTATAGAGAGTTCGTGTGGGGAATAACAGCCTTCTAAATTCTATCTCTTTCTAGTCTCTTATAGCGGCTTCGGTGGCGTAGTTGGTAGCATGCTGAGTTCTATGCCCAAGGTCACGGGTTCAAACCCAGCCGAAGTCGTCGTCCTTTGGAGGGGAGGTTAAGACGGCGGTCCCATATCACAGATTTATGGCATGATAAAGAACCTTCCACTAATTATACTTGTGTGAAGCTAAATTATAGGTTATATTTGATTAACGCTCTTAGGTTCCAACGTTCCCCGCCAGGAGCCGACTGGGATGGCATCTAGTAACAAGATTCAGAACGTTGGTCGTTGACGATGGCGTTTGGTAGCAAAAGTTGGTACTACTTGAAAATCTAATGTCTGCAGTCCTTACTTGAATTAAAAACAGATAACACACACTAATACAGCCATCACAATTAACACTGGTTATCAGACAGATTCTACACACATCCAAATTACACGGGGCTACATGACCGCGTTGTCGCAGCCCCTAAACTAAGGAACCAACCAACCTAGTCTCTTATAGTGGACTCGTGTCGGGGCATAACAGCCTTATATATTCTACCTCATTCTCGGTGAATGACCGCTTTCTAAATTCTAACTCATTGTAGGTTCATGTAGTAGACTCGTGTGGGAAATTCAAAATCCTAGCCTCAGTTACAGAAACACACACTACTATAGCCATCATAATAACACAGGTTACCAGACAATTACCACACACACTCCCACATGGGAGTAGATGTCGCAAAGCCCCTTAAATGGAACAACAATGAAATCATTCTTGGACTTTCGACAAATGTTGGTTTGCATTGAGCGATGGATCGATGAAATTAGAAACGTGTCTGGGCACTGAATGAAACTCGTTAGATATTACAATCGCATTTACCTATCGCCAAAAGAAGACACGTAGCATCTCAATTGAATAACTTTTTATATAGGTGGTGACCTTGATCCAGACAATCAGCCTTGTTGTTCCTTGAGTTGCATACCGTATAATTTAAGTTAAAGTGCAATGTTCTCCCCCTGTCGGATGCTGAGTGACGTCATGATGCTGTATTATTCTGGTTAGCGGGCTGAGACTAGCAGATGCTAATGTCTTCATCCTTGGCGGGGACTACTTACAGCATCCTCACCGGTGGATCACGTCACTTCCTGTAGCGTGACCACTTACAGAGACTCTCTTACAGCGGGACTTGGTGTTTAAAAGACCGCTCGAAATAGGTGGGGCCGTCATTTATTTCATATCATATTTATTCAATTTTATTCAATTTTTCTCTTAATGTTGTTTTATGTTCGACCCTGACTATTATATGTCAGAAAACTGAATCATAATGATGGTCATTATAACACTTTTTCATTATGAAACAGTTTCTCCCACCAATCACAACTCAAGAAACAGTTGTTTGACCAATTAGGTGAGGATAGCAACGCTTCTGCGCTAAGTTCCAAGGCCTTCTAATTTAAATTTCACTGCCTGGCCTAGTGTTATAGTGGGGCAATCGAGGAGGCCATGGTCAAATACAAGGTATTCTGTGCGTCCCATGCTCTCTGTTCAGTACATAAAACTGGCGAAATCTGGACAGATATTTATGAATATTTATGTTCGAACATAAAATAGTTATAATAATTATCGTCGAACATAAACAGTCGTATGCAACTCGCCTGTAATGGTAATTAAGACACTCGTATGGAAATTATAAAACTCGCATACGCTCGTTCTATAAACATGATCGTGTCTTAATTATTGCCATCTTCAGTCGTTGACTGGTTTGATGCAGCTGTGTACGCCTCTCTGTCCTGAGCTAATCATTTCATCTCTACATAGGTAACACATCCCACATCCGAGGCAATTTGTTTAATATATTCCAACATTGGTCTACCCCTACAGTTCCTATCCCCAACCCTTCCTTCCATAACTAAATTTGCTATTCCTGGATTTCTTAATATGTCCTACTAACCTACCTCTTCTCTTCATTACCAGTCGCCAGAAATATCTCGCCTCTCTCACTCGTCTTAATACCTCTTCATCTGTTCCTCTACCAACCCATCTGATCCTTACAAATAATTCAAAACAAGCATCTCTTTTTATCTCTTTCTTTCTTTCTTTCTTTCTTTCTTTCTTTCTTTCTTTCATTCTTTCATCTTCGTCTTATTATTCCTAATTTTATTCCTATTCCTATTCTTGTTCTTATTATTCTTGATGCCATTACTGTGGTGAAGTTAGGGCTCTAGGCCCTCTCTTACACTTGACCACACACAATGCAACTTACATGAATACACATATAGCCTATGTCATTCTTAACTTACGCTCTTTGTTCCTGTGTTTATTATAATTATTCGAACATTTGAATGTCGTCGAATCATTCCATTATTGACTAAATAGTCTGGTTATTTCACTAATATGAATATTTCCAAATGTTCGAATGTAGGATGGAAAATCAAAATTCGAATCAAATATTCGTATAATTCGATGATTGAATACGTGAAGTCTAGAACCACAACATTCCGAATGCAGCAAAAGTGGATTTATCGGTTTTTGTTCCGGCGTTTCTCATTTATTGACAGAGCCAGGATTCTAACCCCGATCTCCACTGTGACTGTCAAGAATGGTAGTCACTAACATCGAGGGGCAAATCACGACCTCCATCCAATCTTAGAACCTACTGCTCGAGTCTAAGCTGCGTGAACCTGAGAGGAATGTGCATCGCGGACTATTAGAAGTGATGGTGACGAGTGATGAGGTTTCTCTGTCCTTGCGTAGTAACAGAAGCAAATACATTAGTCGGCGACTCACTCACTTATTCGCAATGCCACACTGGTTTCAGAAAAGACCCTATGATAGCAGTATTGGAATAGACGAGAATGTCAGGTAACACGGCGGGCTGTCGACAGGCTTCTCACTCTCGCCTGCTCCTTCCCTGCCTCGGCCCTTCATCCCGCAAGTTCACACAGCTTAGAACCGAGCTGTACTGTAATAATTATACTTACAAACATCAGGTTATGAAACAAATAAAACACACCAAAGAACACACTATCACTAAACTACAGCTGCATCAACGATCTGCGAAGTTTGGAGGATGACGTGTCTCGAGAGGTTATTGCGTAACATGAGGAAATGACATTGACTGTGGGAAAAGGGATTTGATCACAATCATACTTCATGTCCAGACCGCTAACACATGGAAGATGGGCACAATTGGAACTGAGCATAACATTTCCTTGAAGGGACAATGTTTTCTGTTGAGGACGGCAATGAATAGACACGCGACCATCTCCATTGTAGCCAACATGACAGCTGGTAGACTAAGTGTGGTTACATCATTGTGGCGGGCACTTTGGATCAATACACAGTACTTGTACAATAGCTTGCTGTCTGATCAAAGCTAGGTAAATGGTCGCTATTTCCTCAACGGGCATAGCAGGCCTATTTCCAGAAATGTGGGATAGAACAAAAGCCAAGCTTGGGTAAGTTGCTTATTAAAAGTAACTACGTTCCAGTTACCATTAGTTATTTAGTCTGAAAGCGGCTTCTGTGGCGTAGTTGCTAGCATGCTGAACTGCTGTGCCCAAGATCGCGGGTTCAAACCCGCCCGAAGTCATCGGATTCTTAAGACGGTTAAAATATTTCAGTATGCTTTCCTTCGGAGGACAAGTAAAGCCGGAGGTCCCATATCATAGATTTATGGCATGTAAAAGATCCTTCCACTAACTAAACGTGTGTGAAGCTAAATTTCTAGGTTAGATTCGAACGCTCTATCAAAGTTCCAACGTTCGCCACCAGGAATTAGTGACATCTGGTAGCGAAAGTTGGAACTACTTGAAATTGAACGGAATTTGTAGCTCACCCTATGAGTGTCCGCTTGAAGCAGCTACAGCCTGTGGCGAGCCGAACATGTCCTCGGACACTCCCGGCACTAAAAGCCATACGATAAATAACTTTGTCTGAATAGTAACGGCGTTCCAGTCACCGTTACAATTACTTTGTCTAAAAAGTAATGGCGTTCCAGTCACTTTTACAATTGTTTTGTCTGAAAAGTAACGGCGTTCCAGTCACCTTTACAATTCATTTGTCTGAAAAGTAACGGCGTTCCAGTCACCGTTACAATTACTTTGTCTGAAAAGTAATGGCGTTACAATTGTCAACGTAACGCAAAGATACTCATTCGTTACTATGAAATAGTTACTAATGCTTTCTCCGTTCCTATAATTTGCTATGACCACCTCATGGTGTAGCGGCTAGCATTCTTGGCTGCGGAGGTCCAGGATCAATTCGCAGCTCTGCCAAGAAATTTTAATTGTGGCCTGAGGGCTGGAATGGGTTACACTCAGCTTTGTGAGGCAATACTGACGATGATTCTATTTCCATTTCAGCAATCTTGAAATTGATTTTCCATGATTTCCCGACTTCTACTTCAGTCGAATTTTGGGATGGTTCCTAACATAGGCCACGGCCGCCTCCTTCTTGGACAGCTTCTCAGTTTCACCTCACAACGCTGAGTGTATCCCGTCCCTACCCTCTCTGAATACATTTCTTGGGAGAACCAGAAATCTAATCCAGGACATTTGGAGCCGTTCCCCGAGATAAGAGAATGCTTTCTTACATCTTCTTCCTCTTCTTGTTATTATTCCTGTTTCTGCGATGTGGGCCAGATTCGATGCTGCAATGGTTTTTAAGGCCCGTCCTGAGGCGACCACTTTGTGGTGTATTGGCTTGCATTTTCGGTTGTATGGGTTCGATTCCCGATTCTGCCAAGAAATTGAATTGTTGTATGAGGGCTCTAACTGAGTACACTCAGCCTCGTGAGGCAAAACTGGGAACAGGTTGGATAAATTATTACTCCAGGCATCATTGAAGTGGTTTTCCGGGGTCTCCAGGAAAATGCTGAGATGATTCCTAAAGTTGATGATGATGATGATGATTGTTGTTTTAAGGGGCCTAACATCTAGGTTATCGGCCCCGATTCCTAAAGTGAGACGTTGGTCACCTCCTTGCCAATCCTCACGTGCATTACAAATACACACACTATTAGAGAAACGACTATTTCACAGGTTATCACAAAAATATACACACACACACACACACGTAAGTACACGGGGCTAAATTATCACTATGTCCGAGCCCCTCAAATGAAACAACAATTTTACTTGCTCAATAGTGTCAACGCATTGTCCGCATGATAAGAAAAGGACATGGCAGGCAGGAAGTATGACTAAAGAGCATCGCGACGTCTGGTTGTCATGGCGACGCTTGGTGGAGTCGACGTTTTGTGAGTGGCTAGTAGCGCCCCCACTGCATGGCAGACCCGTGTGATCTGATTCCATTGTCAGTCAGTCGAGTTTGACCGCCAGCGTGGGGCGGTGCAGTGCAAGTGTACGATATTCGGCCTAGCAAGGCCCTATGTGACGTGACGCGACGTAACTAGCGTGTGCAGTGATTATGTCCTGCAATCCAGCAGGCTGTGGATATATCTTATAATCAATGGTTTGTTTTCTGTTTGTTATGATTATTCGAAATTTGTGATAATGTTTAAAGTATAAAATGAACATTCAGGACATTAGGGTCGAGGTAAATTAGCTACTAAACCGACATTTCTACCCAACAATTCGGCATTTCTTTTTAAATAAGGGGGCTGATACACCTGAAATGCATGTACTTTGTAAATTACGCTATATCTATGGAACGATAACAGGGGTTTGAATTAAACTTTGTACACTTCTAGCACAAATGCTGGGCTTTCATTAGATGTAGAAAATTTTATATTTTAATTATACAAGTGTAATAAAATTTGCATATTAAAATATTTAAAAATCTTTCTTTGAATGTCACAAAAAATCTTGAAAACTATCAATGTGATAGGCATACACTATTTTTTTCCTTAAAGACAACACTAAATTACCCTGGATAGACCTCTATAAACTCGGTGGAAGAATAAGTTTCCCTTTTATAGCTATTTCATTTGAATATTGAAAACAATTAAGAATTTTACATGATGTTTTAATTGCACTGGGCATATTTTTCAAAGGAATTCAATAATTGAGATTCATCCTCTATAACCTAGTTCTAAGAAAGGGAATCCCAAATTTCATGCAGGGCCATTAGTTCTTGAGTTTTTTTTTGTGTGAAAAAAAATTAAACTTTTGGGATAATGGCTCTAAACATAGTATAAACATTTCCACTTACACGCCCAAACAGCTAACATTCAGTACATGCATGAATTTAAATCAAAATATCTCGACAAAAATAGAAAATTTCAGATTTAGGTAAAGAATTGTGTACGGTATTCAATCATTCGAGATCAAAAACAAAAAATTCATCATTTTCATATTTCCAGGTGTATCAGCCCCAAAGTCTGTCATGAATATACTATTTATTTGTTGGTGCCTTTATTGTGGCGAAGTTAGGGCTCTAGGCCCTCTCTTACACTTAACCACAATTACAGTTTCCCCCATAGAATAAATTGAAATTTGTTAAGAGGCCATGCCGAAACAATTAATTATTCCATGACCCCATGTAATCTAACAAAGGAGAATAGCCATGGTCTGTTAAGACGATGAATGTGGTTGTGGTGTTGCTTTAAAGGGCACAATATCGTGGTTCTCTCTCCCATTTTCTGCTGTTTCGTAACCTAGGCTATATTCAAATTGATTCCAGATGTCAAATGTTACTCCATACCAATGGTAGGCGTTTCATCATAAAATGAGTTGGTTAGTTACGGCAGTTAGCCTACTGGCTGCGTGGGACAGCGGTAAAGCTCTCGCCTGCTGGTCCCAAAGCTGCAGGATCTAATTCTGGCGCCGTGTCAGAAGATTTACTGCTTCCCAATCCCACCTGAATTACAAATGCACAAACGAATACAGCCATCAGAATAATGCAGGTTATCTGACAAAATTCCACACGCATCCAAGCACACGGGGCTAAATGACCACAATGCCCAAGGCTCTCAAATGAAATCATAATAAAACGAGTTATTCTTTCTGGAGTCAGTGTTAAAAGCCAGAATACCGTAAAAATAACGTGTTACTAGTAATGTCGTTACTCGCTCGTAAGTGTAAAATTAACGTGTTACTCTCCAACCCTGGGCTACATGACCACGATGTCGCAAAAGCCCCTAGAGAATTAACAACGATTAACAACTCTCCAACCCTCCAACATTATGCAACGAGCCTCTAATGACAATAATTAAGACAAGAGTGTCTTAATTACCATTATAGGCGTGTTGCATACGACTGTATGTTCAACGATAATTATTACTATTTTATGTTCGAACATAAATATTCATAAATATCTGTCGAGATTTCACCTGTCTTATGTACTGAACAGTGCGCATGGGACGCAGAGAATCCGTTGTATTTGACCATAGCCTCCTCAAATACCCCACTATGACACTAGCCATGCAGTGAAATTTAAAATAGAAGACCGTTGAAGTCAGCGCAGGTGCGATGCTATCCTTACCGAATTGGTCACACAACTGTTTCTTGAGCTCTGATTGGTGGGAGAAACTGTTTCATAATGAAAAATAGTGTTATAATGACCCACATTATGATACAGTTTTCTGACATACAATATTTACATTTATATTTCGACATGGTCGAACATAAAAGTGTTATTACGTGTTTAAATGCCGGTGTGTGTATTCGTGCTGCTGTTTCTGGTTCAATGGTGGACGCGCTGAAGCGGAGTGCTGTGCGGTCAATGGAATGTACCATGGAGCAGGTTGGTGAGATTCCTCAGGGAATCAGTCCATCCATTGTATAATTCATCTATCAGGAACTGTAAGTTCTAAAAACACAGTAGCCTTGCAGAAATGAGGACACATTTCACGTGATTGTGACGCACAGTGCTTTAAGCTGGTGATTAGGCTGATCCCATTACCATGTGATCACAGGATAGAGGACTGGTTGGTTGGTTGGTACCTTAGTTTAGGGGCTGCGCCAACGCGGTCATGTAGCCCCGTGTACTTAAGGTGTGTGAAGAATTTGTCTGATAACCGGTGTTAATTGTGATGGCTGTATTAGTGTGTGTTGAAAGTGAAAATCCACAGCCTGCTTCCAGTCTCCGACCGGGTCAGGAATGGAATGAATGAAGCCCCCATCTAGCAGCGAGGATATGAACTGTGCCGGCTGCCGAGGCCTGACGCACTCATCTGGGGCAATGATTAAATGAATGACAGATGAAATGAAATGATAGTGGAGAGTGTTGTTGGAATGAAATTTTTGACAGGGAAAACTGAGTACCCGGAGAAAAACCTGTCTGCCTCCGTTTTGTCCAGTACAGATCTCACATGGAGTGACCGGCATTTGAACCACGGACCCAGCGGTGAGAGGACGGCGTGCTGCCGCCTAAGCCACGGAGGCTATTAGTGTGTGTTATTTGTTTCAATTCAAGTACGGACTGCAGACAATAATTTCAAGTAGTTCCTACTTTTGCTACCAAATGCTACTGTCCACGACACCTAGCTACGGACGTGTCTACTAAATGCCATCGCAGTCAGCATCTGGCGGCGAACGTTGGAACTATAGCGTTATCAAACTAACCTACAAATTTTGGCTTCACACAAGTGTAGTTAGTGGAAGGTTCTTCTTCATGCCATAAATCTATGACATGGGATCGCCGGGTTTACTTCCCCTCCAAAGGACGGCATACTGAGGGATTTTTAACGCTCTTAAAAAATCCGACGACTTTGGTCGGGTTTGAACCTGCGATCTTGGGCATAGAAGCTCAGCACGCTACCAACTACACCACCGTAGCCGCTGGATAGAGGACTTAATCGAAGAATATATTGACCGATAATGATTTCTTTTTATCGCTCATTCTCCCAGCTCGGCCTCACCCTCGGACTGTGCGAGAAATCATTCCTCGACCGTCGCAAGGACGATAACTGGAAGCTGAACACACTTTGTCTGCAGATACAACTGGGGATGGTGACAGGTCGATCCCCCATTAAATGTCGTCTGTTACTTTTATTTCTTGAAGGACATTTTCATTTTATATTATCCAGTTACTCTTGGCTTTTAATGAGGCATAGCTTGCCACGGTGGGTGAGTGGTTATCGTGTCGAACTACCAACCCCAAACTTACAGGTTCGCCCCTGACCGTGGTAAGTGATTTTTTTAAAGACGACAAAAATCACGATACGCATGTCATAAGATGTTGGCATGTTAAAGAACCCATTTGAATTCAGTACTCCGTGCTCATAATGGCAAAATTAATCTCGGGATGTTCCGCCAACACAAAGTTCCTCGTTCCTCTGGTAGAAAGCGCTTTAGTGTCAAGGAAATGAGATATCTAACCTCCTTGACTTTCATAGCGCTTCAAGGAGCGATAAAATTCGACATGCAAGCTGCCCTCTGGGCGTCAATTAACAAAGCTTGCACCCCGCATCCGAGGCCATACCATAGTATTATTATTATTATTATTATTATTATTATTATTATTATTATAATGAGGAGGCATGATTAAATATCCTTTTAGTAAGGCTTTCATTGTCCATTCTTTGAATATGTCCATGAAATTTGTAATCTACTCTTTCTAATAGTGTGAAATATTTTCTCGGAATGTTGGTGTAACTCGTGAGACCTCCTTTTCATCCACACTCCGTCTATGCACACTATTATCAATCTTCTTCTTCTTTCCGATACGTCCTGCTATGGACCACGCACTAACTCCAATTCTTCAGTCTTTCTTGTTTTCTCCTTTCCCAATATTTCTTCATTCTTAGTTTATGATGCTTCTTTTTGTCCTCAGACCACTTCGCCCCAGGTTTCCTTTCTACTCTTCCCTAGAATCCTTCCATACTTAACACCTTCTTTCGAAGAATCTCTCTGTCCACAGAGTCTTCTTCTGTTTTATTATTTCTTTCTAAATCTTTCTTTACCTCTTGAATCTCGCCAGTCGTTGACCTTTTCTCCCAAAGGTACTTGAATATCCTTTTTATTAATCTGGAATCACCCACTCTGTAAATACGTCCAGAAAATAAAAGTATTATTATAGTTTTCTTATAGTTACCGTTATGGTTTCTATAGTCATTTACATTTCCATCATTAGATCTTAATTTCCATACTTGTTTTCACCGGGCCTAAGAATTTTCTCATAATTCTCCTTTTCGGTACTTCAAGTTTGTCTAATATATAATTTAATACTAGACATTCAGTCGCATTCTGGTTTTACCACTCTAGTGTAGTGCCATATTTTAAGATCTTTAGATAGGCACTTTTTGTTATAAACATTCCTAGTAATAGCATATGCTCTTTCCGACTTTTGTACCCTTTCTTCTATTACAAACTTGCCTAAACCATTTTGTTGAACTAATTCTCCTAGATATTTGAATTGTCTTACTTTCTCGACTCTACCAATATCTATTGTCAAAAAACTTTTGCAGCGTTTTGCATTTTGTATTTTTCTACGGAGATTCTCAAATCTGATTTACTGGCTCTTGCTTCAAAGAGATTGATTTGCATTGCTGCATTTGTTAGGTTGCTTGACAGTATAGCTAAGCAATCTATATATTTATCTATATATTTATATATATTTATATATATTTATTTATTTATTATTATTTATTTTTATATTTATATATATCTATATATTTAAAACACTAAGCTGATTTTTGTTACCGCGTGATTGAGATAACGTCTTAACTGATTTACTTCGTATAGAATTCTAACGAGAGCTCTTGGCATGTAGATTTGCAGAGTGTCATTAAAGGGAAAATGTATGTTAAGGTGTATTTTTAAATTATTAAAGAAAAATGTAATATTTGTCGCTCCCGCGCTTGTGCACAATGCCTCTATTCCACCAGAGAAATGACGGATCACACCGCGTCTTACTGAGATCTTTGTTTATGAGAATTAATAAAGGGGGGAAATATTGTTGTGGCTCTATGGCTCAAACTTTTAAAGTATATGTGGAACCAAATCACTTAATGGGCAGAGAGCTATAATCCTTCGACTTGATTTAACATCTTCCAATAAAACACTTCAATTTTCCAATTTCCAATTAGCTTGGCGTACTTTATCACAATCAATAACGCTCGAGGGGAAACTCTGGAACGTGTAGGTCTCTAGTTGCCTCATCAAGGTTTCAGTCATGGCCAGTTATATGTTGCGAAGTCGACGGCCTTAAAGTTGCAACAATGTCAAAAAGTAATCGTTCAAAATATGCATACTGTACAAGAGAATCCTTCAGTAAATATTTTCCCAATGACCGTTATGTTTTGACGGGTATCAACTAGTAACTGTTATGTTACACAAAGCACATACCAAATTTGGTTGAAACCCATTTGTTAGTATAGAGGTCATATGCATTTAAAAACTGGACATATCAGCAGGCTTAGAATCGTGGTGGCAGCAATGATTATAAGTTACACCAAACTGAGGTAGAATGGCAGGTACTATGCGTGTGCAAAGTTTAGAGCTGTTGGCTTGCATACTTTCTGATATATTAATATTAGGGTTATTAAAACACACACAGAGAGAGAGTGTATTAACAGTTGACAGCCCTGGTGGCTCTTTAGAATACGCGCAGTCGTATCTTTTGTAGTACACATAGAACATACGAAATTTGGTTGAAATCCAATCGATAGTATACAAGTTACATGCATTTACAAATTGGACCAATCGGCAGGCTTAGAATCATGTTGGCAACACTGGCATGTATAGACTTCTGAAAATTAATCTGGAATTTGAGTATATATACATACGTGTGTGCCAATCTTGGAATAGTTCACATGCATAACTTCTGAGATATCCAACGTAGAGCTCAAATTTCGATTGCAATTTTTCAGCAATTGGTACCACTGACGTCAATTTCAAACATGGCCGTGAGATATTCCGTTATATATCTTTACTCTTACCAAATTTGGTTTCGATTGCTGCTGCCGTTTAGGAGTTGATGGACACACACACACACATGTACATACAGACTGACAGAATGACAGACACATACACATTTGCCCGGATCGATCTCATAAGTCTACTTCTTCCTCATTTTCGCAAAATGTGCAAAGTAGGCTAGATATAAAAAGTATTTTGAATGGTAGGGCTCCTCCCTGCCCCAACCTGTGACAACCATCCAAAACGTCAGCTTACGTTGTCCCCCCCCCCCTTTTTTTTCCGGAGCCGCGTTAAAAAAAACTTAGCAAACTCAACATGGTGTGAGCCCCTCCCCGCCCACACCCGTGGTGACCATCCTGAGGAAGTGCGCTTAATCACCCCCGAAATCCATTAGGACGCGCACGACAAATATACTTTATTTCATCACTTTTTACAATAATGAATTATAAACAAGGCTGTGGTGAAGGCTCCTCCCCGCCGACACCCATAACGACCATCCCTAGCTTGTCGTCCCCCGAATACTTTCGGACAAGTTTGGTGTTACTTAATATAATATCAATGCGGACCGCATAGTGAACGGCCGAAACAATACTACCATGTTATTTAGTGTTGCATCAGTTGGCAGCTAGAGACATCTTTGTTCATCAACCCCGTTTACTTGCGATAACATATTTTACTTTTAAGCATTAAAATACAGTAAATAATTTATTTACAATCACCAGGAACAACTTTCAATAACTGAAATAGCACATTAACATCAGACTTCCCAACAGCCAACCAAGGTCTCCATTACCAACTGACCAATCACGGCCCACCTTCAAAAATATCACGCCTACAACTCATTACAATTCATTTTCATATCAGACTAGCAGGTACCCGCGGCTTCGCTCGCGTCATAGTCGTGTCATATTGTTATTCAATGAAATGCAGGTGTACCCCCTTAACACCCCTTTAGAAACTGAATATCCAAAAACCCTTCCTTAGTGGACGTTTTCGACTTACAACGAACATATTCCCAAAATTTCATGTTTCTAGCTTTAATAGTTTTGGCTGGGCGATGATGAGTCAGTCAGTCAGTCAAGACACTTAGTTTTATATAATAGATAAGCATCGGTCCCAGTGGAAAAGAATTCTATCACCTGAAACCAAAAATGCATGGGACGAAAAAAAAACAACAAAATATCATATTGGTTCCGGACCCTAAAAGACGTGAAAAATATAATAAAAGTATTAAAAAAAACTATTTTTCGAAATTTCATTCGAATCAATTTTTATGCCATTCCTGGGACTTAGAAAATTCCGGCCAAAAAGTACAAAATCATTAATAACTCCCTAAGTATTCGTCGTATGATGAAATAGCAAGAGACAAAAAAGATGTAATGTGTTATTGTCTACAACATAGGCCATGCAAAATTTTACACTCAGACATATTACGTTCCCCCCCCCCCCCATATTTTCACCCCTCCCCATGGGCCCCTTATATTGGATTTATGAAAAAACGGTCAAACACCTATTTTGTTATTTTTTATGCTGATTTTTTTCCGCTGAGGTCCAAACTCCTCGCCTATGACGTTTAAGAGATACACGCTTGGTTAGGAAACCTTCAACCCCCACTTTTCACCCCTTTCACCTCAAAATATACACCACATCGAAAAACCCTCAGACACGTATCTTCTTATTTTTAATGATGAGTTTATATGCCGAGTATCAAATCCCCCAATGAAAGCAATCTGGAGATATTGTTATTCAATGAAATGCAAGTGTACCCCCTTAACACCCCTTTAGAAACTGAATATCCAAAAACCCTTCCTTAGTGGGCGTTTTCGACTTACAACAAACATATTCCCAAAATTTCATGTTTCTAACTTTAATAGTTTTGGCTGGCCGATGATGAGTCAGTCAGTCAGTCAGTCAGTCAGGACACTTGTTTTTATATAAGAGATTTACCCCAAATCTGAACCGAGGCTTATTAAAAACTTATTATGTTAACCAAATATCTACTATAGGTCTATAACAACTACATACTATGAAAATCAACCCACTAGAGGTCATTTTTCTTTCCTAAAACTGTAACGTGTTTTTCGAGGGGATTTTACGCCACTGGCATAAGTCAGTAGGAAGCCATTCTATATTTATTTACGCGGCAAATTGTTCAGCCAAGAGAAGTTTTCATGTTAACTTATTATTATTATTAACTT
This sequence comes from Meconema thalassinum, assembly GCA_946902985.2. Lineage (NCBI taxonomy): Eukaryota > Metazoa > Arthropoda > Insecta > Orthoptera > Tettigoniidae > Meconema > Meconema thalassinum. The sequence continues at coordinate 160,963,842 of OX336400.1, forward strand.
ATTATTATTATTATTATTATTATTATTATTATTATTATTATTAAGGTATTTCTTTGGAGCATTTTTTATAAAATTATAAGTAATCAGATAGGTTGTCTATGTTATAGAAAACACTATCAAGCAAATTATTACGAACAACATTATCGTAAGAAAATTATATGATTACGGAATTTTACGGAGTTTTGTCAGTTACGGTATTATGAGAGAGATGAGTCACGGGGAATTCGGCTACAGGCTTATTCTTGTCAAGAAGCATGACGCAAGCTGGGTTGCTGCTTCAAGAAAAGGCGAAATGGCCTGGACCGGTAATTGACATCATCGCCGCGCCGAGTGTAATGACCCGGAGGTGGGGAAGTAGCGCGTGGTGGCTCAGCCAATCAGTGAAGTGCGGGCGAGGAGAAGACGGGGTCCGGAGAGGGGATGCGAGGAGTGCATATATGGTTTGCGCGCGCCGTGGAGGCAAACTCTTTCGCCCCCCCCCCCGAAAAAAAGAGGCAAGGCGACTATCTTTGTAAAACTTAACCAGTGTGGTTGTACGTGTGGTTGGTTCCGATGTTCGGACCATAAGTTATCATATCTACAAGTATCTCATCAACTAACGAAGAAGATGACGACGATCAGGAGGCTGTGGGAAGCTCTCTACAACATCCAGTACGAGGGAAATGCTACGGCAATTTCCAGTGGTAAGCGCGAATGACTCAGAACTACGCAATCTCTCGTCTCTTAGTTTTATATTCAGTATTTCAGTAACTTCATAGCTTGGGAATAAGCGTGAAATCAGTAATTTATCCGACTCCGTTTTCACGTAATTTTCTAGCTGTAATATTCAAATCGCAACGCTCCAATTTAAATTCAGAATATATTATTATTATTATTATTAATTTTGGCATACTTGTTTTATATAAAAATTCATTTCTTTTAACCATGCAATCTTTGCTTTCAGTGGTAGCATTAGATATAGACCAATTCCTTCTCCTGATACAATTGCTTGTTGGGTTAATGATCAAATCATACCACGATCTGAGTGAATAGATTCTTGAAGGTGTTCTACCAGAGCTAGGTGTTGTTAAATATAAATTTAGATTTCAACATAGCGTTGAGGTCTTGGCGCCCATTAAAACAACATATCTTAGGCAGAGTAAATATTTCAAAGTGCAAGGCAGGGCCAGTAGAAGCATTACATTTGTCACGCAAAAGTGAGGGCTAAAGAAACCGTTACACTTGTACGCTCAACATGGAGCAAATTAAGAACGGTTACAAAACCAACGTCGCAACATAACTTAATTCAAATTACTAATTCATTATTAAATTAAAGTCAATATATTTATTAAATTATGAAGCATCTGCTGATACAATAATTGAATCTGTCATTGTTACAAGGCACTAAGTCAATTCTTGTCAAAATTGAGATTTCCATGGATACGTCTAGTATGAATGTCGACGCATTTAGCTATGTTAAAAGGAACTAATCAGTATGCTGTAAAACTACTAGCTGAATTTAACGTTCAGTGTTAAAGAGAACTAAGTCCCAGACTTGTTTGCTTCTCTTTTCCCGCTATTGTATTGCTAGCATTGAAAATATAGTATAAACCTGCATATTTGTCATAAAAATGAACTAACTAGGCTTACTTTTTAAAGATCTGATTCATTGTTAAAGGGAACCAAGTTATAAATGTCTATTTCTCCCTTTTTAAAAGGATAAATCCATTCAAATAGACCTCTCTAGAGACCCATGCGGACCATTTCCGAGGAGGAGAGAAATATAAGGAGTGAAACAATGAAGAGGTTCTGGGAAGAAAAGAGAAGGAAGGCCAAGAAGTCTTAAGTTCTATGCTGCCCATAGTTGGCCAAATTCGGAAGAGGAAGAGGAAGAGAAAGAGGATGATGATGATGATGATGATGATGAACAGTATTATTGCGGGCAATGATACACGTGACAGCAACTATGCTTTACAAATAGCCTAAGTGAGAAAAACAGTTTTTGTCAATTATCTGAATTCTTACAAAAATGACTTGGTGCCTTCTAACAATGACCGATTCAGTTATACAGGTGTCTTTTATGTACCTTTGGAGAATGATAGGTCGTGTAGGGGACGGGTATAGAAGTAATTTGAGATGGGGAACTTGGGGTCGGAGCGGCCTCCTTAACCCCTAAAATAAGGGTTGATTCAGGCCCTCCACCCTGTAAGTTAGGCTACCGACCCAAGCCTCTATTACCTTTCTCAATCCTTTAACTCTTGGCAAGACTCTTTTCACGTGAGTCGCTGGCGTAATGGATAGCGTTGCGGTGCGAAAGGCCGGTAGTCTCGGGTTCGATTCCGGGCTATCATTCTCCAAAGGAACATAAAAAGGCAACCTGTATGAACACCTGGGCCTGCAGTCACTGGGCGGTCTACCCGACTCATATGTCCAGATGCTGTAGGGCCTGTAGGTCTAACCATGGCGGGACCAAATGACCAAAATCTAGTTTACTTTAATACCGTTGTTATTTCTCCCTAAAGTTATCGGCGAAATGTTATATTACTGTGTTCCATTCCAAATTCTTACAATTTTCTCTAGGACACAATTAAACAGAATGGGTGATAAACCATCACCTTGTCTTACACCTGTATTTATTTGAAAAGGTTTCGATATCACTATCCACACTTTTATTTATTTATTTATTTATTTATTTGTTAATTCCCCATAAGGAGAGCGTTACAACACAATCAATTTTCATGTTTTATTCTGGCCCTCTCTTATTCCCCCCCACCCCAGGGGCTCACATCTAGTGGGGCGTGGGTTGGCGACCACGGGACCCCAGCTGAATCCGGCATTGCTTCCACTTACTTGTGCGGGGCTCCTCTCCGTCTTCTTTCCTGTCGACCTCCCTTGGTCAACTCTTGTTCTCTTCCGACCCCGACGGTATTAGGTTATCCGAGGCCTAGGGAGTCTTTCACTTTCCCGCCTTAATTGGCCCTTGTCTCATCTTTCCTGACCCTCCTTCTGTGAGGGGTCAGCCTTCTTTTTCTTTTCCTTTTACCTCCTGCCTTGTGCTCAAGGCCCTTAAGGAGGCCGGGTGTATGTAGCCCCACCACTTCTGGTGCATCCTAGATAATGCTACACCCTCAGGGGCTCACGGCTGGTGAGTTCGGGAGTTGGCGACCCCGAGGGATTCCTGAGCTGGGTCCGTTTTCCCCTTTTGTCCCTTACCTTTGGGGCGGACCTTCTCCTCTCTCCCCTCTCCCCTCTCCTTTCCTCTCCTCTCCTCTTTTCATTATATTTACTTTTCTCTTTAAGCTTCCCGCACTGTTTTTGTTACTTGGTTCACCGTGTATCTAAATTCCCTTCTAGCGATTTTTAAGGCATTTTTAATCTACGTTGCTTTTTGTATGTTTTTTCGATCTAAATTACATCTCGCGATTGTTTTCAACGTCAATTGCATTTTGTAAAGATTGACAATCTAAATTGCTTTTTAGTAAGTCTTTTAATATGGCGGAGGGACCTTTGTGAGTATTTTGAATTTCAATTGCATTTTGTAAGTATTTTCAACCAAAAACCGCATTTCGCACGAATTTTGAATCTAAATTGCATTTTGTTTGGCGGGCATTTTGCACATATTTTGATTCTCAATTGCATTTTGTGGGTATTTTGAATCTAAATTACATTTTGTCAAGTATTTTCAATCTAAATTGCATTTTATAAGTATTGTCAATCCACATGAGTCGTTTTAAATTTACCGTACATTTTGTAGGCATTTTCAATTTCAATTGCATTTTGTAAGTATTTTGAATTTCAATTGCACTTTGTGAATAATTTGGATTGGAACTGGGATATTTCAATCTGAATTGCATTGTGTATTTTCAGTTTCAATTGCATTTTGTAAGTATTTTGAACCTCGCATTTTGTACGTATTTTCGATCTCATTTGCATTTTGTAAGTATTTTGAATTTCAGTTGCATTTTGTAAGTATTTCGACGCTACCTTGCATTTTGTACGTATTTTGAATCTAGCCTACGTTTTGTGGGTCTTTTTCAATCTATTCTTTTTGTGCATCTTTTCGTTCTAAATTCCCTTTTGTAAGACCATATTGTGAGTTGTTTCCATCTGAGTTCCTTTTTGAACGTATTTTCCGTCTCACATAATTTTGTTCTGGTTTCCATTTCATTCTCATTTTCGCTTTCACCCAGATCACTAGGGTCCGATAACCTAGATGTTAGGCTCCTTAAAACAACAATCATCATCATCATCATCATCTCTTATTTTCCCCCCAAAACCTCTCATATATACACTATGCTTCCTCTTTCTCTCCTCCGTCCACTTCTTCTCTCTTTGGGGAGTTTGCTCAAATTTCTGTTTAAGTTTTTCTCTGTATGTGCTCCTGTCTGCCATGTCTTCTGACGAGATGTTCAGTTTCTTGAGGTCTTCCACGGTTTCCTTTACCCAATTGGTCTTTCGTGTGCTATTCGTAACTATATTAAAAATGTTCTTGGTCAGTCTGTCTTCGGTCATTCTATGTACATGTCCATAAAATTTTGCCCTTTTCCTTATGTTGTTTGTAATCGCCTCTGTCTGTTTGCACAGTTATATTGTCGGTCTCTGTATACATATTCTCTCTTTCTAAACTGGCCCGTAGAACTTTCTCAGAATTTTTCTCTCTTGTATTTCTAATTCCTTGATTTTTGTTCGTCCCTTGATTGCTGTCGTTCCTGAAGCGTATAAGGCTTTGGTAAGACTTCTGTATGATAGTATCGTAATTTGGCATTGATGGAAATACTTTATTTTTATTGTAGTAGTTCCATGAAAGTCGGTATGCTTCCTGCAATTTAGGGATCCTGTCTTCATTGGCATTGGTTGGCATTATTATTATTATTATTATTATTATTATTATTATTATGTTGTTGTTGTTGTTGTTGTTGTTATTATTATTCCTTCGTTATGGCCAACTAAGGACCACGTCATGTCAACTGTTTTTCTGCATTTTAATGTTGGCCCAGTACTCTTTCATTCGCAATCGATGTTGCACCTTTCTCTCTGTCGTCCACGCCTTCCCGGTTTTCAGCTTCGGCTTAAGTTGAAAACTCCGATGTTTCTGAAGTTTTTCCATAAGTGGGCCACGCTCCTGGATATCTTCACGTGTTATCCTAGTCTCCAACAGATCTTTCTCTACTTCACTGAACCAGGCTCCCCTTTGTCTTTTTCTCACGGAGAAAAGCAAAAATTCTGTTGGATAGCCGTGTTGATTTCATTCGGGTTATACGTCCATAAAAAGAAATCCTTTTCCTCATCACGTCAGTTATTTTCTCTACGTGAGTGTACAACTCGTGGTTGTGGCGTCTTCGGAACTCGCCGTGTTCTTTGACTGGGCCCAGGATTTTCCTCAATATCTTCCTTTCATTGGTCTCCAGTTTTTCCATTATGCCTTTTCTATTCATGGAGAGACATTCCGCTGCATACAAAGCTTCTGGCCGGATGACCGTGCAGTAGTGCTTCAGTTTTGCATACAGGGATATAGATCTTTTGTTGTACACATTCTTAGTTAGATGGTAAGCCATTTCAATTTTATTCAAGCGTGACGCAAAAGCTTCGTTTTCGGACATTGTAGGGTCTATCCATTCCCCAAGATACTTAAATTTCACAAACCGCTTGATTTTCCCATGATTCACTTCAATATGTTTTGGAGCCATTTCGATGTTAGTAATAAATTCTGTTTTCTCGAAAGAGATCAGCAGGCCCGCCTTTGCAGCTTCTGTTTGAAGCTGGTTGATCTGTTTCCTGGCCGTATCCAACGAATCCGCAAAATCCGCAAGGTCATCTGCAAAGACTAGAGAGTCAATTGATAGGTTCTTATTCTTGTGACCAAGTCTGGTTCCATTTTGGACTCCATCATCACTCATTGTTTTGCGCCACTCACGGATAACTTTCTCAAGAACGCAATTGAATAGTAGAGGTGAGAGACCATTATTATTATTATTATTATTATTATTATTGGTGTAGTTCTGAATACAGGTGGACTGGGAACCATAGTCACCTTACTGTGAATCCTGTTTATCTTTGTCACATGTTGTTGACTCGGTAAGATACTGTTAGTCACGGACGGTCATCGTGTATCGGCGTTTAGACAGCCTCTATCTTCACAGCTACTGTGGGGATTGTACCTGACTGCCCAGCTGAGTGAAACAGTTAACTAACCGCTGCTTCAATATTGGTTTAGTCTAATTGCATTTAATGGTTTTTTTAAAGTGTTTCGTGTCAGTAAATATACTTGCACACTTATAAATGTTATTAGGCAACTATATGTTTATACAAAGTAACGAAAACGTAAGGGCCCATGTCCTCGCGGTTCCGCCCCTTAAATAAAAAATAACTAACGAAAAAGTAACTAGTTGTTACTTTGACAACCGTAACGGTAATTCTGTCACTATTTTTGGTAAGTAACGATAACTGTAACGAAATTACTTTTGATTAAAATCGATTAAAATCCCTTTGAGTTTGCTCTTATGTCCCGGCTGAGGAATACATTTAGTATCTCTTGTGAGAAAGATAAACAAATGTCCGTGTCCGGCTGTTACCATGACTACACACAATTGCGTTCCATTCACTTGTTTATATGTTTATCTCCGTGAAAGTATAATGTAACGAATTATCGGAAGTACACTGTAAATCGAAAATGTGCAAATTCTTCTTACCTCAAGTGTCACTAGGAGTTTTTCCTCTGGAGGTGTACTATCTCTCATATTTTAAACACTGCAGTAGCTAATCATAAAATGAATAATGTTCATTCGTAGGAAGGTGAAGAATTTGACTGGATTTTCTAAGATCAATATACAGAGTACAGCTCAGCGGTCTAGCTGTATGCCTCTCACCAAGGCGGTCCGGGTTCGATTCCCGGTCAATGCATGTGAGATTTTCGAAGTGAAATGCCATGTCCTGTGGTTCGGATTCCACGTAAAAAGGAGGTCCCGTGGCTCATGATCTCGTGATTAACGGTCACGTTAAACTACAAGCATTCAATAATTTTGTTGATCGATCCTGCAAAAGTGGGTGAACCCAAAATCTTCTATTTCCCCGTTTTCGGCGCTTACGCAACCTGATATATAGAAAAAAAAAAGCAAGTGCTGCTTCTTCCACCTCCATTTCAAGACTGGCTCATTACTGGTGGCGTGTTTGGTGGCTAGAGAAAATATTGCAAAGACGTGTTGGCGCCACCATGGTGGCCCCGTGTGAAAGAGGCCTTTAGGATCCTATTCAGAGGAAAATACAGGCACTTCGTACTCTCTAAACCAATGGTTCCCACCTGTAGACGTCTGAAGACTAGTTCCCCACCCCATATCAGTTGTAAACCTTACTCAGTACCTTCCCCATAACAAAATTCAATGGTGATTAAGAAAGACAGTTTTTGAACACATTGTTTATTATTACTATTAATTAGTGTACAGTATAATTTAATCACAAATTATATAATGAATCATTTTTTGCCAACATAACATCCGTTTCAGACTTCAGACTTTTGACTGGTTGATGCAGCACTTCATTCCTCCCTGTCCTGCGTTAATCATTTCATCTGTACATAGCTACCACATCCTGCATCCAAGGCAATTTGTTTAATATATTCTAACCTTTACATTTCTTATCCTTCACCCTTCCTTCCATAACTAACTATGCTATTCCTGGGTGTCTTAGTTTGTGTCCTACCAACCTATCTCTTCTCTTCATTAGCAGTCGCCAGAAACATCTCTCCTCTCTCTCACTCATCTTAATACCTCTTCATTTGTTACTCTATTTACCCATCTGATTATCATTATCATAATTATTCTGTAACACCACATTTCAAATGCTACCGACAGCAGTGGCTACGCTCCTTAAAGCGCAGCGTTAGGTCATGGGGACAAGCTCTCTGCTGACTCGGTAGACGCGTGGGTTCGAACCCCACCGTCGGCCGTCCTTGAAATGGTTTTCCGTGGTTTCCCCAATTTCAACACCAGGCAAATGCTGGGACGGTACCTTCTGACAGGACACGGCCGCTTCCTTCCGCATCCATGCCCAGTTTAATTCATCTTCATCCAATCCAACTATCATCCCGACAGGCAGGTCGCCCACGGGCGTCAACTAGAAAGTCCTGCAATTGGCCTCTCAGGAGGCCACACGACAAAAAAAATGCTTCTATTATCCTCTTTTCTGCTGCACCTACAGTCATGTTTAACTTCCATAAAGCGCCTCGCTCCAGACAAAGGCTTTCAAAAATGACTTTCTAATACCTAAACGTATATTCGATAGTCAACAGATTTCTTTTCTGTAGAAATGTTTTCCTTGCCTGAGCCAAGCTACTTTTTATATCGTCTTTGCTTCGTCCATCCCTGGTCATTTTGCTTCTTAAGTAACAGAAGTGTCGTACTTAGTTTAGCTGCCAATTTGACATCAATAGGTGTGCTCGTAATTTAACGTGGCCATGAGCCATGGGACCTCTATTTTTTACGTAAAATCGGAACCACAGTGCGTGATATTTCACTTCGAAAATCTCACATGCGTTGGCCGGGAATCAAACTCGTTCTACCTGGATAAAAGCAAGCAACTTGACCACTGCATCACCACGCTTCCTTTTTAATGCCATGTATCGAAGAAGGTTAGGAATATAACTTCACGAGTTCCTAGATATCGCCATGTTTTGACAACGCAGCTCTAATTTGTGCACTTGATTGAGTCCTGACCACTTGTCCTCTGCCCTTTCCCTTGATTGAGTCTGCCTGGCGCCGTGCCGTGTTGTGTCGTGTCGCCCAACTTGGCTCACAAGGGGACCCTACGACAATCGGATTTTTGTAATTTTTCCCGCTTCGGGTCCGTAAAGTTAAGACCTCGAACAATAATTTCCCAAAGCCGTTCGATGCCATATTCATAAATTCTCGAGAAAATCGACTTCGAAGTATTCCGAGCGCTTCATATCTAGTCAAGGTGTTACCGAGTTTGAGCAGGACGCATGGCTCACACGGTAAGATTCGGGCCCAGTAATTGCTGGGACGCTAGTTCGAGTCTCACTTCGGGTGCTATATTTCTTTTCTTTCTTTCAATTCATATATGGTAGCCTACTACTAATGTGATTGAAATATAAAAATCATCAAGTCTGTAGTAATTCACAGATATGCAATTATAATTTCCAATGAAAAAACGCACGTCTCATTTCTAATTATCTCCTATTTGAAATTGCGATTAAGCAACAAAAATAATATCCAGCAATAATATTCAGACCTTGTAGATTAATAAAAATGTAAATAGAAGAATAAATTAATGTGATCAATGGAATGTGTAAAATTGAATGTGATGAAATATTTGAATATGGCGGTTTCTTCGAGATCTGTCATTACTGTATTTCGAATAACAGTTCTGCGTGTATCGTTTGCCTTTGTCACGTTTTTCTACCTGCGAAGTGAGCACAACTGCTCTAGCACAAAGGATTTGTGAGTATTCCAGGACGGGTGGAAGGGATACATACCACGTCATTCGCAAGGGATGCCTGCTCGAAGTACCATTTGACCGTTGGATCCCAGAGAAGCAGATAGTGTTCCTTGGCGTGGTGGGTGATTTTTTCTAATATACGATAAAGATCATAATTTCGTGCGTAGAGGACGACAATCCGCCTGATGATGATTTTTATATTTCAATCACATTAGTAGTACAGTATATGAATTGAAAGAAAAAAAATAGCACCCGAAATGAGACTCGAACTAGCGTCCCAGCGATTACTTGGCCCGAACCGTACCGGGTGAGCCACGCGTCCTGCTTTCACGCGGTAACGTCTTTTCTAGAGATGAAGCACTCGGAAAACTTCGAAGTCGATTTTCTCGAGAATTTATGAATATGGCATCGAACGGCTTAGGGAAATTATTGTTCGAGGTCTGAACTTTACGTACCCGAAGCGGGAAAAATTACAAAAATCCGATTGCCGTAGGGTCGCCTTGTCAGCTGAGCAGTGCAGTGAGGTGCCTCGCTGAATCGACGAAAGTAAACTTGAACGAGTTCGAATGTATGAACCATAAAATAATGGTGTTAGCGAATACCTCGTGCTGGAGCACCTCTCAATCTAAGATTGAAACTTTGAAAACTCAAAAACTGTAACTTGGTGGTTACAAGCCAGTCTGTCCTTGCGAGAGTAGTTTCGTGCGAGATGACAAAGCGTGCTTCTCACTCGTGTTCGGTGTTGTGTCGCGCAATTATTAAATAGGCCCTTGACGTGTTTTGCATGCTGAGCTTCTATGCCCAAGATAGTGGGGTCAAACCTGGCCGCAGTCGTCGGATTTTTATGAGCGTTAAACATCCCTCAGTATGCCTTCCTTAGGGGGGGGGGGGGGGGGGGGTAGTAAAGCCGGCGGCCCCATGTCATAGATGTATGGCATGTACAGGTTCTTTCATATAAAGTAAGAACGTCAAGCGGCAGTTTTGTTATTCGGTGCTGCGGGGGCATTGGCCGAGCTTGTGGCGCGCCATGGCCCCCTGCTGTACTATTGAAAGCGCCCGCATAGTACTTACGAGGGCTGTTTCTTTTTCAAGTTCCGATGGACTGTATAAAAATAACACATTGACATACCAAACCGATTTTACTACTAAATGTTTGCTTGTTTTATTCGTATGTCTCAACATAATTGCCAAAACGATTGTAACATTTGTCGTATCATTACACCAGCTTTCCAATGCCCTCAGTAAATATTTCTGCCGCCACTGAGGGGGGTACGTCTGGACAGTCTCCTGAAGTTTTTCCTTTTTGACGAGACGTTGCCGCCCAACCATACCTTCGATTCTCGAAGAAGGTGAAAATCATTCAGTGCTGGTTTGGACTAAACGGCAGATGGTCCAAAACTTCACACTTGAATTCTTTCTAAAAGTCTATCGTAACGTTGGTCGTGAATAATTTTTACCATTTTCGAGAATTGAAGGTATGGTTGGGCGGCAACGCCTAGCCAAAAAGGAGACTTACCCACCTCTGTGGCGGCAGAATATTTTGCCGAGGGCATTGGAAAGCTGGTGTAACGATACGACAAATGTTTCAATCGTTTTGGCGATTATGTTGAGACATAAGAATAAAACAAGCAAACATTTAGCAGTAAAATCTGTTTGTATGTCAATCTGTTATTATTATACAGTCCATCGGAACTTGTTTTTTTTTTTAAATAAACAGCCCTCGTATGTGCTACGCGCGCGCCTTCAATAGTACACCAGGGGGCCATGGTGCGCCACAAGCTCGGCCAACGCCATCGCAGCACTTAATAACAAAACTGCCGCTTGCCGTTCTTACTTTTTATGAAAGACCCTGTAAAAGAACCTTTCACTCACTACAGATGAAGGTTGGGAAGGAGGAGGCCGTGGCCTTAATTTAGAAACCATTCCGGCATTCGCCTGGAGTAGAAGTGGGGGGGGGGGGGGGGGGGAAATCACGGGAAAACACTTCCAGGATGACTGAGGTGAGAATCCTTGCCTCACGAGGATGAGTGGACGCCGTTCCAGCCTTCAGACCAGAATTACATTTCTTGGCAGAGCAAGGAATCGAACCCGGACCTCTAGGGTGATAGCCAAGGTGGACTCGTTTCTATAGTGTGTGTGTGTTCTTGTAAACGGAACTTGGTTGGTAGATGTAACATTAAATTACATGTAATCCATTAGTGGGATTAGAAGTAGAGGAACTACGGAATACCGCTTCCAGGATGATACAATTGGGAATCGAACCTAGCTCTTCACAGCTGTCATCACGATGCTAAGTGTGCCTGGTTCCAGACCTCATAGCCGAGAATTAACTTGGGATTTTTAGCCTACTTTTCACATTTTGTAAAAATGAGCTACTTTTCACATTTTGTATAAATGAGGAAGAAGTAGACTTACGAGATCGATCCGGGCAAATGTGTGTCTGTCTGTCTGTCTGTCTGTCTGTGTGTCTCCCCTATCAACTCCTAAACGGCTGTAGCTATCGAAACCAAATGTAGTATGAGTCAAGACCTATGCCTGAATATCTCGTGGCCATATTTGAAAATGAAATCAGTGCTACCAACTGCTGAAAAATCACAATTGAAAATTGTGATCTATGTTGGATATCTTGAAAGATATCAATGGAAATTGTTCCTAATTTGGCACACATATATATAATATTACATCAGACTAATTTGCAGGAGCCCATACATGAGAGTGTTGCTAACATGACTCTATGCCTGCTGATAGGTGCAATCTTAAAATGCATATAACTTCCATTCTATCTATTGGATTTCAACCAAATTTGGTATGTGATTTGCGCACCCGAGCAGATATGAATATGCATTTTTTTAGTGTCAACAGGGCTGCCAACTGTTGAAAAATGCACTCTATACTTTCTTATCCATACTCAATATATCAGAAAATATGCAGGCCAGAGTTCCAAACTTTGCATGCAAATAGTACCTGCAAATGTAGGTTAATTTTCCGTAAACGATATACGACTGTGCTGCCAACATGATTCTACGCGTGCTGATAGGTTTTAATGTTGAATCGCATGTAATTTCCTTACAATAGAGTCTCGCAAACTCGGTACTCGGTAACCCGGCGCTCCGGATTTCTCGGCCATACTGACGGGAGAAAAAAAATCGTGATTTTTGTTTGTTTTTGTGTTTCCGCACAGAGCGTTATTATGTGTTTTTTTTTTCGTCTTCTCCGTCAATGGAATTATCGACAGTTCAAAACGGCGCGAAACAAGTTGACCTACAGTACATAGTAAGAAGAGTAAGGAAGGAAGCTTGTAGTTTAACGTGACCGTTAATCTCGCGATCATAAGCCACGGGACCTCCGTTTTACGTGGAATCCGAACCACAGGACATGGCATTTCACATCGAAAATCTCACATGCATTGACCGGGAATCGAACCCGGTCCGCCTTGGTGAGAGGCATACAGCTTGACCGCTGCGCCACCACGCCCCTAAGAAGAGTAAGGACGACCTGAGATAAATACAGGTAGTTGTACAGTACTGTACTGTAAATGCACAAACTGTTGGCAGTAAGAAGTATACAAACGGTTCTCGCGCAGAGCGTTGTATTTATTTCATTGCGCATTCTCCGCAATTCTATTTCTTCTTTCTTCGTGACGAGGCTTCAAGAAACAGGTTTCAAAGCGAAAAGCAAAAGAACACTACTTACTTTTTTTTGCAAAAAAGTAAATGATAATTGTCATTAAGTGAAAAACTATTTGCCTACAGGAATTGTTTTGTACATATACTGTACAGTGTACATATTATAAAAATAATTTGTAGGCCTAGTTTTTCTAAGTTCTCTTTTATAATTTACAGTAATTGTTTTCCTTGATTGTTATGCAGTACAGTGGAACAGTACTGAACTATATATTCAAGTACTGTAATTTTAGTGGCTTAATCGTTTTAAACCTTGTGTTTCTGTTAAAAACAAATAAATTTACTGCATTGCATTACTTTTAAACCAAAACAAACAGCGTATTTCTTCTTTTTAACACATTTCCCGATAACCCGGCATTTTAACGAACTCGGCCACCCTTCGGTCCACATTAGGCCGAGTTTGAGAGACTCTATTGTATTAATAAACGAAGGTCTTTCAAAATTGGCACATGCTGTATATAGATCATTATATTTCAATTTAAGTTTTAGCATCCACTTTATGACAGTGTCTATAACCTGATTTTACGCATCTGCTAAATTCAATATTATTTAAATGTAACGTGCATACTATCTATTGGATCTCAACCAAATATTGCATGTGCATTGTGGATCTTAAGAGATGGAACTAAGAATATATTTAGAGTCGCCAGGTCTGCAAACTGTTGATATATGGTCTCTATAATTTGAAGAAAAGTAGGCTCTTTAGTTCGTCACGGAACTACTTGTAATTAAAGCACACCCTGCGACCATAAAAGTAGTGCCATTGGACTGTGATGGGATCGAGCCCATGGACTGTGCCCCTGAGCGCGACTGCTGGAATTAGACATCCTTGCCAATATATGTTACTATTTTGTAACACCTCGACTATATTTGTCACCAGTGAGAGTTGGCTTGGCATGCATTTCGCGACACACGTTACGTCAGCATCGCTTGGTAGTTTTCCAAATCAACAGCTATAGACCGCCTCACCTTAATTAAGTTATTAACAATGTATCCTTACCATCTTTTCCCTATCATCACAATCATGGCGAAACAGTCTACATCACCTTAAATAAGTTGTCACAAGTTACCATTTGTCACTGATCATTCATTACAAGCATGGAAATTTAGTCCACGTCACGCAAACGAAGTTACTAACAATGTAACCTTACCATTTGTCTCCAAGCATAACAAACATGGTGATTTAGCCCTTGTAACCTTAGAAAAGTTGGTTACTGTGTAACCTTACCATTTGTCTCCGATCATTATAAACATGGTGATTTAGTCCGCGTACCTGTAATGAAGTTGCTATCAATGTAACCTTAACATTTGTGTCCGATCACTATAAACATAAAGTACTCCTGTACACAGGCGCAAACAGAGAAAGAATTGCAGCTTTAAGGCAGCCAAATGAACGGCAGAGGAGGATATCCTCCCCTTGTCCTGCGCATGCGTCTTAATTCCTGCTTGAAGTTTGGCTAACTTGCTACAGCTGCCATCTAGCGGTGTTGCATTCAACCAGTCACCAGACCATTACGCAAGTGACTTATTTTCATTTTAAAATGAATGTTATCAATTGTATTTTAATATCACTAGGTTGTCTATTTTATAAAGGTATGTTTGAAATTGAACATCTGGTTGTAGACTAATTTATGTATTTGTTTAATTATTATTGTTATTATTTGGGAATGGACCCAGATGGATGACGCAGTACTTTTATGATTCGCCTTTCTGATCTTCCATGTGGATCTCATTCTCTCTCCGTGGGCCATCTTTCTTTCCTCAGTCTCTTTGGAGCGTCATTCTCTGGTGTTACTATCCATCCATTTACCCTACATCGGGATAGGTTCCTGTCAAAGACTTCCGCTGTTCTTTCTTGGGCTTTCTCCAAGTTCTGTTTGACTTGCTGAATCCACGGTATATTCTTCGTTTTCTGATGTCTGCCGCAAGATTAGATAACTTCTTAGTTGCATTAGGAGATTTCAACCTGTATCCATCTTCTGTTCTTTCTGTCCCAAGAATTTTCCTCAAGATTATTATTTTAATTTATTTATTTGTTTTATTTAAAATGTCGGTTACTATATACACACTTTACAAAAGTTAGGAAGACTGTACACATTTTTTTTTCAATTCCTACCTATTTGTTTCACCTGTAAGTTTACAATTATATTATTACAATATGATAAAGACATATGGAAATAGGATATCAAATTCATACAGATCAGAAAGAGCAATCACATTTTCCACTAAAAGGTGCAACCTTGTGTGTGGCTTGCATATCATTGATTACTATTTCCTTAAAATTGACAATTGTACTGTACAGAGGTGTGCAAGACTAAATCAATGGATTTATATGTTAAAATTTTTCGTTCAAAATAATTTTATTTATTTGTATTATACTACTTGGTATTATGATCTCCCCTAAGGACTCACAACTTTTCCCATAAGGAATTTCGTGGAGAAATTTTCGAATTTTCGAAATTGGAGATTTTGAGGGACTCCTGAGCTGGGTCAGTATTCTCTTTTTTCATTGACTGTGGAATGCACCCCTCTAAATCAGGTGATTTCAATCCATGGCCCACGAATCTTTGAATAGTTCAAGAGCAGACCATCAGTAATAAAAGACTTGGAATCCCTCTGCACTACATACGCAAGAAACCTAGAATAACATTAATCAAAACAAACAAAACGTGTAACATTCTGCATTAGCAAAGCTGCTCAATCAGTGGTTATTCTAAAAAGAAAATTTTACTCTCATTTCCGTAAGAGAAAATGTAATTCAGACCCTTGGTTAATCATTTGAAAGAAATGCCACGCAAACATTTTTACTGCATTAAGTCATAAAATAAACAAGAAGTTCCGTGACGAACTAAAGAGCCTACTTTTCTTAAAATTTAAGATTCATGCCAATGATTAATCTATATGGATCTATCTAGAATAATGTCGAAATTAAGTTGGATGCATCAAAATTTCTAATTAGTTCGAAATACTGTTTACCTGGCATAGTGTAGCCTAATAGAGAACTACAGTTGGCAGCCCTGGTGACTGAATATATTCTTAGTTCCATCTCTTAAGGTACAGAATACAAAATTTGGTTGAAGTCTAATGGATAGCATGGACGTTACAAGCAGTTAAACATTGGATCTAACAGCGCGCGTAAAATCATGTTGGCAACAATGAGATACATGTATTGGTCAGAAATAATCTGAAATAATATGATCTATTGTTGTGTCAATTTTGAATGAAATCCATTAGTTAGTATAGAAGTTACATGCATTTTAAAATTGGACCTATCAGCAGGCTTAGAATCATGTTGGTAGCACTGACGTATATAAGTTACTCCAAATTTATATATAATGTCAGGTACTATAAGTGTGCATAGTTTAAAGCTGTCGGCTTGCATACTTTCTTATATATGGGTATTTTGAAAAATCGAGAGCATTTATTAACAGTTGGCAGCCCTGGTGGCTCATAAGAATATGCTCTGTCATATCTGTTTATGTACACATAGCACATACGAAATTTGGTTGAAATCCAATTGATAGTGTAGAAGTTATATCAGCAGGCTTATAATCATTTTGGCAACACTGCCATGTATGGCCTCCTGGAAATTAAACTGAAATATTATTATCTATACGTGTGCCAATTTTGAAATAGCTCCCATTCATACCTTCCAAGATATCCAACATGGAGCTCAAATTTCAATTGCGATTTTTCAGCAGTTGGTATCACTGACATAATTTTCAAATATGGTCGTGAGATAATCAGGTATAGATCTTTACTCCTACTAAATTTTGTTTCGATTGCTGCAGCCGTTTAGGAGTTGATAGGGGGAGGGGGACACACACACAGCCAGACAGACAGACAGACAGACAGACAGACAGAAGGACAGACACACACACACACACACACATTTGCCCTATCTCATAAGTCTACTTTTTCCATTTTTGCAAAATGTGAAAAGTAGGCTAAAAATAAATGAAATGTTGAAAAACTAGCATAGATTCTAATAATTTGCACACCTCTGTATTTTAGATGGTGTCATTTTATGCTGTTAACTTATTTCTACATTCACGAGCCGCCACTGGCTGAGAGGATGATCTCGGTCGTAACATTTCCTTCGAAGGCCAAATAAGATGCATTTGTTGTGGTTAAAGTAAGGTGACTCGGTCTATACAAGCAGACTGCCGGCTTCAGAGGAATTTTACTCTCGAGGCGAGAAGTCGCACACAAGCTGTGTCGCGCCACACGCTTGTGCTGAAGGTCGCAACCATGAACCTTGTGTTACAATTAACAAACATGCCTGTGATAGCCGCTGTTGATTGCCACTGTGTACGGAGGAGGCAGGATTTCTACTGCCGTAACTTTAAAGGCTCAGACAGTCTCATCACTCCAGCTGTAGCTTCAACCCTTCAAGGGATTACCCCCAGGGGCTCACAACTTGTGGGACGTGGGTTGGCGACCACGGGACCCCAGCTGAGTCCAGCATTGCTTCCACTTACTTGTGCTGGGCTCCTCTCTGTTACCTTTCCTCTCGACCTCCCTTGGTCAACTCTTGTTCTTTTCCGACCCCGACGGTATTAGGGTATCCGAGGCCTAGGGAGTCTTTCACTTCCCCGCCTTGATTGGCTCTAGTCTCATCTTTCCTATCCCGCATTTTTCGCGGGGTCAGACCTCTTGTTTTCTCTTCATTGTATCTCCTGCCTTCTGCTCAAGGCCCTCAAGGAGGCAGGGTGTGTGTCGCCTCACCACTTATGATGAACCCTGGATTGTGCTACACCCTCAAGGGCTCACGTCTGGTGAGTTAGGGCGTTGGCGACCCCGAGGGCTTCTTGAGCCGGGTCCGACTTTTCTCCTTCTTCCATTGCCTTTGGTACGGTCCCTTTCATCTTTACCTTTCCTGTCTGCCTTTTCTGGCTCTCCTTTCTTCCAAGTCCCTTAATTCTCATTCTTCGAGGGTTAAAGGCATTTCTTTCCTTCTGCCTTTTCTTTCCCTTATTCTTCTTTTTATTTTCCATTTCCTCTTCTAGTATATACATATGTATTTAGTTTTAGGTATAGTTTCATTTCATTAACATTTTCACTATCACCCAGATTAGGGGTCAATAACCCAGATGTTAAACCCCTTAAAACAACCATTATCATCATATCATCTTTATGGGATAGTGGTCCCTTTATTAGCCACCTGGCATAGGGATAGTTAATGCTTTCAAAGAGGCTGATAGTTCAATCTTTAAGCCCAATTTTGGAGAATTTTCATGCCGAAGTGCTAGTATTTCTAAAAAAATCAAATATTGTATACGTATCTACTTGACGTAATGTGTTGCATAAAATTTTTAAACTAAAAACATTAACAATGGAAGTGAAAAATAAAATATAAATATAGAAATAAAATTCATAAAAATAAAATTACAATTATAAAAGAAATATAAAAATGAAAATAATAAAAATAACTATAAATGAATTATGAAAATAATTGTAAAAATAAATTAGTTATTTAATTAATTCAATCAAAATATCAAAATTAAATCTATAAAAACATAAATTGAAAACTAAAAATAACATATATATATACACATTAAAATTAGAGGAACAAAAAGTAACATTATTTATAATTCTAACAATTAAAATAAACTAAAATGTAAAAACACATACAAATAATAAATAGTTTTGCCTCTAACCAAGGTGGACCATGTTCAATTCCCAGTCAATGCATGTGAGATTTTTCGAAGTGATTTGCCATGTCCTGTGGTTTGGATTCCACGTACAAAGGAACTCCCGTGGCTCATGATCACGAGATTAACAGTCACGTTAAACTATAAGCTTCCTTCAGTTACCCTCAGTAGATATTTTGAGTTGCAGCCTTTTAAGCTATCTACTCTCAAATTTCGTCATTCCATTTTGGTCTGCCATCTGACAGAAGTTGGCTGGTTGATTCCTTAGTTTAGGGGCCGCGACAACGCGGTCATGTAGCCCCGTGTACTTTGGGTGTGTGTAGAATCTGTCTGATAACCGGTGTTAATTGTGATGGCTGTATTAGTATGTGTTATCTGTTTTTAAATTCAAGCAAGGACTGCAGACATTCGATTTTCAAGTAGTTCCAACTTTTGCTACCAAACGCCACCGTCAACGACCAACTAGTTCTGCACTTCGTTACTAGATGCCACCGCAGTCGGCTCCTGGCGGCGAACGTTGGAACCTAAGAGTGTTAGTCAAATTGAACCTATAATTTCGCTTCACACAAGTGTAATTAGTGGAAGGTTCTTTATCATGCCATAAATCTATGACATGGGACCACCGGGTTTACTTCCCCTCCAAAGGAAGGCATACTGAGGGATTTTTAAAGCTCTTAAAAATCCAACGACTTCGGCCGGGTTTGAATCCGTGACCTTGGGCAAAGCAGCGCAGCATGCTACCAACTACGCCACCGAAGCTACCTTAAAAATTACGTACAGTAGATGAACTCTTTGTCATTCCCGTGAACGTCGGTGTAACAGTACTTAGGACTTCTTGTTGATTCCTACTCCGCTCCATTGACCAAGTACTCTGTCACTTCATGGCTCAAGGGACAGACACCTGGGGACAGAAATAACCAACCGGTCTCAGAGCTGATTAGACTCGGTACTCGGCCATCCTAGAAGACTCCAGGCAAATGTCAGGAATCGGGATGGTTCCTATATTAACTGTACAAAACTAACATACGTAAAATTTACGTGTATGAATAATTTAACTGCTTAGAATTCCCTCTATATCTGTCCCACCCTACCAGTGCTTCTACTGGTCTATGGTGGTGATGTCAATGCTTTTGTTATTAATGCCAATGCAAGGCTGCAACGTATCACCCACACTTTTCAATCTTTACATTGAACAAGCAATGATGGAAATTGGAGAAAAATTTAAAGTGGGAGTGAAGATTCAAGGAGAAATAATTTCTACTCGGAGATTTGCAGATGACATAGTCATCTTGGCCGACACGCTTGAGGATTTGAATGAGTTTTTGAATGGTATGGAATCCGTCTTGAGGAAAGAATTCATGATGAAAATTAATAAATGTAAAACAAAAATACTGGAATGCAGCCGAAATAAATCAGAAACCTCTATGGACATCAAATTGGCAGGTGAAAAGCTGAAGGAAATAGGACACTTCTGTTACTTAGGAAGCAAAATAACCAGTGATGGACGAAGCAAAGAGGATATAAAAAGTAGGTTGGCTCAGGCAAGGAAAGCATTTCTGCAAGAAAGGAATCTGTTGACATCGATTATAGATTTAGGTATAAGGAAGTCATTTTTGAAAGCCTTTGTCTGGAGCGTGGCGCTCTATGGAAGTGAAACTTGGACTATTGGTGCAGCTGAAAAGAGGAGAATTGAAGCGTTTGAAATGTGGTGTTACAGGAGAATGATGAAAATCAGATGGATAGATAGGGTTACAAACGAAGAGGTATTAAGACGAGTGGAAGGGGAGAGATGTTTCTGGCGACTGCTAATGAAGAGAAGAGATAGGTTAGTAGGACACATACTAAGACACCCAGGAATAGCAAGCTTAGTTATGGAAGGAAGGGTAGAGGACAAGAACTGTAGGGGTAGACCAAGGTTAGAATATGTTAAACAGATTGCCTCGGATGTATGGTGTGGTAGCTATGTACAGATGAAACGATTAGCTCAGGACAGGGAGGAATGGAGCGCTGCATCAAACCAGTCAAAAGACTGAAGACTCAAACAACAGTAGTTCTAGAGGCATAATCATGGGGCGAAGAATTGCTTGGAAACTATCCTTGAATTGAACAACATATTGGTTTCTCCATGGCAATAACTAAGAGGTGAGGAATTAGATGTAGATATGTCACATCACTCTTCAGAGGGATTATAGAAACAACCTCATAAAAACCAGAGACAGTATAAGAGGCTGGAGAGATTACGTACTGCTATTTATGTCAAAGCAAACTACTTCAGTATTTGTTGTATTCAAGATGGAACTTAGCGTATTGAACTTCCAAGACCACAGATGATTCAATGTATATAAATAGTGTTACATACGAAATATATATTAATTTCAACCATTTAACTAATTGGTGCCTTAACAGAAAGTTCGTAATGTACGTAAATTTAACGTTTTATTAGTATTAAGCATCTATTGAATTACGTAAGTATTCTAGAGTTAAGGCCACGGTCGCCTCCATCACAATCCTACCCTCGATTAGAATTACACACACAACTACAGACACCACAATAGCACAGGCGGTCAGAAAAATTATACACACACCCAAGTACATGGAGCTAAATGGCTGCGATGTCCAAGCCCCTAAATTTTAGTGGTTGTTGTTTTTGTTCCTTTGTATTATATTTGAATTGCAGCCAATGGCCATAGTGAGGTATTTTAACTGAACGCTCGTAGGCTCCTTATTAAGTTCAATTTCAAGTAGTTCCAACGTTGGCTACCAGAGATGCCACTGTCACTGACACCTAGCGGCGAACGCTGGAACTTGATAGAGCGTTTCCAACCAAATAACCTTTAAGTTTAGCTACACACTACCAATTGTAGTGGTAGGTTCTTTTACATCCCATAAATCTATTAAATGGGCCCGCCGGCTTTCCTTCCCCTCCAAAGAATGGCATACTGAAGGATTTTAACGCTCTCAAAAATCAGGTGATGATTGGGAAGGAGGCGGCCGTGGGCTTAAGTTAGGAACCATGGAAGACCACTTCCAAGATGACTGAGGTGGGAATCTAACTCGGACCTTCGACTTGACTGCCTTGATGATGATGATGATGATGATGATGATGATGAATAGGGCCCGGATGTTGATGACATGTCATCTTTTTACTGAGCTGTCTAAAACAATGCTGAAGTACATAGAAACTCCGGACGGGCCATCCTGTCTTCAAATATGTCATTTTATTTTGCATTTTTTGCTATTCTTCCATTTTAAGAGCTTTTTTTTTTTACTTGATAGATTTTTTGGTCATATTTTAGAGAATTCAGCCAAGTTTTTTTTCTTCCAAATTTAGTCATGTTACAGCTTTATATGGGGGAGTTACGTTTCTTAGAGTTAAGAAGAAGCTATGAACATAAACCTTTTCTTAAGTGCTAGAAATCTATTTTGATTGACTTTTCAGTTTGAGCCTCAGATGTCATTTTTGAAATATTGGTGAGTTTATTATTATAAGATCAGTTTCTCCATTTTATAGTGCATTTTTGAAATATTGGCGAGTTTAGTCTATTATTATAAGATCATTTTCTCCATTTCATAGTGCATTTTTCGATTTTTAGGTCATTTATTACATTCATTTTTGAAAATGTTAAGTGCATTTTTTAAACTTTTTTTCTGCATCAACATCCGGGCCATGATGATGATTGTTTTAACTGGCCTAACATCTAGGTTATCGGCACCTGGTTAGTGTAGCCACTACTCCACCTGGTATTGCCCATAAATGAAGTCAAACGACAATAGGGATGTTCGTGATATCTTCATGAAAATATCTCAAAATAAAGTAAACTTAAAACAACAACAAAAATATAAAATAACAAGTAACTAAAGCCTATTTTCTTATATCCTACTTATGTTAACCGCCACTATCAACATACAAAATTTCAGTTTGATTGCTGTAATAGATTCGTAGATATTCAGAGCCCTCCAAATATTTCGGATGGTCGCCATGTAGGATTGTTAAATGTACAGGCCATAGTCGTGTACCATTAAAGGAAAATTATTGCGTAGGTTCATTATTCAAACTTTCACTTCGATCGCATGATTACGACACAAGAAATAGAAACTTAATTTTAAAATTCGCACAGCCGCCATTTTGAGGTTATGAAAACAATTGAACTAAATTTGATACCAGTGCATTGCAATGTGTATAAACATTTCCTGTACCAGATTTCTTTGCGTTTGGAACATTAAATCGCGAGAAAGGTCTATTAAAATGTTGAATTCGCTTGGCCACCATGTTCGTTTTGTAGTTAACCGGTTTTTGAAAGTCTTATAGATGAACTTCCAGTAGTGCCCTTTATCTCCGTACAAAATTTCAGGGTGATACCGCTAATAGTTTCAGAGATATGGAATGCCGGTGAAATATTTCGCACATCCGCCATCTTGTGGTTATGTAAACAATTGAACGAAGTTTGATGTCGGTGCATTACAATGTGTATAAACATATACTGTGCCAAGTTTTATTGCGTTTGGTTGGTTAAATCGCGAGAAACGTCTATTTAAAAGTCGCAAATTCGCGTGGCCGCCATGTTGGTTTTGTAGTTACCAGTTTCTCAATAGTCACATAGGTGAACTTCTAGTAGTTCCCTTTATCACCGTAAAAAATTCTAGGGTGATATCGGGAATAGTTTCGGAGATATTGAATGCTGGTGAAATATTTCGCACAGCCGCCATGTTGGATTGGTGAGACGTAACAAAATTTGAAGGGCACAGTTGGGGTCGCCCGGTTTAGTGCTATGAACTTACCGAGTTTCATTGAAATCGCTCCAGCCGTATGGAAGTTATTAGGACACACACACACACACACACACACACGCGCGCGCGCGCGCACGCACGCACGCACGCACGCACGCACGCACACACAGACACACGGACAAAAGGTGATCTCATAAGCCTATTTTTTCAAAATTGAAAATAGGCTAAAAATAGATATGAACTGGCTATTATCTACGAGGGCGAATCGGAAAGTCTTTGCCCCTATTTGTTTAGCCAAAAAACAATACATAGAGGTAATTACAAATATACGTACTGTTCTATGTACCTTACAATATTTTGCCACATAGTCTCCACATTTGTCCCATCGCCGCACTAAATTTGAGATGTCCCTGTGATTGAATTCAGCCGGCTGACTGTGGAACCATCGTCGGACTGCTGTCTTGGCGTCATCTTTGCACGTGAATCGCTGTCCTGCCAGGAACTACTTCAGCGGACCAAAAACGTGGAAATCACTAGAGGCGAGGTCTGGTGGGTGGTCCAGACTCTCGCAGTGAAATGACCGGAGCTTGTTGGCGATTCTGGTTGCCACATGTGGCCTCGCAGTGCCATGGTCCACTGAAGAAGTTCCTGACAGGACAGCGATTCACGTGCAACGATGACGCCAAGACAGCAGTCCGACGATGGTTCCACAGTCAGTCGGCTGAATTCTACCACAGGGGCATCTCAAATTTTGTGCTGCGATGGGGGAAATGTGGAGACTATGTGGAAAAAATAGTGTTTTGCGTATATTTGTAATTACCTGCATGTATTTTTTGCGGCTTCGGTGGCGTAGTTGGTAGCATGCTGAACTGCTGTACCCAAGATCGCGGGTTCAAACCCGGCCGAAGTCGTCGGATTTTTAATAGCATTAAAATATTTCAGTATGTCTTCCTTCAGAGGAGAAGCCGGCGGTCCCAAGCCTTAGATTTATGGCATGTAAAAGATCCTTCCACTAACTAAACTTTTGTGAAGCTAAATTTCTAGATTAGATTTCGTTGAAACGTTCTATCAAAGTTCCAACGTTCACCACTAGGTGTCAGTGATATCTGGTAACGAAAGTTGGAACTACTTGAAATTGAACTGAACTTGTAGCTCACCCCATGGGTGTCCGCTTGAAGCAGCTGCAGCCTCTGGCGAGCCGAGCATGTCCTCGGACCCTCCCGGCACTAAAAGCCATACGCAAAATAAATAAAAATAAATTTGCTAAAAAAAAATAGATGGCAAAGACTTTTCGAACCGTCCTCTGATATATCAATTTGTAGTAGAATATTGATGAAGTCTACGTTGAAATAATCTCAGTCACCACCTCACAATATCTGTAAAAAAATTGTCGAATTAAATTGGCGTTTATAAATGATACGGGCGGATGGAGTTAACGTTATGTAAGGGAATGGAGGTGCCCCCATCACTTCACGCTCTGTGAATCTGAAGGTGAACCTGTTAACTTATGATAGCTAGCAAATTATTCGCCCACCATAATTGATCTTCTCCACCAAACTGAGAGAAGGCTAAATGATAGGCTTCCTTATTCTGCCAGGATACATCAAACAGCTTCATGTCTCGCAAATTACCACCTTGTTTTGTTTGTTGTGACTGTCCATGTGTGCTCTGTAAAGGTCACAGGCATTGCAGGACTGAGAAATCTGGCCATCTGTATGGATCCTGCAATTTAGAAAATAGATTGCCACGGTGGGTGAGTGGTCAACGTGTCGGTCTACTAACCCCAAGCTTGCAGGTTCGCGCCTGGCCGTGGTAAGTGATTTTTGAAAGGCGGCAAAAATTGCGACACCATGTCATACGATGTTGGCATTCCATAGAACCCATTTAAATTTGGTAGGCCGTATTCATAATGGCAAAATTAATCTCGGGAGTTTCCGCCAACACCAAGTTCCTCATTTCTCTACTAGAAAGCGCTATAGTGTTCAAGGAGCTTAGATATCTAACCTCCTTGACTTTCATAGTGCTTTAAGGAACAACGAAATTTGACATGCCCCTGCGGTAGAATTCAGCCAACTGACTGTGCACCCGTGAGTGCCAAATAACAAAGCTTGCACCCGGCACCGAGGCCATACGATATTATTATTATTATTATTTTAGAAAATTCATTATTAATTAATTTATTTGTTTATTTATCGTATGGCTTTTAGTGCCGGGAGTGTCCGAGGACATGTTCGGCTCGTCTGAGTCTGTAGCTGCTTCCAGTGGACACCCTTATGCTGAGCTAAAAGTTCTGTTCAATTTCAAGTAGTTCCAACTTTCGCTACCAGATATCAATGATACCTAGTGCTGAACATTGGAACTTTGATAGAGCGTTCCGACGAAATCTAAGCTAACAATTTAGCTTCACCCAAGTTTAGTCTGTGGAAGGATCTTTTACATGCCACGAATCAATAATATGGGACGCCGGCTTTTCCTTCCCCTCCGAGGGAAGGCATACTGAAGGATTTTTAGCCTACTTTTCACATTTCGCAAAAATGAGGAAAAAGTAGACTTATGAGATCGGGCAAATGTCTGTCCGTCTGTCTGTCTGTCCGTCTGTCTGTCTGTCTGTCTGTCTGTCCTTCTGTCTGTCTGTCTGTCTGTCTGGCTGTGTGTGTGTGTGTGTGTGTGTCCCCTATCAACTCCTAAACGGCTGCAGCAATCGAAACAAAATTTGGTAGGAGTAAAGATCTATACCTGAATATCTCACGGCCATATTTGAAAATGATGTCAGTGCTACCAACTGCTGAAAAATCGCAATTGAAATTTGAGCTCTATGTTGGATATCTCGGAAGGTATGAATGGGACCTATTTGAAAATTGGCACACGTATAGATAATAATATTGCAGTTTATTTTCCAGGAGGCCATACATGGCAGTGTTGCCAAAATGATTATAAGCCTGCTCATAGGTCCAATTTTTAAATGCATATAACGTCTACACTATCAATTGGAATTCAACCAAATTTCGTATGTGCTATGTGTTCATAAACAGATATAACTGAGCGTATTTCTAAGATCCACCAGGGCTGCCAACTGTTAATAAATGCTCTCAATTTATTTTTTCCAAATACCAATATATCAGAAAGTATGCAAGCCGACAACTTTAAACTATGCACACGTATAGTACCTGACATTCTGTATTAATTTGGAGTAACTTATATACGTCAGTGCTACCAACATGATTCTAAGCCTACTGAGAGGTCCAACTTTAAATACACACATCAAAAAAAGTTTTGCATCACCTCGGTTCCAAGAGTTCCGGAACGTTAAATACAAAGGGAATAGAGATCAACACAAACAACATTTCAGCTCGTTTTATTGCTCATGAGACCCACACATTGCATGTTGTACCATCATACAGCTAGACTTTCAGCATTTGTGGTCCAGATTGCAGTACACACCACTACCTATAATACCCAGTAGCACGTCCTCTTGCATTGATGCATGCCTGTATTCGTCGTGGCATACTATCCACAAGTTCATCAAGACACTGTTGGTCCAAATTGTCCCACTCCTCAACGACAATTCGGCGTAAATCTCTGAGTGGTTGGTGGGTCAAGACGTCCATAAACAGCCCTTTTCAACATATCCCAGGCATGTTCGATAGGGTTCATGTCTGGCGAACATGCTGGCCACTGTAGTCGAGCGATGTCGTTATCTTGAAGGAACGCATTCACAAGATGTGCACGATGAGGTCGAGAATTGTCGTCCATGAAGACAAATGCCTCTCCAATATTCTGCCGATATGGTTGCACTATGGGTCGGAGGATGTCATTCAGGTATCGTAAAGCCGTTTCGGAGCCTTCCATGACCACCAGTGGCGTACGTCGGCCCCACATAATGCCACCCCAAAACATCAGGGAACCACCACCTTGCTGCACTCGCTGGACAGTGTGTCTAAGACGTTCAGCCTGACCAGGGTGCCTCCAAACACGTCTCCGACGATTGTCTGGTTGAAGGCATATGCGACACTCATCGGTGAAGAGAACGTGATGCCAATTCCGTGGGGTCCATTCAGCATGTTGTTGGGCCCATCTGTACCGCGCTGCATGGTGTCGGGGTTGCAAAGCTGGACCTCGCCATGGACGTCGGGAGTGAAGTTGCGCATCATGCAGCCTATTGCGCACAGTTTGAGTTGAAACACGACGTCCTGTGGCTGAACGAAACGCATTATTCAACATGGTGGCATTGCTGTCAGGGTTCCTCCGAGCGGCAATCCGTAAGTAGCGGTCATCCACTACAGTAGTAGCCCTTGGGCGGCCTGAGCGAGGCCTGTCATCGACAGTTCCTGTATCTCTGTACCTCCTCCATGTCCGAACAACATCGCTTTGGTTCACTCTGAGACGCCTGGAAACTTCCCTTGTTGAGAGCCCTTCTTGACACAAAGTAACAATGCGGACGCGATCGAACTGCGGTATTGACCTTCTAGGCATGGTAGAACTACAGACAACATGAGCAGCGTACCTTCGTCCTGGTGGAATGACTGGAACTGATCGGCTGTCGTACCCCCTCCGTCTAATAGGCCCTGCTCATGCATGGTTGTTTACATCTTTGAGCAGTTTTAGTGACATCTATGAACAGTCAAAGGGACTGTATCTTGGATACAATATACACAGTCAACGTCTATATGCCGGAGATCTGGGAACCGAGGTGATGCAAAACTTTTTTTGATGTGTGTACATGTAGCTTCTATACTATCATTTGGATTTCAACCAAAATTTGTATGTGCTATGTGCACCATAACAGATACGACTATGCGTATTCTTAAGAGCAACCAGTGTTGCCATCTGTTAAAAAATGGTGTCTCTATTTTTGTTTCCCTAATATCAATATATCATAAAATATGCAAGCCAATAGCTCTAAAATTTGCACACGTATAGTACCTGACTTTCTAGATTAATTTGGAGTAATTAATATACGTCAGTGCTGCCAACATGATTCTAAGCCTGCTGATAGGTCCAATTTTAAAATGCCTGTAACTTCTATACTAACAAATGGATTTCATTCAAAATTAACACAACAAGAGATCATATTATTGCAGATTATTTCTGACCAATACATGTATGTCATTGTTGCCAACATGATTTTAAGCGCGCTGTTAGATCCAATGTTTAACTGCATGTAACGTCCATGCTATCCATTGGACTTCAACCAAATTTTGTATTCTGTACCTTAAGAGATGGAAACAAGAATATATTCAGTCACCAGGGCTGCCAACTGTAGTTCTCTACTGGGCTACATTATGCCAGGTATACAGTATTTCGAACTAATTAGAAATTTCTATATTACCAATTTAATTTTGTCATTATTCTAGATAGATCCATATAGATTAATCAACGGCATGAATTTTAAATTTTAAGAAAAGTAGGCTCTTTAGTTCGTCACGGAACTTCTTGTTATTTTAGAAAATGAATCTGTGGGAGCTGAAAGGCATTAAGTCAAAAATGGTCTTTTTTTTAAATTACTCTTCTGAAGTACTGACCCAAGGGCCTTGGAACGGCATAAGAAAGGATTAAGTCAGCCTTCTGTTTAAGCTACACACACAACATTTTCTTCAGGAGAAAAAGCACGGAAGCTCACTGGCAAGGCAAAATCCATCACAAAGCAATTTGTAATGTGGGTTTAGGCCAGGAACCACTGCTACATGTTGTGCGATCAGAGGAGAACAGCAATAAGTCAACGACTTGCCGCCTTTCAGCGCCGTATTCCGTAATTAATGTTGGCTACACTGCAAGATTCCGAGGTGTTACAGTGCTATTGTAAATTACATTTGTACAAGGTTAAGGTGGTTTTTATGTTACAAATCCATTTTAAAATAAAATATCATGTGAAATATTCACGCCTCCGTGGCTTAGGCGGCAGCACGCCGGCCTCTCACCGCTGGGTCCGTGGTTCAAATCCCGGTCACTCCATGTGAGATCTGTGCTGGACAAAACGGAGGCAGACAGGTTTTTCTCCGGGTACTCCGGTTTTCCCTGTCAACATTTCATTCCAGCAACACTCTCCCCTACCATTTCATTTCATCTGTCATTCATTTAATCATTGCCCCGGAGGAGTGCGTCAGGCCTCGGCAGCCGGCACAGTTCCTATCCTCGCCGCTAGATGGGGGCTTCATTCATTCCATTCCTGACCCGGTCGGAGACTGGAATGTGAAATATTCATTCTGGATGGCTTTATGCCGCACTCAACTGACCACGGAGCTGAAAGGCATTAAGTCACGTTTGCAAACTTTATTAGAAAAATATGTTTATTAAATTAAAATTGATATTCCACTAACACAAATATAACCTGAATAGTTGCTTCACAACATAGATGACTAATATAGTGTGTTTGTTAAGTCCTGTTCTATCAATGACGTTTTATCTATCTCCTGCAAAGTAGTGAAATCTGACTTGATACTTCTCAGCTCCGAGCGATTCTAATGTATTTTTGTCTTAGTGCTTTCTCGCCCCATTCCCAGCAAATACGTAATGGTTCCGTAAGTCCGCACCCGCCTCCTTCCAATCCTACACCGGATAGACAGTTCTATCACCAATTCACTTTCAGTCGGTCTACACAAAATTATTCCAATTGCTGAAATATGCGTCGAAAAAAATTACACAAGACCCTCGTTTATTCGGCCCTCATTAATCCGGATCTCCTGTTAATCCGGATCTGTTGTCTGCGACAATTGCAATATCATCCGCGAAAGCGAGACATTTGACTTTAGTTCTGTTCTCTTTTTTAATACCGATTTGAATGCCCTTTACAAGAGGTTCCCATTCCGTAATTATCCTCTCCAGAACCATATTGAAGAGGATTGGGGATAGTCCATCCCTCTGTCGGACTCCAGTCTTGATTTCGAAGGGCTCTGATATTTCGCCCATGAATTTCACTTTGGATATTGTTCCTGTAAGTGTCTGTTCTATGATTTTGCGTGTCTTACGATCGATCCCAAATTCTTCCATGATTTTATAGAGAGTGTTGCGGTCAACAGAGTCGTACGCTTTTCTGAAGTCGATGAATGCAATCACGGTATTTCTACATTTCCTCATTTGTAAGATCGTCTTTAGGCACCAGATCTGTTCAGCACACGATCGCCCTTTTCTGAATCCAACCTGGTAGTCACCAATGAGTGGATCCATTTGGGTCTCTAACCTGTTCAGAAGTGCTGTGGAAAGGATTTTATAAGCAACCGGGAGCAGGGAAATTCCTCTATAATTGTTGATGTCCGTCTTATCGCCCTTTTTGTGCAGCGGGTGAATCAAAGCGCATTTCCAGTCATCTGGTAATTGCTGCGTTGTCCAAATATCTGAAATAATAATAATTTGACATAATTCAAGGAGTGAGGGGGGGGGGGGGGTGCTTAATCTTCAAGATTTTCTATAATGCATTCGCTGTACAAAGTATAGCTGTGCGCTTTGGCCAATATACATGCCAAATTTCGTCCAGATTGGGGAGGTTTATGTTCACGATGGTCCCCTGTCGGTGAGCTGCCGCCACTGTGCTATTATCCACGTGTTATGAACAGAGCGCAGGGTATTGTTCGCTGTGGGAAGTATAGCGGTGTACCAGAGCCTTGACCCCCACAGCCTGTTAGCAGTAATAACTCATTTGTCGTGGGAAGAGCAGAAAGTGTATCTACTTTCGTATTCCAAACAATTCATGCACGTGACCTTCTCTTAGTCCAACCCAGAATATCTAACATCCATTGTAATGATGTAATACCGCTACTCTGGAATATGAATAGTCAACTGATCTTTTGAACAGATAATCTTGTGTAGAAAGGACCTAAGGCACTTCAGTGTAGTTTTGAGTTACAGTGAACTCTCGATTTTCCGCGACACCGAAAGGAAAATTTTTATTTCATTTTCAAAGAAAATTTGGAAGTGCTACTACTTTTTGTGTTTGACTGTAGTCAACGTCAGGAGGGGTTGTGCCCGTTTAGACCGGAGTCCGCACGACCACATATGCATTTTGCCAAGAATCAGTCAGCACGAGAGTCAAAATATCCCGGGGCGCCAGATGGGTTAAAGCTAATCGCAAAAACGACATCAAATGAAAAAATTGCTTTACTGATTTTTGGCTCAATGCAACAATAAGGATAGAAGGAGATTCAACTGGGCATAACACATCATGAAAAATTATCTCAATTTATTCTGAATTTAAAATTGACTGCAAAATAAAATGCTCAAAGCTTCATCATTCATGTGTGGCGACCCACATTACTATTTACACAATGTACAGAAATTTTCCAACACATTGGACAATTATCTTTGGAGACACAAGTCTGATTATCAGTCCTGTAGACTGTGTTCCAAAATTATATCCATTATTTATGATTAAATCCAGTTCAAATTTAATTGTCTTTACTGGAAATATTGTAGTTCACTGGTTGAATTTTTACATAATATTAACACTCGTAGAATAATTGTTCATAGAATTTTTTATCTTTCACTTATTTTTCCAGTTTCAAAAAAAATATTGTCAAAAAATATTATCTCTGAATCAACACAAATTATGTACACATATTAATAACAACATCTGAAAAGTATCTGACCTTTGAGCATAGCATCGAAGAACTGTGCGAAGCACAACAAAATTAATTGTTCTTCTGACATTAAACGTTTCGAGAAGTGACTCGATTATGAACTTCAAGTTCCTAACAAAATATATGATTTCTGAATCATCAACTTGATCAATAAATTGTTGGACCATTCAACTATTCGATTCTCCACTTGGAATCATTATTAAGAAAAATATTTATATTTGTGGCCATTTTAGTAACTTTCACAACTTGCAATTCTTCGACAGAATGCGGAAATAAGAATTGTAGCTTCATAATAAATTCATTTAGTTCATGGCACTAGGATTGAAAACATCCTTCAAATTATTCGTGGTTATAGAATTATTTTTAATTGGCAGTGGCCCATTCTATTATTATTTTTATAAGAATACAATATTCTAACAACAACGGCAAAGGTCTTCCTCTGAAGAAGAATAAAATACTATCATGACAAATCCGGGTTCTAGCAAAATCAAAGTCTTAATGGAATCCGTAAACAAAGTTGAAATAAGAACTGATGGTTTTTAAGAAATAACCTTTGGGTCATTCATACGACGCAATGTGTAGTTCCAATACTCCTTCTTTAACACTGAGTCATCGAACCTGCTATTTGATTGATGCTCAAATAAAAACCTCCTCATTCCTGCGACTTAAACATGCGCACCTGGAAATGGCATTTCAACTACTCCACACACATAAATTTTCTTCCCCAAATTTATACAATAAATCAAACCTCTGCTTGTTATCATCACTGGAAGATTTATAAACTTACAAGTTTATTTTATTTTACCATTCAGTTCAACCCGTGAAGTTACCATACTTATGATACTCTTTATTTCACTTTCGAATGTGTATCTACGTCATGATTTTATATAAATACAAAAATATCCTAATTGATACAAATATCATTCGCTTCCCGTTTCATGCCTCTCCGTGTTATCTGAAAAATATACTTTGCTCATTGCAAATATTAACTGTTCAACCAGAACTGTAATGTTGGTTGAATGCGGGCTTGCGCTAACCACTCTCCTTCGGAAAATCACCTGTTCCAAACTAGAAATGATTAAACTACTTCATAAGCTCTCTCTCAATAAATGTGATTATTAGAAAATATAAGATCCAAGAATTATTTAAAAAAGTTATGAAAATCATTATTATTATTATTAGTGGATTATTATTATTATTATTTATATTATTGTAAATATATTTAATTATTATTTCATTATGTGCGAATCCACATGTTCGATTCTTCGAATATGGATAAAAGATGCATTTCTCAACAAAAATAATTATTAACTTTTACAGTTACATCGGCTGATTACCGTGATTATAAAAAAATATGAAACATTCAAATAAATACTCGTTATGCTCGGTCATCGATCCTAAACTGTTCTGAGTGCTGAAAATACTCAGAATAACTCTAATATGTCTTGCGTAAATCATTGCAAGATTTAAATACGAAGAAAAATAAATGTGTTGGTCATCTGCAGAAAATGAGTTTGTTCCAATTAGCTAGTCATAATATAAAGTCAAAAGTGGCTTACATTTCTCGTTGATCTTGAAGCGTAGTGAACCTGGTCTGTACCAGATTTATCCAGATACATGCCCTATCGGGCACGCACGTCTAATCCTTGTATCGGCCGCCATTATATACCCACAATCTGTCTAACACGACATAGTGGAAATATTTCTTGAAGTTTGAAGTAACTGCTGATCCATTTTAATATAGACTTCAATTAAGTCCATAGCAGTTTGCTTAAATGGGGTCAGATCCAAGTGATCTATTCTCAAATATGTCAGTTGTAACATAACTCACGGTAATCTTTTCAGTACAAGAAAACACTGACAGTCTAAACCAATCAACGGCTGTCCTGAAGATCGTTCCCTGGGCATGGCTTATCACCGTCTATCATGCGCGAAGCAACTTATAGCTTCCCTTCGTCGGCTAATGAACAACACCGTGATAGACTGGCCTTCAATATACTGATAGATAGGAGTGGTTATTAAGTTACGATTTATGAAACTGACTAATTGGACTAAAATATCCAAGTATTAAATTATTATTACTGGACTGTGACAAAGTACTTTCTAGACAAAGTCTAGCATATGTCCATATAGAAATAAAGTATTTCACCAGTGTCCGTAGAAAAAAAAAACAATCACCTTAATGATTCTCTCTGCCGGAAACTTACTATGTTCCACGCGTATCGTAGCACTTTTGTAACTATCACAATTTAAAGATATCTTCTGCGTAGATCTGGCAACCATGTGCCTTGGCTCAACGTGGCAGCACCTTGTCATGAAAGAGCTTGGTTCGAAGTGAGCTGATGTTGCTTGGGCCGGCCGGCTTTTATTCAAAACGGTCAGGTCCACGCTGAATCACGCTGAAATATGGAAATCCTCATATCTCTGGTATCTCTGGTCCGATTTACTTGAGACTAAGTGCATTCTCTTTCATTTGGCCGTGCCAGTAATCTGATCCAAGTCTCAAGTCTCTACTCCATGGCTAACTATTTAATCAACAAATAGTCTCGACCTCTGCTACTACTTGCTCTTGGCTGCATAAAGTTTCCATTCCCTTCTAGAAGTAATGGAGCGCGATATTCAAATATCTCAACTTTCAAAAGCGGCTGTAGCCTTTCCCTTGATATCTAGGTGTCTGAATCTTGGAATACCCATTCCTAGAGTTGGGCACAGGGTGGCACACTGTCTCCTCCCTCTCCAGCCTCGCACGATAACGACCAAGTTATTAAGACTCAGCAGTTCTTCATTACTATGAGAGCTGAGAGCTCTTACAGCTTTTCTCCTCCCTATAGTGGTTTCATTACAGTGAGAGCTGAGAGCTTTTACAGATTTTCTCCTCCCTATAGAGGTTTCTTTACTGTGAGAGCTGAGAGCTTTTACAGATTGTCTCCTCCCTATAGAGGTTTCTTTACTGTAAGAGCTGAGAGCTTTTACAGATTGTCTCCTCCCTATAGAGGTTTCTTTACTGTGAGAGCTGAGAGCTCTTACAGATTTTCTCCTCCCTATGGAGGTTTCTTTACTGTGAGAGCTGAGAGCTCGTACAGTTTCTCTCCTCCCCATAGAGGTTTCTTTACTGTGAGAGCAGAGAGCTATTACAGATTTTCTCCATCCTATAGATGTTTCTTTACTGTGAGAGCTCGTACAGATTTCCTCCTCTCTATAGAGGTTTCTTTACTGTGAGAGATCGTACAGATTTCCTCGTCCTTATAGAGGTTTCTTTACTGTGAGAGCTCGTACAGATTTCCTCCTCCCCATAGAGGTTTCTTTACTGTGAGAGCTCGTACAGATTTCCTCCTCTCTATAGAGGTTTCTTTACTGTGAGAGCTCTTACAGATTTTCTCCTCCCTATAGAGGTTTCTTTACTGTTAGAGTTGTGCAGATTTTCTCCTCCCTATAAAGGTTTCTTTACTGTGAGAGCTCGTACAGATTTTCTCCTCCCTATAGAGATTTCTTTACTGTGAGAGCTCGTATAGATTTTCTCCTCCCTATAGAGGTTTCTTTACTGTTTGAGCTCGTACAGATTTTCTCCTCCCCATAGAGGTTTCTTTACTGTGAGAGCTGAGAGTCTTACAGATTTTCTCCTCCCTATAGACGTTTCTTTACTGTGAGAGCTGAGAGCTCTTACAGATTTTCTCCTCCCTATAGAGGTTTCTTTACTGTGAGAGCTGAGAGCTCTTACAGATTTTCTCCTCCCTATAGAGGTTTCTTTACTATGAGAGCTGAGAGTCTTACAGATTTCCTCCTCCCTATAGAGGTTTCTTTACTATGAGAGCTGAGAGTCTTACAGATTTCCTCCTCCCTATAGAGGTTTCTTTACTATGAGAGCTGAGAACTCTTACAGCTTTTCTCCTCCCTATAGGCCTAGAGGTTTCTTTACTGTGAGAGCTGAGGCTCTTACAGATGCTCTCCTCACTATAGAGGTTTCTTTACTATGAGAGCTGAGATCTCGTACAGATTTCCTCCTCCCTATAGAGGTTTCTTTACTGTGAGAGCTGAGAGCTCGTACAGATTGTCTCCTCCCTATAGAGGTTTCTTTACTGTGAGAGCTGAGAGCTCTTACAGCTTTTCTCCTCCCTATAGAGGTTTCTTTACTGTGAGAGCTGAGAGCTCTTACAGCTTTTCTCCTCCCTATAGAGGTTCCTTTACTGTGAGAGCTGAGAGCTCTTACAGCTTTTCTCCTCCCTATAGAGGTTCCTTTACTGTGAGAGCTGAGAGCTCTTACAGATTTTCTCCTCCCTATGGAGGTTTCTTTACTGTGAGAGCTGAGAGCTCTTACAGATTTTCTCCTCCCTACAGAGGTTTCTTTACTGTGAGAGCTGAGCTCTTACAGATTTTCTCCTCCCTATAGAGGTTTCTTTACTGTGAGAGCTGAGAGCTCTTACAGTGTTTCTCCTCCCTATAGAGGTTTCTTTACTATGAGAGCTGAGAGCTCGTACAGTTTCTCTCCTCCCTGTAGAGGTTTCTAAAAAGATGGCATATTGCTGAGGTTTAATTACTTAGCCATGACAGCCAATATAACAAGGTGGATCGAAAAGTCTTTGCCCCTATCTTTTTAGCCAAAGAAAATAAATAGAGGTAATTACAAATATACGTACTGCTCTACGCACCTTACACTATTTTTCCACATAGTCTCCACATTGGTCCCATCGCAGCACTACATTTGAGATGTCCCTGTGATAGAATTCAGCCGGCTGACAGTTGCACCATCGTCGGACTGCTGTCTTGGCGTCATCGTTGCACGTGAATCGCTGTCCTGCAATGAACTTCTTCAGAGGACCAAAAACTTAGAAATCACTAGATGCGAGGTCCGGACTGTATGTTCGGTAGTCCAAACTCTCCCAGTGAAATGACCGGAGCTTGTTGGCGGTTCTGGTTACCACACGTGGTCTCGCACTGTCATGGTCCGCTGAAGAAGTTCCTGCCAGGGCAGTGATTCACGTGCAACGATGACGCCAAGACAGCTGTCCGACGATGGTTCTACAGTCAGCCGGCTGAATTCTACCACAGGGCCATCTCAATTTTGGCGCTGCGATGGGACAAATGTGGAGACTGTGTGGAAAAATAGTGTATGGTGCTTAGAACACAACGTATATTTGTAAATTATCGATCCGCCCTTAGAATTGATTAGATTTTCACGAGCACTCTATTAATTTTCACTGCGGATCCTCGTATCGCTATCTGAGGGACCTGGAAACCACTCTCGAAGGAGTTGAAGCCAGTTTTGTCTGCTTTGTTGATTGCAGTGACCAAGTTTGAGTGTTGTATGAGAAAGTCGCCGTGATCTAGTTTCCTGATGGGAATGTTAAGAGGAATGTGTCGGTATTTGATCACTCAGCTCGCTACCCAGCCAAAGAGGTAATGGAGATGACTACTTTCCTTGGTGGGCCAGTGGTAGTGTGTCCGTCTCATGTTTCCAAAACGACGAGTTCAATTCCCAGCCGTACCATTTCAAAAAACATTTTACTTTTTAAATTATCCTTTTCATAAAATTATAATATAATAATAGTACATTATGCATCGAGCCTATAATGGCTATAATTAAGACACGAGTATTTTTATAAAACGAGCGTATGCGAGATTTATAATTTCCATACGAGTGTCTTTAATTACCATTATAGGCGAGTTGCATACGACTGTTTATGTTCGACGATAATTATAACTTTATTATATGTTTTAACATAAATATTCATAAATATCTGTTCAGTCACTAGAATGTTGTGATCGGGTGCTGCGGTGGGTAGTAAGTTATATCTCTGTTCTCCAAGCTCTCTGGACAACCGACGCATACGCTCTGTGTGCTTCAATGCCATATGTTCAGATTGTGCTCCAGTATTCAGTAAAACTGTCACCGAAGTCGTTTCAAAACCACGCGCTGTGTAGAAATTGATTTGGGGGATATTAAGGTACAGTGCCATTTCTTGTCTCATATTCACCAGTTTATTTACGCGAACATATGGACGGTGAAATTTCGGTAATTTATATAATGTTGGATTTTGAGCGCATGCGCGAAGGTATCCTTATCTAATTGGCCACACAACTGTTTCTTGAGCTCTGATTGGTGTGAGAAACTGTTTTATAATGAAAAATAGTGTTATAGTCTAATGAGCCTCATTATGATACAGTTTTCTGACACATAATAGTTAGGGTCGAACATAAAGTAATTTATAACATTATTAACTTGATGACTAATTTAAAATTGTCAATCATCAATTTTATTCTATAAATTTACTTCAATAATATTGAATAATAAATTAATTGTCTTATAATACAAATTTCTTTATAAAAATTTAAAAAATACTAAATTCTTTTTCTCTTTAAATCTTCATAAAATCAATCAATAACCCACTGCTTAAAGGCTTTTTTATAAAATAAATTTGACTTCCAATCAAAAAGATAAAGAATTATCATATTAAAAAATTCGAATTATATATATTATATCCATTATGTCCATTACTGTAAGCCTCCGTGGCTTAGGCGGCAGCACGCCGGCCTCTCACCGCTGGTTCCGTGGTTCAAATCCCGGTCACTCCATGTGAGATCTGTGCTGGACAAAACGGAGGCAGACAGGTTTTTCTCCGGGTATTCCGGTTTTCCCTGTCACAATTTCATTCCAGCAACACTCTCCACTATCATTTCATTTCATCTGTCAATCATTTAATCATTGCCCCAGAGGAGTGCGTCAGGCCTCGGCAGCCGGCACAGTCCATATCCTCGCCGCTAGATGGGGGCTTCATTCATTCAATTCCTGACCCGGTCGGAGACTGGAAGCAGGCTGTGGATTTTCATTTCATGTCCATTACTGTAGAGCCTCCGTAGGTTAGGTGGCAGCACCCCGGCCTCTCACCGCTGGGTCCGTGGTTCAAATCCCGGTCACTCCATGTGAGATTTGTGTTGGACAATGCGGATAGGTTTTTCTCCGGATACTCCGGTTTTCCCTGTCAGAATTTTATTCCAGCAACACTCTCCTCCACTATCACTTCATTTCATCTATTATTCATTTAATCATTTCCCCAGAGGAGTGCGACAGGCAGCTGGCACAGTTCGTATCCTCGCCGCTAGATGGGGGCTTCATTCATTCCATTCCCTTACCCGGTCGGTCAACTGGAAGCAGGCTGTGGATTTTTTTCATGTCCATTACTTTAGGTGTGAATATTTTACATGTAAATTTGTGTACATTTTATAATACGGTAGGCCTATATCAACTCCAACTAATCATGCACCACGGCAGCGTGACCGGCTACAGCAAGTCAGGAGATCGGGGGTTCGCTAACAGCGGCTATCATGAACGTGGTTTTCCACACTCCCTCCAGGCAAATGCTGGGATAGTATCTTACCTCAAAATTAGTCCATTGTATGTGTTTGAAATCTATAAATAATGTTTTAAGATAGAAATAGAATTCAAGTTGTAAATCACGGCTATGAAACCAGAAGTATTACAGAGAATCACTCTATTTTATATCAACCTAAGTTAAGTATAGCTAAACGTAACTTTCTGTATTTCTCACCAAAATTATACCACATTATCCCAATTAAATTAAAAGAATTTAAAGAAAATCGTTCAAACCTGAAGATGCATAATATAAAACAATTTCTCAGAGGAAAGAAAATTAAAATTGATAATATAATTAGTTGAACCTACAGTACAACTGTATACAAACGCAAATTCAATTTTCCTTCTTATTCATTATATTTAATACATAAAACACATACATTGAACGTGTTATTCGACTAAGCCATTATACAATATTAAGAAATAGTAATCAATGATATGCATGCCACAGACAAGGATGCACCTTTTAGTGGCATATGTGATAGCTCGTCCTACTCTGTATGAATTTGATATCCTATTTCGACCCGTCTTTATCATATCTCTACTTAGTATAAAACAAAGTCCCCGATTCTTGGATGTCACGGGTAATCTCGAGAACCACTGGATGAATTCTGATGCGGTTTTCACCATTCTGTAAAGGATATCTCGAGGAAGATTTCTGTTGAAAATAATTTATTTATGATGAAAGGATGCCAAGCAGTAACGATTTCAGTGAAAAGGTCGAAAAAAACCTGGCGTCCGTGCGCTTTTTAAGCTTACGCCGGGCAAACCGTTAAAAATGGCAGTATAATATGAGTGTAAGAATTGTACAGCGTGAAAAGTTCTACAAAAAGTCCACGAGAGCATATCTCTATCTGCAATACATCGCCCACTATAAGTTTTTTTTAGATTGGACGGAAGGGAGATTTGTATTTCATGCGATGGATGACACCACTGCAATACATCGCCCACCATAAGTGTTTTTAGATTGGACAGAAGGGCATTTGTGTTTCATGCACCTCGCCATTCTTAAATTACGTCTGACTAGAATTCGTTGCACATGCATCTCCATGTTAATATAATTAATAGTCCAGTCAATGATTTTAACCCATCATGCCGAGACGTAAAACGGATATAGGTCGTAGTTCATTAGTATCGAGAAAAAAAAAAGCTCTTATCACGTAATGCATTCATAACTGTTCCGGGCGAAGCCGGGGTGGGTTGCTAGTTGTAACAATATAATTTAATAATTGTAAATTTACAGGTTAAACCAATGAGTAGGAATTGTAAGGAAATGCATAAAATGTGTACATTTGTAACGATTTAATTAATAACTAGGGGACATGTACGAAAAATGTCACATGTTTAGAAAACCACCCGCCCGGCTTTACTGTTATGCGGGCTTCTATGAATATAATTATTTGTTTAAACGCAAAGTGCAATTCGTCGCCGTTGCGCGTAATTCCGTTTGAATGTTCTTTTCAATGCACAATGGGCTGTGTGAGCCCCATGTGCATAGACTACCCGCCCATCACTAGTGTTATGCGGGCTGTATGCGACACAGTTCTGCCAGGGGCTATCGTCTTGTTTATTTGTATAAGCACTTTCTTTTTCAACAAATAAATATATTTCCGTCGACTTTTCAAAAAATGTACTAATGAGATGATTTGGAAAATTTTGGTTCAGGAGCTTGAGGTTTCTGTCGGATGATCTTAGCGTATTATATAATAATAATAATAATAATAAGCTAAAGTCCTGGGGCGCCTACCTCAGCCCTGTCCCTAACACAGTTACACACAGTGCTAATCACCTCAGAAATACAGGTTATCAAAGTTCAACACACACCCGACTTCTCAGGGCTAGATGTCTTAAGTCCCAAAAATTAATTGGAACAGCAACAACGTCAACAGTATTTCTTGCAGTTAACAAATTCTCAAAGTATGATTCCAGCAGAAAACAATAATCTGTGAAATTTTCTCATCACTGAACCTGTATCATGTTGATATCTCTACAGTGAAGGAAAACACAGCGACTGATGCTACCATCTCTTGTTACGGTAGTGTGGACCGGAAGTACTTGCTTGTGTAACATACAGTATTCTCTCCGTTAGCTGAACGCATCATTACCTTCGTACGTGACGTGTTACATAACTTCCACTTCCTTGCCCAAGTCCAGGGATCATCTTCAACAGAATCTGACCACAAGTTATTTTATAGTTATACTCACAAGGAGAGGTCGCCAAGTGGTTTTCTAGAAAAGTGTTCAAATTTGGAGGGTTTGCTCTTCATAAGAAAATATATTTGCCGTGTTCGAGCGTTTTTGCCAATGGGCCTTAGTGTGTTCAAAATTGAACATTTAAAATCAATCCTCAAACTTGTGTAGTCTTATTCTCGCACACGTTCCCGGCTCGTTCCCGTCGCGTAGTCGTTAGCGCATTGGCGTGGGGAATTACAGGTTTCGAGTTCGAGTCAGACCTTGGTCAGGACTTTTTTTTACTGTTATTATTGTCTTTTGCGTTCTAGATACTGTTGATTGTAGACAACCGCACACACGTAATATTGAATAAGCATAAGCGTCAATCAAGACCTCCGACTTATCGAACCCGCTTATACTGCACTTGCGTGACGAAGAGTGTCCCGCGATGTTACTCACACGAGTTCCGTATCGAGTTTTGGATACAGACAGTTTAC
Organism: Meconema thalassinum; assembly: GCA_946902985.2. NCBI lineage: Eukaryota > Metazoa > Arthropoda > Insecta > Orthoptera > Tettigoniidae > Meconema > Meconema thalassinum. The sequence goes on from OX336400.1 coordinate 161,005,944, forward strand.
TTTGATGGTAGAGCAGAGTGGAACAGCGGGAAGCGCTCTTGCGTTCCTGCATTAGACTCGGCGCAGTGCACATGAACGTAGCGTCGCCGGCTACGCTGCATTTAAATTTTAACGAATAAAACTTACGACTCGTTCAAGCTTCAAGGACGAATAATAATGTTAAAATATTGCACGTAGCTCCAAAACCGAAGAGACCACAGCAAATACGTTAGAAAACACAAAAGACAATAACAGTAAAAAAAAAGTCCTGACCTAGGTCTGACTCGAACTCGAAACCTTAAATTCCCCACGCCAATGCGCTAGCGACTACGCCACGGAAACGAGCCGGGAACATGTGCGAGAATAGGACGACACAAGTTTGAGGATTGATTTTAAATGTTCAATTTTGAACACACCAAGGCCCATTGGCATAAATGCTCGAACACGGCCAAACTATTTTCTTATGAAGAGCAAACCCTCCAAATTTGAACACTTTTCTAGAAAACCACTTGGCGACCTCTCCTTGTCAGTGAACATACTCGAATGACACATTTTTGAAACTCTCAGGACAACCTTAGCAGGTCATAGCACTTCGTATTAATAACACAGTAATTTTATTAATGCAGCCAATGGCCATGTAGTTTTCTTTTCAGGATGGGTCGGGGAAGGGATATTGGAAGGAAATCGGCCGTGGACCTAATGAAAGGAACCGTCCCGGCATTTGCCTGGTAGTGAAAACAAAACGTGTGGCATTCTGTGTCAACAAAACTCCTCTTTAAGTGGAAAACGTAAAAACAAAAAAGTTTACAGCCAGGTTCTTTAAAAGAAATGTTAAGACTATTGATTAAACATTTGAAATAATTTCAGCACCTTGCTAAATATTTCCACTGTATGAAGTCACAAACCGTACAAAGTAAATGTTAGAAAACTGCCGTCGAGTCTAATACTACTGTGCTATTCGTCACGGCATCGGCAGTAAGGTGAAGTTAGCATTCCAGTGTTGTGGTCATCGATTACCAATAGCGCTCCTAGTTAAACATTCATTTCCAGCCAGCACGAGGGAGTAGCAGTCCCAAGGTTAGGTCACCGGAAGTGGGTCTGGGGGTGTTGGAATAATGCTAGGTCCGGTGTTAGGTGAATAACACCAAATGAAACATCGTCAAAAGATGTACTGTTGGAACAGGGAGGAGGAAAGGTTGTGTAGAAGGTGTACACCCCGTTCCAGCCCCCAGACCAGAATTGAATTTCTTGGCAGAGCCGGGATTAAAACCCGGGCCTCCACGGTAACAGCACAGTGACAGCACAGTGACAGCCAAGAATGCTAGCCACTACGCAACGAGGCGGACAATTTATAAAGAACACAAGCTCCACTTTATTTCACAGTTCAACTTCACCTAACCTCCATACCGGTCAACTGAGTAATAAACAAACGTTCGGTGCGTCAGCGCTGCGCTGGGCAGGAGGAATACGCGAAGTGCGATAACTTATGAACGCTCTCTGATATCGAGCTCTGGTTTGTTATAAAAACTATTTCAGACATTAATGAACATTTCTTCTCGCTTAGTCACCAACGTAAAGTCATCAGCAAAAAAGTTTCTCACTACGTAACTTTCGTGTGACACCGTCCCAGATTTGTCAAGTACACTTAAGAAAAGAAAATCATAACTTTCTTATTATGAAAATAACTACTGCCCTGAGAAGTAGGGCATCTTCTAACAACATCAGGAAATCTAAAAATAAATTCTTGATCTGTTGCGATCAATAGTTCATTATCTATGGCGTGATAGGTTTTATATCTGAAAAAATATAGATTCGCGCTAAAATATCGTAATTGTGAAAATTGACCCATTTATTAATTATTTATGGCTTTTATTTTTACACCATCAAAAAGAGCGGAAAATTCTCTATAAGACCACGCAAACATTTTCTTAGATTTGCCACTTTCAAATATTGGGAAATGGCAACATCGCCGGGGTAGAAGAGGACGAAGTGAATTGCAGGACATACGAGTGCGAGTGAGAGGCTGACTTTTAAGGCAGAGACGCACAATAGATAGCCATTTTACAGTATTGCCTTCTTGACAATTGGTATTGCAACTGTTCAGTTGGTCTACACTATATCATCCCAATTACTGGAACAAGCGAAAAAATAACATGTGACTAAATAAGTAGTTCCGTGAAGAACTAAATAGCCTATTTTGACATATCCTATTGGTCTTACTTACGACACGAGACATGAAAACGAGATTTTATAAAAATTGCACATCCACCATTTATAAGTTCTCATAAAATTCCATTAAATTAAGGCTAGTATGAAGATATACCGTGCCAAGTTTCACAGCGCTCTGATGAAAAGTCGCGAGAAAAAGGGAAAGGGTCAGAGGAGAGGTTCGATCCCAAAGGCACTGGAAAATGGGGAAAACCGTAACCAGCTCAGGAATCCCTCGGCTTCGCAAAGTCCCGCACTCACCAGCCGTGGCCCCTTGAGAGTGTAGCACTATCCCTAACACCGTCGGGGTCGGAAGCAACGAGCTAGAGTTTCTCTAGCTCGTTGGTCGGAAGGGAACAAGAGTTGACGAAGAAAGGTTGACAGGAGAGAAGACGGAGAGGAGCCCGCCACAAGTAAGTGGAATCAATGCCGGACTCAGCTAGGGTCCCGTGGTCGCCAACTCACGCCCCACTAGATGTGAGTCCATGAGGAAAGAGAAAGAGACTACGGAGTGACGTAGTTGTGACATGAATAATACTCATGAGCAGTGTTTCATTTTGGAGATGTTCTCAAAGAGGCACTAAACTTTTTGTCTCCTCGCTTTGTACAAAGTGTTGCTTGCGACACTGGAACTTAATTATCTAACTACCTGTACTTGTAGAAGAAAGAAAGCTTGTAGTTTTACGTGAGCGTTAGTCTTGCAATCATAAGCCACGGGACCCTTTTTTTTAACGTGAAATCTGAACCACCAGGCATTTCAACCAGAAAATCTCCAATCGGAGCCCATCCACCCTGATGTGAGGCAAGCAGCTTGACCACGGCGCCATAACATCCCAAGGAAGATCAAGTGAAACTACCTAATAAAATTACTACCATTTAACATGCACCGAACAACGAAATAATCTGTCCCCTGGAAACAACTGAGTAGTAGCGTCTTCGGTGGCGTAGTTGGTAGCATGCTGAACTGCTGTGCCCAAGATAGCGGGTTCAAACCCGGCTGAAGTCGTCGGATTTTTTTAAGAGCGTTAAAATCTTTCAGTATGCCTTCCTTCGTAGGGGAAGTAAAGCCGGTGGTCCCATGTCATAGGTTTATGGCATGTAAAAGATCCTTCCACAGACTAAATATGTGTGAAACTAAATTGTTAGGTGCAATTTCGTTGGAACGCTCTATCAAAGTTCCAACGTTCACCACTAGGTATCCTTGATATCTGGTAGCGAAAGTTGGAACTACTTGAAATTGAACGGAACTTGTAGCTCTCCCTATGGGTGTCCGCTGGAAGCAGCTACAGACTCAGGCGAGCCCAACATGTCCTGGGACACTCCCGGCACTAAAAGCCATACGATAAATAGATAAATAAATAACTGAGTAGCGCTCCAAGGCCTGAAACCAACGTAATGCGGCTAGGGGCGGGCCAGCAGTCGTTCTTGGACACAATCGTTTCTCTTAGGCTCCATCACTGGCTTCAATAATAATAATAATAATAATAATAATAATAATAATAATAATAATAAAATCATCCGTAAAACATTGGGCCCTAAACTCACAGATGATGGATATCGTCTGCAATCACACACAATCACAGAGAGATACTCTAACATCGAGTCAGATTTCCGCAAGCGACGACTGAGATTCTACGGCCACATTATGAGACTGAATGACGACCGGCTAACAAAGAGAATATCGACTTACTTACGAAAACTTAAAGTGACAACAGTCTGGGTTACCCAAGTCCAAATTGATCTCGAAAGTGCCAACATCATACCAATAGACATAGACGATCGAATGACATTCCGACATAAGATCCACAGTTGGGAAGTCACACATGAAGATCGACCAAGGAGACCAGGGAAAGGATGGACGGAGGAACGTCGAGTCCGACACAGTGAGATGATGAAGGAGTTCTGGAAGAACAAGAAGAACAGCACCAGAACATAATTTGCTTAATGTGATCCTTTGGGTCTAAACAATGTAAATAAATAAATAATAATAATAATAATACAAAAGAGAAGTATCTCGTAATGTAAAACTTATATTTGGTGTTCTGTGTGTAAAACTACGACACTACAACACGGTTGTTTTACCAGAAGCCTTGTATGCGTCAGAAACAACATTAATTGGAGGGATGACAAGAATTCATGACATCGAAAAACAAGAACGTAAAATTCTTAGAAAGATACACGGCGCTGTTCTCCGAGAAGGTACTTGGATCAGACGACCTACAAAGGAACTCGACGGAAATACAGACACCATCACAGAGAAATTTAGGGAAAGACGCCTACAGTTCTATGGACACCTGACTCACTAAGAACATTCTTAACATCATTATTACAAGTAAATTAAAGACCAGTTGGATGAGAGAATCACAGGAGGACCTGGAACGACTCAAAATCTCTGAAGAAAGAAATCAATTCAGAAATAAAATCAGTAACAAGAAATTTGAACAAGTCTCAAGAAGAGAAACAATAGGAAAAAATGGACATGTTTTTTCAAATGTCTTTAGCGAGGCAAAGTCTTCGATACAGAATGCTGCAGTTTCCCCAACCACATGGATCGAACCGATAATCTTGGAATCGTGGCGTGGACTGATCCAGCGAGTAATCCAGCTTACAAATGCTATAGGATGCGACTCAACCGATAATATCTGTATTATTTCTGATAGGAAACTCAACACCAGAACTGTAACAAATTTGTTAGGAATTTTGTAAACAAGTGTGCTGTTTCAATAGTCCATTGTGTCTCGCCTGAAATACCATTATAACGAGTTGTTATTGTATTTTATCGACTCCGTAAAACGTAATTACTGGATAGCTTATCAGAACACGGAATTCCTCTGTCCATTACGAGGAGTGGCTTCGGGGGCGTAGTTGGTAGTATGCTGAGCTTCGATGCCCAAGATCGTGGGTTCAAACCCAGCCAAAGTCGTCGGATTCTTTAAGAGCGTTAAAAATCCCGTAGTATGCCTTCCTTCGGAGGGGAAGTAAAGCCGGCGCGTCCACGTCATATATTTAAGAACCTTCCACTGACTACAATAATGTGAAGCTAAATTTGTAGGTTATATTTGATTAACTATCTTTAAGTTCCAACGTTCGCGGCCAGGTGCTGTTTGCTGTGCCATCTAGTAGCCAAGTTCACATCTAGGTGTCGTTGACGTTAGCATTAGGTATCAAAAGTAGGAACTACTTGAAATTGACCGTCTGTAGTCCTTACCTGAATTACAGATAACACACACTAATACAGCCATCAGAATTAACAACTGTTATCAGACAGATTCTACACACACCCAAAGTACACGGGACTACATGACCGCGTTGTCGCAGCCCTTAAACTGAGGAACCAACCAACCTCCATTATGAGGGATGTCCAGATAGACAGACGAGAACCACAAACAGAACTATTAAGAGTTCCCAAAATCGAACGAAAAATCTCTTAAGGTAGGCTACATCTTGTAAGGTGGATAGCCTGTTCTCAAGGCCAGGAAGGGCTGGAATAAGGGAAAACCGAATCATTTAAGGGACTAGCGTTCTTGACTATCACTGCGGACGTCCGGTTTGATTCCAGGCTCTTGCAAGAAGAATTCAATTCTGGTCTGACGGTTGGAACATGTAGGTACTCTCTCAACCTCATAACGCAAAACTGATAAGAGGTGGGTTTGATTCGATTCCATCGATCGAAGGTGTATTGTTTTATCTGTCTTTTCACATACCGTACCGTAACATACTGGAGATTTATCATACAACACGAGCAAGTTAGACATGGCTGCAGTTTTTGCAAGCTGGTCTGCTCATTCATTTCCAACGGTTCCAATATGTCCTCGAGTCAAAGATAAGCAAATGTGCAGAGTTTGCTGAGCCAAAGATCTTATGACAACAATAATGGGTATTGTTATTGCTTGTAAGTATGGAGGCATCTCTTTATCACAGAGAACTCCCCTGGCTTGTCTCCACCTAACCCAAGCTCTTGATTCTTACAAGGGAAGAATCAGGTAAGACAGATCGAAACCTATCTTGAAACTTTGTGGACGCAATCGTTGTACTGTAAGAGGACAACGTGCGGAGAATCAGCCTCCAGATGAACTGCAAGGCTTCGAAATCGTACCTGGCATTCTGATACGCAGGCATGATGGCTGGAGGAGCTGGACATCCCTGTGGCACTCGGAGTAGTAGCTAGGCGGGACGTATATACTGTCTGGAGCGTGCGGCTACTTCCCACCAACCTTGAGTGCTTGGGCGGTCAGGGCTGTCCATTCCAACATGTACGGTACTTGCTACCTCCCATTGATTTATATGAGAGATTCGCAACATGATTTCGGAGCCTTGCAGTTTAATCTGGCGGCTGATTTTCTTCACGTTGTCCTCGTATAGTACAACAATTGCGTCCACAAAGTCTCAAGATAGGTTTCGGCCTGTCTTACCTGATCCTTCCCTTGTATGGGTACCATTGGTTTGCGGGCTAGATTCTAGATAATAGGCGGCTTCGGTGGCGTAGTCGGTAGCATGCTGAGCTTCTATGCCCAAGATAGCGGGTTCAAAACCGGCCGAAGCCATCGGATTTTTTAAGAGCGTTAAAAATTCCTCAGTATGCCTTCCTTCGGAGGGGAAGTAAAGCCGGCGGTCCCTTGTCATAGATTTACGGCATGTTAAAGAACCTTCCACTAATTACACCTGGGTGAAGCTAAATTGGATAGGTTAAACAACGCTCTTAGGTTTCTACGTTCGTTGCGGTGGCGTCTAGTAGCTAAAGTTCTGAACTTGGCCTAGTAGTCGTTGACGGTGGCGCTTGGCGACAAAAGTAGGAACTATTTGAAAATTCTAAGTTGCAGTCTGTACTTAAATTAAAAACAGATACACACACTAATACAGTCATCACAATAGGGATGTAGCGGGAGAAAGTTCACGCCAGATAGCGCTCGTGTAGTACTGGGTAAGTGCAAGGCGATCGTCTTATGTTTCTCCCAGTCAGTTGCGAGGAATATATAAATTGTGACCTAGTTTTCTAAGCTAAAATAAATTATATCTTCTCTAATTTCACGCCAAGACTATGTTAATTAATTCTATAGGTATATCTCCTAATATATTATGGACGATTTTCAGCGTATAAGCGTTAAACAGCTGCAAAATGAGCTACGGACTAGAGGCACTAAAACTAGCAGGAGGAAGGAAGAATTAATAGCCTACAGCGGTAATAACAAAATTCTAACACGCTTTATTATTCAAATAATGAATATGAGTCAGCATGCTTTCTCCTAAAGATTACAATTACTAGAGTATTGTAGGCCTATATTGATAAATATAATATCTCCATAAGACTTAAATCATAAATAAGAGATTTAAATATTCACTTGCACCCCCTGCTTACAGACTTCGATTCATGTATATATATATATATTAGGTTGATAGCTACATGAAACTGTCGTGTTTTAAGGTAAACATAATCAAAGAAAGTTGATACCGGTAATGTGTACCTCGAAAATGCATTGCAACATTTGTTTCTTATGTAATTCTGTCAATTTCTCAATAAGAATCGTTCCCTTACCCCTGGGAAAGGACTTGGGGGTACAATTTTTTTAAAGATTGAGAATCCCTGCTTTAGGGCCACGAACTGTTTCCATTCATCTGACTAAGTCTCAAGAATGTAGAAGTCAGTCGCTACCACATTCTCCGTCGGGCAGATGGAAGTTGACGATTAATTCTGATTTCAAGAAACCAACCATAATACGTTTGTGACTGTTAATGTTGCGACATTTATTCTTGAAGTATTTGTCCGAATATTGATGTCTTTGAAAATGGGAGTAAAAAATGTTACTTTCATTTCTTCGTGTATATTGACAATTTCTTCCCGTACTTCAATGGAGATTATTTCTGCAGATTCCGATATTGTAGGCTTATCGTGATAATCCGGCAATTTTCTTGTGTATGGCCTTTTTCTAAATAATTATTTTTGTTGTGTTCGTGGTCCACGGAAAAAGCGATGGAACAGCGCCCGGTTTTTATCTTGCTCTCTCACCTTCAAATACAAACGCATAAATTCAGTGGTTGTTATCGAAATGTCTAATCAGTTTATAGGTACAAAATAGGAATTATTTCCCTTTGTAAGTCACACTTATCCAACAGTTTTCGTGAAGTCATCGGGTTGTAAATGATGGAAACACACTTTAATTATATTCGGTCAGATTTTTCTCACCGAAATTTTTCCATGTGACCATTTCTTCCTCATTTCTTTATTTTGTGGAAATTGGTGAAACGAAAACGGGCTTCCCTGATTTTTGCAAAGAGGAACACTGCAATAGCTCGGCAAAGTCACGAAAATAATAATTTAAACAACTTAAATTCGTACATATTAGCGGCATGAGAACACAGGAGACAAATGAAGAGCGCCTTGCGCTTACCCAGTACAACAGCAGTGCGCTCTATCGGTGCTAGTTCTATACATCCCTATTAACACCGGTTATCAGACAGATTCTACACAGACCCAAAGTACACGGGGCTACATGACCGCGTTGTCGCAGCCCCTAAACTTAAGAACCAACCAACCAACCATTCTAGATATTGTGTCTTCGGGATGTTGAGGCGCAATCACTCTTCAGCCAGTCTGGCATTCCGAATTTGCCTCTGGAGTTCCAGGCGCGTTTCCTGGGCAAGTAAATCATCCGCGTAAGAAAGAGTCCAGGGGTGTGATGTCTGTATGTCAGCCGTTCTGTTAACATGCAGAGAATGAATAATAGCGGTGATAAAGCAGAACCCTAGTGCACACGCACAGTGATATCAAACGGAGCAGAGATCACATGCTACTCCATGCTACTTTTCCATTTACATTATCCCCGTCAGTGCTGTGATCCTATCGTGTTTGACGTGCAGGGTGGACATATACAGTTATAGGTCGTCTCGTGCTTGACCCAGTATTGTAGTGCGATCGTTATTTCGCGACTCTGTGCCCTACCTGCTTAATTTGTCTGTAGCATAGAGAGGACACACAGAGGTGACTTGAAACATTTACCTGAAATTCCCTGGGAGTTTGCAACTCGAGAATCGTGGGTTGGAGTGGCGAAATAATAATAGTAATACCGTATGGCCTCGGGTGCAAGCTTTGTTATTTGACGCCCAGAGAGCAGCTTGCATGCCGAATTTTGTTGTTCCTTGGAACGCTATGAAAGTCAAGGAGGATAGATATCTAAGTTCCTTAGCACTAAAGCGCTTTCTAGCAGAGAAAGGAGGAAACATTTTGTGTTGGCGGAAAATCCCGAGATTAATTTTGCCATTATGAGCACTGCCTACTGAATTCAAACGGATTCTTTAACATGCCAACAACGTATGATAGGCGTGCTGTGATTTTTGTCTCTTTGAAGAAAAAAAAAACACTTACCACGGCCACGGCCAGGAGCGAACCTGCAAGCTCGGGGTTGGTAGTCCGACACGATAACCACTCACCCACCGATGAGGCTCTTATTTGATTTTGCCAGGTTCCTCTCCTTGATCTACGTGGCTCAGTGGTAACGTTCTAGCGTGCTGTGCCCAAGGTTGCAGGATCGAATCCTGGTGCAGTCAGTTGGCATTTGAGGATGCGCAAATGCGAGGAAGCCGTGGCACTAGATTTACTGGCACGTTAAAGATCCTCTTCGGGACATGATTCCGGTACCCCGACGTCTCTAAAAGCCACAGTAGTCAAACGGGACGTAAAACCAATAACATTGGCCTCAGGTTCATGACGCAGAACCTCAGCCATCTTGGAAGTGGTTTTCCGTGGTTTCCCACTTCTACTAGGCTTACAGGGAAATGCCGGGATGGTACCTAACTAAAGGCCACGGCCGCTCCCCACCCAAATACACACACCAATACAAGGACACAAGTCTTTTTGTTCTTTACAAAGGCCAAAATAGTTCATTTATATGGATTTGAGTGTGCTGAAGTTGAAAATGAGAGTTAAAATCTAGATTCGCTCTGGTTTGGAAGTTATTGAAACCTTTATGTTCTTCACATCTTATAATGGGCCGTAGTCTAACAAGCGTAGCACTGCTTCCTTTGTCCAAACATTGCATCTCCACATATGTAACAAAAATTGTTGGGGTTATTATCACATCTGCGCAACATTGTAGCAGCAGTTTTGATTCCACACAGTAACTCAGAAACTCACGTAAAGGTCACAATACAAGGTCGTCGCCTCACATTACAATGAACGTATTTTATAACTTCGTGAAACACAGTTTTTATTGGCATTCCTGAAATAACAAATACGAGAGCTAAACACAGAAATAAGGACGAAAACGAGAGCCAAAAAGAGAACATGAGATAAAAACAGCACGAAAACGGGTGCTAAAACAGAAATAAGGACGAAAAAATTCATATAGCACGAAAATGGAAGCTAAAACAGAAATAAAAGACGAAGAGAGAAATAAGGACGAAAACGGGAGCTAAAAAAACAGAAATAAGGACGAAACCAACTCCATATAGGCTAGCATGGAAATGGGGTCTAAAAACAGAAATGAGGACGAAAACGAGAGCTAAACACAGAAATAAGGACGAAAACGGGAGCTGAAAAAAGAAATTAGGACGCAACAACCGTCATATAGCACGAAGACGGGAGCTAAAACAGAAATAAGGACGAAACAAACTTCATATAGCACGAGAACGGGCGCCAAAAGAGTTATCATTTTCTAATACAGCGAAGCAAAATCTATTACGATTGGGTATTTTTCTTTGTTTAAAAAAACCATTGTTGAAAAGTGTTATCAGACAATTTCTGCATACACCCAAGTACATGACCACGATGCCAAAGAGCTCCTAAAAAATTAACAACAGCAACAACGACGAAGTCAATATGGAATAAATGGAAGAAATTATTTTAGTTCATGTCCTCTTACCTGGTTAATTCTGCAATGTCATGGAGAGGACAAAAGTAGGAGAGACCTTCAAGCATATTGTTTGTAATCTATGCGAAATGACGCTACTAAACCCAGGCAATAACCCGCAGATACTCAAAAGATATTCACTGCGCATGTCGCGTGTTGTTCAGCAGTATCTTGACTATCATTTGAATAGCTTAAATTTCACTCGGCATAAATTTTGAAGTGTTCCGCATAGCTGGGCGATTCTTGTTCACGCTAACTTGTCGTTAAGAATACAGAGAAACAGCTTGGGCATCAGGATTCCTTTGACCAACCTCCAAGGGAAACTCGTGTAATGCGAATGGATAACACAAGAACAGCTAAGAAATAATTCAAATTGGACGTAATGTAATTAATTCGTTTTAGGAGCTTGGAACAGCTTTGTCATCAGCCCCGCGTACTTTCATGTGTTCATTTTGTCAGATAACCTGTGTTGCTGTGGTGAAGTGTGTGTGTGTAACTGTAAGGGAATGGGTAGGAGTCCCGGCATTTACCTGGAGAGTGTGGGGAAAACCACACCCAGAATATTTACAAACAAAGATAATAAGACATAGAAGCCGTAAGATTACCACGGTTGGGTCAGTTACCTTTTTAAAAGTAACTCAGCTGCAGTTATTATGTACCAAACGTAACTGCATAGCCTAGTCATTTTCGGCGGTTGTAGTCATGCGACTCTACCATTACAGTTAAATTGTGTGCGTGTCTTCTATGGGTGTGCAGGACTCCTCTCTGTTATCTTTCCTGTCAGCCTCCCTTGGTCAACTATTGTTCTCTACCGACCCCAACGGTATTAGGGTATCCGATGCCTAGGGAGTCTTTCATTTTCCCGCCTTAATTGGCCCTTGTTTGTACTGATACTCTCATTCTTTGAGAACTCTTCTTTTCATGGTATCTCCTGCCTTCTGCACAATAGCGGCTTCGGTGGCGTAGTCGGTAGCATGCTGAGCTTCTATGCCCAAGATAGCGGGTTCAAATCCGGCCGAAGCCGTCGGATTTTTTAAGAGCGTTAAAAATCCCTCAGTATGCCTTCCTTCGGAGGGGAAGTAAAGCCGGCGGTTCCATGTCATAGATTTATGGCATGTTAAAGAACCTTCCACTAATTGCACCTGTGTGAAGCTAAATTCGATAGGTTAAGACTGTTTCTATGTTCGTTGCCAAGAGCCGACTGCAGTGGCGTCTAGTAGCTAAGTTCTGAACTTGGCCTAGTAGTCGTTGACGGTGGCGCTTGGCGGCAAAAGTAGGAACTATTTGAAAAATTCTAAGTTGCAGTACTTAAATTAAAAAACAGATAACACACACTAATACAGTCATCACAATTAACACCGGTTATCAGACAGATTTTACACACACCCAAAGTACACGGGGCTACATGACCGCGTTGTCGCAGCCCCTAAACTGAGGAACCAACCAACCAACCTTGTGCACAAGACCATAAAGAAGGCAGGGTGTGTGAAACCCCATAACTAATGGTACACTCTGGATAGTGCTACACCCTCAAGGGCTCTCGGCTAGAGAGCTCGTAAGTTGGCGACTCCTAGGGATTACTAAGCCGAGTCCGGTTTTCAAACATTTTAATCCACTGACATCTAATTTATTTCAATTATTTTCATAACCACAAGATGGCAGCTGTGCGAAAATTTAAAATCTGATTTTCATTTCTTGTGCCCTATTCATGCGATTGAAGTTTGATTACTACACCTATACAATAATCTTCATGTAACAGTACATAACTCTATATAAAAATCAACCATGGCGAACATTCGAAATATCTACGAATCTATTACAGCAATCAAACTGAAATTTTGTATGTTCATAGAGGCAATTGACATAAGTAGGATATATGAAAATAGGCTGTATAGTTCTTCACGGAACTACTTGTATTATTATGAGATATTTATTTTACCATATGGCTTTTAGTGCCAGGAGTGTCCGAGGACATGTTCGGCTCGCCAGAGTTAGTAGCTGCTTCTAAGCGGACATCCATGGGGTGAGCTACAAGTACCGTCGCGTGTGGAGTGTTGTCTGGGGAGTAAAGTGTGACTGTAAGGACGAGTAATTGGAAGGTAGTGGCTGTGGCCTATAGTTAAGGACCAACCCCAGCATTTTCCTGGAAGGAAGATGGGAAACCACAGAAAATCATCTTCAAGGGTGTCGGTGGGAGAATCGAACCCCCTCGCCTCCCGGATGTGAGGGACTACCTGCAGCCACGCCGTAACAACCACCGTTAACTCACCCGGTATTATTATTTTATTAGCTCCCATTGTCACTTTCGAGAACACCAAGACTACCATTTTAAAATTTCTCATCAGAAAATACTTAATCATATTTTATTTTTGTTAACCGGATGGCAAAGAACGCAATCATGGTGGGGAGGGAAATAAGCAATAGGCCCTAATACATTTCTGATGAAATGTTAGCTTCCACGGCTAAGTAACTCGGGCAATTGGTATATGGTTTCGCCTTGGTGCATCAAGTCGGGCTCATAAGCAGGCTCTTGGGGGCATCCTGCCTGGTGCACCTACGCGAAACCCTAAAATCTTTCTGGAGTTTAATTCACATTTCTAATATTTTAGATACTAAAAAATTACGCCTGCCAGGAGTTAGCTCAACTCATGATGAAATTCTGCTGAATTGTAACCATTGATCAATAAGTATATCTAAATTTAAAACTATTTTGAATTCAATTATTTTCTCGTTCAGTGTGAGTGGTGATGGCGTGTGTTAGGAGGATGGTCCCTGACTGGTGGACGATGGGTGTGTGAAGTGTTTATAGCGTGTGAGTGAACAGTGCTACATCATGGAATCTCCCAGTGATACCATCAGTGGCGTCATTGACGCATGGAGTAAGTACATTTAATTTTTTCTATACTAATCCTTGTGCACTTGTTTTCAATGTTAAGCATGCTGTAAGGTACACGTTATCTTGTGTATGGAATTTGTTGTTGTGTGTCCCCTACCTCAAGGGGTCACAAGAAGATGGTGAGTGTTCTTTTAAGGGGTCTAACATCTAGGTTATCGGCCCCTAATGTAGTTTGGATTATCATGCAAAATGATTTTTAGCCTTTTCACATTTTGCAAAAATGAGGAAAAAGTAGACTTATGAGATCGATCCGGGGAAATGTCTGTCTGTCTGTCTGTCTGTCTGTCTGTCTGTCTGTGTGTGTGCCCCCCCCCCCATCAACTCTTAAACGGCTGCAACAATCGAAACAAAATTTGGTATGAGTAAATACCTATACCTGAATATCTCAATGCGGTATTTGAAAATATTGTCAGTGCTACAAACTAATGAAAAATCGCAATTGAAATTTGAACTCCATGTTTGATATTTTGAAAGGTATGCATAGGAGCTATTTCAAAATTGGCACACGTATAGATAATAATATTTCAGTTTAATTTCCAGGAGACCATACATGTCAGTTTTGCCAAAATGATTATAAGCCTGCTGATAAGTCCAATTTTTAAATTCATATAACTTCTACACTATCAATTGGAATTCAACCACATTTCGTATGTACTATTTGTACATAAACAGATATGACTAAGCGTATTCTCAAGAGCCACCATGGCTGCAAACTGTTAATGAATGCTCTCAATTTATTTTATCAAAATACCAATATATCAGAAAGTAAGCAAGCCGACAGCTTCAAACTATGCACACGTATAGTACCTGACATTCTATATTAATTTGGAGTAACTAATATACGTCTGTGCTACCAACATGATTCTAAGCCTGCTGATAGTCCAACTTTAAATACATGTTACTTCTATACTATCATATGGATTTCGTATGTGCTATGTGTACCATAACAGGTATGATTAGGTGCATTCTGAAGAGCAACCAGGGCTGCCAACTGCTAATAAAAGCTGTCTCTATTTCTGTTACCCTAATATCAATATATCAGAAAGTATGCAAGCCAATTGCTCTAAACTTTGCACAGGTATAGTACCGGGCATTCTAGATTAATTTGTTACGTCAATGCTGCCAACATGCTGCCTGCTGATAGGTCAAATTTTAAAATGAATCTAACTTCTGTAGGCCTACTAACTAGTGGATTTCCTTCAAAATTGGCACAACAATAGGTCAGATTATTTCTGACCAACACATGCATGCCATTGTTGCCAACATGATTTTACGCGCGTTGTTAGATCCAATGTCTAACTATATGTAACGTCCATGCTATCCACTGGACTTAAACCAAATTTTGTATTCTGTACCTTAAGAGATGGAACTAAGAATATATTCAGTCATCAGGGCTGCCAATTTTAGTGCTCTATTAGGCTACATAATGCCAGGTATACTGTATTTCGAACGAATTAGAAATTTCGATATTACCAACTTAATGTCGTCATTCTTCTAGACCATATAGATTAATCATTGGCATGAATCTTAAATTTTAAGAAAAGTAGGCTCTTTAGTTCGTCACGGAACGTCTTGTTTTTTTTTTTAAACTAGAACTACAGGTATGACGTTTGTTTTTGGCCGGTGCTTGCTTCTTGCATAGAGCTTGTGTTTGAATCTTCAGTCTTTTGACTGGTTTGATGCAGCACTCCACGCCTCCCTGTCCTGAGCTAATCGTTTCATCTCTACATAGCTACCACACCCTACATCCGAAGGAACCTGTTTAACATATTCCAACCTTGGTCTACCCCTACAGTTCTTGTCCTCGATCCTTCCTTCCATAACTAAGCTTGCTATTCCTGGGTGTCTTAGAAGTGTCCTACCAACCTATCTCCTATCTTCATTAGCAGTCACCAGAAACATCTCTCCTCTCCCACGCATCTTAATACCTACCTACCCATCTGATCTTCATCATTCTCCTGTAACACCACATTTTCAAACGCTTCAATTCTCCTCTTTTCTGCTGCACCAATAGTCCAAGTTTCACTTCCATAGAGCGCCACACTCCAGACGAGGCTTTCAAAAATGACTTCCTAATACCTAAATATAATTATATTCTATGTCAACAGATTCCTTTTCTGTAGAAATGCTTTCCTTGCCTGAGCCAACCTACTTTTTATATCCTCTTTGCATCGTCCATCACTGGTTATTTCGCTTCCTAAGTAACATTAGTCTCCTACCTCCTTTAGCTTTTCACCTGCCAATTTGATGTCAATAGAGGATTCTGATATATTTCGGCGAGCTTACTGACAATTAATTTACGGACTAGAATGAAAAGACAAACAAGTAGGGGAAATACGGGAATGAGGATTGAGGAAATCCGGAAGAAGTAGAGCCATGAAAGGCAGGTAGGAAAGAGGAGAGGGTTTGGCCCAAAGGAAATGGAAAAAGGTGAAATCTGGACTCAGCTTAGTAATCCCTAGGAGTCGCCTACTTACGAGCTTACTAGCCGTGAGCCCTTGAGGGTGTAGCACTATCCAGAGTGTACTATTAGTGATGGGGTTTCACACACTCTGCCTTCTTTATGGTCTTGTGCAGAAGGCAAGATATACCCTGAAAAGAAGAGGTCTGGCCCCTCAAACAATGAGAGTATCAGTCCAGACAAGGGCCAATTCAGGCGGTAAAATGAGGCTCCCTAGGCGTCAGATACCTTAATACCGTTGGGTAGGAAGAGAACAAGATTTGACCAAGGTAGGCTGACAGAAAAAATGACAGAGAGGAGCCCTGCACACCCATGGAAGACACACACACAATTTAGCTGTAATGGTAAAGGGTCGCCAATATATGTTGAGTCGAATCATCACAGGAGATGAAACATGGGTATCCCATTCCACCCCCTGAAACCTCTTTTCGCAGCTGAAACGTCATCTTGGTGGGAAGCGCTTCGCCGACGATGAAGAAGTGAAAACAGCCGTGAATTCTTGGCTGTCAGAGCAGGCGGCAAACTTTTATGAAGAGGGATTTCAGAACTTAGTTTTAAGAAGAGTTTAGTGCTTTTCAGTCGGTCAACACGAATGTACCCAAAAGAGATGGGTTATGCCCTAATCCTGAAATAAATTACATGAGATTAATAAAACACTAGGATGACCAGTTTCGATCGTCAAGCGATCATCATCAGATCCAATACACTTAGGCTATAAAATCTATGTTTGAAATACAGGTGAAAATATTTACAATATGTACAATTATTTAGTTGCAGTATTGGTACTGCAACTGTCAGTGTATGCTAAATGCAGTATATATGTTAGGTGAAATGCTAAATGGTGATGGCTATCCGGAGATTGTACTTTGAGAGATTCTATGGTTGTAAACTATGGTTAAACTATACAATTTTAGGCTAACTACTTATCTGATTGTCTTCCGTACTACAGCTATTCGCAGTTTCCGTGCTCACTTGAACTCGCTGTGCGGTCGACTGCGGTGGTTATCTTAACGACTGGTTTTTCCCTGCCTTCCCCCCCCTGTCCCTACGTGCTGTGGGGAGTGATCGCGATGTGTTTATGTGAGGTGTTGCCAACCTAGATTAGATGTATGTTATTGAATGAGGTGGATCTACAACTATTAAAGACCGTGGATTAGTCCTCGCCACGCGTGGAGCATAACCCATTCTAACTAAGCGTTGACGGTCTTATGAGGACGTCCCGGCACCTTTAATACTGCCTCTAATATGGGCCTTGGTTTATTGCAGAAGAAAAGTACATCGTACACCTGATCCAGATAACATTTACCTATTAAAAACCCCCTAATTTCCCCCCTTTTTTATCTAGCTTGGCTGTGTCGCTAAATTGTGTTTTGTTTCCGACAGGGTGTGTTTTTTAGTAGCGTGAAGAGGGGTGAGCTCTCCATGAACGTGTGTTCATTTAGATTGTTGGGATTGTTTCGTTTGGCTAGGTGTATCTCGATTGCTTCCTTTATGTCAAGAGCTCTGCCTTTCGATTCGTGATGGATTATTTTAAGGTCCGACTCTATGTTGGTAAAGCTATGCCCTGCGTCACACATATGTTCGCACACGGCTGAATGTGTTCCGTATCTTATCGCATTTCTATGTTCATTATAACGTGTGTCTACTCGCCTTCCACTCTGCCCGATGTAATTAGCTTGACAATCGGTGTCTTGGCACGTTATAGAATATACCCCTGACCTTGAATACGGGTCACGTTTATTTAGATTACTATTTAGGAGGTGCCTAGCGGTTGTGTTTTTCGTCGTGAAAGCTATCTTTATGCCTTGCTTTTTGAATAGGTTAGTGATTTTATATGTATTCGCATTCACATAGTTGAAACGCGCAAATTTTTTCTCATTACTGTCCGGTTTGGGAATCGTTTTATCTTTATTTTTATGTTTGGCTATAATTTGATTTATTTTGCTTGGCGAGAAGTTGTTTTCCTTTGCTATTTGCATAATAGTTCTTATTTCCTTATTATAGTTGTCTTTTGACATGGGTATGTTTAAAGCCCTGTGCACCATTGAATTGAAACCCGCTAGTTTGTGCGTACTGGGGTGATTAGACTGATTGTCGATTGCATGCGAGGTTTGTGTTGCTTTCCGGAATATGGAATATGAAAGGTCGTTGTCTTTACGTTCAATAGTTATATCGAGATAATTTATTTTCCGGTCTATTTCGGATTCCTTAGTGAATTTGATAGAATGGTGAAGGCTATTAATGGATTGGAGAATTGTTTCTTCGCTTGTTAGTTCAGTATCGTAGATGCAAATTACATCATCTACGTATCTTTTCCATATTACTATTCCCTTTGTTGAAGTCTTTTCTAAGAACGCATTTTCTAGTGCATTGATGAAGATGTCAGCGATTAACCCACTTAGTGGCGATCCCATTGCTAGGCCTTCTCTCTGTGTGTATATTTTATTGTCGAATTGAAACACGTTTTGGGTGAGAACGACCCTCAGTAATCTCACAATCTCTTCAATTTGTTTTACCGAATTGTTGGATTTTGTTGAAGCTAGTATCCTTCGACGTAACTACTAGCCTGAAGCTAGTATCCTTCGACGTAACTAACATGTACACCAATATTCCGATTATTGAAGCAATCAACACTATCGAAAACAACTTAAAATCCAACAATTCGGTAAAAGAAATTGAAGAGATTGTGAGATTACTGAGGGTCGTTCTCACCCAAAACGTGTTTCAATTCGACAATAAAATATACACACAGAGAGAAGGCCTAGCAATGGGATCGCCACTAAGTGGGTTAATCGCTGACATCTTCATCAATGCACTAGAAAATGCGTTCTTAGAAAAGACTTCAACAAAGGGAATAGTAATATGGAAAAGATACGTAGATGATGTAATTTGCATCTACGATACTGAACTAACAAGCGAAGAAACAATTCTCCAATCCATTAATAGCCTTCACCATTCTATCAAATTCACTAAGGAATCCGAAATAGACCGGAAAATAAATTATCTCGATATAACTATTGAACGTAAAGACAACGACCTTTCATATTCCATATTCCGGAAAGCAACACAAACCTCGCATGCAATCGACAATCAGTCTAATCACCCCAGTACGCACAAACTAGCGGGTTTCAATTCAATGGTGCACAGGGCTTTAAACATACCCATGTCAAAAGACAACTATAATAAGGAAATAAGAACTATTATGCAAATAGCAAAGGAAAACAACTTCTCGCCAAGCAAAATAAATCAAATTATAGCCAAACATAAAAATAAAGATAAAACGATTCCCAAACCGGACAGTAATGAGAAAAAATTTGCGCGTTTCAACTATGTGAATGCGAATACATATAAAATCACTAACCTATTCAAAAAGCAAGGCATAAAGATAGCTTTCACGACGAAAAACACAACCGCTAGGCACCTCCTAAATAGTAATCTAAATAAACGTGACCCGTATTCAAGGTCAGGGGTATATTCTATAACGTGCCAAGACACCGATTGTCAAGCTAATTACATCGGGCAGAGTGGAAGGCGAGTAGACACACGTTATAATGAACATAGAAATGCGATAAGATACGGAACACATTCAGCCGTGTGCGAACATATGTGTGACGCAGGGCATAGCTTTACCAACATAGAGTCGGACCTTAAAATAATCCATCACGAATCGAAAGGCAGAGCTCTTGACATAAAGGAAGCAATCGAGATACACCTAGCCAAACGAAACAATCCCAACAATCTAAATGAACACACGTTCATGGAGAGCTCACCCCTCTTCACGCTACTAAAAAACACACCCTGTCGGAAACAAAACACAATTTAGCGACACAGCCAAGCTAGATAAAAAAAGGGGGGAAATTAGGGGTTTTTTAATAGGTAAATGTTATCTGGATCAGGTGTACGATGTACTTTTCTTCTGCAATAAACCAAGGCCCATATTAGAGGCAGTATTAAAGGTGCCGGGACGTCCTCATAAGACCGTCAACGCTTAGTTCGAATGGGTTATGCTCCACGCGTGGCGAGGACTAATCCACGGTCTTTAATAGTTGTAGATCCACCTCATTCAATAACATACATCTAATCTAGGTTGGCAACACCTCACATAAACACATCGCGATCACTCCCCACAGCACGTAGGGACAGGGGGGGGAAGGCAGGGAAAAACCAGTCGTTAAGATAACCACCGCAGTCGACCGCACAGCGAGTTCAAGTGAGCACGGAAACTGCGAATAGCTGTAGTACGGAAGACAATCAGATAAGTAGTTAGCCTAAAATTGTATAGTTTAACCATAGTTTACAACCATATAATCTCTCTAAAGTACAATCTCCGGATAGCCATCACCATTTAGCATTTCACCTAACATATATACTGCATTTAGCATACACTGACAGTTGCAGTACCAATACTGCAACTAAATAATTGTACATATTGTAAATATTTTCACCTGTATTTCAAACATAGATTTTATAGCCTAAGTGTATTGGATCTGATGATGATCGCTTGACGATCGAAACTGGTCATCCTAGTGTTTTATTAATCTCATGTAATTTATTTCAGGATTAGGGCATAACCCATCTCTTTTGGGTACATTCGTGTTGACCGACTGAAAAGCACTAAACTCTTGTTTACTAAGGCAACACTGAAAATATGGCTTCAAACACCACAATGTTAGTTTTAAGATATGACAAGTGCCTAAATAAACAAGGCAACTATGTAGAAAAATAGAGGAAGGTATGTAAAACCTAGAAATAAATGTGATTTCAAAATAAAATGTTCGGTTAATTTTAAAAAAATAAACGGCCCTTAGTTAAAAACCAGCCTTCATAGTTTGAAATAAGGCTGAAAAATGTAACCTCTAACACCATTGATGATATACATAGTCCTTATGATAGGTAATTGGTATACATACTACTGAAGTGTTAAACAACAGTAATCCCCAGGAGCGGAAGGATCCTAGCCCGTCCCGTGTTCATATTGGATTAGGAAGCCTGTTAGTGACGGAACAGCCGCGCCTTTTAACTAACAAGTGATCTTTAGAGACTTTTCCGTCCAATTGACTTGTAATTTTGTGTGTTGCGTGGAAGCCGTGTGACGTGGACTGACCTCACTTGGCCTCCAGTATCTCTTATCTAGCAGCATCCTATTTATTTCGCGCCTCGTCTGATAGTTGTGCTGTTTCTGACGGTCCAGCATAATACTGGGTAAGCATTTACTGTACTTAGTTGCTTCAGTCAGCCTCGTGATGTAGTAACTAGCATTTTTGACAGTCACCCCGGCGGCCCGCACCCACAAGGGCACAATAGGACATTTTAGATTAATTTGGAGTAACTTATATACGTTAGTTCTACCAACATGATTCTATGCCTGCTGATAGGTCCAATTTTAAAATACATGTAACTTCAATACCCAAATATGGATTTCATCCAAAATTGGCACAACAAGATATCATAATAATTCAGTTTATTTCTGACCAGCACACGCATGACATTGTTGCCAACATGCTTTTACGCGTGCTGACAGATTCAATGTCTAACTGCATGTAACGTCCATTGGACTTCAACCAAATTTTGTATTCTGTACCTCAAGAGATGGAACTAAGAATATATTCAGTCACCAGGGCTGCCAACTGTAGTGCTCTATTAGGCTACATTATACCAGGTTTATTTCGAACCAATTAGACATTTCGATGTTACCAAATTAATTTTCTCATTCTAGATAGGTTCATATACTGTAGATTAATCATGGGCATGAATCTTAATTTTAAGAAAAGTAGGCTCTTTAGTTCGTCACGGAACTTCTTGTTTCATAGGAGATTTGAAGACCTGTTCTTCGAGCTATTTCATAAAGACTGTCAAGCATCTTTCGAGCAATTTCTCGGCTGTTGGCTAACATAGCAAGGTCATCAGCAAAAGCTGAACACTTGACTTCAAGATTCCGTTCTCCTCTCCCCGGGTGTATTCCTAAAATTCCTCTCATATTCAAATCCTCTTCCCAAGTTTTCATTTTTTTTTCCAAGACGATGTTGAAGAGAATTGGAGATAATCCATCTCCTAATTTCAAATGGATCAGAAATTTCTCCGAAGAACTTTACTTTCGAGATGGTATCCGTCAGTGTTTGTTTAATGATTTCTCTGTGTTTTTGTTTTGTTTTGTATTTTTGTCAATTCCAAACTATTTTAAGGTATTAAATAAAGTTTGTCTATTAATCGAGTCGTATGCCTTTCGAAAGTCGACAAAGATGACCACAGTGTTCAGGCTCCTTAATGCTCTTGTTCACAGAATACTTTTAAAGTTGAAAATTTGCTCAACGCATGATCTGCAGTTTCGGAAACGAGCTTGGTATTCTCCAATGAGGTGATCAACTTGTTCTTCATTTCTGCTCAACAAAATCTTAGAGAGTATCTTATATGCGATTGGAAGTGGAGAAATCCCCCTGTAATTATTTGGGTCTTTTCGAGTGCCTTTTTTATGAAGAGGGTGAATGAGCGCACATTTCCAGTCCTTTCGAATCTGTTCAGTTTTCCATATTTCTTCTATAAGGTCATGGATTTTTCCTGCAGCGATCTCTCCACCAATCTTTCACATTTAAGCCAAAATGCCATCTTCCCCTGGTGCTTTATTATCCTTGAGCTCCTTGATTACAAATTCGACCTCTTCAAGCCCTGGTGGTTGGGAATCTTGAGTTCTCGTGAATTTGTGTTTTGGCGTCTAGTCTAGCAAGTGGTTCTTCGCAATTTAAAATAATTCGCCATGAGCTCGCAGTTCGCTTTATTGTTAGTAACTATACTACCATCATTATGCTTAAAGCAAAGAGTCGGTGGTTGATACCCGTGCAGTTTCTCTTTAAAGGTGCGATAACATTCTCTAGTGTTGTTCTTTTTAATTTCTTCTTCCTGCTTTTCCACTCTAGATGTATCATATCTTCTCTTTTCGGCTCGTGTGATCTTGGCTGTTTCTTTCCTTTCATTCCTTAAGTCTTCCCATTTTCCTTCGGATTTTTTGGAATTCCACCTTTTACAGAAAATTAATCTTCTTTCAAGTGCTTCATCACATCATTCTTTGCATGTGTAATGTCATAGGCTACATAAATAAATAAAAACTGCTATCGCATAAAGCAGAAGCCTCCGTGGCTTAGGCGGCAGCACGCCGGCCTCTCACTGCTGGGTCCGTTGTTCAAATCCCGGTCACTCCATGTGAGATCTGTGCTGGACAAAACGGAGGCAGACAGGTTTTTCTCCGGGTACTCCGGTTTTCCCTGTCAAAATTTCATTCCAGCAACACTCTCCACTATCATTTCATTTCATCTGTCATTCATTTAATCATTGCCCCTTAGGAGTGCGTCAGGCCTCGGCAGCCGGCACATTTCATATCCTCGCCGCTAGACGGGGGCTTCATTCATTCCATTCCTGACCCGGTCGGAGACTGGAAGCCGGCTGTGGATTTTCATCGGATAAAGCACGTGTATTATATTTGATCCACAAATGCATAAGCTTGCAATATGCAAAACTTATTTTGACCAGTGTATGTAACTTTCCTTTTAGGAGAGTTTATTTAGCCTACGTATTATTTTATAATTAAAATATACACTATCCAGTCACATTAATAGCTGTGAATAGTCTGCATAACCACCTTTTGAAGCGCGGACCACTGCGAGACGTGCAGGAAGAGGGAGATCACCCAGGGAATGCCACGGAAACATTCCTCACACCATAACACTTCCTCCTCCGGCCTGGACCCGTCCGGCGATTGTTGTAGGGTGTTTGCGTTCAGACGTTTCACGGCGTATACGCTAACACGCATCTGTCCGATGGAGTATAAAACGTGATTCATCGGAGAAGGCCACCTGTCCCCACTCAGTGGACGTTCAGTTGCGGTAATCGCGGGCAAATTCCAGCCTTCGTCGCCGATGAAGAGGAGTCAGCATGGGTGCATGAACCACTTGGGACTTCCCCCAGGTGCTCACAAATTGTGGGACGTGGGTTGGCGACCACGGGACCCCAGCTGAGTCCGGCATTGCTTCCACTTACTTGTGCCAGGCTCCTCTCTGTCTTCTTTCCTGTCGACCTCCCTTGGTCAACTCTTGTTCTTTTCCGACTCCGACGGTATTACGGTATCCGAGGCCTAGGGAGTCTTTCACTTTCCCGCCTTAATTGGCCCTTGTCTCATCTTTCCTGATCCCTCCTTCTTCGAGGGGTCAGACCTCTTGTTTTCTTTTCATTATATTTCCTTTTCTCTTAAAGATTCCCGCACTGTTTTTGTTTCTTGGTTCTCCGTGTATCTAATTCCCTTTAGCGATTTTTTTGTAGGTATTTTTAATCTACCAAGCATTTTGTAAGTTTTTCTATCTAAATTACCTCTCGCGATTGTTTTCAACCTCAATTGGATTCTGTAAAGATTGACAATCTAAATTGCTTTTTAGTAAGTCTTTTAATGTAGGTTCAGGGCATTTTAGTGAGTATTTTGAATTTAAATTGCATTTTGTAAGTATTTTCAACCAAAACCGCATTTCCCAAGAATTTTAAATCTAAATTGCACTTTGTTTGGCGGGCATTTTGCACATATTTTGATTCTCAATTGCATTTTGTGGGTATTTTGAATCTAAATTACATTTTGTCAAGTATTTCCAATCTAAATTGCATTTTGTAAATATTGTCAATCCACATGAGTCGTTTGAATCTACCGTACATTTTGTAAGCATTTTCAATTTCAATTGCATTTTGTAAGTATTTCGACGATACATTGCATTTTGTACGTATTTTGAACCTAGCCTACATTTTGTGGGTATTTTTCAATCTATTCTTTTTGTGAATGTTTTCGTTCTAAATTCCCTTTTGTAAGAACATCTTGTGAGTTGTTTCAATCTGAGTTCCTTTTTGTAAGTATTTTCCGTCTCACTTAATTTTCGTTCTGGTCTCCATTTCATTAACATTTTCGCTATCACCCAGATCATTAGGGGGACGATAACCTAGATGTTAGGCCCCTTAAAACAACAATTATCATCATCATCATCATCATCAAACTTGGGACTCTACATAGATAATACTCTATGAGGGTCCATTCATACCAACCATGTAGTCAAAAAGGTGACTGGTATTCTTCACTAGTTCCGTCGAAATCTACCATATCTTCCTTTTAATGTAAGAAAGACCCTGATACGAAGCGTGATATTTACAATTCTAGATTACGGGTCATTAATATACAGCGATATTTCAGATAAATACAATCTGAAGCTGCAGCGAGTACAGAATGGAAGTCTACGTTTTGTCTTCAAAATTCGTAAACAATGTCATGTTACACCATTTTATAAAACCATTGGCTGGCTAAAACTTAGGAAAGACAGTCTTACTCGACTTCTTGCCTACTATTGAGAATTTTAAAAACTAAAACACCCCCTTACCTGGCTAAATCCTTTGTCCAAATGAGTCAAGCGCATGATCGGAGCAATAGATTCACAGCTACAACTCTGCAGATCCCTCAGCATCGTACAATGAAAGGTAATAAATCATTTATGTTAAATGCCTCGAAAATATATAACAATTGAAGACTGGGCGAAGTACGTCAGATTGAGTGCCAAGGCTCAGAAATTGTATATTCACTCCTATTATCTGTGTAATTATTAAAACGCGTACTGTATACATGTATGATAAAATTGTAACATAATATTATTACTTCATAACCGGGTGAGTTAGCCGTGGTCATTACGGCATGACTGCTGGCAGTCGCTCACATCCGGGAGGCGAGGTGGTTCGAATCCCCCCGCCGGCAACCTTGAAGATGGTCTTCTGTGGTTTACCATCTTCCTTCCAGGCAAATGCCGGGGTTGGTCCCTAACTATAGGCCACAGCCGCTACCTTCCAACTCCTCGTCCTTACATTCCAACTTCCCTCCCCAACGGTACTTGTAGCTCACCCATTGGGTGTCCGACTCGAAGCAGCTACAAAACTGGCGAGCCGAACATGTCCTCGGACACTCCCGGCACTAAAAGCCATACGCTAAAAAAAAAAAACTTCATAGGTAGGTTAAACAGTTTTGTATATATTTCTTTCTTTCCGTAGTATTTAGTTTAATTAGGTTAATTTAAAACTATGTATAAAAGAAAAATGTATAGTAGTGGAAGTTAGTTGCAGCTAAAGGGACTTATAGTCCTAATTGTAATTAACGTAGAAGAAATAAATTTCAATTTCAATTTCTGTTGCGGTGGCCCATAGGCAGCAACTTTCGCTGAATGGTCGTTGAAGAGATATGGTTTGTAGCCCCGTGGTTCATCTGGGCGGTCAGTTGCTCTACAGCCACACGTCTATTCACCCGTACACATCTCCGCAGCCGTCGTTCCCCCCGTGGTGCACCACAGTTGCCTCGGCGCCGGTTTTGAATAGCGCCGTTTTTCCATGCACGGTACCGTGCCTACGTTATATCTCCGCCGGTGAGCTACGTCATTACTTCCAGGATTTATTATTTAATCGTATGGTGAGTACAACAAGGAATTCATAAGTCCAGGTCCAAGTTGGTCGAACATCAATTCCCTTAGATTTTCCTTAATTCCACTCGGTCCTCCAAGGGACCCAAAAATGAGTTCCTCAACTCCGCTCAGGCTTTGGCAAGGGGTCGGCATAGGGGTTATCCCCAATGACGTAAACAAATGTCATAACTCATAACCCTCCTGCTCGCATACCAAGGGCCGGGTCAAACACCTTCTGCAGCGCATGAGCGAATTCTTGAATGCAGCTGATTTTTCTGTTCTAGGCTGGAAAACAGGATTTTCAGCACCCGCAGCTGATATCGAAAGTATTTTTAGGTACAAATTATACACCTATTATCTAAATTTAATTTTATAATGTCCGACTAGGTTAAAAAAAACATACAAACATTTAATTACGCACATGTTAAAAATAATGCATAAAATTTGTAAAAAGAAATTTACTTCAGAGCGCTTGACCGATGGCGTGGTGGTGTTTGCAAGACACTGTTGTGCCATTGGTCAACCGCTCTGATGTCAAGTCCGCTCATTCGTTAAATCAGGTATAAAGTGTTTGGCACATTATAACTTCTATGGCAGAAAATACAAGTGATTTAAAATTAATCTTAATATTCTTTTTAATAAGTCTGCCAAGTTTTCTATTTTTTTTCTACAAATATTATGCATTGTTTTTAACATGTGCATAATTAAATGTTTGTATGTTTTTTTACCTAGTCGGACATTATAAAATTACATTTAGATAATAGGTGTATAATTTGTACCTACAAAATATTTTTGATATCAGCTGCGGATGTTGAAAATACGGTTTTCCAGCCTAGAACGGAAAAATCAGCTGCATTCAAAAATTCGCTCATGCGCTGCATTAGTGTTTGACCCGGCCCTTGGTATGCGAGCAGGAGGGTTATGGCATTTGTTTACGTCATTGGGGATAACCCCTTTGCCGACCTCTTGCCAAAGCCTGAGCGGAGTTGAACTCATTTTTGGGTCCCTTGCAGGACCGAGTGGAATTAAGGAAAGTCGAGGGGAATTGATGTTCGACCGAGTGAAATTGATGCCCGCCCTCAAAGTTCTTCAACCACACAACAGCACTTTCTGAAAGATGAAACAGGTCCCTGGAATTTCGGAGTAGGCATGAAGAGGCCAACGCAGGATGACATGGTCCATGGTCTGCTCCTCTTCACTGCATTCACACATTGGAGAATCCATCCATCCCCATTTATGGCGCAAGAAATTACAGCGTCCATGCCCAGTTCTCAGTCTGTTGAGGCGACACCATGTTGAGGCGACACCATAGTTTTCTTGGGAGGTCAAATCCATTCATTTTCCGAGTTGAATTTATCTCATGAGCATTAGTACTAGATATTGAATTTGACCACTCTTCCTGCCAGCTCCGGTTTAAGTTAAAATTGTCCCTCAAAGAGTCGGCCGGCCAATATACTTCCAGGAAAGATATACCGACTGTACTAGCCACACCAAATACATTTCTCAAATTGGCACAAGAACAATAGTGTGGCAAGCACTATGAGTGTGCCGAGTGCATTATGCTAAGTCGGCCGTCAGAACTCCTGAGCCCCACACTGGGGGTTTTTAATTTGTGTCAGAGGTACCAAAATATACTGTACAAACAATAAATTAAAAAAAAACATAATAGAGCACTTGCATAACATAACACAAGAGCAAGAGAAATGAAACAGGAATGATAATATATACAATATTTACCAGAGTTGTGACCAGTATTTGGCTACATTGACAGCGTTGTTACCATCCAATGCCAGATCCAACGCTGTGCATGAGTCTGGGCATAGACGACCGTTCATGAAATGCCTAGAAGTTTGTTCTTCTCCGCACTCACACAGTGTGTCCCCATCATGCAAGATTCCCCATTTCATGAGATTGTCCGTAGATCTTGCTACACCGGTGCGCAGTCTGTTTAAGGACTTCCAGGTACACCATCCATCTTCGTGACCAGGTGGTAATTTTTCTTCAATTTCAACAAGTTCCGGATGATCAGGATACCTTTGATTTCATAGCTTAACCCTGGTCTTTTTTGGGTTAGAATCAAGTGGAGAAGAAGACTGTAGAAAACTTTTCCTGGACTTCAGTCGAGCTGAAGGTGGATGATGACTCTGAAGGGGATGGGCTAAAATGTTGCAAACCTCATGTCTCTCGATATTAGCGGCCACCTCACGTCTAA
The DNA here is from genome assembly GCA_946902985.2 of Meconema thalassinum. NCBI lineage: Eukaryota > Metazoa > Arthropoda > Insecta > Orthoptera > Tettigoniidae > Meconema > Meconema thalassinum. Next base: position 161,035,003 of record OX336400.1, read on the forward strand.
TATCAGGTGGGGCTATGCCTGTAAGCGAGTACAACTTCTGTGTTGGTGTTGGTTTTAAACATCCTGTGATTAGCCTGCAAGTTTCATTCAAGGCAATGTCGACTTATTTTTTGCGTGGGGGAATGTCTTATGAATAGGAGTAGACAGAGTTGACCGCTTGAATTCTCAGAAATGCAAAGGTCCTCACCAGCAGAGATATAATGCGAATACTGTACACTTTTACCTCGGCGGCACGTGTACACTTTACAAACGTAGCCGTTTCGGAAATGCTTCCACCCTTGGCCCGAAAGTCAATGACAATGCCCCTTTGGACGTAAGATAAATCGCTCCGTGTTCGCATTGCGACAGAGACTGTACTGTCTTTCCGTTTCCATTCGACACGATTTATTTACCCTCCACTGCCACATTTTACCCCCACCCAGTCATTCGTGTTGACCGACTGAAGAGTTAAAACTTAACAATTGTGAAACCCCCTCTATATTTGAGTCGTCCAGTTGCAAAACTCATTTATTCCATTTGTGAATAAGGATCATGTAAAATTATTTATTTTATTATTTTCCTTTATTTTTTTACTTCATTATTTTTATTTTATTCTATTTTGTTTTATTTTGTTCTATTTTGTTTCATTTTATTTGTTTGATTTACTTTATTTCGTTTTTGTTTTAAATTGTTTTTTTGTCTTGTTTTGTTTCGTTTTATTTTGTTTTATTTTGATTTTGTTTTGTTTTATTATGATTTTCCAAAAACAAACACAAAACCAAAAACCAAAAACACGAAGAAAAATTCAAACACGAAAGCAGAAAAAAGGTAACACAAAGCAAAAACCAAATTCAAAAACAGCAAAAGCAGAAAACAAACACAAAACCAAAACATAAAAGACGAAGCAAAAATCAAAATTCAAAAACAAAAGCAAAAGCAGAAAACAAAAATAAGAAACATAAAGCAAAAAGCAAAATTCAAAAAAGTAAAAGCAGAAAACAAACACAAAATCAAGAAAGAAAAGCAAAAAGTCAAATTCAGAAGCAAAAGCACAAAGCAAACACGAAACCAAAAACCAAAAACACAAAGCAAAAAGTAGAAAACAACAAACACAATAGATACGTGAGGCAAAGTCCAGAGAAACGTTGCTCATGAAAATGATTCTTATTCACAAGTGGATTGAACGAGTTTTGTAACTTGACGACTCAAATTTAAAAACTGGAATCTAGCGACTTTTAACTACCACTCGGTGATTCTTTTTTTAATCCTGAGGTGGCAACACTGATTGTAACCTCTACAAAAGAAAAATGCATATGCATGAATTTACGGGTCTGTTACTGACGTTAAATCACAAACTGTGTAAAGCAAGTGGAAGGGGGCGTGAACAGTATAACATGACAAGCTGTGCGGGGCCCAACACATGTGAGATGATTCCACTCGGCCTTGGAACGTGACACTATAATTATCTTTTTAGAGCTCTCTCCCAGTGAATGGTTGAGGAGACTTTTCGTACTCCATCCTGCCTGTCAGCTGTTAACATGGCCGTCTGTTGGAGGAAGAGTGCACGTGCACGACATGTCATTCATTCTACTGAGAGGCACGCAAATAGACAGATGTTTATCTATCAACTTGTTCGATGTCTTTAATGAGACATTGCATTTAACTATTTCGAATTTTTGACAAAAATTAAAAAGAATGTAATGCATGGTCAAAGGAACATCTACAATAAGAAGTGTCTCTCCCGCAACACCAAAATGAAGCACTATCAAACGGTCATCCGCCCTGAAGCTTTATATGCCTCTGAATGCCTCATATTATAACAGGAAAGGACTCACGGACAAACTAGAAATCCAGGAGAGGAAGATAATGAGGAAGATATTGGGACCAATCAAGGAAGGGAGTAAATATATTAGGCGGCCCAACCAGGAGCTCCATAGTTACTCTGAAAGCATTACAGACTTGGCCAGGAAGAGACGTCTAACATTTTATGGACACGTCTCCAGGATGCATCCAACCAGGCTGACCAACCAGCTACTGACATACTGGCAAAGAAGGAAGTCCAAGTCACCATGGCTGATAGAAGTGCACAAAGATCTGCTGGAACTGGGAGTTACGGAAAAGGACATAAAAGATCGAACGTCTCTCAGGAGTAAATTAAAGCAAATAAAGTTCCAGGAAAAACACCCAAGGAAGAAGACATGTGCCCTCTGGACAAAGGAGAGAAAAGAACAACACAGCCAGATGATGCGTAACTACTGGGCAAACATCAAGGCCCACTCCAAGCAAAATAGTTGAATATCGTGGCCCGTAGTTGGTCTATACGGAACAAGAAGAAGCAGCATGGTCATAATTACGTATATCCTTGTGCTTCGAGCCAATCTGAATAAATCATCTTCAAGTTGTCGTTCTTTGGTGTGAAAATATTCATCTCTATATATAAAACTCAATGTTGGTTTGTCTGTTTGTTTGTCTTGTTATTTACACTAATCTACACCGTTCCACCGATCTAAACCAAAATTTGTATACTTACCCTTTGGAACCCAGCGGGTAATACTGTCTTCTTTAAATTTCGGACAGACCACTCCATTCAGGCCCCTTGGCAACATAACTGAAAAGTCACCAAAAATACTCAACTGGGACAAAATATCAAAGTTGTCGCATTTTACGCCCCTCGATGCGAAAAACAATACTCGGTATGTCCCTACGGGACCAGGTGCCTACCGGTTGTCACAACGAAAAAAAACAACCGGTAGGCACCTACAAAATAGTAATCTAAATAAACATGACCCGTATTCAAAGTCAGGGGTATATTCTATATCTTGCCAAGACACCGGTTGTCAAGCTAATTACATCGGACAGAGTGGAAGACGAGTAGACACACGTTATAATGAACATAGGAATGCGATAAGATACGGAACACATTCAGCCGTATGAGAACATGTGTGTGACGCGGGGCACAGCTTTACCAAGACCGAGACGGACCTAAAAATAATTCATTACGAATCGAAAGGCACAGCTCTTGACATAAAGGAAGCAATCGAGATACACCTAGCCAAACGAAACAATCCCAACAATCTAAATGAACACACGTTCATGGAGAGCTCACCCCTCTTCGCTCTACTAAAAAACACTATTTGTGGGAAACAAGACACAACTTAGCGATACAGCCAAGCTAGATAAAGGGGGGGATTAGGGGTTTTTAATAGGTAAATGTTATCTGGGTCAGGTGTACGATGTACTTTTCTTCTGCAATATACCAAGGCCCGTATTCGCGGCAGTATTAGCGGTGCCGGGACAAAACCAGTGTCGTTGAGATAACAGACCATCTCAGTCGACCACTCCTGGAGTTACAGTGAACAGGGAAACTGCGCGTAGCTCCAGCAAGGAAGACAACCAGATAAGTAGTAGCCTGTAATATTACATTTTAACCATAGTTGATTTTTACAACCATATAATCACTCCAAATATACAAACTCCGGATATCTATCACCATTTAGCATTTCACCTAACATCATATATACTGCGTTTAGCATACACCGACAGTTGCAGTACCAATACTAAGACTAAATAAGTGTACATATTGTAAATATTTTCACCTGTGTTTTCAAACATAGATGTTATAGCCTAAGTGTAATGGATCTGATGATCGCTTGACGATCGAAACTGGTCATCCTAGTGTAGGCCTATTTATTAATCTCAGGTAATTTATTCCAGGTTTAGAGCATAACGCAGCTCTTTTGGGTACACTCGTGTTGACCGACTGAAAAGCACTAAACTCTTGTTTACTAAGGCAACACTGAAAAAATGGCTTCAAACCCCACAATATTCTTATTTCATAAATATCATTTTTGTAAGAGGTGTGCGATTTTCAAATACTGTTGCTGTAGGAAAATACGCGACATCATTGGTGTTCAGTTCGCATTTTGGCTGTAGGGACGCCTGTTTCATGTCCAAACTACTAAACGTTAATTCATTTACAACCTATTGGGGAAAGTGTTGTTTATGAACATGCGAGATTTCTCCCACGGGTGCGCTAGTAGTTTATATTGTTATTATTAGGGCTCGGATGTGGATGCCGTAAAAAGTTAAAAAATGCACTTAACATTTTCAAAAAATGACTGTACAATATGACCTAAAAATTCGAAAAATGCACTATAAAATGGAGAAAATGATCTTATAATAATATACTCACCAACATTTCAGAAATTACATCTTAAGCTCAAACTGAAAAGTCAATCAAAATAGATTTCTAGCACTTAACAAAAGGTTTATGTTTACTTTAGTCTGAGTTGCACTGCACTACGAATGTCATTCTGATGTTGTCAAATGTAAATAATCTGCGGTTATCAGCCAACAAGTTTTTATATCTCGAAAAGCTGCGTTCAACATCCAAATGATGTGATCGAAGCGTAGTTGAAGTGAGGAAGGTCGTTTGCTGCTAAATCCTCCTCAATCCCATCCGTGCAGTAGTTTTCACCAGAAAGAATGTCTGAGATTTAGCATAATGTTTTATACCCGGTGTTTTTGTCCAGCACTTTTTTCAGTTTTTAGGCAATACCCGCAGCAATTTTGCCACGATTGTTGCTAAAACTAGTTTCCACCCGCTTGATTACGGAAATGGAATGAAAAATGAAAATCCACAGCCTGCTTCCAGTCTCCGACCGGGTCAGGAATGGAATGAAGGAAGCCCCTATCTAGCGGCGAGGATATGAACTGTGCCGGCTGCCGAGGCCTGACGCACTCCTCTGGGGCAATGATGAAATGAATGACAAATGAAATGATAGTGGAGAGTGTTGCTGGAATGAAATTTTGACAGGGAAAACCGGAGTACCCGGAGAAAAACCTGTCTGCCTCCGTTCTGTCCAGCACAGATCTCACATGGAGTGACCGGGATTTGAACCACGGACTCAGCGGTGAGAGGCCGGCATGCTGCCGCCTAAGCCACGGAGGCTTGCTACGGCAATGGAATAAATATTTAAATATTTTAAATTGTCTTGTATCAGCTCCTAGCTTCTTCTTAACTCTGAGAGACGTAACTCCCTCATATAAAGCTGTGACTTAACTAAATTGGAAAAAGATGACCTTAAAGGGCCGATTTCTCTAAAATAAGACCAAAAAGATCTACCAAACTTAAGAAAAAGCTCTTAAAATGGAAAAATAGCAAAAAAAAAATGCAAAAAGATGCAAAATAAAAATGACATATTTGAAGACGGGGTGGCCCGTCCGGAGTTTCTATGTACTTCAGCATATAGACAGCTCAGTAAAAAGATGACATGTCATCAACATCCGGGCCCTAGTTATTAATGTTACCTGACATATCTTAAGTTCAATAGCTTCGCCTGTGTGGAATATCGTGGCACCAAGCCAGTGTTGGCTACCGTGGGTGCCGTAAGGAGACCACACCCGGTCATGAGCAACCACTACCCCACTCTCAAACCACATCATAAAACTGTCTGCTGGCTGTAGGTTTACTAACGGGGGCTTTGACTTGTAACTACGTACAACCTGATAAGAGAGTTTTGTTTAGCAGTTAGCCCTCATTTAGGCTTATTTGAGGGTGCATCAGTGGCGTACACAGGGTTTCCTTCTGGAGGGGGGGGTCATTAATATACAGAAAAAATATACGAGCCTTACAGTAGGCCTAGTCGCATATGATGTGTAACATGTGACATGTTATCCTACTATGTGTGTCCCGGGAGTGCAAATCCCTTGTTGACAGTGAACTCTGTTGGTCATTGAAATAACTACTTGTAAAACTCCAGTGCCAAATCCTGACCGTAATGAATCATAATTGTTATATGCCGTGGCGGAAGCAATCCACTGCCTACTTGATGCGAGCTGCGCTCTATACCGGCCAGTTAGTGAACCCATGCCAGCGATGTTATTGAAAATGGCCTCATTTTGCCGATCAGCGCACTGCCAAGTATAGGCGCGATTAAAAATTAGGTGTGCGGAAGGTATATTAAATGTGTTTCTCCCAGTGATATGTTTAGACCAACGAAGTTTCAATTATTGTTAGTAGTCGGCGTTAATATACTGAATTCCTACGTTGTTTGGAGTTTTGTTGATGCAATATAGATTCCCCATAGCCACATGGCCTACAGTACGTCGTTGTACCGATCTCCGCCATCACGAGCGCTCATTGTTTCCGTCCCATCCACTTCCGTCCCCTTTTCCAAAATCACTCCCAAAAAAATGTCCAGCTTCCGAGTGGAAAGATGTTACACATCAAAAACCTGCATACGTTCCGGATTTATTTTTCCGATTTTCACAGGTTACCGTTTTACAGAGGGTCGAGTTTTAATAATTAGGGGCCGATAACCAAGTTGTTATAACCAATACTACTTCACATAACAATTCACCTGTACGGAGACTTGGCAGTATTTACAACGATGCGGTATGTGTAAACTGGAAACTAGATTTCTGTCTCTCAATTAGACCGTTCTGGGAAATTATAACCCAGTCACTCTAATTCATACTTAAAATAAAATTATCACACAAAACAGAATCAACACTGTATATATGTGGATAGGCCAGTTCCCTAGTTATTAATGTTACCTTTTAGTTTACTATGTAATAATTTCAAAACCTGTTTCTTTATATTTGACATTAGATCAAATTTCGATTTAGTTTTTATATTATCTGCAGATTAAGCTTTTCACTACTATGCATTTTGATCTATGTGAACTTCCTAGTTTTAAGAATGACACTAAGATGTTAATACTTAATGTAACCATATCAGGAAATTTATTTTACTGTGTAGGTGCACTGTTATTAGGGGCGCACACCGAGCCCTGTTGTGTACCGTCAACAAATAAATAAATATAAGGTGCGTTCAAAAAGTAACGAGCCGGATGCTGGAATGCGCAAACCGGTGACTACATCGGCTAATCGTGGCGTGTGAAACGAGGTGTGGTTCCGACCAGAGCGTGGAAGGTCACAGCCCGTCGCTAGAGGGCACGCGTGCACGTCACGTGACGATACAAAGCGAGCAGCAGCATGCATCAATCGTCCAACGCTGCCATTCGCATTGCAAACAGTGACATGGAGGCGTCAACCGAAGAGCAAAGATGTGTTGTTCGGTTTCTGACAGCGGAAGGAGTAGGGGGAACGGACATTCATCGCCCAATGTCACAAGTGTACGGCGAACACTGCATGTACCTTGCAGGGGTCAAGGCGTGGCACAAGCGCTTCAGGGAAGTACGGGTGTCGTTAGCCGATGATGCCCGGTCTGGGGCACCCCCCTGCATTACCGATGACAACGTTCAGCTGGTTGATGCACTCATTACCCAGGACCGCCGAGTGACAGTGAACGCCATAGCCGCCGTGGTCGCTCCACGACAATGCACGACCTCATACGGCCAACACAGTCGCGGCACTCCTGCAGTAATTCAAATGGGAGGTTCTCGGCCACCCTCCAAACAGTCCAGACCTCTCTCCCTGTGATTACGCCATGTTTGGTCTCCTGAAAAGGGCTCTGCGGGGTCAACAATTCACCTCGGACGCCGACGTCCAGCTGTACGTGCGGAACTGGTTCACATCGCAGCCCAGGGTATTTTATGACCTAGCCATTCACTGCCTCGTGTCACAGTGGGACAAGTGCCTCAACTGCCAGGGCCAATAATTCTAACATACAGGTACTGGTTTTTGTAATTATGCCTCCGGCTCGTTACTTTTTGAACGCACCTGATAAATAAATAAATAAATAAATGTTAGACCCCATAAAACAACAATTATCGTCGTCGTCATCATCATCATCATCATCATCATCATCATCATAATTACGCCTACAGCTCCAGAATTACTTTCCGTCTCCCCGTTAGGCAGATTTCCGGTTTACAGTGTCATTTTACATAGGGAATACCTCAGTTCCGAATTTTGTTTGCCGTTTTTCCAGGTTTCCGGTATATAAAGGGTTCGCTTTAGGCAGGTTTTACTGTAGTAGGGTAATTGTGTACATTATTAAAGGGGCAGATGTCCTTGTTGTTCCCCCCCGTAAAACTAAAGTCATCATCATATCCCCTCCCCCCTTTCCAGGGGCTCACATCTAGTGGGACGTGGGTTGGCGACCACTGGACCCCAGCTGAGTCCGGCATTGTTTCCACGTACTTGTGCCGGGCTCTCCTCCGTCTTCTTTCCTGTCGACCACCCTTGGTCAACTCTTGTTATTTTCCGACCCCGACGGTATTAGGGAATCCGAGACCTAGGGAGTCAGTCACTTTCCCGCCTTAATTGGCCCTTGTCTCATCTTTCCTGATCCCTCATTCTTCGAGGGGTGAGACCTCTTGTTTTCTTTTCATTATATATCCTTTTCTCTTTAAGATTCCTGCACTGTTTTGTTTATGTTAATTGGCTCCCCATGTATCTATATTCCCTTTAGCGAATTTTTTGCATCTACGTTCCATTTTTAGGTATTTTCAATCTACGTTGCATTTTGTAAGTCTTTTCGATGTAACTTGCATTTTGCGAGTATTTTCAACCTCAATTGCATTTTGTAAGGATTGACAATCTAAATCGCTTTTTAGTAAGTCTTTCAATATAGGGGTTGGCACTTGAATGAGTATTTTGAATTTCAATCTCATTTTGTAAGTATTTTCAACCTAAGCCACTTTTTGCAAGTATTTTCAATCTAAATTGCATTTTGTTAGTATTGTTCATCCAAATTTTGTAAGCACTTTCAATTTTAACTGCATTTTGTAAGCATTTTGAATTTCAATTGCACTTTGTGAGTATTTTGGATCTGAAATGGGAGTTTTTCAATCTAAATTGCATTGTGTATTTTCAATTTCAATTGCATTTTGTAAGTATTTTGAACCTCGATTGCATTTTGAACGTATTTTCAATCTCATTTGCATTTTGTAAGTATTTTGAATTTCAATTGCATTTTGTAAGTATTTTGAACCTAAACTACATTTTGTGCATATTTTTCAGTCTATTCCTTTTGTGAGTATTTTCCTTCTGAATTACGACTACATTTTGTGAGTTGTTTCAATCTGAGTTACATTTTGTAAGTATTTTCCGTCTCACTTAATTTTCGTTCTGGTTTCCATTTCATTGTCATTTTCGCTATCACCCAGATCATTAGGGGCCGATAACCTAGATGTTAGGCCCCTTAAAACAACCATCATCATCATACATCATTAAAATTATATTTCGATTAATTTTCATAAAACACAATAATTAAATAAACATTCTCTTTGCATGAAAACTATTTTAGGCCTCATATTTTTTTCAGCACAATAAAACAAATTGAGTTCTTAAATATGGAAAACAGAAACTAAATATTAAAATTAAAATGATGCATGACTGTTACTGTGACTGCTTATAATATTGTATATAGAACAAGTAGTTCCGTGAAGAACTATACAGCCTATTTTCATATATCCTACTTATGTTAACTGCCACAAACAACATACAAAATTTCAGTTTAATTGCTGTAACAGATTCGTAGATATTGAGAACCGTCTAAATATTTCAGATGGCCGCCAGGTTGGATTTTTATTTTTGTACTATTACATTAAGATTATTGTGTACGTGTGGTATTCAAACTTCAATCGCATGATTAGACAACAAGAAGTAAAAACGAGATTTTAAAATTACGCACAGCAGCCATCTTGTGATAATGCAAACCATTGAAATAAATTAGATGCCAGTGGATCAACATTTGTATAAGCATTTAACGTGCAACTTTTCACTGCACTCGGATAGTGAATTCGCGAGAAACGTCCATTTAAATATTTATATTTCGCGTCGCCGCCATGTTGGATTTGTGCTCACCAGGTTCCTGAAAGTTCTATAGGTGAACATATGTTCATAATCTCTATGAACATAAAAAAATTCAGTTTGGTTGCTGTAAAAGATTCATAGATATTGAGAACCGTCTAAATATTTCGGGAGCTCACCATTTAGGAGTGTTATGTGTATAGGCCATAGAGTTATGTACCATTCAAGGACAATTATTGCCTAGGTTCATTATTCAAACTTTCACTTCGATCGCATGATTACGACACAAGAAATTAAAACTTAATTTTAAAATTTCGCACAGCCGCCATCTTGAGGTTATGTAAGCAATTGAATTAAATTAGATATGGCAGTGCATTACAATCTGCAAAATCAATTACTGTACCACATTTCACTGCGCTCAGAGAGTTAAATCACGTGAAAAGTCTATTAAAATATTTTAAATTCGCTTGGTCGCCATGTTCGTTTCGTACTTTACAGGTTTATGAAATATACATAGGTATACCTGTATCAGTACCCTTTATCACCGTACAAAATTGCAGGGTGATATCTGTAATAGTTTCGGAGATATAGAATGTCAGTGAAATATTTCGCACAGCCGCCATTATGAGGTTATGTAAACAATTGAACTAAATTAGACTCCAGTGCATTACAATGTGTATAAACATTTCCTGTACCAAGTTTCATTACGTTTGGATAGTTAAATCGCGAGAAATGTCTATTTAAAAGTCTCAATTTCGCTTGGCCGCCATGTTGGTTTTGTAGTCACCAGGTTTTTGAAAGTCTCATAGGTGAACTTCTAGTAGTGCCCTTTATCACCGTACACAATTTCAGGGCGATATCGGTAATAGTTTCGGAGATATTGAATGCTAGTGAAGTATTTCGCACAGCCGCCATGTTGGATTGGAGAGACGTAACAAAATTTGAAGGGCACGGTCGAGGTCGCCGGGAATAGTGCTATGAACTTCCCGAGTTTCATTGAAATCGCTCCAGCCGTTTCGATTTTGTTAGGGGGGGACACACACACGAATCACACACACACACACACACACACGCACACACACACACGGACAAAAGGTGATCTCATAAGCCTATTTTTTCAAAATTGAAAATAGGCTAAAAATGATGTTTTACTCTCCATGTTCTCACTGCAAATGACTCTCAAAATCTGTCTATCTTGATGGCTTTATCGGCTTCATTGACAAGAATACATAGCAGACACTCCTCATGTACCGAATTACCTTTAACCAGCGAGAACTGGCGCATGGGTATTTTTCACCCAAGGTTAAATAATGGTCTACATTTTCGTTTTGGTCAGCCCTTATTTCCTGTCGCTTACTGTACCTTCCTTCCGAGCCTTGAACTTCACCCTGCAAAAGAAATATGTCCAAACTTTTTAAACACTAGAGTTATTTCTATATTATTTATAGTCGGGTCAGATTTACCCAAGGCGCCAGTCCTCGCGTGACAATTTTCGGCTTACGATAGTTGGAACAATCTGTAAAAAATCAGGGGGAAAATCTACCTATTTTGGTGCAGCACAATCACATAGATCACGTTCTTGTTGATCCGTGTTTAGAGTTGAGGGACACCTTGGTCATCAGCTCCTTTGTTCAATAATATTGAGATGACTGCTTTGCCGCCACTATTAAGTTCAGTTATACTGTTAGGAAAATTGTAATTTTTCCGGAATTGACACGAGTGTTCGTGGAGTTTGAAATGTTAACAGCTTTTAAACTTGAGAAATCTGCCTCGACAAGCAACCATTAGTGTCAAAACCTTAGTGGCACGGACAAAGGAGTAGAAATCGTCCCAGAATTTAGGATTTTAGAACTGAAAAGGTCCATTCTTCGCAAGCTGAGCATGAACCAGGTGCAGGAATTAAGGGTTTAGATGACTTCCAGAAAGAGCACGCATCCATGATGACGGCTTGTCCTTACTGCGTCTCGAAAATACAGATGTATTGTACTGATTTTCAAATCGGTACAGTTCATAGGAAGACACCAGGAGTAAAATTACTTCATTAAAATCCGTACGACTAGGACAAAAGGGAGTGACACACTATCGGTCAAAATGACTCGGCGCCAGTTCCCAAGGGTCAACTGCGGCTTTTAGAGACGCCGGGGTGCCAGAATTTTACCCCGAAGTGGGGAAACCAAGTAAAACCACTTACAGGATGGCTGAGATAGGAATCGAATCCGTCTCTACATATTTTTGGCTCACAAGACTGAATGTTCACCGTTCCAGCCCTCACACCAGAATTACATTTCTTGGCAGAGCTGGGAATCGAACCCGGGCCTCCGCGGTGACGGCCAAGAATGCTAGCCACTACGGTAGGCAACGAGACGGACTCCACTTGAAGCACTTGGTTGGTTGGTTCCTCAATTTAGGGGCTGCGACAACTTTGGGTGTGTGTAGAATCTGTCTGATAACCGGTGTTAATTATTGTGATGGTTGTATTAGTGTGTGTTATCTGTTTTTAATTCAAGTAAGGACTGCAGACATCAGATTTTCAAGTAGTTCCAACTTTTGCTACCAAACGCCACCGTCAACGACCAACTAGTTCTGAATTCGGTTACTAGATGCCACCGTAGTCTGCTCCTGGCGACGAACTTTGGAACCTAAGAGCGTTAGTCAAATCTAACCTATAATTTAGCTTCAAACAAGTGTAATTAGTGGAAGGTTCTTTATCATGCCATAAATCTATGACATGTGACCGCCGGCTTTACTTCCCCTCCGAAGGAAGGCATACTGAGGGATTTTGAACGCTCTTAACCCGGAAGAGGTGGCGCAGGGGACTTTGTGACCCCATGCAGTTTCGGCTGGGGTTTCTACATTTTATTACACACAGACCAACCCTGCCACATACCTTTCCCCACATGCCTTATCTATTGTCTGAGGGCAGTAGCCTATTAGTGGAAGGGATGAGGGCCGAGACAAATGTATTTTTATAGAGCCATGTTGCAATGAGTTCTGAAAGACAGTACCGCTGGCAGAGTGAACAGCTGTTCCAGTCTTACGCGTACTCCACAGTACTCCATGAGAATGTAGCTGTCTGGTCGCGAAATAGAATTGATTGTAATTAAGTGTTAAAATAAAACATTATGAATCGTGTGAGCTACGAAGAGCAAGAATCCATGGTGTTATCTCTTCTGTAAGACGTCGAAGAGGAAGACATATTAGGAGGTGAAAACAGCGATAGTGAAGATGAACTAGAAATAGCAGAATCTTAAAGTGATACTGGGCAGAGTGCAGACGAAGAAGAAAATGAAGAAAGTGACGATGATATGCCTCTTTCTCAGCGGATGTGTACCCTTACTGGCAAAGATGGTTACAAAATGGAGCACAATACAACCACAATACAATACAATACAACAAGAGACTTCTATAAAATGTGTCATTGGTTAAAAACTAGAATCCTACATTATCTAAAACTTGTCTAATCATTGATTTCGACATTTTTAATAGGCAAACTGAAGTAAGAATTATCAGATATTTCATAAAAATAGATGATTACCTGTCAGATCCGCACCATTTCTATTATAGTGTATATAGCCGTTTATAATATGTGCATGTCTTTCATTTTAGACAAATATACTTGCTCATTAGTATGGTGAATGTTTTCATGCCATATCAGTAGCATAAACGAAATAATTGTCGTTATAATTGATAAATACTTGGATGGGGTCAAAATGACCCCGCGCCACCTCTAACGTTGCTCAAGTAAACGCCACCTCTTCCGGGTTAAAAATCCAACGACTTCATCCGGGTTTGAACCCGCGACCTTGGGCATAGAAGCTCAGCATGCTACCAACTAGGCCACCGAAGCCGCCTTGAAGCACTTGACTGGCTGTTATTGTAAGCAAGCACGCTATTATTGATTGATATAGTGAAAGAGGGAGGCTGGGCGGCATCCTTCCCCCGGTATGGTTGTCATAGAAACCAGCCTGCGTGATTCACACGAGGGAAAGAGAGGGCCATTCCTCGGCGCCGGACTGGTGGACGACAGCCTCCCTTCCTCGCTCGACAACAGAGTCGCAATGCTTCATCTGCAGTCTGTGTAGCAAGGGCTGTTTCCTAGAAACTCTGCTATCCTGAGTGTGTTTCGCTCCACGCTCCAGAAAAAGGCTTTCAAAAATTACTTTATGTTCGACCAGGCAGAAATATAAATATTATATGCTAGAAAACTGCATCTAAAAGAGGATCTTTATAGTTCAAACTAAGCAATTCTTCTAGGTTAGTGCCGTCGCTTGTGTGGGGTTTCGCCTAGGACACCAAGTTGGCTCATCAGCAGGCTCTTAGTGTCCCCGCCCGGACCCCCACTGGAGTAGCGAACTGTGCACTACCACCCTTTTTATGAAGCGCACCTGCGCCTCGTTACTGCGAGAACTAAAAGCTCAAGCAGCCTTAACCTCCCTATGAAGGCTTCCAAAAAGATGGTATATTGTCTTTCACGGCCAGTGAATAAAAAAAACCTCAGCTATATTTCTAGGTTTGTGCCGTGACTTGTGTGGAATTTCGCCTGGGACACCAAGCTGACTCATCATACAGCCAGTCGTGTTGAGTTAAGACTTCAGAGAAGAGTGGCATCAAAATCCATCCAGTGGTTCTCGAAATAACCCGTGACAACCAAGAATCGGGTACTTAGTTTTATAGTAGAGATACATATTAAGAAAAAAAAAAGCATTAGGGTAAGGTGGTACAATTTCGATATACCGTAGGTACAATTCCGATCAAACTAAGGTTTAGCGGATATTTACTACTTCGGAGTGTTGGTAGTACTTGACTGTGTATGCCATTACAGTGCGGAGCACAGATTACCTACTACTGACACCCCCTGGTGCGGAGGACTTCTCGAGTTGTGTGTGATTGCATCACGAGTACAGCGGTTTGTGCTTCAGATATACAGATTATTTTTTGTAGCTAGGAGAGTTCAATTATGTAGTTTTGTACTCTGTTATAAAATTGCCTAGTTTTTAAACGCTGGCAAACAATGATATTATGAGGTTAGAACCATGATGTTGATTTCCGCTTGTGCTCGCACTACCTGAGTGACCTTCTGATTGACATGTGCTGCCATCTCTCGTCATAGTGGGGTACTACTTGACGATTTATACAGTGATGCCAATAGTACATTTTCGATCAGCAGAGAGGTACAACTTCGATACACTAATACAATTTCGATCGGAATTGATTCAACCTGATATTTGTGTTGGAATATAAATCTTATTACGAAGCAAAATTGAATTATGAGTATTTCAAAGGATTTCAGCATCTAACGTTTTTATAGGCTAAATTCAGAGACAATAATGGTACACTGTTCTTAAGTTTCCATTATCTGAGAAATAAACAATATGGTTCCTAACTCAAATTCATATTTATGGTTCATGGTATTCAGAAGCAAACACTTCCTTTATCATTATTAGGTCAAACAATGTTAATAATGTTATTGCTTATCATTGTGGGGTTTGAAGCCATTTTTCAGTGTTGCCTAAGTAAACAAAAGTTTGGTGCGTTTCAGTCGGTCAACACGAATCTACCCCCTCCCCCACCCCCACCAAAAAAAAAAAAAAGCTGGGTTATGCCCTAATCCTGAAAACGCAAACATCAGTTCGACTCACTTCCAACGAAAATCTGGAAAACCTCCGAAGCAAGGGACGTCTTTTTCAACAGGCACAGAAGAACGTAAGAGGTCGCCAGCAAACGACGATGAGTGTGGATTTTGTTTGATGAACTATTATAGTGAACAATCAATGAAAAAAGTGACTGGATTCGTTGCCAGAAATGTAATGTGTGGTATCATGAATTGTGTGTTAGTTCAGTTTGAAAAGAACACTTCGTATGTGGAAGATGCCACTGATCGAAATTGTACCAACAGGTGATCATGATTGTACCCGACGAGGTACATTTCTGATCAATTACACAAAATTATGTTTTTTATTCTTATGTCTAAAGTAACATCTGTAATTTTGTAATATATATAAAATACATCCACTATAGTTCAAGGAACGTGTACCACTATTGAAATTCATTCTAGCTTCTGCACTCCGCCTGTGGTAGTATGATTTGTCTTAACTGATCGAAATTGTACCACCTTACCCTAAGAAATATCACTGTCCAAAATTGAACCATACCTATGGCACTAACGTTAGCAAGCATAAGGTCCTGCGTTGAACAGGCAAATGAACAAAGAGGGCACTGGCACAGATGTTCCACCGTTTGTACTTATCCACACTCACACTTGGCTATCCTCCGTGAAACCCCATAGTTTAAGAGAGTAGGCTACTTCACCCTACCGACACCAGTTTTTACGTGATTAAGGGACCTCAAAACACCTCAATCCTCGTTGTGACCTGCAGGGAAATGTTCTTGCGGTTCCATCCAATCTTGTTGTATTGATTTCCATCAACGAGGTCTTGCCTTGTCGGGATGGAGCCAATAACTACTTCAGATACTCCAAGCTCAATCAAACTGTTCCACCATTACAAATGACATCGATTGTTAGCATTCCTTTGTAATAATAATAATAATAATATTTATTTATTTATTTATTTACATATGTTACGCCCTCATTGGAGCACTTAACCAAAACAAGTATATACATATCTCTAAACAATATTAAAGATTCAGCTTCTTATTTTTCTTCTTTTCCCAAAACATTTTCATTCTAGTCGACCTTGCCGCTCTCTCTGCATCGCTTATGCTGTAAGTTTTGCGGGTAAAGGTTTTTAAGGGAAGTCTGATGTTCTTGTTTTTCAAGATATTCTTCTCATCTTTGTTAGCAATTTGGGACATTGTCAAGCCGAGTTCATCCAGATCATTTTGAGTTTCCATAAACCAAGAGTTCTTTGTTTTACTTTTGAAAAAATAATTAAATAATACTTTTAATTGTCTGGTATCCGGCAGGCGTGAGATATGACAAAAAAAAAAGCAATTCGCCTTTTTCGCATAGTATCGACTATAGACTCAGTTTCTTAATAATAATAATAATAATAATAATAATAATATGCCATTCATGTCGGGTGTTAATTATTATGAATGTACGGGGTCATCGAAAAATAATGCCAACATTTCAAAAAAAATTAGCACCGAAACCCTTTGTGTTAAACGTGTAATTCTTTCACTGAACGCCAGCTGGTTAAAGTAAGTTTTGTTTTGGAGGAGACGTGACCTTGCTATGCGCACACTAGATGCGCAGTAGCCAAGGTCGGCCTGGCCTAGACTTTCTCTCTACAGTTCCTGTTTCCTTAAACTGATTAAACCATCGAATTACAGCTATTTGTAATCAGGTGCAGTTTGTCGGGTGGTGCAGTCATTGGTGCACGCGCCCCCGGCCGACCTTGGCTACTGCGCATCTAGTGTGCGCATAGCAAGGTCACGTCCCCTCCAAAACAAAACTTACTTTAACCAGCTGGCGTTCAGTGAAAGAATTACACGTTTAACATAAAGGGTTTCGGTGCTATATTTTTTTGAAATATTGGCATTATTTTTCGATGACCCTGTATAATGTGATAGCCTGTGAGTTTTGTTTTATAACCTTCTATACGTTTGGAGAACCTTCCACTAACTACAGCTGTGTGAAGCCAAAATTTGTAGGTCAGAATTGATAACGCTATATTAGTTCAAACGTTCACCGCCTCCATTTTCAGCCTATTTTCATTTATGAAAAGAAAGAAAAAAAAAGGCTTATGAGATCACCTTTTGTCCGTTTGTGTATCCGTCCGTCCTCCGCCCCAATTGAAATCTAAACAGCTGGAGCAATTTCAATGAAACTTGGTAAGGTCATAGTACTATTTTGGCCGACCCCGGCCGTGCCCTTCAAAATTATATTAAGTTTCAACAATCCAACATGGCGGCTGTGCGAAATATTTCACTGGCAAACTATATCTCCGAAACTATTACTGATATCACCCTGAAATTTAATACGGTCATAAAGGGCACTACTATACGTTGACCTATGTAACTTTCAAGAACCTGTTAACTACAAAACTAACATGGCAGCCAAGCAAAGTTGAAACATTTAAATAGACTTTTCTCTCGATTTAACCATCCGAATGCAGTGAAACGTGGTACAGCAAATGTTTATACACAATGTAAGACTCTGAGATCTTATTTAGTTCAATTATTTACATAACCTCAAGAAGGCGGCTGTGCAAAATTTTAAGATTCAAGTTTATATTTCTTGTGTCCTATTCATGCGATTGAAGTCAACGTTTGAATAATGAACCTACGCAATAATCCTCATCTAATAGCATAAGGTGCGTTCAAAAAGTAACGAGCCGGAGGCTGGAATGCGCAAACCGGTGACTACATCGGCTAATCGTGGCGTGTGTAACGAGGTGTGGTTCCGACCAGAGCGTGGAAGGTCACAGCCCGTCGCTAGAGGGCACGCGTGCATGTCACGTGACGATACAAAACGAGCAGCAGCATTCATCAATCGTCCAACGATGCCAGTCGCTTTGCAAACAGTGACATGGTGGCGTCAACCGAAGAGCACAGAGGTGTTGTTCGGTTTCTGACAGCGGAAGGAGTAGGGGGAACGGACATTCATCGCCGAATGTCACAAGTGTACGGCGAACACTGCATGTCACTTGCAAGGGTCAAGGCGTGGCACAAGCGCTTCAGGGAAGGACGGGTGTCGTTAGCCGATGATGCCCGGTCTGCCCCCCCCCCCCCTTTCCCCCTTTCATTACCGATGACAACGTCCTGGTTGATGCACTCATTACCCAGGACCGCCGAGTGACAGTGAACGCCATAGACGCCGTGGTCGCTCCACGACAATGCACGACCTCATACGGCCAACACAGTCGCGGCACTCCCGCAGAAATTCAAATGGGAGGTTCTCGGCCACCGTCCATACAGTGCACACCTCTCTCCCTGTGATTACGCTCTGCGGGGCCAATGATTCACCTCGGACGCAGACGTCCAACTGTACGTGTGGAACTGGTTCACATCGCAGCCCAGGGGATTTTATGAGACAGCCATTCACCGCCTCGTGTCACAGTGGGTCAAGTGCCTAAACAGCCAGGGCCAATATTTCTAACATACAGGTACTGGTTTCTGTAATTATGCATCTGGTTCGTTACTTTTTGAACGCACCTTATACATAACTCTGATCTACATATATTAAAGTCCAACATGGCGACCATCCGAAATATTTAGACGATTCTCATTATCTATTAATCTACACAACATCAATCAAACTGAAATTTTGTACGTTGATAAAGGCTATGAACATAAGTTCACCTTGAGACTTTCAATAACCTGGTGAGCACAAATCCAACATGGCGGCAACGCAAAATATAAATATGTAAATGGACGTTTCTCGCGATTTAAATATCCGAGCGCAGTGGAACTTGGTACGGTATATGCTTATACAAATTTTAGTCCACTGGCATCTAATTTATTTCAAATGTTTTCAAACCACAAGATGGCGGCTGTGCGAAATTTTAAAATCTCGTTTTTATTATTTCTTGTGTCCTAATCATGCGATTGAGTTTTTAATAATACACGTACACAATAATCTTAATCTAACAGTACATAACTCTAAGGCTTAGCCTACATATATAAAAACCCAACGTGTCGGCCATCAAAAATATTTAGACGGTTCTCAATATCTACGAATTTATTACAGCAATCAAACTGAAATTTTGTATGTTGACAATTAACAAAGTAGATATAAAATGAAAATTGGCTATATACAGTAGTTCTTCACGGAACTACTTGCTCTATCATAAGACTTGAATTTCTATGGCGACGAGGACATGGCCTAGTAGATGACGTCGTAAGCTTCCTTCCTTTGCTCTACGAAGCCATCAATGAGGAATAATGAAAGCTAGTTCTGAATAATTGTCTCTTCCTCGAATGCTAAACGTGAATTTCCTCATCCCTACGTGGCAGATCCGTGCCGACAGCGCGAGCAATTTAAGATAATTGCGTGCAAGAAAGGGAGCTCGCTGTTACACACTGGAGCCATTATGTGGACTATTTACATACAATTATTAGACTCTATCACAAGGGATACCCAGGGGCTCACATCTAGTGGGACGTGGGTTAGCGACCACGGGACCCCAGCTGAGTCCGGCATTGCTTCCACTTACTTGTGCTGGGCTCCACGCCATCTTATTTCCTGTCGACCTCGCTTGGTCAACTCTTGTTATTTTCCGACCCCGACGGTATTAGGGAATCCGAGGCCTAGGGAGTCTTTCACTTTCCCGCATTAATTGGCCCTTGTCTCATCTTTCCTGATCCCACCTTCTTCTTCGAGGGGTCAGACCTCTTTTCTTTTCATTATATTTCCTTTTCTCTTTAAGATTCCCGCACTGTTTTTTGTTAATTGGTTCCGCGTCTATCTAAATTCCATTTAGCGATTTTCTTTTGCATCTACACTCCATTTTGTGGGTGTTTTCAGTCTACGTTGCATTTTGTAAGTCTTTTCTATCTACAGTAAATTGCATTTTGCGAGTGTTTTCAGCCTCAATTGCATTTTGTAAGGATTGACAATCTAAATTGCTTTTCAGTAAGTCTTTCAATATAGGGGTTGGCACTTGAATGAGTATTTTGAATTTCAATTGCATTTTGTATTTTCAACCTAAACCGCCTTTTACAAGTATTTTCAATCTAAATTGCATTTTGTTTGGTGGGCATTTTGCAAGTATTTTGATTCTGAATTACATTTTGTGGGTATTTTGAATTTAAATTACATTTTGTAAGTATTTTCAATCTATATTGCATTTTGTAAGTATTGTCCATCCAAATGAGTAGTTTGAATCTAACATACATTTTGTAAGTATTTTCAATTTCAATTACATTTTGTAAGCATTTTCAATTTCAATTGCATTTTGTAAGTATTTCGACTCTACATTGCATTTCGTGCGTATTTTGAACCTAACCTACATTTTGTGCGTATTTTTCAATCTATTCCATTTGTGAGTATTTTCGTTCTAAATTCGCTTTTGTAAGTATTACCGCCTTCCATTTTGTGAGTAGCTTCAATCTGAGTTCCTTTCTGTAAGTATTTTCCTTCTCACTTAATTTTCGTTCTGGTTTCCACTTCATTGACATTTTCGCTATCACCCAGACGTTAGTGAATTGTTATGTACAATTATTTATTTGTTATGTATATCTAATTTGCCATCGGGTGACACACCCCCAATTGCAAATAAACGAATGAATGAATGAATTAGGGGCTGATAACCTAGATGATAGGCCCCTTAAAACAATTATCATCATCATCATCATCATCATCATCATCATCATCATCATCACAAGGGATATTTGCAGTTATAGATGCAGCTCTAGGCCCTGGTGTCTCTGTATGCGAAGGCGTTGGAACCACACCGTCTAAGTTTGGAGATAGCCTTATAGGATTAACTATTAAAAACTAATCATCGGTTAAGTTTTTCGATAGTCAGTGATAATGTAGATTTTTGTAGAGTCATTGGCTGCATTAAATATATTAATATTTTAATATAAATACGTGGAAGATTTGTGGCTGTATACAGTATTTAATTGTTCTTAATGAAATGTTGGTATTTCTGTGACTGCGATTTGTTTTGTAAATTTATTTCAGTGCAAAATAAAATTTACAAGAAGAATGTTTTCCCTGATATTTCAATTTAGTTTTATACTTGAATCAATTATAATTAATTTGAACTACACACATCAAAAAAAGTTTTGCATCACCTCGGTTCCCAGATCTCCGGCATATAGACGTTGACTGTGTATATTGTATCAAAGATACAGTCCCTTTGACTGTTCATAGATGTCACTAAAACTGCTCAAAGATGTAAACAACCATGCATGAGCAGGGCCTATTAGACGGAGGGGGTACGACAGCCGATCAGTTCCAGTCATTCCACCAGGACGAAGGTACGCTGCTCATGTTGTCTGTAGTTCTACCATGCCTAGAAGGTCAATACCGCAGTTCGATCGCGTCCGCATTGTTACTTTGTGTCAAGAAGGGCTCTCAACAAGGGAAGTTTCCAGGCGTCTCAGAGTGAACCAAAGCGATGTTGTTCGGACATGGAGGAGGTACAGAGATACAGGAACTGTCGATGACAGGCCTCGCTCAGGCCGCCCAAGGGCTACTACTGTAGTGGATGACCGCTACTTACGGATTGCCGCTCGGAGGAACCCTGACAGCAATGCCACCATGTTGAATAATGCGTTTCGTTCAGCCACAGGACGTCGTGTTTCAACTCAAACTGTGCGCAATAGGCTGCATGATGCGCAACTTCACTCCCGACGTCCATGGCGAGGTCCAGCTTTGCAACCCCGACACCATGCAGCGCGGTACAGATGGGCCCAACAACATGCTGAATGGACCCCACGGAATTGGCATCACGTTCTCTTCACCGATGAGTGTCGCATATGCCTTCAACCAGACAATCGTCGGAGACGTGTTTGGAGGCACCCTGGTCAGGCTGAACGTCTTAGACACACTGTCCAGCGAGTGCAGCAAGGTGGTGGTTCCCTGATGTTTTGGGGTGGCATTATGTGGGGCCGACGTACGCCACTGGTGGTCATGGAAGGCTCCGAAACGGCTTTACGATACCTGAATGACATCCTCCGACCCATAGTGCAACCATATCGGCAGAATATTGGAGAGGCATTTGTCTTCATGGACGACAATTCTCGACCTCATCGTGCACATCTTGTGAATGCGTTCCTTCAAGATAACGACATCGCTCGACTACAGTGGCCAGCATGTTCGCCAGACATGAACCCTATCGAACATGCCTGGGATATGTTGAAAAGGCCTGTTTATGGACGTCTTGACCCACCAACCACTCTGAGAGATTTACGCCGAATTGTCGTTGAGGAGTGGGACAATTTGGACCAACAGTGTCTTGATGAACTTGTGGATAGTATGCCACGGCGAATACAGGCATGCATCAATGCAAGAGGACGTGCTACTGGGTATTAGAGGTAGTGGTGTGTACTGCAATCTGGACCACAAATGCTGAAAGTCTAGCTGTATGATGGTACAACATGCAATGTGTGGGTCTCATGAGCAATAAAACGAGCTGAAATGTTGTTTGTGTTGATCTCTATTCCCTTTGTATTTAACGGTTCCGGAACTCTTGGAACCGAGGTGATGCAAAACTTTTTTTGATGTGTGTAATTAGTTTGTGTTAAAATTTAACCTTAAACGGCCAATCTTCTTAAGCTTTACCCAGTTAGTTTTATTTAAATTTTCCTTTACCCAGTTAGATTTATTTAAATGTAGCTTTAACCAGTTAGTTTTATTTAACTTTAGCTTTAACCTGTTAGATGTATTTACCTTTAGCTTTAACCCTTAAGTCTTATTTAGTTTTACCCAGTTAGTTTTCCTCCACTTTAGCTTTACCCAGTCAGTTTTACTTAACATTAGCTTTACCCAGTCAGTTTTACTTAACGTTAGCTTTACCCAGTCAGTTTTACTTAACATTAGCTTTACCCAGTCAGTTTCACTAAACTTTAGCTTTACCCAGTCAGTTTCACTAAACTTTAGCTTTACCCAGTCAGTTTCACTAAACTTTAGCTTTACCCAGTCAGTTTTACTTAAAGTTAGCTTTACCCAGTCAGTTTTACTTAAAGTTAGCTTTACCCAGTCAGTTTTACTTAAAGTTAGCTTTACCCAGTCAGTTTTACTTAACTTTAGCTTTACCCAGTCAGTTTTATTTCACGTTAGCTTTAACCAGTCAGTTTTACTTAACTTTAGCTTTACCCAGTCAGTTTTACTTAAAGTTAGCTTTACCCAGTCAGTTTTACTTAACGTTAGCTTTACCCAGTCAGTTTTACTTAACTTTAGCTTTACCCAGTCAGTTTTACTTAACTTGAGCTTTACCCAGTCAGTTTTACTTAACTTTAGCTTTACCCAGTCAGTTTTACTTAACTTTAGCTTTACCTAGTCAGTTGTACTTAAAGTTAGCTTTACCCAGTCAGTTTTACTTAACGTTAGCTTTACCCAGTCAGTTTTACTTAACTTTAGCTTTACCCAGTCAGTTTTACTTAACGTTAGCTTTACCCAGTCAGTTTTACTTAACGTTAGCTTTACCCAGTCAGTTTTACTTAACTTTAGCTTTACCCAGTCAGTTGTACTTAACTTTAGCTTTACCTAGTCAGTTGTACTTAACGTTAGCTTTACCCAGTCAGTTTTACTTAAAGTTAGCTTTACCCAGTCAGTTTTACTTAAAGTTAGCTTTACCCAGTCAGTTTTACTTAAAGTTAGCTTTACCCAGTCAGTTTTACTTAACTTTAGCTTTACCCAGTCAGTTTTATTTCACGTTAGCTTTAACCAGTCAGTTTTACTTAACTTTAGCTTTACCCAGTCAGTTTTACTTAAAGTTAGCTTTACCCAGTCAGTTTTACTTAACGTTAGCTTTACCCAGTCAGTTTTACTTAACTTTAGCTTTACCCAGTCAGTTTTACTTAACTTGAGCTTTACCCAGTCAGTTGTACTTAACGTTAGCTTTACCCAGTCAGTTTTACTTAACTTTAGCTTTACCCAGTCAGTTTTACTTAACTTGAGCTTTACCCAGTCAGTTTTACTTAACTTTAGCTTTACCCAGTCAGTTTTACTTAACTTGAGCTTTACCCAGTCAGTTTTACTTAACTTTAGCTTTACCCAGTCAGTTTTACTTAACTTTAGCTTTACCCAGTCAGTTTTACTTAACTTTAGCTTTACCCAGTCAGTTGTACTTAACGTTAGCTTTACCCCGTCAGTTTTTCTTAACGTTATCTTTACCCGGTCAGTTTTATATACGTTTTATCAGTTGATTTGTTCTTGCCACGGTGGGTGAGTGGTTATCGTGACGGACTACCAACCCCAAGCTTGCAGGTTCGCTCCTGGCCGTGGTAAGTGTGTGTGTGTTTTTGAAAGGCGACAAAAATCACGGCATGCAAGTCATACGTTGTTGGCATGTTAAAGAACCCATTTGAATTCAGTAGGCCGTGTTCATAATGGCAAAATTAATCTCGGGATTTTCCGCCAACCCATAAATGTTCCACCATTCTCTACTAGAAAGTGCTATAGAATCAAGGAACTTAGATATTTAACCTCCTTGACTTTCATAGCGTTCAAAGGAACGACTAAATTCGATATGCAAGCCCACTGGGTGTCAAGAAACAAAGCTTGTACCCGCACCCGAGGCTATACGATATTATCAGTTGATTTTATTACTAACTTTAATGAGTGAACATTTTTGTTTAACTTTCTCAGGTGTGCACGTTAACGAGCATAGCTAACTCGGTCGGTGGTATTGAAAGAGATTATCTTCCCCGGGGAAAAGAAGAACAAGATCAGACAAGCCGGGAAGTGCTACCAGCGCAGCGCGGCGCCAGGGAGAGGACTGTTAAATGTCAGGTCGTAAACAAGAGCCAACCAGAGCACAGAATGACCTTTCCCTCTAATGTCTTCTCTTCTCTGACGAGATCATCGATTTTTTGTCTATAATGGAGAAAGTAGAGATTGATATTGCAACTTTTCAGTCGATCAACAAAATGTAATCCCAATTACTGGGACATGAGAAAATATAACCTGAATAAAATTGCATAAGATTACAATTTGTATACATTTATTATGGACTAGCATTACCCGTCGCAGCTTCGCCCGCGAATATTCTAGTTGTAAAGAGTACACTCAGCAAAATCTCAATCATGAATACTATGACTGATTTATCCTTGGTATGAATAATCAGACTTGATCAATTCAGCTACTGGTGCAGTGGTTAGGGGTTTGTCAGTCCTTCATAGGTATATTAGAGCGAAGTTAGTTTTCTCGGAATATCACAGACACTGTTAATTTAAGGGCCTTTAAATGTGGTTTTCGGAGACCGTTTATAGTCGGGTGAAAAGGACCTTTCGTACCACACTCGCACGTGAAAATTGCGTGAAAAGAATCTCGAGTGTCCCTTGACCCCTTAAGCGCATTATACTGTATGTATTGATGAATTTTACAGCTTAATTTGGTTCCGTGATAACCTTATAACCGTCTGGAAACTTTCACAGTAGTAATAATTGGAATTGCATTGCGTCTTCAGAAATAGATGGACCTGTGAGATTCTGTTACCATGGTTACCGTGTTGCATTCTTTCATTATTTCATTGTAAATATTCATTTTTTAAGGTATTTAATTTTGAGGCATTTAAAGAGTAAGTGAGTGCGCTTCCCTTACGCATTGGGTTATGCTGAACCTGTAGGTACCTCATATGTGTAGGTTGGTGTTAATGGGACCTTATTTTCGGTACACAACTGGAATGGGACCTTAGCAGAATGATATAGGGAGGGATAGGGACCATACATTTATGCACAGAAAACGATTAAAATAAGCATGCAACTATGCACTACAAATGTAGAAAATATGCATTAAAACATTTGCACTTAACAGTAAGGCAATCTTATTCACTCACTTTATACATGTATCATTCACTGCAGAAGAAGCATCACAATAGATAATTGCAAGTTTTTCAATGTGTTCAGGAGCTAAATTATGTCTATTTAAATCGTTTTCAGTGCATAAATGTCCGGTCTTTAGCTATCAGTTGAATAATCACTATTACCTGACACCCATTGTTTTATTGAATACTTTCTGATGCTCTTTTATTTAGGCATTTGTAGTTAAGGATATGCAGACTAAGAATAAAGTAACACTTGAACTGAAGAAACTCCTCACAAAACTAACCCCGGGCTACTGGCTGCCGAGATGGTGAAAGGAATGTCCCGCCACATTCTCTTCAAATAACCAGGCAGCAGGCTTGCGTAAAATATTAGTTATTAACCTGTTGCTCAGAGAGCTGCTTACAAGGGATGTCCAACACGCAGGCGAAACCTATTATGTGCAAGTTTTAAAGTAAAATTAATTTCAACTGTATATGCTAAAATATGATGTTATGTTCGGAATATGCAATAAACCCACAAAATATGTATTTGCATTTGCGCATATGAGGTTTCAAAATATCCGGTCCCTAGTTATGGACTACAGAAGAGAGAAGGACAATGGGATGACATGTTTCGCGTCATCAAATCAAAGTATACAAGACAAAACAGCTCGACAAAACTCTACCAAACCTACAAACGGCCACTGCTCTCAAAAACCAAAAAGCGCAGCGAAACGTAGAAAGCGTGGCAACTATTACTGATGAATTCTAAGGCATTAAGCAGCCGAAGAAAGAACTACTTATTTTTTTAAATATCTACAATATTGCAAGACTGATAAATGACGACCCCAACTAATCTATGAAGTAGTAGCTACAATTGCTGTGATACACTTAACCCGTGAGGACTGGCGCAAGGGTGTTTTTGAGGGAGATATGGAACTGCGCCCATAATCAGTGGTATTTCCAGATCCTTTTAATTAGGCCGATTCAACTGCGCCCATAGTCAAGTCGGCCGTTAGCCCAAGGTCGGTTTAAGGGGAAGTGACGGACTGTCTCCCACCACTAGCTTCTGCACTGCTGTGAATAATAGGTAGTCCCCCGTCCCGATAAGCAGCTGTACTACGGGAAACCCATTTCCATTTAGATAATAATAATGAAAATCCACAGCCTTTTTCCAGTCATTGGACCGGGTCAGGGTTGGAATGAATGAAGGCCCCATCTAGAGGCGAGGATAGGCATTGTGCCGGCTTCCGAAGCCTGTCGCACTCCTCTGGGACAATGATTAATGAATGACAGATGAAATGAAATGATATTGGAGAGTGTTGATGGAATGAAAGATGACAGGGAAAACCGGAGTACCCGGAGAAAAACCTGTCCCGCCTCCGCTTTGCCCAGCACAAATCTCACCTGGAGTGACAAGGATTTGAAGCACGGAACCCAGCAGTGAGAGGCCGACGCGCTGCTGCCTAAGCCACGGAGGCTACACTAATAATAATAATAATAAAAATAATAATAATAATAATACAACTCTCTCTAATCCACCATAAATAACTACCCCTCTAGTTTTGTTATACAATAAAAAATATATAATAATCTTCTAAATGGTAAAATTACCTCAAACTAGATTAATAAACATTTGCAATAACAAAACTATTTTTAAAATATGGTTGGGATGTTTTCGACAACTTAATGTACCAGTTAATGTTAACATTGCTAGAACGAAAATTAAATATGAGTCTGTTTTGAAAACTGCACCTGTTTTATGTATCCCAGGCCAACACTAATCTGGACAGGGTATATTTTGTTGTTCACAATCTGGACGGTTTTTGACTTGTTCGCAATCAAGACACAACCGATTTGAAATGAGTCACTTCAAATTCACACCACTCGACACAACATAATTCGGTCGAGGGGTGGAAGGTGGGAACCTACCTGACCGCTCTCAATGAGCTCAGTTCCATGCAACCCGTTTTTGATCCGAGGCTTAAATAATGCTCTATATTTTCGTTTTGGCCAGCCCTATTTTTTGTCGCTTACTGTACCTTCCTTCCTAGCCTTTACTTTCACCCTGCAAAAGAGACATATCCATAGGTTTTTGAACACTCAAGTTATTTATACATTATTTACAGTCGGATCAGATTTACCCATTGCGCCAGTCCTTGCGTGACAATTTTCGGCTTCCGTTAGTCGGGACAGTCTGTAAAAAATAGGGGGAAAATCCAACTATTTTGGTGCAGCATGATCACATAATTCACGTTCTTGTTGATCCATTTTTAGGGTCTAGAGACACCTAGGTCATCAGCTCCTTTCTTTAAAACTCAAAATTACTGCTTTACCACCATTATCATGGCCAATGATACTGTTACGAAACTTGACATTTTGCTGCATGTTAAATCTGAAAAAACACAAAAAACCTCATCTTATATTGGGAATAGTTCATAGGAAGACACCAGGTGTAAAATTACTTCACTAACATCCGTACGACTACGAGGGGCGTATATACAATTTTCTTTCGGGGAAGGCTGGCTATCCTAGAAAATTGTGAGTATACTCAGGGGATTGTCACCGCAAAATACCCAGAAATATCAGCCAATATCTTAGAGCATATAACTTTGTGTAATTATTTTAGATAAGAGTCAAAGTTTATATAGCCTACAATTACTGGCAATACAAAAAAAATGTCAAATACAACACAACACACAAATAAAATTTAATACGTAATGAATTTTCTGTTGTGATCCATGGAATTTTGAATGGCAAATATCTAAATATTTTTCAATTTACTAAGCAGAAAGGTAAACAGATTTTTTTCTTTTTACAAGTTGATAATTTATTTCTCAAAAGTACCGTACTGTGGAATTCACAGTTTCGCCTCACAAGGCTGAGTGTACCCCGTTTCAGCCCTCCGACTAGAATTTAAAAAATCTTGGCGGAGCCGGCAATCGAATTTGGACCTCCAGGGTGGCAGCCAAGAATGCTAGCCACTACACCACGAGTGTAGTCTAATTTCCATCTTAATATTGTTTATAACAGCCAATAAGTTAAGATTAGGGTACAACCAAATTTACAATTATTTTATGTTCTTACCAAAGTAACACTTTCTTAATTTTTATTGGCTATTTTCGGAGGGGGGGGGGGCTGGAGCCCCCTCAGCACCCCTCTTATATACGCCCCTGACGACTACGACAAAAGGGGAGTGGCACACTAAGGATCAAAATGACCCAGCGCCAGTCCTCGTTTTACATTTTTTCACGGCACTTCTCTAGGGTTAAGCAATAAGCCGTAAACTCGAATATTGTAAAATAATATGGGGGTTATATAACAGTTTTTACAGACGGATAACCAGTACATTTCATACGGCTAATGATAAACTGAAAAAACTAGTAATTTTATGTAACAGAGTGACAAATGACCTCGCTGTTCCGCCCCTTAAAACAAAAACAAGTCATCATCGTTATCATTTATCAAACAGGTCCCAGGTGGCACTCAACAATCGCTTAAAATAGATCTCCTGGTGTACATACCGCTCGCAATACAGAAATGTTATGTGGGTGGTCTGTCGGTATCCTGCCACCGTGCACTGCAGGTAATGTTAGAAGTAGTAGGGTATGATGATTGCCATTATGCGGGGTCGATACAAGAGAAGAGTGTAATATAGCCAGCCACATGAGTCTGGGTTGGATGACCCAGATGCATAGCCAAACACATTGAGACACACATCCATCACAATGGCCATACACTTTCAGACTTCTCTTCCGTACGACATCAGTGAACCTGTCAGTTAAGGAACAGAGGTCCGCTGTTCTCCTCTTAATCCACATTCCATTTTCTCTGGTGGGACCATAAATTTTCCGGAGAATTTTCCGTTCTTGATTTTCAATTTCCATAATTTCAGAGTGACCAGCGAGAGATAAGGTTTCTGAGGCGTATAAAGCTTCCGGCAAAACAACTGTCTTGTAGTGCCGTAGTTTTGCAATACGTGATATGACTTGTTGTAGTAATTCGACGTTAGTCTGTACGCGTTATGGCGTTTGGTTTCTCTTTCCACGTTTGCCCTACTGTCTAGTCCCGATGGTGGTATGATTTTTCCAAGATATCTGAAGGAGGATACCTGGGAAATTGTGCCGGTTTTCATCGCCAGTGGAGTTTTTCTGTTCCTATTTTCTAGTCAATTTTTCATGTACCGGTTCTGGGTTTTATTATTATTATTATTATTATTATTATTATTATTATTATTATTATTATTATTGGAAGCCTCCGTGGCTTAGGCGGCAGCACGCTGGCCTCTCACCGCTGGGTCCGTGGTTCAAATCCCGGTCACTCCATGTGAGATTTGTGCTGGACAAAGCGGAGGCAGACAGGTTTTTCTCCGGGTACTCCGGTTTTCCCTGTCAACATTTCATTCCAGCAACACTCTCCACTATCATTTCATTTCATCTGTCATTCATTTAATCATTGACCAAGGAAGTGCGACAGGCTTCGGCAGCCGGCACAGTTCATATCCTCGCCGCTAGATGGGGGCTTCAATCATTCCATCCCTGTCCCGGTCGGTCGACTGGAAGCAGCCTGTGGATTTTCATTTCATTATTGTTATTATTATTATTATTATTATTATTTGCGTACATTCCTCTTTAAGGAGAGCGCTAAAACACAAAAATCTAGCTTTTGGTGGTGGCTCTTTTCTTCTGTTTACCTTCCCAAAAACCTTTCATCCGTTCACTGTGTGCCTTCTTCTATTCATCTATCCATTTACGCCTATTTATTTTGGGTTGTGATCTAAATTCAAATTACTGGTTTTTTATTTTTTCTCAACAAATGCTGCGGTCGTGAATGTCTTCTATGGTGATAATCGTTGTAAGTCTTCCATAGTTTCTTTGTACCAAGAAGTACCCAATTTCGACGTAGAAATTATGTTGAATATTCTTTTAGTCAGTCTAGCGACATGTGTAAATAACTTCACTCTGCGTGTTCTGATGAGTGTCGTGATAGATTCAGTATTCTGTATAGTTCTTCTGTTGGTCTTTTTTGCCAAAAATTATCTCTAAAACAGCGCCGTAAATGTTTCTCAGTATTTTCCATTCGTTTCTTTCATATTGGCCATTCTCTTTGTGCTTGTGGTTGCTGATGCGTATAAGGCTTCCTGCAAGACTACCGTTCTATTATTATTATTATTATTATTATTATTATTATTATTATTATTATTTGATTTTTTTCTCTACAAATCCTGCGGTCGTGAATGTCTTCTACGGTGATAATTGCTGTAAGTCTTCCATAGTTTCTCTGTACCAAGAAGTACTGCGTGACATTGTCCAGATCACTAGCAACCAGTGTGGCTTCGTGAAAGGATGTGGAACAACTGATGCTATTCACGCAGCACGGCTCCTCATTGAGAGATACCGTGACTAGAACAGATCTATTCATATCTCGAGAAGGCATTTGATCGGGTTCCACATGAACTGATTTGGTATGCACTCCGTTCACATTGTGTTCCTGAAGAATACGTCCGCTGGACACAACTTCTGTATCGTAAGTGCAGTAGTGTTGTGCGATGTCCCGCGGGAATCACATCTCCTTTCCCCATTCGAGTCGGTGTACATCAAGGAACAGCCCTGTCACCACTCCTGTTTACTCTATGCATGGATACAATAACATCAGATATCCAATCGCAACATCCATGGACGCTTCTGTACGCTGATGATGTCTTATTGGCTGCAGAAGAACGCAACGTTCTTGAAGAGAAACTGCAGGAGTGGAATACGAGGCTGGCTGAGAATGGACTGAAGCTGAATGTCCAGAAAACAGTGTATATGGAGTGTGGGTCACCGACGCCTGGCACCATCCTTGTAGATAGTCAAGGTCTTCAAAGAGTCGACCAATTCAGGTATCTTGGCTCCTTGACTCGTTCAGGTGGTGACACTCACCCTGATGCCCGAGCTCGTGTGAGTGCCTGTTGGTTCAAATGGAGGGAGGTAACGGAGTCCTCTTTGACCGCAAGATACCCACCTATCTTATGGCCAAGATTTACAAGACCGTCGTGCGCCCAGTCGCCCTCTACGGTTCTGAATGCTGGCCGGCCTCTGTTAAACACGAGCAAGCCCTGCATGTTATGGAGATGCGCATGCTTCGTTCGGTGCTTGGTCTGACGCGACTTGACCATATCAAGAATTGCGATGTCCGAGGGAGGATGGGAGTTGCGCCCATACAGAATATAATGCGGGAGGCTCGTTTACGCTGGTACGGCCACATCATTCGTAGTCACAATCAATCAGTGGCTAAAACTGCCTCTTGTCTCAACCCGGATGGTAAACGTCCTCGTGGGCGACCTAAGAAGAGGTGGCTTGATCGCCTTAGAGAAGACATGCGACAAGTTAATCTGTGTCGGCATGATGCCCTTGACCGACAGAAATGGAGATTGGCATGTAAAGTAGCGGACCCTGCTCCAAAGCGGGACAAATGCTAGGAAGATGATGATGATGATGATGATTATTATTATTATTATTATTATTATTATTATTATTATTATAGTCCTCTCATGAGGTTGGTATCAGGAACGGCATCCAACCAAACCCCCTCTTCATGAAAATTCAATGCATCAAATCCCCGATCCTGTTGAACAGGTAGAAATAAACAATCTTCGTAATTTTGGGCATATTACAGTAGTGTCGTTGTGTATTACAGGTGGATTACGTGACGTGGCAGCGCGAGGCAGACAGATAATATTGAGAGTGGACGTCCCTGCTCAGTGCGGGTGACATCACATCACATCACGTTACGTTACGTCATCGTCCTTGATTGTGCAGCTTGCGGGAAGCCGATAAACAATACCTACTCCCTCTTCTCCCCGCCATGTGTGCAAGTCTCTCATTACAAGTTCGCCGGATGCCTGAGGATGCTGCTGCTTCTTCTATGGCACAGTGGACTCGAGCGTTTGGTAAACTTTGTATATCTGCTCTGTGTGAATATTATCTACCACCCCTCTAAGTCAGGAGTTCTGAGCCTGGTGCTCACAAGCACCACGTTGCACTTTAAATATACGAGGGCAGATCAAAAAATAAGTTGCACTTCCCAGTTATGGCCATTTATTACACCACCTATACAACAGCAACACGCCTATAACGACATACAATGTAACGTCAAGTTTCCAAGAGACTCCGAACATTTCTGCGAACGCACAACCAACTTGTCGATGCCAGATGCATAGAAAGTTCCTCCAGCGTTCTGTAACCACACGGAAACAGCGGCCTTCACCTCCTCATCGGTCTGGAAACGTCGACTACCGTTCTGTCTAATGATCGCATTCACACTGTTGACATTGTCACGGGTCCTGGACGTTGCGGGCCTGCCCTTACGATATTCGTCGGTGATATCCGTGCGTCCGGCTTCGAATTGCTGACACCACTTTTCGATCCCTTGCCGGGAAATTTCCCACTCCCCATACACAGCACTAATTTCACGATGAATGTCCGTGCAATTCTTCCTTTTGGCCCAGAGGAATCGGATTGTCGCACGCACCTCATATTTGGAGTGAACGTCCAGTCGACGCGCCATTGCTTTTGGCCGCTATTCACACCATACAAGACGAGACACCACAGCGACCTGCCTAACAGATGTGTGGGCAGTGTCTGTCCCTTTCTCCGTTGTGCCCACGTTTGCGACACACAGCGCGCTGCTGCAGCGCGTTAGTGCAACTAACTTTTTGATTCATCTTCGTATAATTCGCTGGGGCCATCAAGGACCACGTTAAGTCTTGTTGTATTTAACACTGAACTTGGCCTTCTTCAGAGCCCAGATTTCCCTCATTCTTCTACTCTCCTCTGTCCAAGGGGCACCGTGTCTTCTCTTCGGTTGCTCGTCTCGGCTTAGCCCGTTCGTCAATATTTTCTTGCGGAAGAGATCTCTACTAATGGCGTCTTCAGCTGACAAGTGAGACGTGTAGCATTTGCAGGTCTTCTTTGGTATTTCTAAACCAGGGAATTGTGGTTTTGGGGTTTGAATCAATCTCTCTAGTTAATTTTCTTCCGTCCATTCTCTTCAGGTGACCGTAAAATCGTGCCCGT
Organism: Meconema thalassinum; assembly: GCA_946902985.2. NCBI lineage: Eukaryota > Metazoa > Arthropoda > Insecta > Orthoptera > Tettigoniidae > Meconema > Meconema thalassinum. The sequence continues at coordinate 161,069,141 of OX336400.1, forward strand.
CTTTTCGGATTGTGTCGGTAATTTTCTCTATTTTGTTGTCGACTTCCTCGTTGGATCTCTTTTGATGGATTTCATTTTTGTACTTTGATCCCAAGATTCCTCTCACAATTTTGCGCTCTTTTTTCTCCAGTTCGTCAAGAAGCCCTTTGTTAGCATTTAGAGATAGGGTTTCGGCTGTATATAGAACTACTGACTTCAGAACTGTTTCATAACGAATCTTGGTGTTTGGGAAAGGCATTTTTTGTTGTAGATCGTGCGGGATGTTTGGTAGGCTATTTCCAGTTTGCGTACCCGTTCCTGAAGTGCTTCTTTGTCTAGTCCATTTTTCATGATGATCTCAGCCAGGTATTTGAATTTGTCTACTCGGGTGATGTCCCCGTATTTTGTATGGAATTTTGGTGAGGCCTCTTTGATGTTAGACATTGCATCTGTTTTCTCATACGATATTTGCAGACCAGTTTGTTCGGCAATTTCCTTTAACATTTCAACTTGAGCTCTAGCGGTTTCTACGTCGTTAGAGGGAACGACAATATCATCGGCAAATGCTAAGCAGTCTGTTGTGATCCCCTTGGATTTGATTCCTATTCTTAGTGGACTGTAAGTTAGTTGGTTTCCTGTAATCTCACCCGCCAGGTTCTGATAATCTTTTCAAGAATTCAGTTGATGAGTATCGGGGATAGCCCATCACCTTGTCGGACTCCTGTTTTGTTATTATTACAGTATTATAATTATTATTATATTCAATTTAATGATGCTCGGGTGGCATGAGGGTGGCACCCAGTCTCTAAATGGTCGAGAACGCGTGCTCTAGGTAAATATTCTAGCGACGCAATCCAACTCTTAATAGTACAGGAAAGAAAGCAGTGAACCCCAACATTCAAAAGATCAAAGCGCGCATGGGTCTAAATATTAGTTCGTACCCCACACAATACGTCCTAGAAAAATCCACGAGTTAGTCCAACGGGTATGGGGTTGGAGGGGGGTGGAAGTGGGTTGAAGGCTATTGAAAGCTGTTCTTTGCCACAGGCATATCGTCCACAATTTCCATCTGATTTTGATGCAATTTTCATAGATAACGCAGATTAAGCCCTAGATGGTCCTCCATGAATGTCAGTGCTTGCAAATTACTTGTACCCTCTGCACATGCGCGAACTAAGAAACCATCCAACCTCAATTTCTCGCGATCTAGTGGTCCGATTCCGCTGAAATTTGTACTGTATAACAGTTGAGCATAATACGTTACATAATCCCATATGAATTTCATCATGATAGGATCAGTGGTTCAACTCCCCCTTCTCCTCATCCCATTGTTGGCCTCCTCATTCACAGACAACGAGCCAACCAGTCAGCTGGTGCGGTCGTTGTTTAGTTTCTGTGTTTGGTACATACAGGGTCTTTCATATAAAGTAGACTGAGAACGGTGAGCGGCGGCTTTGTTATCCGGTGCTGCAGTGGCCTTGGCCGAGCTTGTGGCGAGCCACGGCCCCCTGCCATAGTATTGAAAGCGCGCGCATAGTATACAGGGTCTTTCATATAAAATAAGAGCGCCAAGCGGCGACTTTGTTAACTGCAGCTGCGGTCACCTTGGCCGAGCTTTTGGCGCACCAAGGCCCCCTGCTTTAAGCGTGTGTACAATCCTATATGATGCAGCGGCCTTGCTAGCGTGTGTACAATGCTGAAATCTTGCTTAAGTTAGTTAGTTAGTTAATTAGTTAGTTATTGTTGATGAAACCGAAACCCCTACTTGTGCTAATTTTGTGAGTGATTTATTCGGAGACCATTCAAGATTCTCGCCAATGTCATCTAGCTCATCCTCAGTTAAAACTGTTCGTGTGCAGGCATGTTTTTTATTGAGCACCGAGCCAGTATTGTCAAACTTATTTGCAATTACGTGAATCTGTGCTAGTGAAGGTGGCACTTCATCAGGAAATTGCTGAACAAATGCATCACGTACCCGCCGAGCCGACTCGTACTCAAAATAAGTTTTACATAAAAAATACGATGTTGCAATGATAACTGTCTCACCATGTTAGCACTTGAGGTTTAGACTGGCGACTGAGCAACTGCACGCTTATTGCAAGGTCAAGTTTGGTAATGTCAATCTGTTATTTTTATACAGTCCATCGGAACTTGGAAAGAAAAAAAAACAGCCATCGTATGTACTATGCGCACGCTTTCAATACTATAGGGGTTTCGGTTTCATCAACAATAACCAACTAAAGCAAGATTTCAGCATTGTACACACGCTAGCAAGGCCGCTGCATCATATAGGATTGTACACACGCTTAAAGCAGGGGGCCTTGGCGCGCCAAAAGCTCGGCCAAGGTGACCGCAGCAGCGGTTAACAAAGCCGCCGCTTGGCGCTCTTATTTTATATGAAAGACCCTGTATACTGTGCTCGACCTTGCAATAAACGTGCAGGTGTTCAGTCGCCAGATGAACCTCAGATGTTAACATGAGACAGTTATCAGTACAACATCGTATTTTTGTATGTAAAACTTATTTTAAGTACGAGTCGGCTCGGCGGGTAAGTGATGTATTTGTTCAGCAATTTCCTGATGAAGTGCCACCTTCACTAGCACAGATTCACACAATTGTAAATAAGTTTAACACTACTGACTCGGTGCTCAATAAAAAGCATAAAATTAAACATCTGAAACATTACAGCGCCAGAACTCCCTCGCGTCAGCCAGAATGTGGTTACCAGATACAATGCCTGTATAACCCAGGAAGGACGACACTTCCAGCATATTTTATGAGGTAATATTTCATACTGGATTGTACACACGCTTAAAGCAAGGGGCCGTGGCACGCAACAAGCTCGACCAAGGCCATCGCAGCAACGAATAACAAAACCGCCGCTTGCCGTTCTTGCTTTATATGAAAGACCCTGTGTTATGTACCTAATAGTTTTCGAAGTGTCTAAGCATTCATGTATGTTTGAGTGTTGATGCTTTTGTAGTGATAAGGTAATTTACTCGATATGGAATGTGCACTGCAGTCGTGCAAAGACAGAGGTGGTAAAGTAAAGTAAAGAAGTTGTAAGCCTATTAACCGCAAAGGGGATGGAGAAAGTAATTGCATGCAGTGAACTCAAGAAGGACGGAGTTAAAGAAAAGCTCTTACTGAAGTTCATGTTGCATGCCGACTGTCCATTTACTATACACCTCAGTAAGAAAATGTCTGTATACATTTTTGTGGTGTGGCCTAAATTGGAACTGCTAATAACATGATATGATACAGGAACACCGGACAATTACAATGACATATATAACATGACTTAAAGATGAAAATAATTCACAACAGAAGTGAATGTAGAACCCTAATGAACGGACACAAATTTACTTACGTGGATGACAATACAGGATGGACAGAAGAACACAAAGAGAGCACAGTGAACGGATAGTAATAATAATAATAATATATAATAATATAATAATAATAATAATAAAAGATCCAAAACCTCTATAACAAAAATGCATGTCAAGACAAACCAAACTTCGACATTACAACACTGTCATCAAACCGGCAAGTCTCTACGCAAGCGAAACACTTACACTCAATAAGAATAATATGATCTTGAAGACGTCAAGAAAGAAGAAAGAAAATTCATTCGGAAAATACTGGAAGCAAGACTCACTCCTGACAGGTACCGACTACAGTCAATCAAGACAACTGAAAAATACTCAAACATCGAAGTAGACTTCCGAAAGAGACGATTGAAATTCTTCGGGCACATAAGTAGACTGCCGAATACACGACTAACCAAAAGAATACTAGATTACATATCATCACTCAAAAGTACAACACCATGGATGAAAGAAGTACAAAAAGACATGCGTACTGCTAACATAACCGACACATCGGACAGAGACTCCTTCCGTAACAAAGTGAACAACTGGGAAGTCCAACCAGAGCAACCAAAACCTACACCTTACAGACCTCAACGGTCTGACGAAAGAAAATTGGCATTCTCCAACAGAATGAAACAATATTGGCATGATAAGAAGAACGTCAAGAATTGAGTCAAGTTGCTTAACACTTTCCAATATTGGGAAAATACGCTGTAAATAATAAATAATAATATAATAATAATAATAATAAAAGGGTATGACCTTGGGTGCCGGATGCAAGTTTTGTTATTTCACGCCCAGAGGGCAGCTTGCATGTCAAATTTTGTCGTTCCTTGGAATGCTATGAAAGTCAAGGAGGTTAGATATCTAAGCTCCTTGAGACTATAGCGCATTCTAGTAGAGAAAGGAGGAACTTGGTATTGGCGGAAAATCCCGAGATTGATTTTGCCATCGTGAACATGGCCTAATGAATTCAAATGGGTTCTTTAACATGCCAACAACGCATGACATGCGTGTCGTGATCTTTGTCGCCTTTCAAAAATCACTTTCCACGGCCAGGAGCGAACCTGCAAGTTTGGGGTTGGTTGTCAGAAACGCTAACCACTCACCCACCGTGGCAACTCTAGTGAACGGATAAAGAAATATTAAGAAGTGAAGAGGAAACATTGTGCTAAATAAGTTATAACGTGCCCCTTAGTTGATAATAAGGAATCAAAAAACTGACAAAATATCAAACTAAAAATTGAATAAATAAAATATTTGGGTAAATGCGAAAACATTGATCTAACCTCATTGCCGAGAAAAAATCCATTCCTACTACGTCGTATTTCTATTGCATTCTGCCGTTTGTAATTGGCATTTAGATCATTTAAGCCAAGCATCTTCATTGATTATCCACAAAATGGTGATGTATTATAACACCACGTTTACCTATTGCTTCAAACAAGACTGACTGCACCGACAACTGGTTATTTTATGCATCTTCAATAACCTTCGCAGAACATATAGAGACTTTCCGCATATGTCACACCGTCAACAACCACATTAATTTGATCTGTACGTCAATTAATTCAACAACCTATATCTATAGGCCTACTGATATAATAAAGCTGAAGAGTTTGTGTGTTTATGTGTTTAAACACGCTAATCTCTGGAACTACCAGTCGGATTCGAAAAATTATTTTTTTATATGATAGCCTAATTTAAGAGGAATAGTTTAAGCTATGTAGCATCAGGCTACCCCTCTCAGGTAACCTTAAACATTGATTTTTGCTCAGTAAGTCGAAAGAAAGCCTCCGTGGCTTAGGCGGCAGCACGCCGGCCTCTCACCGCTGGGTCCGTGGTTCAAATCCCGGTCACTCCATGTGAGATCTGTGCTGGACAAAACGGAGGCATACAGGTTTTTCTCCGGGTACTCCGGTTTTCCCTGTCACGATTTCATTCCAGCAACACTCTCCACTATCATTTCATTTCATCTGTCATTCATTTAATCATAGCCCCAGAGGAGTGCGTCAGGCCTCGGCAGCCGGCACGTTCATATCCTCGCCGCTAGATAGGGGCTTCATTCATTCCATTCCTGATCCGGTCGGAGACTGGAAGCAGGCTGTGGATTTTCAAGTCGAAAGAACAAGCGCTCAAGAACGGCTTCAATATTACCGAAGTCTATTGTGCCATGTAATGCGGGCTGAATCACGTCGCCCCTACCAATGTTCTGGTGCAGAATTGCGAGCTGCTTATAAATTGCAGTCACGGGGAGTAATTAGTGCAAATAGATTTCTTAGAACCCTTAAAACAGTTATCATCATGACAATAGTATGCCTCTGTATAAGGGCGATGGTGTTGGTGCAGTATACTGAGGTTATCAGCTGCAATAAACGTTGCTGCTTTCAAATTTACTTCCATTTATTCCAATCCTTATCCTTGAGCGCTCAAGTTCTGTAAAACAAATAAATCCACCGGGCGAAGCCGGGTACTACTGCTAGTACTGTATATGGTGCACCATATCAGGTTAAGTGACCATTAGTTCAGTGCTACGCTTTATTTCGTTCATTTAATACTTTATATTTGGCTGATGAAGGGGACAAACATGTACCAAGAACAACTTTGTTAATATGTCTTTCCATTAAGGTATTCATTCAGGCGGAAATATAAACTTATTTTAGAAATGTATAGGCTAAATAGGTCACACCTAAAAAGGAAACGCTATTGACGAATCCACACTGACGATTAGTCGCTTAAGACATACAAAACTTTGCAAACAGCATAATCATATCATTTGAATTGCCTTGCCTTGACGAAGTTGGTGAACACACCCTTTGTAATGTCTACTGGTCACGTGATGAGCGATCTTCTTAGTAATGGATATTGATGACCTGCGGTGGCCTAGGGTGTGCCCTCACTATGTTAATATAGTGTTTCAATTTCCGCACAATTATTTAATTAGTATGGAACAAGCTCAGTGGCCGGAAGGAAGAGATCGATTAGTATCTTCTTTGACCCGTGCCTTCAAGCTTCACTACGTCAGGATCCGTTCCGTACAATATTGAGGGAGGTCTTGGTCGAGTTTTGGGCAATACGTGGGACTGATACTGTAATAGTAGTCTACTTTATGCAACGAGCCTATAATTAAGACGAGTGTCTTAATTACCATTATAGGCGATTTGCATACGACTGTTTATGTTCGACGATAATTATTATAACTATTTTATGTTCGAACATAAATATTCATAAATATCTGTCGAGATTTCGTCAGTTTTATGTACTGAACAGAACGCATGGGACGCAGAGAATGCCTTGTATTTGACCATGGCCTCCTCGATCACACCACTATGACACTAGGCCACGCAGTTACATTTAAATTAGAAGGCCTTGGAACTTAGCGCAGGTGCGATGTTATCGTTATCTAATTGGTCAAACAACTGTTTCTTGAGCTCTGATTGGTGGGATAAACTGTTTCACAATGAACAAGAAGTTCAGTGACGAACTAAAGAGCCTACGTTTCTTAAAATTAAGTTTCATGCCGATGATTAATCTACAGTATATGAACCTATCTAGAATAATGACGAAATTAAGTTGGTAATATCGAAATGTCTAATTAGCTCGAAATATACCTGGTATAATGTAGCCTAATAGAGCATTACAGTTGGCAGCCCTGGTGAATGAATATATTCTTAGTTCCATCTCTTAAGGAACAGAATAAAAAAATTGGTTGAAGTCCAATGGACGTTACATGCAGTTAGACATTGGATCTACCAGCACGCGTAAACGCATGTTGGCAACAATGGCATGCGTGTGCTGGTCAGAAATAGCCTAATCTGAAATATTATATCATCTTGTTGTGCCAATTTTGGACAAAATCCATTTGTTAGTATAGAAGTTACATGTATTTTAAAATTGGACCTATCAACAGGCATAGAATCATATTGGCAGCACTGACTTATATTAATTATTCCAAATTAATCTAGAATGTCAGGTGCTGTACGTGTGCAAAGTATAGGGCTGTTGGCTTGCATACATCCTGATATGTTGATATTAGGTTTTAAAAAATATAGACAGCATTTATTAACAGTTGGCAGCCCTGATTGCTCTTAAGAATACTTATAGTCAAATCTGCTATGTTACACATAGCACATACGAAATTTGGTTGATATCCAACTGATAGTATAGAAGTTACATGTATTTAAAAATTGGTCCTATCAGCAGGCTTAGAATCATGTTTGTAGAACTGAAGTATATAAATTACATAAGTTACTCCAAAATTAATCTAAAATGTCAGGTACTATACGTGTGCATAGTTTAAAGCTGTCGGCCTGCATACTTTCTGATACATTGTATTTGGATAAAGGAATAGAGAGAGCAATTATTAACAGTTGGCATCCCTGGTGGCCCTTAAGAATACTCTGTCATATCTGTTTATGTAAACATATTACATACAAAATTTGGTTGAAATCCAATTGATAGTGTCGAAGTTATAGGCATTTAAAAATTGGACCCTTCAGAAGACTTAAAATTATGTTGTCATGTATGGCCCTACATGTGTGCCAATTTTGGAATAGCTCCCATGCATACTTTCCGAGATATCCAACATGGAGCTCAAATTTCTAGTGCGTTTTTTCAGCAGTTGGTAGCACTGACACCATTTTCAAATATGGACGTGAGATATTCCGGTATACATCTTTACTCATACTAAATTTGGTTTCGATTTCTGCAGCCGTTTAGGAGTTGATAGGGGGGGGGGGGGGGGGCACACACACACAGCCAGACAGACAGAAGGACAGACAGACACACATTTTCCAGGATCGATCTCATAAGTCTACTTTTTCCTCATTTTTTGCAAAATGTGAAAAGTAGGCTAAAAATAGTGTTATAATGACCATCATTATAGTACAGTTTTCTGACATATAATAGTCAGGGTCGAACATAAATCCATTAATTTCATTATTCAAATAATCGAATAATTGAATCAGAAAAATCGATCAATTGCAACGAATAAAGATTAATCGATTGTGCACTTAATCGATTGGTAGATTAATCGATTAATCAGTTGTTCTAATTAAAAATGAAAATCCACAGCCAGCTTCCATCGACCGACCGGGTCAGGGAATGAAATGAATGAAGCCTACATCTAGCGGCGAGGATATGAACTGTGCCTGTCGCACTCCCCTGGGGCAATGATTACATGAATGACAGATGAAATGAGCTGATAGTGGAGAGTGTTGCTCGAATGAAATTTGTGACAGGGAAAACCGGAGTACCCGGAGAAAAACCTGTCTGCCTCCACTTTGTCCAGCACAAATCTCACATGGAGTGACTGGGATTTGAATCACGGACCCAGCGGTGAGAGGCCGGCGTGCTGCCGTCTAAGCCACGGAGCGTTAGTTGGTCTAATAATTGATTAATACAATACAATAAATCAAAATATTTGCTGAAAACTCTTCGTTTTTGTTTTTTGTTTCTTTGTTTTGTTTCCTTTCGATTGATGTTTGTCCTTCCACTATCACTGATTCATATTTGGTAATTGTTAACATAAACAAGGCATAAACAAGCAATAGAATACAGAACAACTAAATTTAAACAAGCACTAAGACTTACCTGGCCAACCTATAAAAAGAAATCTCTTTCGATAAACGCTAAGCTGAAACACTATAATTCCATAGCAACCTATGCTAGTGAAACTTTATTCAAATTGAATGTAAAATCTACAACAGACAAATTACAGAAAACTGACAGAAGAATTATTAGAACAATTATTAACAAAAAACACCAAGTTGATGGACAGTGGAGATTGTTGCCTAACAACATCCTATATCATGAATGTGAATCAATAATAACTACAATGTGTAAAAGAATTTCTTTTTTCTGTCACATATCAAGACTGCCAGAAACCAGGATATTGAAACAACTATTTGATTACTTTTTGAAAAATAAAATCAATAATAATTGGTTCAAAGAAGTTCACGATGATTTGGAAGAATTGGGTATAACTCGGCAACAAATCAAAGACAGAGAAGAGAAGAGAAGAGGATTTTGAAGAACAAAAGCATCAGTCTCAAACTAAAAACAGTTGAACGGAAACAATATACTACACACATCAAAAAAAGTTTTGCATCACCTCGGTTCCAAGAGTTCCGGAACCGTTAAATACAAAGGGAATAGAGATCAACACAAACAACATTTCAGCTCGTTTTATTGCTCATGAGACCCACACATTGCATGTTGTACCATCATACAGCTAGACTTTCAGCATTTGTGGTCCAGATTGCAGTACACACCACTACCTCTAATACCCAGTAGCACGTCCTCTTGCATTGATGCATGCCTGTATTCGCCGTGGCATACTATCCACAAGTTCATCAAGACACTGTTGGTCCAAATTGTCCCACTCCTCAACGACAATTCGGCGTAAATCTCTGAGTGGTTGGTGGGTCAAGACGTCCATAAACAGGCCTTTTCAACATATCCCAGGCATGTTCGATAGGGTTCATGTCTGGCGAACATGCTGGCCACTGTAGTCGAGCGATGTCGTTATCTTGAAGGAACGCATTCACAAGATGTGCACGATGAGGTCGAGAATTGTCGTCCATGAAGACAAATGCCTCTCCAATATTCTGCCGATATGGTTGCACTATGGGTCGGAGGATGTCATTCAGGTATCGTAAAGCCGTTTCGGAGCCTTCCATGACCACCAGTGGCGTACGTCGGCCCCACATAATGCCACCCCAAAACATCAGGGAACCACCACCTTGCTGCACTCGCTGGACAGTGTGTCTAAGACGTTCAGCCTGACCAGGGTGCCTCCAAACACGTCTCCGACGATTGTCTGGTTGAAGGCATATGCGACACTCATCGGTGAAGAGAACGTGATGCCAATTCCGTGGGGTCCATTCAGCATGTTGTTGGGCCCATCTGTACCGCGCTGCATGGTGTCGGGGTTGCAAAGCTGGACCTCGCCATGGACGTCGGGAGTGAAGTTGCGCATCATGCAGCCTATTGCGCACAGTTTGAGTTGAAACACGACGTCCTGTGGCTGAACGAAACGCATTATTCAACATGGTGGCATTGCTGTCAGGGTTCCTCCGAGCGGCAATCCGTAAGTAGCGGTCATCCACTACAGTAGTAGCCCTTGGGCGGCCTGAGCGAGGCCTGTCATCGACAGTTCCTGTATCTCTGTACCTCCTCCATGTCCGAACAACATCGCTTTGGTTCACTCTGAGACGCCTGGAAACTTCCCTTGTTGAGAGCCCTTCTTGACACAAAGTAACAATGCGGACGCGATCGAACTGCGGTATTGACCTTCTAGGCATGGTAGAACTACAGACAACATGAGCAGCGTACCTTCGTCCTGGTGGAATGACTGGAACTGATCGGCTGTCGTACCCCCTCCGTCTAATAGGCCCTGCTCATGCATGGTTGTTTACATCTTTGAGCAGTTTTAGTGACATCTATGAACAGTCAAAGGGACTGTATCTTGGATACAATATACACAGTCAACGTCTATATGCCGGAGATCTGGGAACCGAGGTGATGCAAAACTTTTTTTGATGTGTGTATATCGGATACACAAAGGGCTTCCAGGTCGGAGAGGATGAGAAAGTTCTAGGAGAAAAAGAAGAAATTAACCCAAATGTATTGATTTAAGTGCTCCAATGTGGGCGTAAAATATGTAAATAAATAAATAAATAAATAAATAAATAATAAACGGGGCATATTTGGGCAAAAAGTAACTTATATAGATTTCTACACATCATTTCCAAAAATATGCATAACTCAACTGAAGCGATGACCTCTCATTTAAACTTCTTTTCTTATCTCGTGTCTACTGATCAATTAATCGGTTAGCCAATGAATCGATTATTCAGTTAGTCGATTAATTTTAAATTCAATTAATCTATTATTAGTCGATCAAAGGAACCTGGTAGTGTAGAACAGAGGTCCTCAAAGTAAGTTACATTCTGTTTCCCCCGGCTGATCCTCATTCCTCTTTCGTTTAGAGCCTTTCTCCACAAGCACATGCTGTATGAATTATAAACTATGCTCATATTCGACCTTTTAACATTTTACGGTAGGCTACTAATGTGTGCTATGACAGCATATGACTTCATTCATTCTGATGACTGGGATGATAAGTCTCTTAACGTGATATTTCTTAATATAAAGTCCACGTCAAACGTTCTCAAAACAAAAACAACCAGCCTACTATAGTAGCGGCTTCTAAGTGAATACCCAGCATGCATTGCATGGATCGAATGAACTTAGTCTTGTTTTATTTAGGAACCAAGGTCACCTTCGTCAACGGACCCGAATACTTGTATGTTACCTACTGAGCCTAGCTATCCAATCTTAATAATCATGAAGCGTGTTTTAATGTTCTTGAACACTGATATAGAGAAAACCACTTTAGCTTACCCAAATGACCCCATAGCCTTGCTCTTCAACGTACTGAGCTACATTGGTCGGTATACAGTACGTAATACCTTGGTGTAACAGTGCATTCAAACTCCGTCAAATCTCATTCCATATGTTCTTTGTAAGCCTTGTTCGTGAAAATCAGGCGGTCACCCTGGAGGTCAGGTTCGATTTCCAGCTCTGACAAGAAATTTAATTTTGTTCTGAGAGCTGGAACGGGGCACACATTGAAGGGGGGAAAATAATTAAAATGTATATAATGTGTAGTATAGAGTCACTGTTGTATTCATCCTACTACCCCCCGCAAGGAACTTATTCTTATGGTGGTGTATTTGTGGTTGTTGCAGATGACATGATGGAGACGGAGAATGAGTCGTTGCGGGAGCGAGTGGCGGACTTGGAGAAGAAGGTCCTGGAACAGGGAGACGAACTCGTGTGTCTGCGCTCCACTCTGGCGGACGTGCTGCGCAGACTGAACCAGTTCGAGTCTCGGGGAGTGCCCGTCACCATCAACCATCAGCAGCCCCATGGCATCCCCGTCCGGAACGGCAACCACAGAGGTGAGAAGTAGAGCCTAATAATCTCTTTCGCATACGTACAACGATTCTTAACTTAATATTAATTGTGTATTTATTTACATAATTGAATTTGAATGTAATATTTATTAATTTTTATTTGTTTTATTTATTTAAATTATTAATAACTTAATATATTTTATTTATTCATTTATTTACTATTAATTATTTATTTAAATCACTTTGAATTTAATATTGATTTATTTTTGTGTTTATTATTTTATTTATTTTAATTATTTATTTAAATAATTTTTAATTTAATTTAATTTTAATAAATTTTGAGTGTAGTATTTATTTATTTGTATATTTTAAATGAATTTAAATACTTTTGAATTTAGTATTTATGTATTTCATTTATTATTTATTTATTTAGTAATAAATTCATTTATTTACTTAATTTAGTATTTATTTTATTAATTTAATTTTAATAAATTTTGAATTTAGTATTTATTTATTTATTTGTTATTTAAAAATTATTTAAATAACTTTGAATTTAGTATTTATGTATATATTTTAAATAAATTTAAATAATTTTGAATTTGGTATTTATTTAATTTAATATTTATTTATTTAATTTAATATTTATTTATTCATTCATTTATTTTTAATTATTTATTTAAATCATTTCCAATTTAATATTTATTTTATTAATTAAATTTATTTTTAAATAATTTTGAATTCTTTTTTTAAATTTAAATAATTTTGAATTCATTCATTCATTCATTCATTCATTTCGTATAGGCCATCTATGGACCGCGTCATTCCAACTGCCTTCTACTGGCTTTGATGTTTGCCCAGTACGCCCGCATTCGTTCTCGGTCGACTTCCTTCCGTTCCTGGGTCCAAATCTTTCCCGTTTTCAGCTTCGGTTTTTCTTGGAAACCTTTGCAAGCTTGAAGTTTCCTTTTGAGTGGGGCGCGCTCCTGAATGTCTGTTGGTGATATCCCCACTTCTTTCAGATCTTTATCCAGTTCAATGGACCAGGCCCATTTTGTTTTCCTCTCCTGAAAGTAAGTTATGTTGCGGTTGGGCAGTCTCGCTGGGCTCATTCGTTTCACATGTCCAAAAAATGTTATCCTCCTCCGGATGACGTCACTTATCTTCTCCACATGAGTATAGACTATAGTTCATGGTTATGCCGTCTTCTGTATTCCCCGTTGTCTTTGATGGGACCCAATATCTTTCTCAAAATTTTCCTTTCTTTGGCCTCGAGTTTTTCGACCAAGCCTTTTTTGTTCATCGTGAGGCATTCAGAAGCATACAAGACCTCCGGACGGATGACACTGCAGTAATGTTTTAGTTTTGCGTAGAAGGATATTGATCTTTTCTTATAGATGTCCTTAGTTAAATGGTAGGCCATTTCCATTTTGCTCATGCGTGATGTGAATGCTTCTTTCTCTGATACATTAGGTGTTATAATTTCTCCCAGGTACTTAAACTTTGCAACTCGCTTAATTTTTCCTTGTTCCACAGCAAGGTGTTAGAGCGCCGGTACGATATTAGTTATGAACACAGTCTTCTTTTTTATATTAAATGAATAATTATGAATTTAGTAGACTATGTATTTATTTATTTTATATAAATTTAAATAGTTTTTAATTTTCTATTTATTTCATTATTTGATTTAATATTTACTTTAAATAGATAAAAATTATGAATTCCATATTTTTATTGCCGTATATATTTATTTTTATTTAATTATTAGACTATTCAAATATTTTTATAAGTTTACTTATTTTCATTTATTTTTCATTTAATTATTTAATTTTAGTTTAGTTGTATTGGGTCACTTTAAACGAACGCGTTGTGTCACGTTTCAAGACGACGCGGCGGCGGGGAACTGCAGCAAGTTAGGAGAAAATACAAAGGACGCCTTATTAGTGTGTAAATGCCTCATTTAAGTTCCAGGGCACCCGCCCTGATCCTAGACCTCAAACAATCTCCCTATAGCTACACACAATATTATAAACGTGGCCAAATTTTATTTATTGATTAAATCAAACATGAAATGTGTAATAGTCCACAAGAAAGTTATATAATATACAAACTTTTGAACTGACGGTGGTTTTGGGGTCTGGGGAATGTGAAATGCGAAGATAGCCTATGTCAAAATGTTCCAAAAGTCAAAGCATGGTACCCATTGCAATTGATAGCTTTCTCATTAAAAAAATCACGGCTAGTACTGCTGTGAGACTTACATAAGTGATAAACCCCCAAAACAGAACTATTATTTTAATATCTACAAGAAAAAAAACACGGCTAGTAGGCCTACTGTTGTGAGACTTACATAAGTGATAAACCCCCAAAACAGAACTATTATTTTAATATCTACAAGAAAAAAGCACGGCTAGTAGGCCTACTGTTGTGAGACTTACATAAGTGATAAACCCCCAAAACAGAACTATTATTTTAATATCTACAAGAAAAAAGCACGGCTAGTAGGCCTTTTGTTGTGAGACTTACATAAGTGATAAACCCCCAAAACAGCACTATTATTTTAATATCTACAAGATTGCATTTTTTTTAATGCCACCTACAAATAATCATCCCCTACCAACTAATCCCCCATAGAACGCGTAATTACCCCAGTTTATAATTTATTTTATTTTAATTTTTTTAATTTTTAGAGGAAGAAATGCATTTACGCACAAAGTGTCGGGCTCCTGATTGGCAGACTACCGGCTAAAACTACCCTTTTTACTTCTGGAACCTAGCCTGGAACCGTTTAACACATTACTTCAGGCTAGGACCATATTATGCTAGGACACTTGTCCTCAACTATCTTTTTCTTTATACTGATTACTGATTAACAAGAGATCACTTTGCTTCTCTGCAACTGTTAGGTTCACTTCTTAATAAATCACATAGACTCCTCTAGAATGCATATTTTATTATTTGTTGTGGAAAGATTCACAATTCACACGACACACACCATATTGTTTTTGACACTGAACTTCACTGATATCAAAGACTATGTCAAAGATACTGCACTACACTCTTGTGCTTGCTGCCAACACAACATTCTCCCACCTTGAGTTGTGGAAACAATTCAACAAAACAATAAAATAACATAACACATATATTTTCACAAAATAAATGAACACAGAAATAAATATGTCACTCAAAATATCTCTTTGGTTTAACCACCACTCTCCCACTACTGGTTTTGATGAGATCAGAAGTATTAGTAGATGGTTTAACAGTCTTTGGATTTTTCTCCTTCTTCTCATTTTCATTCCGCTCAACTTGCAGTCTTAAAGCATGATCTTCTCCAGATGTCACTTCAAGTGGATACACCCTCTGTACTGGCCTCAGTAGCTCTCCTTTTGTAGTCGCCAAGCGAACAACTCTCACGACACCACCTTTGCCAGGGATGACCTCAGTCACTCTTGCCAGCGGCCAGTCTAGTCTCTTCGTGTTGTCACTGGCTACCAGTACTACTTCACCTACACAGGGTTTGTGATGACTTTTCCTAATGTGGTTCTTCTGTATTAGCTGTCCAAGATATTCATTCCTGAATCTTACCCTTAATGTTTCCTTTACTTTCTGTCTGTACCTGAATCTTCTGTCAAGTTTTATGTCCTCGATCATGTCGATATCGGGCATTCCAATCTCCTTGACTTCCTGTAGGAACATTGCAGGGGTGATAGCCATCAAGTCTTCTCCATCATTGGACAGGTAAGTAAGTGGTCGTGAATTCATGACAGCTTCAATGTCACACAGAACAGTCATCATTTCTTGGTACGACAGACATGACTTTCCCAGAACTTTCCTGAGCATTTGTTTGAGGACACCAATCAGCCTCTCCCACCATCCTCCCCACCATGCTGCAGTGGGAGGATTGAATTTCCATTTTATTTGGTGTACAGAACTATATTCAGCAATTTTATCCCACTGAATTGTCTCCAACATATTGCAGGTGCCTTGAAAGTTTGTCCCATTGTCACTATAGACAATCATTGGCCTTCCACGTCTGGACACGAAGCGCCGAAAAACTTTGAGGAATGTTGCAGTAGCCAAAGATGTTACTAGCTCCAGGTGTACTGCACGAAAAACCGCACACGTGAACAGACAGACCCAGGCTTTCTCTCCACCTTTCAAAATCAGAGGCCCGGCAAAGTCGACCCCTGTTATTCCAAAAATTGAGGCTTCTCTTACTCTGTCTATGGGGAGATGAGTTTGTTCTGCTTCAAGATGTTTTCCATGGTACCTCCTGCAGACAACACATGTTTTAATTGCACCCTTCACCGTTCTCCTTCCTCCAAGGATCCAATATTTCTGTCTGAGCCCACTGAGCAGAATCTGGGTTCCAGCATAACATAAGTCTTTGTGCTTCGCCCTAATGAGAGCGTGAACTGCTGTATGCTTCGCAGGAAGGATAGCAGGACAACGGAAAGCATAATCATCTTTGCGCGATATAATTTTCGTTTTCAGTCTCATCACTCCCTCATCATCCATGAAAACACATAGTGAGTTGAATCTTTCATCCTTTTCACCAACAAAACACTCCTTTTGTATGAACTTCATCACGACTTTTTCTGCTTCTGTGGTTTCTTCAATGGATAGTTCGGTAGTTCTTCTATTATTTTTCTGTCGACAATTATACAGAAACCTCAAGATCCATCCTATCATACGAACTGTTCTACGGAAACTTGAGAAATAGTTAAGGTGCCATTCTTGGGTATTGGACTTGTCTTCTAACACCGTCATAGTGTTGACTTTCTTTTTTCTTTCTTGGAAGACTTCATCATCGTTTGTTGAAATTTCGGGGCTAGGCCATTGTGTAGTGGATTGTTTTAGCCATTTTGGCCCTTCCCACCATCTCTGTTGAAGTAACTGTTTTGTGCTACATCCCCTTGATGCCAGGTCAGCCGGATTCATGGTTCCTGGAACATGCCGCCACTGTTCTATTCTGGACAGTCTTCGAATTTCTTGCACTCTGTTCCACACGAAGGTCCCCCAAGGTTCGTCTAACTTGATCCAGGACAACACAGTCGACGAGTCACTCCAATAATAAGTAACGATTTCTTTTGCAGTTAATGTTGGCAGTACTGACGTCACTAGTCGAACCCCTATTGTAGCTGCTAATAATTCCAGGCGTGGTATGGTGATACTCTTCTTGGGTGCCACTCTTGTCTTGGCTTGTACAAATCGTAGCTCTATATTGTCAACCCTCTGTATTCGCAAGAATATAACTGCAGCATACGCAGTTTGACTGGCGTCGCAGAACACGTGAAGAGATATATCTTCAACCGACTGGACACTACCGATCAAACATCTAGGAATCTTAATCTCAGACAGCTGAGGTTGTTCTGCCAACCACTTCAGGAATCTTCTCTTTGTTGTTTCGTCTACTCTGGTGTCCCAACCCAAGTCAGTGGCCCATAGTTCTTGCAAGATTAATTTTGGACAGAGAAATACCGGACATGCGAAGCCAATAGGGTCAAACACCTTATGTGCAGCTCCTAGTATAGCTTTTTTAGTGATTACATCATATTTGAAATCGTTAACATGAGTTAGATTCAGTTCAATGGTATCTTCTCCTTTATTCCAAATGAGCCCTGGTTGGTTGGTTGGTTCCTTAGTTTAGGGGCTGCGACAACGCGGTCATGTAGCCCCGTGTACTTTGGGTGTGTGTAGAATCTGTCTGATAACCGGTGTTAATTGTGATGACTGTATTAGTGTGTGTATCTGTTTTTTTTTTTAAATTCAAGTAGGAACTGCAACTTTGAATTTTTCAAATAGTTCCTACTTTTGCCGCCAAACGCCACCGTCAACAACTACTAGGCCCAGTTCAGAACTAGCTACTAGACGCCACCGCAGTCGGCTCTTGGCAACGAACGTAGCATCCTAAGAGCGTTGTTTACATTCTTAACCTATCCAATTTAGTTTCACACAGGTGTAATTAGTGGAAAGATCTTTAACATGCCATAAATCTATGACATGGGACCGCCGGCTTTACTTCCCCTCCGAAGGAAGGCATACTGAGGGATTTTTAACGCTCTTAAAAAATCCGACGGCTTCGGCCGGGTTTGAACCCGCATCTTGGGCATAGAAGCTCAGCATGCTACCAACTACGCAAATGAGCCCTAGCACATGAGTAAGATTTTCAGCTGTACCATCCTGAGAATACTCCCACCCTCGGAGATTGAAAGATGCCTTATCCATTATTATGCTTGCCTCTCGCATGAATGAATGAAGGTCATTTCTGTTGTTAACACTAATAGCACAGTTATCCACATAAGAACATTCTTCCAATCTTTCTATTGTTGAAGTTGAGTAGGAACTATTATCGACTGTTTGTCTCTTCAACTCGTTCAAGTGGAGTTTGATGGTTGCCGACAATAGGAACGGAGAACATGCAAGTCCAAAGACAACTCTATTGTGACGGAACACTTCTACCTTCCCTGTACATTCCTCCTCCCACCAAAGGAATCTCAGAAAATCACGGTCTCTAGGATTGACACTTTATTTGAAGAAATGCTTTTTCTACATCAGCCGTCACACCGATCTCATTTTCTCTGAACTTCAGTAGCGCACTAGGGATCAACTCTATGAAGTTAGGCCCTTTTTCAATACATTCGTTCAGAGATGGAGCGTTTCTCTGCTTCGCCGAGTCATCAAAAACAGGCCTGATCTTGGTGGTGCTGTTTTCTTTGAAGACAGGTCGGTGAGGTAGATAGTGTCCACTATTCTTCAGTTCTTCTTCAGGTACCCTCTCGATGATTCCTTGCTCCAACCAACTTCGTAAGACATTATCGTACTCCTGATAATGTTGTTCAGCTTGTAGTTTCTTTGTAGTGATTTCTAATCTGTGCTGAGCAATTTCTTTGTTGTCAGGGAGAGGTGGATGTTGTTCACTCCAAGGCAGACACACTTCATATCTGTTATCTTCATTCAGTCGTGCAGTCTCAAGGAAGTTATTTCTAACACGCTCATTCCTCTCGACGATAGATTCTTTCACAACAGGGTCAGTAAGTTAATTCCAAGAATTTCTAAGTCCCAGAGATCAGAAATTCTTGTATGTTGGGAAAACAATGATGACACTAATAATGATGCCGAATCCCTTTGGGCCTTGTTACCTATGACTTTTCCCATTAGTGTCCACCCTAGGGAAGTCTCCACCAAAACTAGGCCACATTTTAGTTGATGTTTCCTCCCAGTGAGCAGTTCACCCGCCTTATCGGCCCCAATCAGAATCTGCACAGGCCCTCTCTCTCGTACATCAGTTAAACATATTTTCAGATCCCTTATCTCCTCACTCCAAGAACCATTCTTAATATATGGGACATCTTCACAAATTATCTCTTGGCTTAAAACTTCCAGCTCCTTGGAATAGTTTCCCTCCAATCGCTTTAAACTTATTCTGTAACAGTCGTGTTTTGCTTCTCGAGAACGTACTCCACCAAACAAGGAATGTATTAACGTTTCCTTCCTGATTGACTGATACCCCATTTCTTCGGCTAGGTCACGTGCAATGTAGGATTTAGTAGACCCAGTATCAATGACAGCTCGTACAGTTTTTTGTTTACCCTTTCCTTTAACGACAACTGCCAGGGTTTGCAAGTACACCTCAGGAGAACAAGACACATTAGCTAAAGCCTTATCCACATTATTGACATCCTGGAGAACCAAATTCCTGTCTCCCTCGTAATTCTGTTTGGACACACTTTCATTTTCTTTGTCACGGAGCTTATAACACATTAATAACACATGTTTACCACCACAAACAATGCACCTGACAATCGATTTACAAGCTCTACTTGCATGGCCCTTCTTTAAACAATTGAAGCAACAGTGTTTATCAGTTAAGATTTTCCTTTTCTCCCCTACAGTCATTTTTTGAGCTTTAATGCACTCTGGACTCGAATGAGGTTTAAGACAAAAAACACACTCCTGTCTCTTAGAAACATCAGCAAACAAAGCAGAAGCAGTAGGTATATTTGGTTCAATGACATCCCTTGGTTTCTTGTCTCCCTTAATCTTAGATCCTTGGGATGTGCAAATACTAAACCCTTTCATAGCCAATGAAATTCTTTCTTCACTTACTACTTCATTTTGAAGAAAAGCCATGAGCTGCTGCAAACGATCTTTGGATATGGAATCACACCTGAAGGAAGTATTCCTCTGCCATGCTCTTAATAGGTCTTCTGGCAAAGATGATTCAATTAGGGGATACAGCATTGCAGTACATTTTTCTGTAGTAACGCCTAAACTTTCCAGCGATCTGAGATGTGACTCTAATTTATCATACAAGCTACTCAGTGTTGGCTTTCTTTGGAATTGACTGCATTCGTCAATACTAGTTTGAGCAATTCACGAACATAAACTTCCACCTGCAAGTCCTCTCTACCAAATCGAGCTTGAAGACTCTCTATAGCTTTGTCATAATTCTCGGCAGTGGGTGGAAAACTAGTAACTAATTCATATGCTCTGGAACCTTCTGTCATAGCCTGAATTAAATATTGGAATTTATCTTCCTTCCCAATGTCCTCATCCTCGTGAATTTTACGGAAATGGCTCCAAAAATATAACCAATCAATTATTTCACCAGAAAATTTCTTAAATTCTATTCTTGGAAGTCTATATTTCTTTTTATCACAAACATTGTCATTCACTACACTTTGTGGTGGGGTAATGGAAACAACGGGATTCATAAAACGTGTTGCTTTTGTTCTACAGCTAAGGAATTTGTGTTTGTAATCATCAGCTGATTCACATTCCGTTTCTATTTCGTCATCCTCACACTCGTCGTCTATCATCTGTTGAAATATTAATCCATCTAAATTAGAGATATCATCATACTTTTCTTGAAGGATTTCAAGTTGCACTTGCACTTTTTCCGTTTCAGTTTGATCATCTTCTAACAACGCCATTAGTTGATTGTGTGAGCGCGTAAATAACCTTCGCTTTACGGTTCTTTCTTTAGCGAGTCTTTCCATCTTCTTTCTTCACGGGAGCCTTTTACTATGAATGAGTCCTGTCACGGTCGCCATAAAATGTTAGGTTCACTTCTTAATAAATCACATAGACTCCTCTAGAATGCATATTTTATTATTTGTTGTGGAAAGATTCACAATTCACACGACACACACCATATTGTTTTTGACACTGAACTTCACTGATATCAAAGACTATGTCAAAGATACTGCACTACACTCTTGTGCTTGCTGCCAACACAACAGCAACTATAAACTAGACTGGGACACAATTGGTATTTGACTCTTCACACCGAAGTGACCCACCTTAGTGACTTAACATATAGACGTAGGCTACATGACCGGGTCACGATTATGGACCAGGTAAAAGGAATACCAGTTCAAGGTCTAAAATCAATGTTGTCAAAAAAGGATACTAGGCTACTGACCAGTGGAATGGTAGGATTAGAAACTAATGTGGCAACATTTAAAGGCAGTGTATACCCTAGGGAATATAAATCGCGCAACAGTATTGCACGGTGAAAGTCATATTGAGGACATTGAAATAAAATATGATTTATAGAGCCCTCCATTTGCAAACACGAACACAAGGCATCATTACGTTGTTTTATACGGAATAAATACACCGGCGTTAATGCATGATTAAAGCGGAGACGAATAATTGTAATAATATGTCGTCGTGTGTATTTACCACCCTGGAACCAGGGCTTTCTTAAAATAGTCGGTTGTATCCCAAAATAATGTTTGGCTTTCGTTTTTGCGTAGTTAGTCCACGTGACCTGCCAGTCATTCTGGATCTTCGAACGAATTATAGAACGCAAATCAGAAATGGGTGTAGCGATATTATAAGCCTTACCTGTACCATTAGCCGCTTCTTTGGCGAGTTTATCAGCGATTTCATTACCTTCAATATGTGAATGGCCGGGGATCCACATGATACTGACATCAAAACCCTCAGTATGTAAGGTATACAATTGATGCATTAACTGGCATAAAAAACAATTATCAGCCCCGAGAACATTTTGAAGTGATTGTACGACACTCATAGAGTCTGTACAAATTAGCGAATGGCGAATACCATGTTGTTTAATATAAAGACACGTCTGGCGAATTGCAAAAATTTCGGCTGTAAATATCGTGACGTCGGAGGGTAAAGTATACTTACATGAAATATGTAAATCGGGAGAGAAGAAGGCTGCTCCCACACGTGAGGGGTTAACCATTTTAGACCCATCTGTATAAAAAGGAATGCAAGATGCCAAATGGCTCGTTATTTCGTGAAACATACGAGGAATGATTACTGGGTTGTGTGGAAAAGTCTGATGTATTTGGGGTAAGGAGTGCTGGATGATATTCGGTTGAAAATGAGCTACGGAATACGGAATATTATATAAAGGCAGGCGACTAACTTTTAATATATTATGGCGGTACTGTTTAAGAATGGAATATGCGGCCAGCAAGGCGGGAACAGAAGCTGTGGGCAATAATCGACGAGTATAATAGTCTTCCAATAATTGTAATTTAGGAACGATAGGTGATACCGCTATCATCATTTTACGCAACAGGTACATACATGCAAGGTGTTGACGCCGATAATGTAACGACATTTCTCCCGTTTCAACTAAAAGTGCTCCTGTGAGAGTAGATGTAAGCGCGCCTATTATGAGACGCAAAGCAGTAAACTGTATTCGATCTAAACGGAGGAGCCTAGTACTTGACATTATATCAAAATAAAAGGAATTGTAATCCAGCACAGAACGAATTATATTACGATATACTATTAATAATAGTTCCGGGTCTGCTCCCCAAGTACGCCGAGTAAGTGATTTTAGAACATTGATTTTGCTGGTAAGATGACTCTTAAGGTATTGTATATGTCTCTCTCCTTGCATTTTCCTGTCAATGTAAATTCCTAAGTATTTTACATTCGTCACCACCGGAATTTGGCCTTGACGATATAATATAGGAGAGCTGTCGTAACGTCGTTTGTTAGTAAATATCATCGCAGCGTTTTTTCCGGCAGAAGTTTCAAATCCGTGTTGATGAAACCAGTCATGAGCATTAGATAAGGCGGTGTATATATCCCGACGACATGCGAATAAATCGTCCCTTGTACAATATATTAAAATATCGTCCGCGTATTGAAGGATGCGAGCGTGCGGTAATATGACTGTTTCTAGGGTACTGTCCCCGTTTACCTGGATAGTAGGCTGTCAGATATCCGCCCCCTCAATCGGATTGCCAATAATCAGTCGCACCGGCATAGCTACATCAATGAAAATGGCACTGACAGATACTATCGAGATAAGAGCACAGAAATTCACAGGAAATCATTGTGGAACACACCAAAATAGACGGGGGTTCATACTTACCGTTACTTACCTCTTAATTATCTCGGGGTTTGAGTTGACAACAGGATCACTAAAGTCTGTTCACACAATAACCTCCACCATGACATTTAAAAATGAGCCAAGACGAAGACGAGAACTTTGAACTGTATAAAAGCTTTATTTCTAATAAAGGGTATGATTTTACTAACACAACAAAAATAACGTGGCTATCAGAAGCCCAAGTCAATCTGACTACGTCCTCAGTAGGACTTGCAAAAATTATCATACAACATGATATAAAACATTTTAGCTCCCAAGAGCTCCAAATAACGTAATATTATTAACACTATTGGATTGGAAAAGGACGTCAGGGTGTGACATATATAAAGCATTTGGTTTCCTTTTAATAAACATGAGAATGGTATTTATAGTCGCAAGGCCGAAGTGTGTACGACCTCACTCTCTGTGAACCAGATGTTGGCCCAGCTGCGAGCTACCTTCCAACCTGTTGCGTCCTGGTCAAATGCACTCCCTTCTCACGTGCTAAGTTACGTAACATACAGCTTGCTCTCTCAAACCTTTATCTGTCTACAAGACAACTCACATTATATTTACGCAAATCTTTCAAGTACTTTGCTCACATCCTATTGGATCATTATGTTAATTCCCTAAATTTGTTAAGTTCAATCCAAATGTTTAATTAGCTCTTAAATGTTTATAACAAAATCACATAAATTATTTATAACAATTAGAAATTGTTTATAATATTTGTCAAAGACAATAAAAATATTATAAGCACGTCTTTTACATCACTCTCGTTCCATATTATTTTCAAAAATATTTACAGCAATTATTTACAATATTAACATTTAAATAGTTTGAATTATTAATTTAATAAATACATTGACCACATGTCCATTCGGTTGATAATTTTCATAATCGTGATTAATATAATCGACCAATGAAGGTTAGTTATACATATTAATGTCACAATCTGGTTTAATAAAGGTTTTAATAATGATTTGTGACGGCAACCTTCATTCAAAATCTTTTCTCAAATTCTTTCAAAACTCGTGTTAATTATAACAGTAATTCACTTGATTTATTTTCAACGAACTATGACAATCTTACTCCAGCGGAAAATCCTTCGCTAACAAGTTAATGCACCAACTGCATTAAAAATATGCCCAAAATCATCATATATTAATCTATATGGCATTCAACTTCCACATAACTTACAAAACTTCCACAAATAATTCTTTAACATTTATTCCTGTGGGAACTTCCTTCATATTCAAGGGCCTTATATCTCAGCGACTTTCAACACGCGCTGCACTAGCGATTATACATTCATAGTTCCACTTAAAATTTTTTATAATCATTAATTGTTTCAAAACTGTTTTTCTATTTAACCTTCGTAGATTTCATTCATGAACCGAAATGAAGTCAAACTTTGCCAATCACAAACAAATTTAATAGTGAATACGCTTATATACGCCTGTCTGGTCTATCCAAATTTAAGATTAACATCTTAAAAGAAATGTAGTATGAAAATACTATCTTCAAATAAAGTGCGACTAAAATGAAAAGTAGTCGAATAGAATCCAATTAGACTGGGGAATGCAAACATCGTTCTATAAATCTCTAATTGAGAAAAACTCCTAACAAAAGTACTTGACTTTAATGCATTCAATAATTCATTATTAAAGTTACTCTTTCACAAAAGTGTCTATAATGCAATGTTCGTTCATAACTGACGATAAATGTCTGTGTTGCAATCAATACAAATAACGACTAGTATTTCCAAGATCGTCGACAACGTAAGAGATTTTAACGCTCTAAAATCATTTAAATGTTCTTCCTTCTTGATGATGACAGAAAATTGGTCAAAGTAATTAAACTGGGGTAGAATTACTTTAATAAAATGACACGCTGTCTGAATTTAAATCTGCCATAAAAATCATTAACTTACAGTCAAATCGTGACTACAAAAATATTGATAACTGAAAATTCTAAATATCAGTCTCAACTGATTCAAAATCGTTAACTATGCCCATGACATAACAATGTCTTAATAAATCGTCGAAAAATGCAAAACTCAACAAGGTGTACTGAGAATAAGAATCTCAACAAGAAAATAGGGCAAAAATACATGAGGATAAAAATATGGGGAAAATGGTTGCTCAAACATCATTAATATACTCAAATACAATAAACGTTCACGACTACCTTATCTGCCGATTGACGTTCCAGAGGAAAATTCCCCAAAGAAGACTGCTGATGGATCCATTTCACCACGTTAAAGTTGAGCTCCATCCTCGAAATAGGAAATAGCACCCTCAGAGAATCGAACTGCTTCCTTCTCCGTGAATCGCTCTGCTCCTCGAAGACGAATAGACATCCTTCCGGCAATAATCTTCTTTGTGAGTCGGGTCCACCCTGACCTCTCTTGAAAAATCCCCTGAAGTTCCAGTAGACAATCGTCATGAAGTTTTGTAGAAATTTCCGAAGAAATTATTCATATTCAGAGTATGAAATTGTTTCTATGGCTGTTCGATGGTATTCAGCCTTTAATTACGAAACATGGGTGTAGATGGTATTCACCGCATGTTCGCTTGTGTGGAATAGCAATTAGCGAAGTTCCATGTCGCTATCTTACTTCGTTGAAGTATGTCCCAATTGCAATAAGCCCTTAGCCTTCCATCTGCTCTTCGGTTGTAGTGTCAGAAGAACAAACTGCCGTATTAACTTGCTCCATTATACTGTATCGTTCTGTAACAAAGCACTCTGAAGTCTTTCTATTCCACTCGCAGCGTCAGCCGTTGCGTTGATTCTGGCTATACGAAAGTGCTTCTCTTGTGGCGAGATAATCACTTTTCTCAGTCGTATAAAACTGCTAATATCTTTCGAACTAATCGGTCGAAATTGTTCAGCTTTTCTCTATAACTGCATGTAGCACTGCACAATGCAATTAGCTTATCGGAGACCGCTAACTGTTCAAAGCTAAACTTGTAGAAGCTTTCCAAGGTCCGTTTCAACTTCACCTAGTTTGACTTGGATCTCGTTAATATAGTGGCCTCGCCACGTGTTATAAAGACGATTCTTTTCACTGCTGTTCACTTCGACGTCTCACTATAATGAATGTATAAGAAAAGAACTTTCACAATAGACTTCGATGATCTGAGAATGAGATCTCAGAATGATCAGAGAACGAAAGAGGCTCCTCTCTTCTGCGCAAGCCCTTTTATTAACTTCACGAGGGGCGTTTCCATCCCTTCCAAAGCGTGATACTGCGTCATCGCTAAAACTTCCAACTTCGTTAATACATGACGGATTTTCAAAATTCAAAAACTGAAATTAAATTTCACCAAAATTCCAAATCAATGCTTTTACTGCAAATGGATTTCCACAATTCTGCATTCCAAAAGTAATAAAAATACCATAGTTTCAGCAATCTCCGTCTTCCTTTAAACTATCGTTCATTGGTTCATGCCTCTCCTCCAATAGCATAGTTTCTTCCTCAGCAGAATTCCTCGTTTCCTGCGACTGCGTCATAAATCTTGGAACATTCTCGACTAAATGCTGACGTCACTGAGAATCTCAGCTCAAGTAGCCTGATGGCATAACATATACGTCATCCGTGCTTACGTCATGACTACCCACGTCATAACTATGACAGCCATAACTCTCCTTATAATTTCAAATATAGCCACCGTGGTCTCTACATAATTCAATTACGGGGGCAGTACGAGTATAAATTAAATATAAAATCCCACTTAAAACATCTCCCTGCGGGACACCGTGAGAGGTGTATCGGGAATCAAATACACCGACTGGGGATTTTAAAACGATTTTACGATGACATAGCATGTTATATATTAAACACCGGAATGGAAGTGGGAATTGCATATCTCGAAGTATATTAATAAGAATAAATGGATCTACAGAATCATACGCATTTTTTAGGTCAAGGAAAATCGCTATAGTATGCATTTTCTGTCCTTTTGCGAGGAGTAAATCGGTGAAGAAAATGTTTAATGGATCAGACGTACCGAGATTTTTCCTGAATGCAAATTGCGTTTTAGGAAACAGGGTATAATATTCTAGACACCATTGCAGCCGTCGGAGAAGTACATTTTGAAAAATTTTGCGGAAACAGGAGCCAAGTTGGATACCTCGATAACTACTCGCTAAGCGGGCATCTTTTGTGGGTTTCAAAATAGGGACAGTTTGAAAAACATTCCAATCTTCTGGAAATGTCCCTGTGCATAAGCTCGAATTATATAGTTTAAGGATGATGTCCTGAGCATTTACGGGGAATCTAGCGATCATGGTATAAGTCACTTCGTCAATTCCTGGGCTTGTTGATTTTTTGTGTCTGAATGTTTGTAAAAATTCGCTGCGCATAATAGGCTGCATTAAACTGGAAAAACGGTCCAGCGAACCAGAGGCACATGATGTAGGCATACGAATAACAATGTCGGGTGTCCAAGTATGATACAAGTCATGGTATCCTTGCGCCGAAAGTTGAGAGGGAGAGGGTCGAGGAGGGGTATTCGTAAAATGTTTAATCGCTGACCAAATACTATTTAGGGACGTATTACCACTTAATTGGGTAATGTATAATTTCCACGCTTCGCGTCGTTTATGATTAAAGACACGTTGGAGTTGAGCGGTGAGACTCTTGTATCTCAAATATGAGGTGGAAGTACCATAGTGCCGAAAAGCTTTTAAACTCGCTTTGCGACGTCGTTGTTACGAACAGAAACGTCACTTCGTACTTATTCGGGAAAATGAAAAGATATTTATTCACAAGAAAAAATGCACACACCTTACAAATAACACTCAAAAGACTCCATCTTGGATGCACTGTTCCTTGTCCTTCTTTTCTCACAAAAGACAAAAATAACTGTTGCCAACTGTCTGTCACATCCTCCCACCGTTGAGGAAAGACATCCTCAACAAGACATCCTCAACTACTCCACATATCTTGCAGGAACGTTGACAGTTCTACCCGAACGTGTAGTCTTTGGGGGTTGAACACCAGTTCCAGTCGGCTCTCCTAAAGCAGTAGCCGTTTTCTTATTCAAGCCAGTCCTTAAAGGTGTGCTGTCTTCATCAGGTACTTCTAGTGGGTAGAGTCGCTGTATTGGTCTCAAGAGTTCTCCTTTTGATGTAACAACCCTTGCAAGTCTTGTATTACCATCAGTTCCAGGGAACAAGTCCACAATTTTTCCAAGGGGCCAATCTATCCTCTTAGTGCCATCTGATCCAACTAGGACAATGTCACCTCTCTTGAACAAAAGAGTTGGTTTACAACTCGGTTTACCGAGTGCCAAAAGTCCCAGATATTCCTGCTGGAATCTTTTTTTCAATGCCATTCTTAGGTTCAGAAGATGACGATTTCTTTGATTCAGGGTTATAGCATCCAATGCATCACATTCTGGAACTCCAGTTGTCTTAATTTCTTGTAGAAAGCAGGCAGGGGTGAGTGGACTTATATCTTCACATCCATCGGTCAGATATGTTAGCGGTCTTGCATTTATGGTGGCTTCTATACTGCAGAGAAGGGTAAGCATTTCTTGGTAAGTTAGACAGGCTTTACCCAAAACTCGTTTCAGAAGCTGTTTAATTAGACGTATTAACCTTTCCCAGAAGCCTCCCCACCAAGGAGCACTAGGGGGATTAAATCTCCAAGTAATACGTTCAACCGAATGGTGTTTGGAAATATTCTCCCAGTCAACACTTTGAAACGCGTTATCTGTACCCGTGAAATTTGTACCATTGTCTGAGTAAATCACAGAGGGGCGTCCTCTTCTTGCTACAAACCGCCGGAACGCTTGCACAAACGCCTCTGTGGAGAGAGAAGTAACCATTTCGAGATGAACAGCGCGATACACCGCACATGTGAAAACTACAATCCAAGCTTTACTTTCATCCCTCAGGAACACCGGACCTGCCAAGTCCACTCCTATCACTTCAAATACACAGGCTTCCCGTATGCGGTCCAGGGGCAGAGGGGCCTGAGTGATTTCGGTATGTTGTCCATCATGCCTCCGGCACTTGACACATTTTCTTATAATTTTTCTAACTGTCCTCCTTCCACCGATGATCCAGAAGCGTTGTCTCAGATGATTAAGAAGAAGTTGTACTCCAATGTGATTTTCTTTCACGTGCTCATCCATAATCAAGCGAGAGGTGATGACATGGTTCACCGGGAGAATCATTGGGAACCTGAATTGCTTCAAATCTTCTCGCAGTAGTAGTCTCGTTTTAACCCTGAGAACACTATCTTCCAGGAATGGATGTAGTGAAGATAGACGTTTATCAACTAATCCGTGGAAGCTTTCTCGTTGAATTATAGAAATGAGTCTAATTTCAGCCCTTTCTAACTCTTCAACTTGCAGATTTTCTTGCGAGATCCTCTCACGTCTAAGACAATTCTTACAGAAACGAAGAATCCATGCGATTAGATGAACTATTCTGTGATAGCTGGAAAAATACCTGGCATACCAGAGGGGACCTTCATTGGTTGCAGTCATAGAATTCACAGGGTTTTTCTTCATTTCCTTTGCGATACTCTCTTCGTCATACACCACTTTTGTTTGAGGCCAACAAACTGGAGATTCGTACAACCAGGCAGGTCCCTCCCACCATCGAGAGGCTACTAATTGCGAAGCAGAACAGCCACGTGACGGTAAATCAGCTGGATTCAATGAACCTGGAACATGTCGCCAGCAGTTTAAATTGGTCAAATTCCTGATCTCATTCACACGATTGCGGACAAACACCGACCAGTTCTCAGTCCTGCAGATCCATGCTAGAACTGTGGACGAGTCAGACCAGAGAAAAAACTCATGAACTTCCAGTGAAATAGATTCCAACACACATTTAAGCAACCGTGCACCAATTGTAGCTGCCAGCAATTCCAATCTGGGGATTGTCACTTCCTTGAGGGGGGCCACACGAGATCTTGCATCACATAACTGTACACTCACTTGATTGTTGGAATCGCATCTTATGAAGACTACTGCTGCGTATGCAAGTTGGCTGGCATCACAGAAGACATGAATTTGCACATGGTCACTTCTTCCAAACCATCGAGGAATCTTGATTTCTACCAGGTGAGGTAGATCCTTTACCCAGGCCAGAAACTCGTCTCTGGACTTCTCATCAACTGCACTATCCCATCTTATATGAGTCTTCCAGGTTCTTTGAATCAACAGTTTAACACAAAGGGTGACAGGACATGTCACACCAACTGGATCAAAAATTCGATGTGCGAGTGACAGAATTGTCCTTTTTGTCACTTCTCCCACCTGAAGGCTATTCAACCAATGCAAATTTAAAGTAAGTGTATCCTCCTGTCGATCCCATAACAGTCCCAAAACAGATGAAAGGGTAGCAGACTGGTCATCATCCTGAGAGAACTGCCATCCCCTCAAATTAAAACTGCCTTCTGATAATACCCTACTAGCTTGATTGATAAACTCGCCCACCTCCGATTCCCTGTCAAGGCTAGTGACAACGTTGTCCACGTAGAAGCTCTGTAGAAGTCTCTCGATGAATAGGGGATTGAATTGCGGGTTTTCCAAGTACTTCTTCAGGTGATACTCCAAGACCGCCACCAGGAGAAACGGACTACAAGTTAAGCCGAAAACCAGCCTGGCATGCTTGAAGATCTTGTAATTATTCCCAACGTCCTGCCACATCAGGAAGCAGATATAGTTTCGATCTTCTTTCCGTATGCTTATCTGAAGGAAGGCCTTCTCAATGTCTGCAATAATTCCTACTTTCCTCTCTCGGAATCTAAGAAGAATAGCAGGGATTAGCTCAATCAGGTTGGGGCCATCATACAAACAATCGTTCAAAGCAGGGGTTCCCGCTTCCTTCGCTGAGGCGTCAAATACAGGACGAACAGGTGTCGTTGAACTACTTTCCTTCACAACAGCTCGATGCGGTAGATAGTGTCTGAAGTTTTCATCCTCCTGAACCGGTTCAATAACACCACTCCTTTCCCACTCGTTGAAAATATTTTCATACGTCTCGCCTAGTCCAAAATTTTCCACTTTCTTCCTTGTGTTGACTAACCTCTTCTCAGCCATGACCCTGTTAGATACAAGAAATGATTTGTTTTCTTTCCAGGGTAAATGGACTTCATACCTAAATTCTCCATTAATAGACACGGTTTTCTGAAAGTGCTCCATTGTTGCAAAGTTTTCTTCAGTTTTAGTTTTCTTTACGGCAGGATCGCTGATACCTAGCACGTCCAGTTCCCACAGATTTTCAACTGAAGCATCTCTGATAAAGAGAGAAGTGACGAGGTTGGTCATGCTTGATTGATCTCCGGAAACTACTTTACCCATCACAGTCCACCCCAGCAGAGTCTCAATACATACAAGACCATTGCTTAGTGTACACGTTTGTCCAGTCATTAACTTTCCAGCGACATCAGCGCCTATTAATAGTTCAATGGGACCTTCAGTATCATAATTCTGTATCCCTTTTGCTCTTAGTTCTTGCAACCATGGGCCCTTTAACATAGTATTGTACCCTGTAATTACTTGTTGCCCTAAGACTTCAAAATTGCAGGCATAAGGCTTTCCTAAACTCTCTATGTAGATCCTATAGCACATATGCTGTCTCTCTTCGGTGACTACCCCACCAAATAGTGAATGGCGTAGCATTTCTGTGCGATGACTACTGTAACCTAACTTCTGTGCCACTGATTCAAGCATATAAGATCTCTGACTGCCAGTATCCAGTAGAGCCCTTACCTCCATTGCAGAGGATTCTCCAATGACCTTCACCTTTAATGTTTGCAAAATAACACCTTGCACACCACTACGTTCTTCATTTGAAATCAAAGAGTGAGACTGAAGTTTCTCATTGGTAGCTTCAGAGGAATGTGTTGGGCCTAGACATATTAGGCTGTTATGTTTTTTGCTACAGGAATCACATTTTAACTGACTTCTGCACATCTTTGAAACATGTCCTTTCTTCAGACAGAGAAAACATGCTCTCTTATTCTTCACAATTGAGACTCTCTCCTTTAAAGCCATCTGCTTTGCCACGGAGCAGTTTGAACTAGCATGGGACCTATCACAAAATATACAGTTTAGTTTAAGATTACAATCCACAAGTGCAGCTGCGGTAGGTGGCGATTCACTGTAAATGTCAATTTTCTTCGTACCTTTTGACTTGTCAGGATTCACATTGATGTTACCTTTACTTGGGATGGCCAGTTTGATCCTTTCCTCACTCTCTACTTCATTCTCCAGGAATTTCATCAAACCTTTAAGACGTTCACTAGGTTCACATTCCTTCCCACCGCCACTCCTCTGCCAGGCACGTAACACATCTATAGACAAGCATGATTCAATCATAGGAAATAACATTGCTGCATATTTCTCGGAAGTTACACCTAGGCTCTCCAAAGCACCAAGTTGAGTTTCGAGTCTGTCATATAATGATGAGATGTCAAGACTACTACAAGAATTCATCATTGTCAATAGTTCTCTAGTGTAGACTTCCACCAACAAAGAATCTTTGCCAAAACGTGATTTAAGTTTCTGTATTGCTTTAGGGTAATTTCCACTTGTGGCTGGAAAACTATCAACGATGTCGCGAGCTTTGGAGTTTGGCAATGTTGCTTGGATAAGATATTCGTATTTATCGGCATTATCTAACCCTTCATCTTCATCAATCTTTTGAAATTGATTCCAGAAACCTAACCAATCTCGTAGATTTCCACCAAATTTTCGGAATTCGATCTTTGGAAGGCGATATTTACTTTTTAGGTTATGAGTGTTACTGGTGCTTACTGTTGACTGGACTTCGTCTTCACGTTTTCTCTCCATTGCAAGAGCATCGGAAACAGCCGCTGCTAACATATGAAACTTGCGTTTATAGTCATCTACTCCGTCTACTTCTGTGATCAGGTCTTCTTCTGACACCGCATCTTCCATGAGGTGTTGGAAGATCTCCTGGTCCAGATTACTTATGAGGTTAGCCTTCTCTTCCACTAAGGCGTAATCTCCTCGGATAGCGACTATGTCCTTTATTTCTTTCTCCAACAAAACTTGAAGTGAAGCTACAATTTTCGTGAACGATGCACGGTATACACCACGTTTTCTGATCAAACTTCGAGTATCGCTCATTTTCCTTTCTATATCCTGTCACGGTCGCCAGATGTTACGAACAGAAACGTCACTTCGTACTTATTCGGGAAAATGAAAAGATATTTATTCACAAGAAAAAATGCACACACCTTACAAATAACACTCAAAAGACTCCATCTTGGATGCACTGTTCCTTGTCCTTCTTTTCTCACAAAAGACAAAAATAACTGTTGCCAACTGTCTGTCACAGTCGTACTAAGTGTTTACATTCTTGATCCCACCATGAGGGTAAGGCAGAACGATTATTTGGAGGACATGATTTTGTAATATAAGGGTGATATGTATTAAAATAATCACGGATATTATTTAGTAAAAAATTATAACCGTTATCAGACTTTTGTAATGGCCGCGAAAGCCTGTCCTCTAAAAAGTGTTTAAACAAATCATAATCAAAATGCCGAAAATTCCTCTTAACTTGAAAGACGTTCTGCGAGATATGTCGATTACTCGAGACATCATATTCCATTATAATTGGATAATGATCACTTTGATACGTGTCCTTCACAGTCTGCCATGACAACTTATGGGCTATATCTACAGTAGTGATACTTAAATCCACCGCACTTTGTGGACTATTCGGTGGGGGTAAGGCGGGTGGGTGACCCATCATTTAATAAATGTAGTTGTAATTCCTGAATAGCCGCAATGATGTGCCGTCCTTTCGGGTTAACTCGACCACTGCCCCACAAGGGGTGGTGGGCATTAAAATCCCCCAATGTAAGATGTTTAGAAAATGTCTTTATAAACTGAAAATATAAATACCATTGTCTACGTGAGCCTTGTATACCAGGCGGACAGTAAATATGGCTTATATGGAGATCTTGAACAAGGAACGTTTGATGATAAGTATGAGGCATGTAATAATTAGTAGAAAGGGGGGTGTACCGTAAAGTATTTTTGAATAACGTCATGATACCTCGATATCCGGGTCCATCCTGACGTTCCACCTGATAATTAGCAATCTGAAATTTATACGAGGACCGAAGCCATGTTTCTTGTAGGAATATGATGTCCGGATCATATTCGTGAATTAACTGTAGCAATTCATGTTTTTTATTTAAGATACTTCTACAATTCCACTGGAGCAATAACATTAAGGGTAATAAAGGGAATTAATTCAACAAAGACGACTATGCACCGGGTTGTGATAATGATAATTTGAGGAAGAAGGATTGGGAAAAGATCGAACAATCTGATTCACGAATGTTTTCCACCGAAAAGCTCAGGTCAGTTCAGTTCTTCCGGCGTTGGCCGAGCTAATATTGACCCCATCGTTATGGGAGTCACTGGAGGCGGTAATAACGGTAATACCTTGGCACGTAAGGCCTGTAACTTGGAACTCCACTGGGCATTGTTACCCAATAGCTGTATGAGGGCATGAAAGTCTTCACATATTGAGGTATATTCATCATTCGCAGACATTGTTCTACTGCCTGAAGGGAAAGAAGTTGATGGCGCAAGAGGGCTAGGCGGCGCACTGGGCGTTATCCGGCTGGCCGTGGGAGACGAAATGAGGGCATTATACGCCTGCCTATCATATCCCAATGGTTGATATGTTTTGGGCGAACGAACGATCATCTCCGTGAATTTACGTTTACGGGGTGGTTGTATGGGAGGTGGCAGAGGGAATTGAGTGAGTGGGGGGAACTGGTGTGGCAAATTTTGAGGCTGGAAAGGGGGGGGGTCTCATACTGTTAATCACTTCGTGATAGGATTTATTCTCCGTACACATTTGTTTCTTTATTGCTTCCTGTTTAAGCCGTTCCGGACAAGTCAATGATGTCGCAAGATGATTACTGTCACAATTGGCACATTTTAAGTCAACAGACTGACAGCCAGTCGTATCATGGGGACCTGCGCAGCGACCACATCTAGGGGTTCGCGCACGGCAATGTTGCTGGATGTGTCCAAAGCGAAGGCACTTCACACATTGAGTTGGAGAGGATATAAATAATTGCACTTCAAGCAGGACATTAAAGATAGAAACAAACTCGGGTAAACGTTGGGCTTCAAAGTGGATTTTAACTGTTCCAGTAGGGATACGATCCATGACGCCATTATTATCCTTTTTTCGGTAAAACCGTTGAATCCGAACGATCGGGACGGGGGATTGTAAGTATTGTAAAATTTCAGCTTCCGTTAGGGCAGTATCCACGCCCCGTATAAGCCCCACACGCTGTATGTTAGCAGACGGAATAAATGCATCTAACTGTTTAGCCTGGAGAATGGGGTGTCGTAAAAAGGAGTTGGCATGCAAGCGTGTGTCAAATACCACCTGCACCCTGTTACGTCCTTTTCTTTGAATGGATTGAATGCCAGGAATTTTCTGTTCAAAAAAGATTCGTCCCAAAGCCATGGGGTGTAAATTTCCGAGTCTCTGTTCCCCTTGTCCTTGCACAAAAACACTGTATGGCCCCGTATGATGGGGATAGTATGACATGGGCTGGCGAGCAGTAACCTCAGTGTTCTGTGAAGTCTGAATATTGGTCACTGTTGATGTCTCGGGCGGTACAATGCCAGTCGCAGGGACCAGTATCATGCCCTCCATTGATACTGGGGGGTCATATTCAATCAGTTGCACACGGTCCGGCGGGCGGCCAGAATCCGTCCCATCACTCGTAGAGCCCATCACACTTACCGTTCAATGCACTATACACTCAGTGAAAATGACACAAAATCAAATCACCTAAACCACACACACACACGCACGACCGACTCGAAGACGAGTAAGCAGGACCTAAAGCTTGCCCAACTGTACGCGGCGCAAGCTGAGAACTTAAGTACACGAATCATTTGAACCTCAGAGCCTTTTCTTTGTCCAAAGCCTCCCTGAAGACCTTACACTGGCCAGATCCCACAGCATGTGCTAAATATTCTTTGTCAAAACTTCGCTCTTCACAAAGAACACATTTCTTCGAGGCCGTACATCCTCTAGCTTGTGATCAGTCCCTCCGCAATTGTAGCAAAGTTTACTTCGATCAGTGCCATTGCACTTGCTAGCGACATGTCCATACTCCAGACATCTGTAACAGCGAGATAACATGATCCTCCATCTAATCCTGCAATTGACCCATCCTATTTGAATATGATCTTGCTTCAAGAGTACATCTGCATCACTAGTTGATAATGTTACAACTGCCATCTTCACTTCCCTCGTATTCGTCCTCGTCACCAGCACCTTTGTATATCCCAGTTTATAATAATAATAGTAATAATAATAATAATAATAATAATAATAATAATATCGTATGGCCTCGGGTGCCTGGTGCAAGCTTTGTTA
This sequence comes from Meconema thalassinum, assembly GCA_946902985.2. NCBI lineage: Eukaryota > Metazoa > Arthropoda > Insecta > Orthoptera > Tettigoniidae > Meconema > Meconema thalassinum. The sequence continues at coordinate 161,106,205 of OX336400.1, forward strand.
ATTGACACCCATAGGGTAGCTTGCATGTCGAATTTCGTCGTTCCTTTGAACGCTATGAAAGTCAAGGAGGTTAGATATCTAAACTCCTTGACACTACAGCGCTTCCAAGCAGAGAATGGAGGAACTTTGTGTTGGCGGAAAATCCCGAGATTAATTTTGCCATTGAACACGGCCTACTGAATTCAAATGGGTTCTTTAACATGCCAACAACGTATGACATGAGTATCGTGATTTTTGTCGCCTTCAAAAATCACTTACCATGGCCAGGGGCGAACCTGCGCTGTCGTCGTCTCGCCGGGTTGCAGGGTCCGGAACATGGATACACCGTTTCCCTACATCTGTCTCTGTGTGAATATTAACGCGTCTGTGGTCTTTGTGTAGCGTATCGGCCCATCGTTTCCTCGGTCGTCCCTTTGGTCTTTTGCCGGTGACTTGTAGATTGTAACCAGTCTATGGTTGCAATTGAGTCGATTTCTGCCCGCGGTACCTGCCCGAACCATCGCAGTTGGCCCTCGCACATTTTATCTTGGATAGGTGCGACACCAAACCGCTTCCAGCTGATGTTATTTGAAACGTGGTGAAATTTAGTGATACCCGCTGTTCACGAACAATCGATTGATCGTTATTTGTAGCAATGCATCGATTATTTTGCATCGAATAATCGATTATTCGACAATCAGTTATTCGATAACTCTAATTAATCGATTAAAAGAACCAGCCCCAGTTCAGAGAGCATTGATGATATTGAGCTAATCCCTATCTTATATGGATTGTGTATTTAATCTTCAGTGTACTGCTCCCAGGGGCTCACAACCTGTGGGACGTGGATTGGCAACCACGGGACCCCAGCTGAGTCCGGCATTGCTTCCACTTACTTGTGCTGGGCTCCTCTCCGTCTTCATTCCTGTCGACCTCTGTTCGTCAACTCTTGTTCTCTTCCTATCCCGACGGTATTAGGGTGTCCGAGGCCTAGGGAGTCTTTTCCTTTCCCGCCTTAATTGGCCCTTCTCTCATCTTTCCTGATCCCTCATTCTTCAAGGGGTCAGCCTTCTTTTTCTTTTAATGTTATCTCCTGCCATCTGCTCAAGGCCCTCAAGGAGGCAGGGTGTATGTAGCCCCACCACTTCTGGTGCACTCTACATAGTGCTACACCCGCAAGGGCTCACAGCTGGTGAGTTCGGGAGTTGGTGACCTCGAGGGATTCCTGAGCTGGGTCCGGTTTTTCCCCTTTATCCATTGCCTTTGGGATGGGCCCTCTCCTGTTCCCCTTTCTTATCTGCCTTTCATGGCTCCCCTTCCTTCCTTCCAAGCCCCTCAATCCTCATTCTTTGAGGGTTGAGGTCATTCATTTTCCTCCTGTCCTTTATTTGCTTTATTCTCCTTTTATTTTCCATTTCTTCTTCTAGTATGTAAGTGTGTAGTTATTTTTAGTTAGGTTGGTTCTTAATTTTAGGGGCTGTGACAACGCGGTCATGTAGCCCCGTGTACTTTGGGTGTGTGTAGAATCTGTCTGATAACCGGTGTTAATTGTGATGGCTGTATTAGTGTGTGTATCTGTTTTTTAATTCAATTAAGGACTGCACCTTTGAATTTTTAAATAGTTACTACTTTTGTCGCCAAACGCCACCGTCAACCACTACTAGGCCTAGTTCAGAACTTAGCTACTAGACGCCACCGCAGTCGGCTCTTGGCAACGAACGAAGAAACCTAAGAGCGTTGTTTACATTCCTAACCTATACAATTTAGCTTCACACAGGTGTAATTAGTGGAAAGTTCTTTAACATGCCATAAATCTATGACGTGGGACCGCCGGCTTTACTTCCCCTCCGAAGGAAGGCATACTGAGGGATTTTTAATGCTCTTAAAAATCCGACGGCTTCGGCCGGGTTTGAACCCGCTATTTTGGGCATGGAAGCTCAGCATGCTACCAACTACGCCACCGAAGCCACTTAGTTTTAGTTATAAGTTTGGTTTTAGTTATAGTTAACATTACAATCGCATCTTGCACTATCACCCTGACCATTAGGGGCTGATAACCTAGATGTTAGCCCCTTAAAACAACAATTGATCATCATCATCTTCAGTGTACTGTATTGTAAAGGTGAAAGTTAGTCTTTAATCTGGTACCGTAATTAGCTAATCCATTACTTGATGTGTTGTAGGTATAGGCATGACGAATCATGTCACCAGTCCGACACAGAAGGATAGCCCCACACCTCTGAGGCTGCGCCAGCCTGTGTACCATGGCCCCGCAGACTCCTCCAAGGATCCTCTTCGTCGAGCCTCGAGTTACGCTCCGTCCTCGCTCCCGCAAAGGTGAGTGTGTTTTCCTTGTGGTTAAGATGGTCTGCAATATTTTCAGAATGACAAAAACTTGTTCAGAGACATCCATTAATGCAGAGCAAGGTTTTAATACGGCATGTAGTTGGTATTGGTATTTGTCTCCTCATTGGTAGATAATCCAGTGGCGCTAGAGAGTACCTAAACCTTTCTATAAAAATTCTTAAGTACTGAAATGAAGCAAATTACCTGAATTAATAGTCGGGAGAATATCTGGAGAAGAGGTAGTATTAGATGTATATTCCTCCGCTGTCGTTGACCCCCCGACCCATCCCAAATAGGATCACGACTTATATAGTTGAAAATGCAGCTCTGACAGCCATCTTTGTCAAGGAGTCAATAATGCCAACTCCACGCATTCGGTACTATATCGCATCCGGCAGACCAATGGTTTTCGCCTGGACCAATTTGGTTAGGTAGGGCCGCGTTAGCTAATATATAACACCCCTGGTTTTTGTCACGCACGGTGGGGGTAGTCACGCATCAGTAATCTTTATCCAAGCCAATGGTTTTGCCTAGACCAATATTTTCATCCAGACCAATGGTTTTTGCCTATACCAATAATGATAAGGTAGCGCGGCCCTGTGGGCCGCTTTAGCTAATATATAACACCCCTGTTTTTTTGTCACGCACAGTGAGGGGATGTCACGCATCAATAATCATTATCCAGGCCAATGGTTTTTCCTTTATTTCATTATTCACGTGTTGTGTGGTGAATTTTGTATTGGACATGTTGGCAACGTGTCACATGGGGTGTGACGTACTGTCTGACATGGCGCTGAAAGTGAAATAAACGCAATCAAAAATGCTTTATATAGGCTACATTAAAAAATATATATTTCCGGTGCAGCAGTGGTAATTGAGATTGAAATCAACTTGTAACTACTCCCAGAAAGGTATGTGAATCATAAATAGGCCAGTCATCAAAAACATTTGAGGTCGCAAAAAATTGCAAGGTTATGATTTTTTGGGATGTTGTTAGGATAGATACCAATAGTGTAAAAACAAGATGGCAACTTCGAAAGACCTGTGCTAACTTTGTGGTGCTCGAAAAACCTCAAAATTTTCAGAAATATTTCAGTTTTTGGCTTCTAACTTCTAAAACGGGCATTCTACGGAAAAGTCATCCATGACACTTTTAAAGAATACAAAATTAGCAACAATTTGAGAGCAACTCCAGTTCTGTATGTCTAGATCTCGAGATACAACACTTCAAAAATGGGCCATTTTTTCCAAAACGTTAGAAATTTGTAGTTAGCTAGTCTTTCGAACAAGATATTGTCTAAAATACTCATTCTACGTGGAAAGTCATGAGCAATAAAGTTGTAGAGCTGTTATTTAGCTTTCATTTAAGCATAAGATAAATGCTGTAAGACCAATAGTTCTTTGGTTATCAGGTAAAAAAAAAGGAAATAGGATTTTTCAAAAAATGTAGCCCGACGAATTGTAGGAATTTTTTAAAGTAAAGAAAGACATCAACCAGTGGAAAATCGTTTATCATGCAAAATTAAATTGAATACAATTAATAATAATGTGTAATTTCTTATCAATATTGAAGTCGCAGTGGCGAAGTGATGGAGGGGCCTCAGCTAACACCTGCGACAGGAACATGCAACACGTCAATTATCTACTAGCCTATTAAAGTTATTAATAAATTACAACAAAAGGATAGGTATGTAATGTTAGGCTTACCTGCACGTAGCGACACAGTAGTATTCTTTTGGAAGGCCCGGGTACATCATACGGCTCTTCTTGGGGCTCCGGAGACTCCTGTGTAGTTGGATCTGGATGAAAAAGGGGGTCGTCGAAGTTGTCTTCTTCATCTGACTCGGTCATGTCTAGGGTAGGAGAATTAAGGCAGGTCTTCCCCCGACAAATTTTACGGAGAGCAGAGCATTTCGACCTCATGTCAATGTGTTGTTCCGTCGTAGTACATGGGATGTTCCAAAAGATCTCCAGCCCCTCACATATATTAAGCATGTATACCATGCCTTCAGTCCAATGGGCGAGAACACTGCTAGACATTCCTCGGCCATGTGTTAGGCCCCCATGACTTTTCATCGATCTCATTAGGACTTGTTCTATAGTCAAGTCGGTCCCAAGACCCGACAAAAATTTGTGGGATCTACGAATGGTGAAGTCTCTTCCTGTGAATAAACTAAATTCACTCGGATCAATTTTCTGTCGCAGATCGTGCATGTCCTGCACATAGAGACGCATACTCTTTGCGTACAGGAAGTGTCCTGCTGAGTGCAAGAAGGGAAGCCTGCTCTTTCGGTCTCGAGGCTGAGGTCTCAATCTCCCATCCTCTCTGCTTGGATGAATTGTTTCATTAGTGTAGTCATTTTGCAGTATTGTACCCAAAGCTTTGATGTGGGTCTATTTTTGTTCCAATTGATCCGTCGCAGTTCTGAATTTGGTCGACATTTTCTGCAGCATTTAGTATCACACTTCTTTTGCCAAATATGAGGTTTTCAATTTCCAGATGTTCCTCCTCAGTGAACTCTCTTTGGTTGTTGACAATCGAGCTGACCAAAGTGTAATTTGTGAGCATGTGAGCTCCAACCGCCTGTGAATAGGCGATATGACAGAAAACGATACAAGATTCAATGTTAAGGGAATTTTTAGTGTTACGCCAAACAATTATCTTGTATCGTTTTCTGTCATATCGGCTGATGAAGGGGCCAAAACTATTAATTAGGCCTCGAAACATTTCCCACTGATGATTACATAGTGATCATATTTAATAAAAGTATTGATCAAGTGGAACCTTTAACCTGTTTATACACACTGTTTTCACCATAAATTGTAGTAAGGAGTTCCTTCAATCCACTACCAGCCATGATGGCGCCAATAGCCCCCATAAACGACATTAATATGTGGAATCCCCCTCAGTCTCACCACTACATTGTTGAGCTGAGGATGCTGGCAGTTCTCTAAGATATCTAATACCTATCCTCAAAATGATTATATACTTATTCTTAAAATTCGAAACTCGAAACTTCGGCTCGATTAACGCTTTACATTGCTGCTATGACACTAGCAATAATTATCACAAAAATAGATTAGATTAGCAGCCTTGGAGGCTGGATTTAGACAGCTCCTTAACCCGGTCCATGAGTCAATCCTAATTGGCTACATGGATAATTCTTGCCAGGCGCGTCCACGTCGCGGGGGTGGGCAACGGTACTGTAATATACCATGGAACTACAGTACCGGCTAAGTTCTGGTGAGGACCCAGTCCTATGGGGTATAACATAGGCCCCGTGCACAGGGTTACGTGCGAAGACCTCAACGGAATCTGCAGCGGAGAAGATGGACTTCGGAACGGTGGAGATTGCGGAAGAGGCAACCCAGTACTCGGGGAATAGTATGAGTACAGCATCAATCGGCAGCGTCTGTTTCCCATGTTAGGGGCGGCTGCAAGGGCGTCTGTTCTCCATGTTAGGGGCGGCCTGAATAATAGCTGGCAGTAGCTTCATAAAATGCCTTTGGGAGTGGCGACCCCATCGTAATAATAGCCTAAAATGGAAATGGCACTTCCAATGATTCGGAAAAGGTTAGGGCGTACCCTGCAGGCGACGCGCAGTTCCTTTGGTACTGGGGGAACTGTGAGAAATGGGCGACCAGTAACCGAAATGAAAGTGGGAATCATGAATGTCATGACCCTGACAGGTAAGGTGGAGGAGGTGGTAGACTTCATGGAGAGGGAGAAGGTTGGAATGATGGGGCTGAGTGAAGTGAAATGGAAAGGTAAAGGAAGGAAGAAATTGAGGAAAGGATATACATTATACTGGAGTGGTGGCCAAGAGGCAAAAAATGGCGTGGGACTGATAACCTCGAAACAACTGGAGGAGTATGTTGAAGTGGTAGAGTGTGTGAGTGACAGAATAATGAAAATTAGATTGAAGATGAAGAATGACGTGATGGACTTCATACAAGTGTATGCACCACAGACTGGAAACAGAGAAGAAGATATTGAAGTATTCCTGGAGGATGTAGAAAGAGTAATCTCAGATGTAGAAGTGGTGATCATGGGAGATATGAATGCACAAGTCGGAAATGAGAGACAAGGGAAGGAAGAAGTCGTTGGACCATATGGATATGGGAAAAAGAACCGGGAAGGAGAGGAACTTGTAAACTTTTGTGAAAGGAATGGACTGATAGTGGGTAATTCATGGTTTCGGAAGAAAAACAGCAGGAAAATTACGAGATATGGGTGGGGTGATAGAAGAACAAAATCAGTAATTGACTACTTCCTGGTGGAAAGGACAAATCGCAGAAAGCTGATGGATGTGACAGCTTTACCAGGAGAAGCATTTGATGGGGACCATAGAACTGTGGTGGCAAAATTTAGATGGGGAAAATTGGAAAACCTAAAGGAGATCAGAGAAAGTAAAATAAAAGTATGGAAATTGAAAGACAAAGCTGTACAGGAAGATTTTCAGGAGAGATTGAAGCAACAAATCCCAGTTACTGAAGTGGAAAATGTAGAAGAGGAATGGTCCCACTTTAAAAAGGCATTTGCTGGTGCAGCAGAGAGTGCTTGTGGTAGGACGTCAACAAGAGTGAAAGAGAAGGAGACACCGTGGTGGAATGAGGAAGTGAGGAAAGCAGTGAAAGAAAAGAAGTCTGCATGGAAAGAATGGAACCGAGATCAAACAGAAGAAAGCAAAAGGAAGTATCACGACAGCAAACGGAGGTGTAAGAAAGTGGTAGGAGAAGAAAAGAAGAAAAGTTGGGAAGAATTTACACGAAGAATGGAAACAGATGTAAGTGGCAGTAAAAGGATGCTGTATGGGCTTCTAAGAAGTAAGAGGAAAGAAAGGGTTACTACAAAGCTAGTGAAAAAGGAAGATGGAGAGTTGTTAACACACCCGGAAGAGATAAAGGGACGATGGAAGGAGTATTTCGATAAGCTATTGAACGTGAGCAATTGTACTGGTGAGATCGAAGTGACACAGCCTGACGACTCTATAACAGAAGATGATATAACAATGCTGGAGGTAGAATTAGCAGTACAGAAGATGAAGATGGGAAAAGCAACAGGGGTGGATGAGATCAGTGTAGAAATGATAAAGGCTGCTGGACCTGTTGGTATGCAATGGCTGTATCGACTGCTAAAGTGTGTGTGGAAACGGAAATGTGTACCAGAAGACTGGGTGAAAGGGCTAATAATACCAGTGTTTAAGAAAGGGGACAAGAAAGTGTGTGATAACTATAGAGGGATCACCCTCATATCACAGATAGTAAAAATACTGGAAAGGATATTAGAAAGAAGAATGAGAAGAAAGGAGGAAGGAGAGTTGCAAGAGGAACAGTATGGCTTCAGGAGTGGAAGATCCACAGTGGACCCAATCTTTAGCTTGAAGCAGGTGATGGAAAAGAACTGGGAATATGGAGAGGATTTGATCATGACTTTCATAGATCTAGAAAAGGCATATGATAGTGTCCCCAGAGAGAAGGTATGGGAAACCATGGTTAAGAAGAGACTGGGAAGAGAAATGTTGGAAATGGTGCAAGCAATGTACAACAACTGTGTTAGCAGGGTTCTGACCCCTGTTGGAAAGACAGATTGGTTTAGGAACAAGACTGGACTAAGACAGGGGAGTGTGCTGTCACCTCTTTTATTCATAATGGTGATGGATGAAATTGTAAAGGAAACAAAGGAAGCATATGGACATAAAGAAATGAAGTTACTGTTATTTGCAGACGATATTGTGGTCTGGGGAAGGAACACGGAAGAAGTGCAAAAACAACTAGATGCACTGAACGAAAATATTCAGAAGTATGGCCTGAAAATCAGTATAGAGAAAAGCAAGACCATGGTGATGACAAGAGGGGAAAGACAAGGAAAGGGCATTGTGAAAATTGGAAGTCAGAGTTTGGAAATTGTGGACACGTTCAAATACCTAGGAAGTGAATTGATGCAAACTGGTAGGTTGGACATGGAGATTGGCAGGAGGGTACAGCAGAGCAATGCATTCTATCAAAGTGTAAGAAAACTTGTTTGGGATAAGGAAGTACCAAGGAAAAGCAAGGAGGTAATGTATAAAATGTACTATGTACCCATATTAACGTATGCAGCTGAGACTTGGACCCTGACGAGCAGGCAAGAGAGTAGAATCCAAGCCAGTGAAATGAAATTCCTAAGAAGTATGATAGGTAAGACAAGGAAAGACAGAGTGAGGAATGAAGTTGTTAGGAAGGAAGTTGGGATGGGAAAACTAAATGAGAGAATTGAGAAGAATAAACTAAGGTGGTTTGGACATGTAAAGAGGATGGAGGAAAATAGAATACCAAGACAGATGCTGGAGGCGAAGTGCAAGGGTAAGAGAGCAAGGGGAAGACCTAGAACAAGGTGGATTGATGCAGTGAAGAACAGCGTGAGAAAAAGAAATCTGGACTGGGACAAGATCGTGGAAGAAGAATGGTGGAAGGAAAGAGGAAAGTGGAGAAGTGCCATAAATACCCCGACCCGGCAGAAGCTGGATAAGGGGAAATGATGATGATGATGATGATGATGATGATGATGATGATAGCAACACTGTATTGCAATCAACATAAATAAAATTACAGTGAGTTTTAGTCAAAGAGTAGGTATTACATTGACTGCTACGGGCAGCTTTATCGCTAAGAGCAATTTCTTCCAGGCACCCAACCCACAAAAAAATTACAATAGATAACTGTGCAATATTGATAACAATTTACATTCGAAGCTCTATTTCTTGAAAAATCCAATTTCCTTATTTGTTTCTTATCTGATAATATGAGAACTGTTGGTCTTAAAATCGTTTTTCTTAGGCTTAAATTAACGCTAAATAACTGCTCTACAACTTTATTTCTCATGACTTTCCTCGTAGAATGAGTATTTTAGACAGCATTTTGTTCTAAAGATTAGCTTACTACAAATTTCTAACTTTTTGGTAAAAAAAATGGCCCATTTTCAAGTGTTGTATCTCGAGATCTATAAGACATACAGAGCTGAGATTACGCTCAAATTGTCGCTATTTTTTTTTTCTGTAAAAGTGTCATGAATAACTTTTCTTAGACGTTGTAAGCCAAACACTGAAAAAAGTCTGAAAATTTCGAGGTTTTTCGATCACCACGAAGTTAGCACAGGTCTTTTGAAGTTGCAAACTTGGTTTTACACTATTGGTATCTATCCTAACAACACCCCAAATAATCAAAACCTTGCAGTTTTTTGTGACTTAACGCGATTTTTGTGTCTACAGTAAATGGCCTAAAATGATATACAGTATTTTCAATATGGAAAGTTACGAAAAGGGAGGATTAGTTACTCTCTAGTTTTAATGATCTTAGGTGTGTGGAGAAGAGGGAAATTGCTGTATTTGAACCAAAGTGAGGTCCTTCTCTACAGAAGGGAACCTCGCCGGGGCTGTGTGGCGATGAGTCACCGCCAGATAACTATCATGAACCGATTACAAAATATCGGGTCCGGAATCACCGGATGCTGTCATAGCATTGATTACATACGCAGCTGGCAAGGTTACTATCACTGTATGTTCTTCGTTAATATTTTTCAAGGCTCCTGTGTGTTACACGGTGTCCCGTTTCTATGTTTTGATTTTTTCTTTGTAGCGCTCTGGAAATTGTTTGTATTTACTGTGCCATGTTATTGAAGCTAACTGCTTTCAACAAACACCAAGTTCACACTTTAAAATAAGGAATGAGGAAATAAGGAAATTATCAACATTCATTTTCAAGTAATAAACAGACAAAAAATACATGTCACCATGTTGGATAAGGCAATGCTGCCAACTTCACTTCACCGCAATCCCCTGTAGCGAGGTCTGGCGACTGTCTGGACGAAAAATACTGATGAACTAAAATGGGTGCCTGGACGAAATCATTGGTTGCCACTTGGTTAGACGACTGTCTGGACGAATTCATTGGTCTGGACGTAATCATTGGTCGCTACTTGGTTAGACAACTGTCTGGACGAAACCATTGGTCGCTACTTGGTTAGAAGACTATCTGGACAAAACCATTGGTTGCTACTTGGTTAGACGACTGTCTGGACGAAACCATTGGTCGCTACTTGGTTAGACGACTGTCTGGACGAAACCATTGGTCGCTCCATGGTTAGATGACTGTCTGCACTAAAATTACTGATTTTACTACCAGCAAGGGGATCTGGGGTGTAAGCCCGAGGTTAGGTTTCTTTTGTACATAGACCAGTATTCACCATTGTAATGAACGCTGATCGCAAGGACTAAGCGGCAAAACCAGTGTCAACCAATAATGTTGGCACTACTGAAAAAATGGATAACACCCTCTAGCGATAAAATGTTTATCTCCTGAATCTTACTAACATCACCTATTCCTACAGCCGACAGCAGTGGCTACGCTGGCTAAAGCACAGCGTTAGTTCATGGAGCCAAGCTCTCTGCTGACTCGGTAGACGCGTGGGTTCGAGCCACACCGTCGGCCGTCCTTGAAATGGTTTTCTGTGGTTTCCTATTTTCATCATCGGGCAAATGCTGGGACGGTGCCTTCTGACAGGCCGCTTCCTTCCACATCCTTGCCAGTTTCATTCATCTTCATCTCTCATCCCGACGTGCAGGTCGCCCACGGGCGTCGACTAGAAAGACCTGCACTCGGCCTCTCAAGAGGCCACACGACAAAAAAAAAAGCAAACAAAAACCTCGTCCTACAGAAATTTTTTCAGATTTTCATGGCGGTGCACACCAGGTAATACAAGAGTTCCATTTTTCAATTTCAATTCCTATCTTGCAGGTCTGATCTCAGTTTTTCCATCTAGACTTTCCTAGGGTTTTTCCTGGTCATTTTCCTTTAATTTCTCCATCATTAATTCATTCTGCTTCTCTATAATACACTGCCATCAAGAAGGAAGTTCTTGTTTCCTGTGATAGTTGTTGATAAAATATATGAATGGTGGGCAATCAGAGATAACTGATCCTCCCACAGCATCCTCTAAGGCACTGCTTTGTTAATCCCGTTCAAAAATGTGCATGATACTATTAATATAAATACAGTATGAGAATATCCTACATGGCAACCAGACACGTGTACAATAAAAGAAATATATCTACGGAAGCAAAAATCTGACACTACAAAGCAACAGTAAGGAATGTTGTCTTGTACGCTGCTTAGACTATGACACTAGGCAGGTATGGAGCCGAACAACTGTAGAAGGAAGAGAGAAAAATACTGGGACCGAAAAGGGGAGGTGGAAGATGGGTACGAAGATCAAGAAATTAACTAGACAAAAATATGAGGACTATCTCGGAAGAAATAAGATTGAAAAGAGCACGATTTGCTGGACAAGTGATTAGGATGGATATGGGAAGATTGACTAGAAGGATATGGGAGACAACAGGGAAAGCAGGAACCAAATGGGTGGTTGAACTTCGGAAGGACTGGACTGAGATGGGGATCAAGGTGGAAGGGACAGAGAACTGGAGAAATAACCGATATACCGGGAGAAGAAGGTGGTGGATGGTTTTTACGGCCGGATGCCCTTCCTGGCACCAACCTCGTGAGAGGAGTTAATGAGAGATAAAATGAATGCAGATGAATGAAACTGGGCAAGGATGTGGAAGTAAGCGGCCGTGGCCTGTCAGAAGGTACCGTCCCAGAATTTGCCAGGAGTTGAAAATGGGAAACCACTGAAAGCCATATCAAGGATGGCCAACGGTGGGGCTCAAACCCACATCTACAGAGTCCGCGGAGAGCTTGGCCCCATGGCCTAGCGAGCGTAGCTGCCGGTGTCTGTAAGAGAAGAATATAAATACATACCGGTATTGTAATCAAAGTGTTATTACTCGAGAGAAAGTAATGTAGTTCATACTTCTCTATCTAGTAGCTGGTCTTTTTCCCCAGTGTGACATTGGGCTCATCAGTCAGTCTGGCACACCTTGCTAACACATAGGTTAGTTCATAAGGGCAGGGCAGATCACTACAAGGTATAAATACTAGGCAGTGCCAATTTACCGCTTTCAATAAAATTGCCTGTATTGTGGTTAGAAGTGAAATATCTATGTCATATTAGCAGCTCGTGCTTAAATTCTCAGGGTAGGCTAATTATGTATATTTCAGACTTACACAACATGTAGGAAACTTCTGCTACTTATGAAGCAAAATAACCAGTGATGGACAAAGCAAAGAGGATATAAGAAGTAGGTTAGTTCAGGCAAGGAAAGCATTTCTTCTTCTTCTTATGACGCCGTCTCCCTCCGAAGGTTGGCGATCCAATTGATTATCATTACACGCGAAACGGCAGCACAGAAGATTTCTATTGACGTATGTCCATACCACCACCGCAAGTCTTTCATCCAGGAATTTCTTCGTCTTCCCACAGATCTTTTCCCATCAATCTTCCCTTGAATGATCAGCCGGAGAAGTTGATATCTTTGAAAGAATAACAGATTTTCCGCCTTCAATACTGTTTATTTCTAATTACTTACAGGGACATGTTTCGGGGGCTAATACTCCCCCTTCCTCAGCCTGTCCAACAAAACTTCACAAAGGAAAAACTTTCCTTGTATAAGCACATACAAAACACATGAAGAATAATGAAATAATAATTATTTACAATTCCCGCTCGACGCTCCAAAGAAGATACTCTTATTGGATCACTAAGGCCTAGGCGCACCAGAACTTCTGAATTGGGTCGGTGCTGCAGTCCGCTGTCCCCACTGTGTCATCGTGGGACCACTCTAGTCCCCCTGTTGCTCTTGGCAAACGTCGAAGCGGAGAAAATTTGTGGCCGCGTCACGCGCCGCCAAGAACTGCAGTGCGCTCGGGCGTGAACAAAAACAAACCGAAGGCTAATGCATCCTTTAAAAATTTGATACATTTCTGTGAATTAACTAGTAAACTAAAACTTACCAGAACGCATTCTTTACACACTATAGACATAAAAGACATGTATACAAGCATACCGATTGCCGTCTCCATTGATATTATTGAGAACAACTTGAAGAATAATTGTGATTTAACACAAGTTGAGATCTCTGAATTTTTGAACATCTTAACATTCATTGTAAATAACAACCAATTTAGTTTTAATGAGAAAATCTATAAACAAAAAGGAGGCCTCCCCATGGGTTCTCCTTTATCAGGAATAGTAACTAACATATTCTTAGATAATCTGGAATACGAATCAATCATTAACAAAAAGGATGGTTTGTTCTTTTGGGGACGATATGTTGATGACGTTTTCGTAATCCTTGACAACTCTAAAACGAAAATAGAACAACTTTTGCAATATTTGAACCAAATAAACAGCAACATTAAATTCACGCCAGAAAATGAAATAAACAGTTCCATAAATTACCTTGATCTACTAGTCATGCATGATAAAGATCACCTGTGCTATCAAATATTCAGGAAACCAACTCAAACTAGTACTGTAATTAGACAAGATTCTAATCATCCAGCTTCCCATAAAAGAGCAGCTCTTGCATGTTTCGTCAATAGAGCGTTGTACGTCCCACTATCTGACGTAGATTATCGTAAAGAAGTTTCAATAATTCACCAAATTGCCGAAGCTAATGGATTCAATAGTAAATATGTTAAGAATATAATTAACAAAATTAAGAACAAACCCGTTTCCAGATTAGCAAAAGAGGACAAAGAACCTTCCACACACGCAACGTTCACTTTTGTGAACCAATCCACATACAATGTTACTAGTGTACTAAAAGAATATAAAATAAAAACAGCGTTCCGAACCAATAACACTAATCATAATAAATTTTTCAACTCCCATATTCTCAACAAAACCAACAAAACAGCGTTCCGAACCAATAACACTAATCATAATAAATTTTTCAACTCCCATATTCTCAACAAAACCAACAAATACAGCAATTCAGGTGTCTACTTGATTAAATGTAACGAGTGTAATGCCGATTATGTGGGACAAACGGGGAGAGGGTTCAACACCAGATTATTGGAACATGTCAGTGCAAACAAACATAATAAATTTTCAGCGATTGGCAACCACATGGCAGAAACTGGGCATAAATTCACAACCATAGACAATGACTTGGAAATTTTACATCAAGAAAATAAAGGCACGCTCATGAATATTTTGGAACAAATGAAATTGATAAAGCACAGAGATTCAACCCTTCACACAATCTTAATGAAATATTTGAAACCAGCATTTTATACAGAACACTAATAGACGAATTATATAGTAATAGATAAAATTCCCGCTATATTCCACTATTCATACCCTTCATTTTTCATAACATACTAAAGGTTGACACCTCTCATTCTACGTATTAATCAATCTCCATAACAGCAATACACGGCGCGTCAACAAACCTCACTCATTCTCATTTCCTTAGCCTCCCATCTCCCACAACCCCAACCGCCACCTTTTCCCAAGCACGTCACTAACACTCAACTGTAAGAGTCTTCGCAAGGCGCATCCGGTTTGTTTTTGTTCACGCCCTGCGCACTGCAGTTCTTGGCGACGCGTGACTCGGCCACAAATTTTCTCCGCCTCGACGTTTGCCAAGAGCAACAGGGGGGAATAGAGTGGTCCCACGATGACGCAGTGGGGACAGCGGACCGCAGCACCGGCCCAATTCAGAAGTTCTGGTGCGCCTAGGCCTTAGTGATCCAATAAGAGTATCTTCTTTGGAGCGTCGAGTGGGAATTGTAAATAATTATTATTTCATTATTCATTATTCTTCATGTGTTTTGTATGTGCTTATACAAGGAAAGTTTTTCCTTTGTGAAGTTTTGTTGGACAGGCTGAGGAAGGGGGAGTATTAGCCCCCGAAACATGTCCCTGTAAGTAATTAGAAATAAACAGTACTGAAGGCGGAAAATTTATTATTCTTTCAAAGTTATAGTTACGTCAATACGGACCTGAATAATCGACATTATGAAGTTGATATCGTTCACCTCTCATGATGTGCCCGAGGTAGCTGAGCTTACGCTCTTTGATGGTTGCGAGAAGCTCTTTCTTCTTGTTCAAGATGTTGAGGACTTCTTCATTTGTTTTCCTTTCTACCCAAGATATTCGGAGTCTTCTTCTGTATAAATACATCTCAAAAGATTCAGTCCGCTTCTCCATTAATGGGCTGAGCGTCCATCCTTCGAAACCATACAAAAGGACAGGAAAAACATAGCAACGTAACATTCGAACTTTGAGCTGAAGGTTGAGTTCTCGGCTGGTGAATAAGGTCCTCATGGTATTGAACATATTTTTTGCTTGTCCAATCCTGGATAAGATTTCACTCTTTGAATCACAATGCTGGTTCACTAAACTTCCAAGATATTTGATGGAATATATTTGATGGAAGATACTTGTTGGACGATGGTGTTGATGTGAAGGGAGGCCTGTTTTGGTGTATTCGAGAATACAATCAGCTTGGTCTTGTTAATATTCAAGGATAAACCGTAGGTTTCACTGGTCCTCACGATATTGTTTATAATAATTTGAAGATCAGTAGGGTTGCTGGCTAGCACAATCGTGTCATCAGCAAATCGGATGTTATTAATGACATAGCCATTAATCTTGATGCCTAGATTAACATCTTCAATAGCCTCTCTGAACACAGTTTCAGAGTAGATGTTAAAAAGAAGTGGGGACAGGACACATCCCAGGCGGACACCTCTTCGTATAGCTATGTCCTCAGTAGTAGTTCCTTCTATTTTGACCTCTGCCGTTTGATTCCAGTACAGATGGGAAATTATACGAAGATCACCAACATCTACACCAGTAGATTTTAAAATCTCAACAAGTTTTACATGAGATTTCTACGGGAAATAAATCTATTGACTGCAAATCTAGATTTATTTATTGCAAATATGTTAGTCCGTCGATCAATACATCAAGTTACATTTAATTCAACAGTGGTACATGTTTCGGGCCAATAAATAGCCCTTCCTCAGCCACAATTTATCGAATCTAAAGAAACAATCTCATAACATCAAAGACACTGTAACAGCATTAAAAACAAGCATTAAACTTGGTAAAAACAGGTCAACAACATGGAATAAAATATATGTACACATTGTTAAAAGATCACTAAAAAGGCTCTCCGGCCCATGAGTTCATGGAAAAGTGAGTAAGTTCACATGGAATATTGGCACTATATGAAGTCAGCCAGTCACTGTTCATTTTCCTGATATCAATGTGGCTTGAAGGAGTTTGAACATTTCTTGACATGGACGCCTGGAGCTTCAAGTTGTGTTAATATGCGGTCAAAACGGACGAAAAATGGATCCCAAGAAACGTGGCCAAGTTAGCTCAAGCGAAGAAGCTGATGGTCCATAAGTGAAACAAGAGGAGCCAAAATCTTGAAGGGGAAACAGAAAGAAAGGCCAAATATTAAAGTGAGAACCCAAGAAACCAGGGAAGGCAAACGAGATCATGTAGAAAACCAGCGATGTCATACTTGAGGAGAGACCCACGTGCGAACGTAGCCTGGGAGAGCACAGGAAGCACTGACACGCCGTGTTGAGCTGAGCAAGGCAAGGTAGGGGGACGGAGGGGCGGGGAAGGGCTGCGCGGAGAGTGAGCGTAAAAGAGAGCAAGGTTGTGGCTATCGTGTGGGAAGCACAGGTGTAGGCAAACCGAAATAAAAAGAAAATTGTGGCTGAGGAAGGGCTATTTAATGGCCCGAAACATGTACCACTGTTGAATTATATATAACTTGATGTATTGATCGACGGACTAACATATTTGCAATAAATCATCAAAGTCAATACGGACCAAAAATGGAGGAAGTAAATCCCACAAATCTAGATTTAGGTATTAGAAATTCATTTTTGAAAGCCTTCGTCTGGAACATGGCGCTCTATGCAAGTGAAACTTGGTGCAGCAGAAAAGAGGAGAATAGTAGTATTTGAAATGTGGTGTTACAGAAGAATGATGAAAATCAGATGTGTTGATAGAGTAGCAAATGAAGAGGTATTGAGACGAGTGGGCGAGGAGAGATTTTCTGGTGACTGGTAATGAAGAGAAGAGATAGGTTGGTAGGACACATACAAAGACACCCAGGGATAGCAAACTTAGTTATGGAAGAAAGGGTCAAGCACAAGAACTGTAGAGGTAGACCAAGATTAGAATATGTTAAACAGATCGTCTCAGATGTAGGATGTGGTAGCTATGTAGAGATGAAACGATTAGCCCAGGACAGGGAGTTGTGGAGTGCTGCATCAAACCAGTCAAAATACTGAACACTCAAACACGCACATCATGTTCAAATCGCACAAAGTATGAATAATAAATGACTAATTATAAACACAAACCACATTTTACACGCAGATGTATGATTGATGAGAGCATTGACAGTACGGTGTGTGGCAATTGTATCGGCGTAGCACTGGGTGACAGTTAGCAACTTCGTAACAGATTGTATTGGCTTAGCCTACCTTGCAGAGCCTCTCCTGCTATATTCCCAAGGGAAACCAGAATTTTGCACATGATTGAGGATATTAATTCAGAGGTATTCAGATCGAGATGTCTGAAAAGCATTACGGTAAGCATTGTCTTGTCAAATCTGTGCAGCAAGCATATGAAACATAGGAACTGGAATAAAGTAAGATAAAATGTCATAAAAGAATTAATTTCTTACAATAAAATAAGTAATCGTTACTGACCCACATTTCGCCTCATTACAGCACATCAGTTATGGAACAATGGTGTAAGGAACAATGGTCTAAAGTAGCGGTCCCCAACTTTTTACGACTCGTTTCTACAATGATCTGAATTGGGTGAACCACTGACTTTTAAATGAAAATCCACAGCCTGCTTCCAGGCTCCGACCGGGTCAGGAATGGAATGAATGAAGCCCCCTATCTAGCGGCGAGGATATGAACGTGCCGGCTGCCGAGGCCTGACGCACTCCCCTGGGGCAATGATTAAATGATTGACAGATGAAATGAAATGATAGTGGAGAGTGTTGCTGGAATGAAATTGTGACAGGGAAAACCGGAGTACCCGGAGAAAAACCTGTCTGCCTCCGGTTTGTCCAGCACAGATCTCACATGGAGTGACCGGGATTTGAACCACGGACCCAGCGGTGAGAGGCCGGCGTGCTGCCGCCTAAGCCACGGAGGCTTACTGACTTTTAAATACTGTATACAATGTACATGTAACTGTTTCTTAGTGGGGTCGCGGTACTGTTGTTAGTATTGTTAGAATGCAAAGAAGCTGGCAGACTACATTTCCATTGGAGTGTAATCAAATGCATTCCTAACTTTGTTACATAACTGTAAATCAGCCATCGCGGTAAATCTGTATGAATTTATTGTGGAAATAAATTGTAATAAATTGCCGATGTTACACTTGTGTAACAAGGGGCATTACAGGGATAACCCTGTAATTAATTTAGAATATTTAATTTTAAAATAATAATAATATCACAATATCGAAGAAATCAAGGAAACTGTAATAGACCTAACCTCGAAAACTGCCGTTATGGAAAAGTGTTTGGCGAACCACAGGTTGGGGGAAACTATGGTCTAAAGCATTTGTACATGTGTACAATAGAAATAAACAAATTGTGATCATGCTCGAAAGACGTCACGTGTATTTGGGCGTGATGATGATATGGTAACATGCAAGGTAATTTATGAAATAAAGTGTCATTCATCCAAGGCTTTTGCATTTTGTATAATAGCTCTTATGGTTTTAATGCGTATGTTGATATCTTGTGAAATAGCTCTTACGGTGTTAGTACACAAAGCTATGTATTGTATATTGACATCTCTTGAAATGGCTCTTATGGTGTTAGTACATAAAGCTATGTACTGTGTACTGACATCTCGTTTAGTAGCTCTTACGGTTCTAGTGCATGAAGCAATGTATATTATCCCGTGAAATAGTTCATAAGGTTTCATGCATAAAGCTATGTATATTGACATCTCGTGAAATAGCTCTTGCAGTTTTAGTGCATAAAGCTAAGTATATTGACATCTCGTGAAATAGCTCATGAGGTTTCATGCATAAAGATATGTATATTGACAAATGGTGAAATAGCTCTTACAGTTTTAGTGCATAAAGCTATGTATATTGACGTCTCGTGAAATAGCTGACATTTTAGTACATATAGCTATGTACTGTATACTGGCATCTCGTGGAGTAGCTCTTACAGTTTTAGTGCATAAAGCTATGTATATTGACATGTCATGAAATAGCTCTTATGGTTTTAGTGGATAGAGCTATATATTGAATTGAAAGCAATAGAAATGAATGAACGTTTAGTGTAGTTGTATTGCCATTTGCATGATAACCTGCATTTGAGAAGCATTTAGCACCACAGGTCAGCATTTCACTGCTCATTGTATGTTTTGGGTCCAAGTTGAGGATGAGTGTACCCTTGATTGAATTGGAATATCTGGTAAAAAGTAGGTTTGGGGACACTGGGGTCTCTCTCGAGTTCGTCCTTCTGTTCTGCGCAGCTACTGGTCGAGCCAAATTCCCCCGATTTGCATCTGTCCATTTTTGATAGTATATCAGGACGAACTCGACTACATTCATCTACAAATATGTTCACTGATACCAATAGAGACAAACTAAATTATTTAAAAATAATAAAAACTAATAAAACCAGATCTGTTACAAATTTTTATCACCTATTTTATAAATTTAAGTAGAAACCAGTATCTTCAACGGTTTACCCAGCAAAAGCTTCAAAGGCGCACGGACGGCAGGTCCCAGATGCAATTCAGAAAAGTCGAGGTGAACAGCGAAACTCCAAACATAGCCTACTCTTCTCTGAAGTCTTAACTCAGCACGAATCGACAGTTTGTTGCTGGCTGAAGGTGGAGTGATAGGCTCGCTCGCTAGCTCGTAAGCTCTCTCCGAAGCTAGTAATTTAAATTTCCACTGAATGGAGATTGTTGGAAGAAACGAAAACGTAAAAACACTTATAGTGGGCAATGTATTAAAGATAGAGATATGCTGTCATGGATTCTTTTGTAGAACTTTTCATACTGAACAATTCTTAAACTCATAGTATATTGATATTTTAACGGTTTCCCCAGCGTAAGCTTAAAAGACTCGCAGACGGCAGGTTTTTCTTCGACTCGATGCACTGAAATTGTTACTGCTCGGCTTCCTTTGGTCATAAATAAATGTTTTTCTACAGAAACCTTCTTCAAGAAATCCTTTACAGAATGGTGAAAAGCGCATCAAAATCCATCCAGTGGTTCTCGAGGCTACCCGTTACATCCAAGAATCGGGGACTTTGTTTTATACTAAGTAGAGATTACAATACTTCATTTTTGTTTCTATTTATAAATATTAATTACATTTGCTGATGATGGTGATCATGTAACCGAAACTGGTACTTTGGAAAACATTAATACAGTGCAATCCCTGTAATCCATCACCTTTGGGACTGAGGGTATGGTCGGAACGCAAGAAATATCGGATTATCAGAAAGTACAGAAATATACAGATTTACATTAAAATACTCAAACAGCTATTCCAATACTTTTGAAAAAGGAAAACCAAAAATCATTGGCTCAAAGAAGTCCTAGGTGATCTAGACCAGTGGTTCTGAACCTGTAGAAGTCTGCGGACCACTCAGCGTGAAATTGAATCCTGTACGGACCACCCCTTATCTCCTCCCCCCCCCCAATACACCTTATCAGTTGTAACCCTTCCTCAATAACACTTATTTTAAAGATATTTCAGTTCTAAACCTGATAGTCATCGCCGCCAATACATTCGGACGATTCTCGTTCAACACACATCGCTTACGAAATCCCCATTTATTGGCGACTTTTATATACATGCTGGTGGACCCTCTTCTCCCGCGGACCACTCCCGAGGCACTCGCGGACCACCGGTTAGGAACCACTGATCTAGATGAATTTGGCTTGACAATGCAACAAATTGAACACCGGGAAGAGAAGAGGATCCTGAGAAACCAAGACGTGAGACTTAGTCTAAAAACTTCTAAACGCCAACAATACAACATAACGGACGAAGACAGAATGAAACAGTTCTGGGAGAGGAAGAAGAAACATAAGCCACATTTGTAACTAATATTCCTAAGACTTGACTGTATATAGATTGATTGTAGTGCTCGATGTGGGCGTAAAATAAATGAAAAAAAAAATAAACAATATCTGAACTCAAAATTAACTACTGTACGTACAGTATGTATATTGTTGTCTACAGTATAAAACATTGCAGTACAGTAAACTGCACAAAAGCTGTTATTACATATTGAAAAAGCGCAATACTCTACAGTATGTATTTACAGTACTGTAAAAAATGAAGGTAGCCTGTACACTAGTAAAATATTACTTAGGCAGAAAATCAGTCACAGATTTTAATTTAAAAGATGAAATTCTAGACTTAGGTGCAGTGTCCCTCCATTTCTTGATCCACAGAAACCAACAAACAGTAAGCACTAAAAACTTCACAGTGCAGTACTTACTGAGCAAAACGTGGACAACGACAGAAACGGTACGAGAGATGACGGACAACTAAAACGGACAAGCGATAACAACAATACAGTAAACGACAATGGTGTGACTAGTCGTGAGACGCGAGTGGGGGCAAATTCGGCTCGATCATGGTCAGACTAACCGGAGCGGCGGATGAGAGAGGTTCTACTGTACGGTGATAATTTTATTGACTGAAAGTATATTTTCGTTGTCTATTAACCCTCTTAGTGCCAAGCCATTTCCTGAAATACTTGCCAAGAATGCCAAGCCATTTTCAATGGTCATGTAGACTATTCGAAAAGAAATCGTAAATATCACATTTCCTACGATAGAATCATTATTTTTGCTTTGCATTATAACCAATACCTCATTCTTTCATACATTATGTTCATAAAAGTATATACGGCATTTAAACCTTTTTTAATTGAGGTTATTCTGATAATTGTTCAACTTTTCATTTTTTTGTTGTAAAAAAATCAGTTTTGAGCCTACATTAAGGACACCTAAGAATCATATTCGAAGAAACACTACGTTTCCAGCTGTATAAAGTTCTTGGATACATCCGTAGGCAGAAAACGTCAACAAGAAGAAAACAACTGCACCACAATTTTTGTGGGAACGCGCGTGATTTGGGGAGCGCAAAGGGAGGGCGTGAACACAAACTCAAACCTATCGCGTAATGGACTTGGAAGTAAAAAATTAAACACTGCACAGGCAAGCTTGAAACCTCACCTTTCCAACAGTATGAAATAATCAGACATATGCCTACAGAAATCTACAAATATAAGTTAAACAGCACGCCAATTGAATCGGCTTTGGCACTTTTGGCACGAGCAGCAAGATCTGATCGGCGCGTGACACCGAGAGGGTTAATCATTCTACTTGATTTGGATCTGTATTTATTATTCCTAATTGTTCATAAGAGACATTTGGCAAAGTAAATAAACCTGATGAATATAATAAGGCTTCGGTGCTATTAAAAGAAACTTTCTCCAGAACTACAGTGTTGATGATAGCACTCAAGCTTTTGGATGTCCAACTTTCTTAGTGTAGAAAACCCCTTAATATATAATTCAGATGGTAGACAAAAAACCTCCCTGTTGATTTACACAGTGCTAGAAATACAGTGAGTGGATGATGCTGTCATGTGATTGCTTTGAGAATGTAGTTTGTTGTGAAGCACTTGGCTGCTCAGCATGTGTTGCACGCTTGCTTGTACCTGACACGGCCCGCACATCCTTTTGCAGGAGAATGGTCCACTACCAGTCGACAGGGTCGCTGCATTCCGACAGCCAAAGTTCCAACAGCGTCTCTCCCGTCCCGACATCTCCGTCCCCCACACACACGCCTCCCCCACGGCAGACCCCCACTCCTACGTCCAGCCTCAAACAGCAACAGTTGCAGCAACAGCAGCAACAACAACAGCAGCAACAGCAACAACAACAGCAGCAGCAGCAACGAAGTAGTAATCTCCACCTGGCCAAGCGATGGAGTTCGACGGGAGACTTCAACAACGTAGGGATGACTTCTCCTACGACCAACTCCAACAGCACCATGGCATCAAGGTTAGTAGGAGATAGCAAGATAATTCTGTGCCCATCTTCAAAACATTAGTCTTAATAAGATGCATAGCAATGCTCTCGCTGCAAATACAAGATCTGTCCAAAAAGAAAACTAGCAATTGAAATAGCATCCATGAATTTATAAATCCTTCCACTTAATTGAAACTTAAAATCAATAACTAACTCGATATTGTGACATGTTTCTAGATATTAATTATATCCTTCATCAGTCATTAGTTCTTCTCCAACAAGCACCAAGCAAAACACACCAGTCACGTACATTAAAAAGAATTAAAACTCGGCAATTTTTCTAGGTTTATGCAGTGCCCGGACCCCCACAGGAGTAGTGAACTGTGAGCTACCGCCCTTTTTATGAAGCACACCTGTGCCTCTTTACTGCGAAAGCTAAAAGCTCATGCAGACTTAACCTCCCTACGAAGGCTTTTAGCTCTCGCAGTAAAGAGGCGCAGGTGCTCTTCATAAAAAGGGAGCCCGCTGATGAGCCAGCTTGGAGTTCCTAGGCGAAACCCCATACAAGACACGACATAAACCTAGAAAAAATTTCTGAGTATTAATTAATTCACTGGCTGCGAAAACCAATATACCATTAAAAAGAACGTTTCACAGTGGCACATCTATATCTATATATATAAAAATCAATGTTACGTGATAGTTTGTCTGTCTGTGGGTATGTCTCCTATGCGTTCATATACCATTCGTCCGATTGCGATGAAACTTGGGTGAGATGTTGAGTACACTCCAAGGAAGGTTTCTGACTTAGTAAATCCATTTTACAATAGGTAGCGCACGCGTAGATTCAACAAATGAGCGACGATGCGCGAAGCATTTCAACAAAGTCCCATATGTGTTCATATACCATTCGTCCGATAGCGATGAAACTTGGGTGAGATGTTGTGTACACTTACGTGAAGGTTTCAAAATTAGTGAATACATTTCACAGTAGATAGCGCACAAGTAGATTCAACAAATGAGCGACGACACGCAATGCGTTTCAACAAAGTCCCGTATGCATTCATATACCATTCGTCCGATAGCTATGAAACTTGCGTAAAATGTTGTGTACACTGCAGGGAAATTTTCTGGCTTAGTACATCCACTTTACAATAGGCAGCGCACGAGTAGATTCAACAAATGAGCTACGACGCGCGAAGCATTTCAACAAAGTCACGTTTGCGTTCATATACCATTCGTCCGATAGCGATGAAACTAGGCTGAGATTTTGTGTGCACTCCAGGGAAGGTTTCTAGCTTAGTAAATCCCTTTAAAAATAGGTAGAGCGCGAGTAGAATCAACAAATGAGCAACGGCACGCGAAGCGTTTCAACAAAGTCCCATATAATTTCATATACCATTCATCCGATAGCGATGAAACTTGGGTGAGATGTTGTGTACACTCCAGGGAAGGTTTCTGGCTTAGTACATACATTTTACAATAGGTATCGCACCAGTAGATTCAACAAATGAGCGATGACACGCGAAGCGTTTCAACAAAGTCCCGTATAAAGTCATATACCAGTCGTCTGATAGTGATAAATGTTTGGTGAATTGTTGTGTACACTCCAGGAAAGGTTTCTGGCTAAGTAAATCCATTTTACAATACGAAGCGCACGTTTATATTCAACAAATGAGTGACTACGCGCGAAGCATTTCGACAACGTCCCGTATACGTTCACATACCATTCATCCGATTGCGATGAAACTTGGGTGAGATGTTGTGTACACTCCAGGGAAGGTTTTTGGCTGAGTACATCCATATTACAATTTGTAGCGCAAGAGTAGAATCAACAAATGAGCGACGACACGCGAAGCGTTTCAACCAAGTCCCGTATGCATTCATGTACCATTCGTCCGTAGCTATGAAACTTGGGTGAGATGTTGTGTACACGTCATGGAAAATTTCTGGCTTAGTAAATCCACTATACAATATGCAGCGCACAAGTTGATTCCACAAATGAGGAACGACGCGCAAAGCGTTTCAACAAAGTCCCGTATAAGGTCATATACCATTCTGCCCTTAGCGGTGAAACTTGGGTGAAATATGGTGGACACTCCAAGAAGGTTTCTGGCTTAGTAAATACATTTCACAGTAGGTAGCACACAAGTAGATTCGGCAAATGAACGACGACATGCGGAGCGTTTCAATACAGTCCCCTATGTCTTCATATCCCATTTGTCCGATAGCGATGAAATTTGGGTGAAATGTTGTGGACACTTACGTGACGGTTTCTAACTTAGTAAATACATTTTACAGTAGGTAGCGCAAGAGTAGATTCAACAAATGAGTGACGGAGCGCGAATCGTTTAAACAAAATCAGGTATGTGTTCATATACTATTCATCCGATAGCGATGAAACATTGATCAGTTATTGTGTACCCGCCAGGGAAGGGGACTTAGTAAATCCATTTCACAATAAGTAGCGCAAGAGTAGATGCAACAAATGGGTGACGACGCGCGAAGCGTTTCAACTAAATCCCCTATTGCGTTCATATAACATTCTTCGATTGCGATGAAACCTTGATGAGTTATTGTGTACACGCCAGGGAAGGGCTTCGACTTAGTAATACATTTCTCAATAGGTAGCGCACGAGTAGATTCAACAAATGAGTGACAGCGCACGAATCGTTTAAACAAAACCCCGTATACGTGCATATACAATTCATCCGATTGCGATGAATCATTGATGAGTTATTGTGTACACGCCAGGGAGGGGTTTCGACTTAGTAAATCCATTTCACAACAGGTAGCGTACGAGTAGATTCAACAAATGAGTGACAGCGATGAAACTTTTGAAAGTTGTTGTGCACGCTTCCACGAATGGTTCTAAATTAGAAAATCCATTATACGATAGCTTAGAGGCAGTTAACATGTTGTGTATCCAAAAGCACTTCAAGAAACAGAATTTCAACGCCAACACTTTCTTTGATTGGCATTGCAACGCATGCCGGGTACAGCTTGTTGTTCATATAAAAATCACCACCCACGATCCTCACTCGGGCGAAGAGAGCAAAAACGCTGAAAGCGGTCATCCCGAGTATACTTTTTGGTTGGGTTTTCGAAGGCAAAACCTGTGGCACTGAAGTGAACCCTTCGTTACTTCCTACTTGGCGTTTCAGTGCTTCACTAGAGCTATCTAGCGGTCAGAAGTGAAACCACTTTAACCGGCTAATCACAGGCAGCCATTCATTCAATATATCACAAAAAATCTAGGTTCGTTCGCGATCGTACAACCCATTAAGAGCCTTGGACTACCAAGCGACAACTGCCCAGGGCTGGTGGCCTACCGAATGCGGGGTGACGCGTGGTCAGCACGACAGGTTCCCTCAGTCATTAATCTTGGCTTTCTGATCAGACAGCTACTCAATTGTCCTCACGAGGCTGAGTGCACTCTGTTCCAGCCCGCGCATCACTTTCTAAAATCCCTGGGCAAGAGGAAGGCACACTACCGTCCTATCCCAATCATCATCATCATCATCTTGAGCAGTTTCCAACCGCTGGTCGGGTCTGCTTCCTATCCCAATCCTAGTTCTTAATCATCATCATCATCATCATCATCATCATCATCATCATCATCATCTTGCACAGTTTCCAGCCACTGGCCGGGTCTGTTTGGAACACAAGCCTCTCCAACGTCTTCTGTCTTCCCACCATCTCTCAGCCTCCACCCTTGTCCAGTCTTCTCCTCTCTTCTTCACGCTTTCTTCCACCCCCTTCAGCCACCTGTCTCTCGGTCTTCCTCTCGGTCTCTTTCCTTCCCACTTCGTCTCGTGTACCCTCCTGGGTATCCTCTTCTCCTCCATTCGTTTTACATGTCGATACCATCTAAGTCTAGATTTCTCTATATCATCCTGTAATGGTTCCTCCTTCATTAATTCTCTGGTCCTCTCATTTCTTATTCTGTCCATCTTTGTAGCTCCAATACTGCTTCTCAAGAACCTCATCTCACTGGCCTGTATTTTGCTCTTCTCCCTTCCTTCATAACGCAGGTCTCCGAGGCATACGTCAGGATAGGGACATAGTACGTCCGGTATATGATCTTTTTGCTGTTCTGAGGGACATCCTTGCTCCATAACATGCTTCTCACACTCCTCCGGAATGCTTCTGCCTGTCTCCCCCGCTCATTTATTTCTCTATCGTTTCTTCCATTATCTTGTATCAGGCTTCCCAGATACTTGAAACTCTCCACTTTCTTCAGCTGTTCCCCACCAATTGTTATTCCCATTGTGGTTCTTTCCTTCTTCCTTGTTGTGATCACCATCTCACTCATATTTATGCTAAATTTCATCCCATATCCTTGTATTATTCCTTCCCACACGTCCAACTGTTCCTGTACCTCCTCCTCCTTGTTTCCCCAAATCATCAAATCATCTGCAAACACCATTGCTTTCATCTTTCCTTCCCCAATTACGTGTGCCACTCGGGACATTGTCACCCATCACCACAATGAAAAGTAACGGTGACAGTGCACTTCCTTGTTTCAGGCCGTTTCTCTGTTCCAACCAGTCCGATCTCTCTCCTCCCACTTTCACACAGCTCACACTTCCCTTGTACATCTCCTTTATCCTCTTTATAGTCCATTTCTCTACTCCTCTATCCTCCAGGGACGTCCATACTTTGTTTCTGCATACACTGTCATATGCTTTCTCAATGTCCAGGAAGGCCATCAGTAGATCTGTTTCATACTCATAGTGCTGTTCTTGTAACTGCCTTACAGCAAAAATCAAATCCACTGTGGACCTTCCTGCTCTGAAGCCATGTTGCTCTTCCCTCATCCCTCCTTCTATCCTTGTCCTAATCCTCCTTTCCAAAACTATCTCAAAGATCTTTGCACAATGACTCATCAGTGTTATTCCCCGGTAGTTTCTGCATTCTGTTCTACTACCTTTCTTGAAGATCGGGACAATTATTCCTTTTTCCAGTCCTCTGGGGTCTTCCTTTCCTTCCATGCTGTCCTCATCACTGGGTACAACCATTGTTTCCCCACCTCTCCTGCTGCTCTCACCATCTCCACACTCGACTCATCCACACCCGGTGCCTTCCCTCCTTTCATCTTCCTCACTGCATCTTCCACTTCTTTCCATGTTAAGTCCTTTTCTGTTTGCAGTTCATCTTCCTCTTCCCCGATTTCTTCCTCCTCGTCGTGGTTTCCATTTGGGTTAAGAAGTTCTTCAAAATATTCTTTCCACATTTTCTTCAGTTCTTCCCTACTTTCTATCTCTTGTCCCCTTCTGTTCACCATTCTAACATAATCCGTAGGATCCTTCTGCCTCTTATTTTTTACCATCCCATACAGGACCTTTTTTGTACCTTCACTATCCTCCATCATCTTTGTCCACTCTTCCATCCACTTTCTTCTCTCCTCAGCCACTACTCTCTTCGCCTCCTTCTTTCTTTCCTGGTACTCTTCCCTTGTCTCTACCGTCCTATTTTGATACCACCTCCTAAAGGCTCTATTCTTTTCCCTTACTATATCTTTTGTCTTCTCATTCCACCATGGTGTTTCCTTCCACCTCTTCTTACTACTTGTCCTCCCACATACTGCTTCTGCTGCACCTACTAGTGTCTTCTTAAATCTAGCCCATTCCTCTTCCACCCCTCTTTCTTCATCTGTTGGAATTCCTTCCTTTACCATTTTGAGGTACTCGACCCTTCTATCCCCTTCTTTCAGTTTCCATATCGTTATACGTCTTTCCTGGTTCTCAGTCCCTTTCTTCTCCTTACTCCCTCTCAGGTTCATTACCAGCAATCGATGGTCGCTATCCAGGTTCTCCGATGGTATAACCTTGATGTCCGTGATGTTCTTATTTAGTTCTTTCTCATACAGTATATAGTCGACCACTGACTTCCTGGTCAAGTCATCACTATACCATGTGATTCTGTGGCTCTCTCTTTTCTTGAACCAGGAGTTCCCAACTAGCAGGCTATTCCTCTGGCAGAAGTCCAACAGTCTCTTTCCTTCCTCATTTCTTCCGCCCCAACCCTCTGGTCCTAGAACACTCTCATACCCTTGTCTTTCTCTTCTTACATGGGCATTCAGATCCCCCATAACAATCATATTTCTTCCTACCAGCTGCTTCTGCAATTCCTCTTCAAACTCCTCCTTCTCTTCAGAGGCGCAGCCTACTTGTGGAGCATACACTTGCACTATTTCTACGGTCTCTCCCCTCAATGCTACTTTCACTTTCATCATCCTATCACTTATTCTCCTCGCTTCTTCTTTTAAACCATCTCGTACTACTACTCCCACTCCATTCCACTTTCCCTCTTTATTCCCACTCCAGTACAGTCTATAGCTTTTTCTCAGTTCTCTCCTTCCTTCCCCTTTCCACTTTGTTTCTGCCAATCCCAATAAATCCAACTTCCTTCTTTCCATCATATCCACTATCTCCTCCACCTTCCCCGTCAGCGTTCTTATGTTTAAAGTTCCAAATCTTAGTCCGTGTGTACATCCGTGTTGTCGTCTATTATATCCATCATGTCCGAGGCTCGTTCCATTCTTGAAAGCATTTGGATTCATCCACTACTGGCTTGCAGGGCCTATCGTAGCTTCACCAGAGCCCCGTTAGCCGTCACTTTTCAGGGTCCCTGTAAAACCTTCACAGCTACCGTAACGGTCCCGGGGCACACGAAGTTCCCACTGTACTTCGCCCCTACAGGCGATCCCCTACTTTGTGCCGTTGCCCGTCTCCCACGACGTGGACGAGGGGTTGGACTTATGGGAGACCTAGTTCTTAATAATTAGTTAAATTATGCTACTGCAGTCCCAAAGAAGCACAGGTTGTCTCTAAAATGACTTCAGTACACTTTGGGTGCTCATACTGCTTCATAAACAGAGTAGGGTATAAATCTATTATGGGTAAGTAAAATAAGTAGAATATTTTAGCAATACCAAAGCAATACCTAATTTCTTTCTGGACAGACCTCGTATATCACTACAAGCCAGGTGTGCATTAGACGTAGTTGAGCACATTTTCAATTCTCTCTTGTTTTCATAGCAAAGAGTAATTGCAGCAGGGGGCGTGGTGGCTCAGCGGTCTAGCTGTATGCCTCTCACCAAGGCGGTCCGGGTTCGATTCCCGGTCATTGCATGTGAGATTTTCGAAGTGAAAAGCCATGTCCTGTGGTTCGGATTCCACGTAAAAAGGAGGTCCCGTGGCTCATGATCTCGAGATTAACGGTCACGTTAAACTACAAGCTTGCTTGCTTTTAATTGCAGCAGAATGCTGGTCAGGAATCTTTTGCTCATACACCGCGTGAATGAGAGTTTTCGCACTCAGTTAAGACTTAAATAATAACTTCACTAATATGTAACATAGAATTATGAAAACTGATATACTTACACTCAATACTCAGGGATTTCAATTGATATATAAAAGGGAACAGTATATATAGTATTGCGTGATTTATTGAAAGGACAATATTTGTGATTTTTTTTCAACGCTATGTATGGAGCGTCGCACTATATGGCAGCGAATCTTGGACAGTAGGAGAGAGAGAGAGAAGAAAAGACCTAGTGCTATAGATGGATTATGAAAATCAGCTGGAAAGAAACCCCTCGGCGAAGCCCCACACAAGACACGGCACAAACCTAGAAGAATTGCTGAGTTTTAATTCACTGGCCGTGATACCCAATATACCATCTTAATGAATGAGGTTTATCCTCGGTATTCGTGTGTTTTCTTTACATGAAAAAAAATTCATTCCATTCTGACTGGTATTTCTTGTTAAACCGTGTTTTTTGTGAATCACAAATATTTAGAAAGAATATTTAGAAAGAATGAGGTATTACCTGGAAACAAAGCGTTTCCGGACTCATGTTCGTATAACATAATTTCTTCGTCTACGTGTGTGGAACGTGTCCTGCATTTTGTGCCGTACATTTTTGTTACACCCTGTATAACAAATGAAAGTATATCAGTTTTCATAATTCTTTGTTACAAATTAGTGAAGTTATTATTTAAGTCTTAACTGAGTGCGAAAACTCTCATTCACGCGGTGTATGAGCCCCCTTAAATAAGGCTTGAAAATTGGGCAATTCATAGCTTTCATTGTTGGTAGCAAGTGGCTTATGCAGTGTACATTACATAATGCTGGACAGTTGACAAAAGTTTGGATACAAGTTCGGTAAATCTGAAAGAAACACTTTCCAGTCTTTAATGAGGCTACCTCATGATGTAGAGACTAGCATTCTTCGCTGTCGTTCAGGGTTCATTCTTGGCTCAAGCAAGAAACTTTGGTCTACTGTCGAACAAAATATTATGTGCACTCGAGTTTGAAGGTTGTTTGTGAAGTAACCAATAGCCCTACATAAAATTCAATAACATCATCATTTTCATCGTTCTATTTTACGTTAGTTCATGCAGGTTTGGAATTTTTAATATATATTTTTATATTTTTTATCGCAGTTGAAACACAAAAAGTGCCCGTTTTTAAGCGTGTTTCAACCATGCGTCATATTTAAGAATTATTATCTCACAAACCCGTCATCAAATCGAATCCAAATTTTAACACAATATACATTAGAATGTTTTATAACTGGTTTATGAATTTCAAAATTGTTATCATTTTTGTAAGGTAACTTTTTCTCGGCTCGGGGTCATTGGAAAATGTAGTACTTGGTTGCGTTGTAATTCTTATACATCGATAGGGTATGCTGTATGACTGTGAAATACGTAAATTAATTCATTTATTTTATATCGGTTTGTATTTGTATGGAGAATTAAGACATGGTTCACCAATTAGCCGCTCCGGGAAATGCTGTACAGCGTTGCTGATATGGAGCCCATCACTTCCGAGCGAGGCGTGCCATGACAATGTGCATTACATTAACTATTTACAAAATTCTGTAAGTGATGATAACCTTTTAGTACACACAAGAGCGTGGTAAGTAACACATCGTTATTTTGTTATTATTTTCGATCCGGATAAACCGGATATCCAGATTAATGAGGGCCGGATAAACGAGTTTCATGTGTACTGCTTTGTATTATATTGTATGATATATATTCGGTTTCTTTCCCTAATTATGAATGTTTGGCATAATTTTAATTATTATTTTGTAAATTATATTATTTTTTCTTGATGCATGGAGAACTTTGAAAATTATGTAGGTATATTTTAAATTATTAACCTTCCAAGAATATATTCAAAATGGGTAATGGTTAAAATTATAAAAGTAATTACATACAACAGTCATTTTTTGAAATTTTGGGTAATAGTTACCCAGTGAAGACATTACTAGTCACTTCTGTTATTTTGTTGCTGATGATAACCATTGGTAGCATGAAGCAAGTTCCCACTGACTCTTACAGCAGAGAACAGTTCAGTGGACCCTCTTCTCATTACTTTCAGTAGAAAACCCGAAGGTCTGAAGACTTCTGAACCTGAACATAAAGACTGAACACAAGGCTCGTAATGCATGCAAAGTTCTTGGCCATCTTTACAGTTAGCAGTAAATATAATTTGCTAATTAAATAATTGTAATCTTTTCCCTAGTTCATTTTGCTACACTAGTCCACGATTAGGAAAAAAAATATTTCTTTCTTAAACTTGTAGGTTTTTTCAACATTCAATTTCTCTTGACTATTACTTTAATAGGGCAATGGAAAAACCTGTAAGTTGGAGCAATATAAAAACACAGAAAAGTTTCAACTGACAAACGAAAAATGTTTTTAACACAAAAACAGATGGTGTCCACCTGTTTTTTTAGGTGATGGAGGATTTGAATCATTTTTCAAATGGTATGGACTCCGTCTTGAGGAAAGAATTCATCATCAAAATCAATAACTGTAAAACTAAAATGATGGAATGCAACCGAAAGAAATCTGAAACCACCTATTAACGTTAAATAAACGGGCGAAAAGCTAAAGGAAGTTGCAGACTTCAACTACTTAGGAAGCAAAAGAACCAGTGTTGCATGAAGCAATGAGGATATAAAAAGAGGGTTGACACAGGCAAGGAAAGCATTTCTACAGTAAAGAAGTCCCCTGAATAGATTTTGGTATTAGAAAGTAATTCTTGAAAGCCTTTGTCTGGAGTGTGACGCTCATGAAAGTGAAACTTGGAATGTTGGTGCAGCAGAAAAGAGGAGAATAGAGGCATTTGAAATGTGGTTTTACAGGAGACCGATTAAGATCAGATGGGCAGATTGAGTAACAAAATGAAGAAGTAATAAGACAAGTTGTGACAACTGCTAGTGAAGAGAAGAGATAGGTTGGTAAGACACATACTAAGACACCCAGGAATAGCAATAGTTATGGAAGGAAGGGTCGAAGACAAGAACTGTAGTGGTTGACCAAGGTTAGAATATGTTAAACATATTGCCTTGAATGCAAAGTGTGGTAGCTACGTAGAGATGAAACTATTAGCTCAGGATAGGGAGCCATGGAAAGCTGCATTAAACCAGTCAAAAGACAGAAGACTCAAACACAGTACAAAAAGGGCAATTGTAACATAAGTGTATTAGAAGTATCTTGCTATTTTTTACCAACATAAATAAATTTTAATCAACATTTTAGGTAGTTAATACACACAGATCATAACATATGGTTTAGAAACCTGCACAACAAGTGGTTAGCAAACTGCAAGCCACAGAAATTAAGTTCCTGCGAACTATGCTCCAGAAAACAAGGAAGGACAGAGTAAGGAATGAAAGAATAAGGGAAGAAGCATCCTTTTATGAAAGAGTTACATGGGCTCATTTGAAATGGTTTGTCCATGTCAAACAAATGTACAATGGTAGGACAGCAAAACATTGGCTTCAGACAGTTGTGGTTGGAATAAGACCATTAGGACGACCTAGGAAGAGATGGCTGGACCAAGTGAAAGAGAATATAGGAACAAGAGGAGTCAACTGGGATACAGTCCTGAGAGAAGAGTGGTACATGGACAGACAGAAGTGGAGAGCACTCTTATACCACACCTGGGCAGCTGGAGTGGACAACTGATGATGATGATGATGATGATTACACTTATGGTAGTACAGAGAATAAGGAAATGTTTCTAATGCTATAAGGAAATATGAAAAGCAACATTTCTTAAAACAGTTTTATGTACAAGATTTTTATTGCTTATACTAACATTAATTCAGAAAAAATGTTTTCTTTCTTTTCAATTATGTAAATACAGGAAGTTATTTGGCAATAGGATAGAATATGTTTGTAACTGATAAGGACATCAACAAAAAAGATGTTCAATAACCAGGAACTTATATGAATTTTATGTTAAAAAAGGAATGCTTCACAATGAACTAGCAGAAGAAGGAAATCAAAAATTTTCAAAATATTGACTAGGCAGGAAGATTACAATTATTTCATTAGAAAATTATCTGAATAGAATGCAAATACATTTGCCATTGGAAACAAATGTTTTAAATATCCGTATTGATGTTAGATTTAAACGTTTAAATGATCTGAATGCGAGTCGATACGAATCCAAAATGTTTCGCAATTCACCAATGTAATAACGGAGTTGTCGTAATGCTGTTTGGCAGGTTTGGTAAATTCTTCCACATAACCTCTCCCAACAGACTAGTAAATTCCTAAATGTGTCAATTTTTATTTTTATTTATTTACATAGTTAACGCCCAAATTGGAGCACTTTAATCAAACCAAATACATTTAAGTCTTCTACGGATTTACAGGGAATTTAGCTGTCATCTTCCTCTGACAACTGCATTAGGTAACAATCTCCATTGTCCATCTCTCAACCTTGTGCAGTTGATTTGGTGTTTAATTTAAAAAGTGTTTCACAAGCGTAAGTCACTTCATATTCATTTTTTTTCTTCTCAGATTGGTGCTGAACAATCTAAAACAGTGTAGGTGGGGGCTTCTTTATTTCTTCACTTTTACTGGAACAGACAGATGGTTGTCATCAGTACAGCAACAACACAATGGTTAAATGAAGCCTTAGATAGATATGGCCACTTTTATATCTATTTAATGTTTTATATACTGAGAGTCTTAACTCCTGTAAAGTAAGTTTTATTCTAATTTGTATTGGCTACACACAAAACAAAAAGAATTAACTCTTCAATCTCTTATTTTTATTTTTATAGTCACAGTTTCTCATAACTTTAAATTCAACATTAACTATTTAACC
Organism: Meconema thalassinum; assembly: GCA_946902985.2. Lineage (NCBI taxonomy): Eukaryota > Metazoa > Arthropoda > Insecta > Orthoptera > Tettigoniidae > Meconema > Meconema thalassinum. The sequence continues at coordinate 161,141,643 of OX336400.1, forward strand.
GCCAACGTCTGATTGATCAGATGTTCCGAGTTCAAGTAAAAAATGCCAATATCCAACTTTTCAGACGTTCCGAAAAAAGATATTTTCCCAGCTCTTCAGTCGTATCAATATTTCATTAATACGTGTTTTGGCCTAGTATTGAATTAAATAAGACTAAAGTAAAGCCATTACTTCCGACTTGACATTTCAGTGCTACCTTTTCTGTGCCAAATATCTCTTTCAATGTGTTGTTTCCTATGGCTAGCCCGGATTCCAATCCATCAATGTTTCATTCCTTAAATATCTATCGTTGAAGGAGACGATGGTTGCAAAACTGAAGTCAAAGTATGTGGGAACTTCATAAAATCAGCAGGAGTAAGCTTTCTGGTTACCCAGTCAGAGCTGTCTGTCATTGTCTGATGAACCAGAGACTTCAACTTCATATTCACTGGATATTACTGAAGCAGCTGATACTCGCTTCCTAAATCAAGCTCGCATAACACAATCATCTACACTTCATTCACAATCGCAGTAATACTGGGACAACTCTCCTACTTTATTTGCATGCGGACATTTTTGTGCCTTTCGGCTATAAACACAGTGCTCTATCTAGGTTCTGCGGATTGCCAGCCCAAAGTATCGTAAGAATTATGTTCAGAAGGCCATGTATTCTCTAAATTCTATGTAAATATTGCCCGAGATTAGTTGTCTGGCGTTAAAACTCTCTCATCTTGGAGTAATCATGATGTCGGAATGCTTCCTATATGAGTGCAACAGGAAATCTTGTTGTGGGAACATTTCCAACATATGAGCATAAAGGTTAATCCTAACTTTAAAATAATGACTATAGCCATCTATAGAGTCTTTAAACCGTAACCCTAATGATAAAATAATTATTATGGCTTATTTAAACCTAAACCCGGATGATAAAGAAATGACTATGTCTTATTTAAACCTTAACCCTAATGATGAAATAATGACTACCGGTATGGCTTATTGTTATATAACCCATATTGCCATATCGAAGGAGGAAAAAATGCAGCTAGTGACTCCCTTACTCTTAAAGGAGAACATCTGAAAATTGTCAATCAATTTAGGTATCTTGGAATTATCCTGCAAACTACTACAAAGTCATTTAGATATTCAAGAAAAAAATATTTAATATTGTTATGATGGCCTAATTTTCTCTCTAGGGTTTCTAATGCATTTTGCAATGTTATGTGCATGTCTGTACAATGCTGCATTGTGTCATGAAAATTTCAATTGTACACAGGGTGTCTTTAACGAATTTCTTTTAAAAGCTCCTAGGAATTGTTGCAGGGTTGCTTAGTTGCATCCACTGAGACATTTAACTACAGTCTATATATAATAAGAAAAGTGTGCTCAAGTGGAGCATTAATATACAAGACATACTGTACTGCTAGAGTGCAAGCTCTGTGAACTTGCGGGGTGAGGGGAAGGGGCAGGCGAGAAGAGAAGGGCCTGTCAACAGCCCGCCGTGATATCTGGTATTCCTTTCTATTCCAACACTGCTAACATACAGACGTTGCTCAAACCACTGTGGTATTGCGAATGAGTGAGTGAGTCACCGACCAATGTATTTACTATGTTACTATGCACAGACCGGGAAACCTCATCACTCGTCTCCAACACTTCTCATAGTCCACGATCCACATTCCTCTCAGGTTCACGGAGCTTGGACCCGAGTAGTACAACCCCTGTAATCCGTCACCTCTGGGACTGAGGGTATGGTCGGAACACAGAAAAGGTCGGATTATCGGAAAGTACAGAAAATGCGTACTTACAATAAAATAAGCAATTTCTGAACTCAAGATATCGGGGTTCCTTTCCTTCTTTCTTGGTAGAACTACATCCACAGTGTGTTATCAAGCAGTTCTAGTTTAGGCTCTTTCAATGTTTTGTTATTAATCAGAGCGTTTTCACCATCTATCATCACTGTACATGATTCAATGTTTTAACGATTTCTTCTCCAATCTTTAATTGTCGTAACGCCTACCTTGAGTTCCTTGGCATTTTCTTTTGAGTGATTCACCTTTGTTCAGTCTTCGTAGCACTGCTAATTTTTCATTTAATGAAAGAATAACGTGTTTATGTTTCAGTCCTGACATGTTGAAAGAAACACACACAACTGTACAGTATTGTAACGAACACAGAAGAACAATGTCGTAAAACCAACGAACCGTAAGCACTAGAAACTTCACAGTACGTACTGTACAAAATGCGGACAACGACAGAAACGATAGGAGAGAATGACGGAGCGTTAGGTCGGACAAGCAATAACAAGTGCCTGTTTACAACAATGGCGCATTGGATAGTGAATCAGCGCTACAAGTCGGGGCAAGTTCAGTTTGAGCACGGTCAAATCATCTGGAGCGACGGTCTAGCAGAGGGCGGACAAGAGGGGTTCTGCTGTAACGACAATCATATTTTTAGTCTTTGCTGTTGTCTGTTAAGGATTTTGTTCTATTTGGACATATTATAATGTGGTATTTTCTACATATTTGCCCTCATAGCGAACATTGACATTCATCGGTCGGTTCATGGAATCTCTTGTTCTCACATATTCTGTGATGAAATCCATGTATTGCGCGTCTTGTTGTGACATGTCTCTGGTTTTGGCACTCTTTTTCAATATCTATTGTTGTTTTAGATATATTTACGGTGAAAATATCAAGTGGGCCACCCTGTATATGTTATAATTACCAACTTGTCATACAGTTTATTGGTCATGAAAACATTTTCTCACATTATTCTAGGAGCTTAAGAAAACACCCTGTGTACTATATATCGATGGTCTCTAGAAAGCCAGAGTACACTAAGTGACAATGTGATGCAAGGTTACATTCTATTAAGAATTAGCTATTGTGGTTATGCTCATCTACTTATAGCAGAATTTAAACATCTCATGATATTTTACCTGCTACTATACCTTTCTCCATATAAGTTGAGAGTAAATTACAGCACCCCAGAGCTGTGAAGAAGACCACCTACGTATATGAACACACTACCTTTGTTTGAAATATTAGACACCGTATCAATTGTAAACTGGCGGCTTCGGTGTCATAGTTGGTAGCATGCCCAAGATGGCGGGTTCAAACCCGGCCGAAGTCGTCGGATTTTTTAAGAGTGTTAAAAATCCCTCAGTATGCCTTCCTTCGGAGGGGAAGTAAAGCCGGCGGTCCCATGTCATAGACTTATGGGATGATAAAGAACCTTCCACTAATTACACCTGTGTGAAGTTAAATTGTATAGGTTAAGAATGTAAACAACGCTCTTAGGTTCCTACGTTCGTTGCCAAGAACCGACTGTGGTGGCGTCTAGTAGCTAAGTTCTGAACTAGTAGTCATTGACGGTGGCGTTTGGCAGCAAAATTAGGAACTATTTGAAAAATTCAAAGTCTGCAGTCCTTACTTGAATTAAAAAACAGATAACACACACTAATACAGCCATCACAATTAACACTGGTTATCAGACAGATTCTACACACACCCAAAGTGCACGGGGCTACATGACTGCGTTGTCGCAGCCCCTAAACTGAGGAACCAACCAACCAACAATTGTAAACTGGGATTACAGGGGTGTGCAAATTATTAGACTTGATGCCAGTTTTCCAAAATTGCTTTTTTACTTTTCACGGCTAAATATGTTTACAAGGCATTGAGATTGCCTCCAATGTTTAACCAAGAGTCTTAAATAGATTTTCATTAAAGAAACTCAAAGTAAAATGGTGTTTCAGAATTTCCACTAACAGAGGAGCTTTGCTACAGCAAAATGCCACACGTTTTGTCTTGATTACTTCACTCTACTTTTGCTGTGAATTTAGAGCTGAGTTTTTTTTTTTTTTTTTTTAACTGATGATCCGCTTTTAAACTAATCAAAGATTCATGAACCATGGATCGAAATCACCTGACTTAGAGGGTACATTCCAAAGTCAATGAAGAAAAAAAAAACAGACCCAGCTCAGGTATCCCTCAAAATCCACCAATTCTGAAGGTTACCAGATGCAATTCCTTATGGGAAATGGTGTAAGTCCATGGGAGAGGAAACATTTGAAGTAGGATTACAAAAGATTCCAGCAGATGGTCCATGAAATGATTTTGAATTAAATATTGTGATTGATTTAAATTCTTTTATTTGATTCTAATAATTTGCACACCAGTAAGAGGTAAGAGCTCTTCTTCGTGTTGTCATTTGACTCTCAACTTATGTGAAATAAGGTATAGAAATGGCTCATTTCGGTGAAATAGTAACATGGACTCTTTTGGTCATCAAAATGTTTTCTTACAGCACTCTGGCTCTCGAGGAGCTATATGGAATGATTATTAGATTGCTTTATGAACTCTTGAACCAGTCGGCAGTGTCGCAGACATTGTTGGCCGGAGCTATTGTAGTGGAATGTTCCTGCATGTTTGTCTGTTTTCTAGACTAGCCACCAAGTCGTTGTTTAACCTGTACATGAAGCCTCAGCAGCATCAACAGCCGACACTAAAGCACGGGTATGCACCAAGCACTTTCTTTATTATTTTTAACAGTGTATCTCCTATGCCATGCAGAAGAATGACCTACAGTAAAATTGATTATGCAGTATTCACTTTGCTATGGAATGACTTTTGAAATCTCTTTTCTTCCTCTGCATGGCATGTGTCAGGGGACAGTGAAGTAACTAAGGTTTCTTCTGGAGGGGGATGACCCGAGTCAAAATTACATTGGAAGGGGAGTAAGGGCTCAGACATAATAATAATAATAATAATAATAATAATAATAATAATAATATTGTATGGCCTCGGGTGCTGGGTGCAAGCTTTGTTATTTGACACCCAGAGGGTAGTTCGCATGTCGAATTTCATTGTTCCTTGAAGTACTATGAAAATCAAGGAGGTTAGATATCTAATCTCCTTGAACATTATAGCGCTTTCTAGTAGAGAAATTAGGAACTTTGTGTTCGCGGAAACTCCCGAGATTAATTTTGCCCTTATGAACACGGCCTACTGAATTAAAATGTTTTTTTTTGACATGCCAACAACGGATGATATGCGTGCTGAGATTTTTGTTGCCATTGAAAAAAATCACTTACCACGGCCAGGAGCGAACCTGCAATCTTGGGATTAGTAGACCGACATGTTAACCACTCACCTACCATGGCAAGCTCAGACATAATGAAACATAATCAGTAAAAACTTTCTTCAACTTTTCCCAATGAAACATATTCAATGAAAGCAAATATACGGTCCCGAAGTTTCAAAAACCACATATCTACATATTTTTCGTGTTTTATTTCATTAGCATTTGACACGTTGTGTTTACACTTATCAACGTGCAAATGTTTGAAAATTATCAATTTTGGTGATCTTGAATATTATAAAGTCCATTCTTCTTCATGAAATCGTCTGGCTCTTTCTATTCCCCGACATTATATAATAAATAGCTTGCCACGGTGGGTGAGTGGTTATCTTGTCTGACTACTAACCCCAAGCTTGCAGTGATTTTGAATGGCAACAAAAATCTCAGCACGCATATCATACGTTGTTGGCATGTTAAAGAACCCATTTGAATTCAGTAGGCCGTGTTCATAATGGCAAAATTAATCTCTGGATTTTCCGCCAACACTAAGTTCCTCCATTCCCTACTAGAAAGCGCTATAGTGTCAAGTAGCTTAGATATCTAACCTCCTTGACTTTCAGAGTGCTCCAAGGAACGACAAAAATTCAACATGCAAGCTACCCTCTGGGCGTCAAATAACAAAGCTTGCACCCGGCACCCGAGGCCATACGATATTATATTACTACGGTATTATATAATATTATTTAACTACAGTTTCCAACTAAAGCTTTTAAAACAACAATGGAGCTTAAAACACAATATTGTTCACTTTCCACAATAACACTCGCACTTGGATACTAACAGAATGGCAACTGACAAGTGGTGTCTTTTTGGAAAGGGATGAGGAAAGAGAGTGCCACACTCATCTCGCTACCACATCTTTGGCTAATTGAACAGCTAACTATTTTGCAGAATCGTTCAGTATGTGTTAAGTTAGGCTCACGCTAAAAAATTTGCACAAGTGAAAATAAATGCTTTCAAATTAGTAAGTATAAACATACATAATCCGATCATTTGTCATCAATTCGAAGATTGGTTTTAATGCAAATTAAAAACTTCAACAAATTTTATTTTTATTATTTAACTCTGGGGAACCCCCTCCAACAGTTACGCCACTGACAGGAGATAATAATAGCATGCAAATTGAAATTATTTTTGTTTTGTTTGATTTTATGGATCATATATTGCTCGCTTTTATATCCGTCCTGTCCATGGCTTGTTGGACCTATCGTAGCTTCACCAGAGCCCCGTTAGCCATCACTTTTCAGGGTTCCTGCAGGATCTTCACAGCTACCATAGCTGTCCCAGGGCACACGCAGTCCCCACTGTACTTCGCTCCTACAGGCATAGTGGCTAGCATTCTTGGCTGTCACTATGGAGATCTAGGTTCAATTTCTGGCCTGAGGGCTGGAAGGGGGTGTGTTAATGCACATATAGCATTAACAGTTTTATTTATTTTAATCATGCTATTTTTCAGTGTTTTAATTAATAATTATTTATTCTATTCATTTCACTGCAATTAATATTTATATACCTGTAGAGTGCAGTACAGTTCAATTGTATTATTTTAGCGCCAAGATTTGGCGGACGTGAGGACTTGGCTACAGACATGACGCGAGTAACACGTGGAGACAAGTCTCATGTGATGCACAACTTGCTTACTTTACTTTACTTCCTCGGCGCTACAGCCTGGGCTAGGCTTTGGCCTCTCACGATTCCTCGCCATTCGTCCCTTCTATGAGTTTTCTCCCACCATCTTCCAACCCTCATAGTTCTCAGGTCTTCTCCTAAGTCTTGTAGCCATCTTTTGCGCGGTCATCCACGTCTCCTCTTCCCTTCCATAGTTCCATGTAATATCTTCCTTGGTGTTCTTTCTTCATTCATCCTCTCTACATGACCAAGCCAATCCAGACGTCGGGACTTAATAAATTTCACAATATTTGATTATCTCTTAAATTTCTTTGTTTGTCCTGATTCGCCACCCTTCATGCTCCTTTGCCGGGCCATATATCCTCCTTAAAACTTTCCTTTCAAAAATTTTGAGATCGTTCTCATCATTTGTTGACATTGTCCACGTCTCAGATCCATAGGTCACCACTGGTCTAATAAGGGTCTTGTAGAGTTTAACTTTCAAGTTCCTACTTAACAGTTTTGATTTTAAGAGCTTAGTGTTAGCATAGTAAGCCCTGTTTCCATTCATGATCCGTTTATGAATCTCCTCTGATACTGAATTCTCACAATTTAGTATAGTACAAAGGTAACTGAAGCATTTTGCATTCTCAAACTTATACTGACCAATTTCTACATTTTATCTTGCTCTTCTATCTTTTCCCGCTGACATTTTCATATATTTCGTTTTCCTTTCATTAATTCTCATTCCCATCTTTCCACTCTTCTCCTCCAGAATCTTGAACATTTCTTTAAGAGATTCCCAGTTCCGTGCCATCAACACAAAGTCATCCTCATATGCATACGCCTGCTTGGACTTGCTTATTATCGTCCCTCCCAATCCCAGTTCTTTCATAACTTCATTCAGTGTCAAGTTGAATAACACTGCAGACAATGAATCTCCTTGCCTCACTCCGGTATTAACCTCAAAATTCCTGCTAGTTTTGCCTCCTACGTAAACCTTGGCCTGCGATCCTTCCATTGTCATTGCTACTAGTCTGATCGACTTCTTTGGCACACCACATGCTTCTAGGACGTTCAACATCTTCGTTCTATCAATGCTATCAAACGCCTGTTGGAAATCAATGAATAGCAAATGCAGATCAACACCATATTCATAGCATTTCTCCATAGATTCTCATAACAAATATTTGGTCAGTAGTTCCCCTTCCTGGCCGGAATCCACACTGGTTCTCATCCAGTATTTCTTCAGCGTAGTTGCTCAGACTCTTTTGCAATATACTTGAGAATATCTTATATACAACACTTAGTAATGTTATCCCTCTATAATTTCCACATTGTAACTTATCACCTTTCTTGAAGATGGGACAGATAAGGCCAACTTTCCAATCCTGAGGCATTATCTCTCTTTCCCATATCTCCCCAATCAGTTCATGTAGGTTCCTAGCTATCCCTTGTCCTCCATTCTTTATTACCTCCGCTATGATCTGATCCTCTCCTGGTGCTCTTCCATTTCGTTGACGCTTCACTGCCTCCATAACTTCATCTATGAATGGTTTAGTGACCCGTGGCTCTACATTCATCTCGTCCTTACGTTCTATATTTAACGTATCTTTAAAGTGCTCCGCCCATCTTTCAAGAACTCTTTCTTCCTCTCCAATCACTTTTCCATCTTTACCCTTACACGAGTTCTCCCGTGGTCGAAATTCCTTTGTCATTCGTTTCGTTGCTTGGTACAATTTCTTACTTTCGTTCTGGCTGTTCAATTCTTCAATTCATTCCATTTGTCTTTTTAGATACATTCTCTTCTTCCTTTTCAGAACTCTATTTGCTGTTCTTCTACTTTCTTTATATCTTTCACAATTCCATCTTGTCTCTCTTTGAATCATAATCAATCTGTCTGCATTTCTTCTGCTCTATATATTTCCTACATTCATCATCAAACCATTCTTCATTCCTGTTCCTCTTCTTCTCCCCAATAGTTTCTTTCACAGTTTCTTCCAATGCTTTCTTTATTCCAGTCCATCTCCTCTCTACAGTGTCATCCTCATTCATATTCTTTAATCTCTCTTCCAACTTCTTGTTCAGTGTGTCCTCATATTACTTAACAATTTGTGTTTGCTGAAACTTTTCCACGTCCCACTGTATCCTCTTAATTCCTCTGTCACATTCTACATTCGCAATTCGATCTCTAAACAGAGCTTTCACCAAAAAATGATCCAAATCACAGTTGGGGCTCCTTGCAGATCTGACGTCAATCATTGAAGATGCATGTCTTCTTGAAATCTAGACATGGTCAATTTGGTTTACTACTCCAGTGCCCGGCATTTTCCAGGTTCTTTTGTGTATGTCCTTATGTTTAAAACAAGTACTTTTGATTACCATTCTATTACTTTCTGCAAATTGGCATAGAAGCTTCCCATTTTCACTAGTATTAGTATGTAAAGAATGTTGCCCTGCTACATACTGCAAGAAGTCCTCTCTACCTATTTTGGCATTGAAGTCCCCAAGAAGTATTATCACATCATATTTTGGTATCATACTACATTCCTTTTCCAACTGGTCATAGAATGCATTTTTCTTCTCTTCACTATCGTCTTCTGTAGGTGCATACACTGATATGTGTCAGATTTCTGAATCGTCCCTTTAGTCTCATTTTACACATTCTATCTCCTAGAGGCTCAAATCCAAGAAAACTTCTTTTTATCTTTGAACTAATGATAAAGCCTGTTCCACACTGACCAGTTCTTACTTCAGGACCACTGTATAACATTGTATAGTCCTTCTTGTCAATCCTGCCGTTTCCCCTCCATCTCACTTCCTGAACGCTACTACTGTATATCCATTCCATACTTCAAAACTTCCTCAGCTACTTCTGCCATTTTTCCTATCTGCAACATCGTTCGTACGTTCCATGTTGCCATTGTCAAAGTCATATCCTTTTTCCTTGTCCTTAAACATTTTCCAGGTTCATCATCGTTAATTCCGTCCAAATTCCGAGGCTTTGTTGAGAGTTTTGTAACTTTTGAGGTTTTACAGTGTGGGGTTGTTAGCCCCGCGCCCAACTCCCAACCTGGAGGACCAGGGTACCGCTCTTAATCTGGCTCATCACTTTAGACCTGTCCAGCTTGGGTGACCCTACCAGGAGCTTAAGCTCCCGCTGGCTTAGCTCTGAAGATCATTTGAGCTCACAAGCCCCCAAAACACCTGGCAATAACAAATTGCCTTATTCAAGGTGGCAGTACCGGCGGGGGGTGTGATGCACAACAGTGCAGATAATTCAAATTCAGCCAAACCATTGGCATAATAATTGTTTACGTTTTCTAGTGTATAATAACATTTCCAGTGTCATCATAGTGTAATAATGTGAATGTACAGTATGTGTACAATCAATTCATAGTGTTGTTTCACGAATGGTGCAATAAACCAGTGACCAGTGAGCTTTATATGATTATGAGTACATTTCCTTTTCTTAATAACACTTAGGTGGTCCTCCGCAAAGTACTCGTACTTTTTAATTAACGTGGTGTTATGTGCGACCGTACTCACAGACAAGAGACAAAAAGTAAGCACAAAAGCAGAAATCCTAGACAAATGTGTTATGGTTGTCAAACATGGTCCTTGACAGAAAAACTGAAAAAGCAGCTACAGGTATGTCAAAGAAGAATGGAGCATAAGATCCTAAACGTTTCTCTAAGAGACAGAATAAGGAACGAGGAACTAAGAAGAAGGATGCGATGTAGTAGAAAGGGCAGAAAGCCTAAAATGGAAATGGGGAGGACACGTATCACGCATGGATCACCAGAAATGGACGCATCACATCACAATGTGGGACCCGAGAGGAGGACAAAGAAACGTGGGACGCCAAAAAACCAGATGGGCAGACTATTTTACAGCTAAAGCAGGAAAACAATGGTCGAGAGTGGCAAGAGAGAGGGTAGCATGGAGACAGCTGGAGCCAAACAGGAATCAACATGCACCAAACAGGACAGAAAGACGATGACAGTGAGTTCAACAAGACAAAAGCTCTCAAGGATGCTCACCTTCGGAGCCTAAACACGAGCAGTCCCTGTGCAAACAGTAGGCCTTTGCCCTTACGGGATGTCTATAGGTTAATGTTATTATTATTATTTTATTATTATGTCCGACCACCAAAGGTAAGGTTCGATCGTGAGCATGTGCTCTATCGCGATCAAACAGGGTACACTCAGCCTTGTGAGGCAAAACTGAGAAGAGACAGGTTTGATTCCTACTTCATCCATCCTGGAAGTGGTTTTCCATGGTTTCCCCTCTTCTACTCCTGACAAACACCGGGATGGTACCTAACTTAAGGCCACGGCCGCTTCCTACCAAAAATCCTATCTCAATTACAAATACAGTTCACACAAACTAGTACAGACATCACAGTGCCACAGGTAACATGTAAATATAAAATCTAATGGATATCCTTACACATAATTTGATTATTTTATTTCTTTTCTAATTGATTCTATTATTTTTCATTTTACACAAGTACTTAGCCATTAGATTTATTGTTGAAAATGTTTTAATTTATATTTTCATTTTTCTTATTCATTGTTTTCCAGTTTCTTCATTCCATCCTGTATATATTTTAGTTAATTTTGTTTCTCAACACTTAGTTTCTTAAGGTTTGATTGCTGAAGAAGTCCCCATTTTAGGTAGATTTCATTAGAAAGCTAACTATTGCAATGGGTACCATGTTTCGACTTCCGGAAAATTTCAACATATCTTCGCGTTTCACATCCCCCAGACCCCAAAACCACCGTCAGTTCAAAAGTTTATATATAATTTATGTATATATGTATCTATCTATATATATATCAGTTTCTTGTGGACACGATAACTGCCGTAATTTTGTACCAATCACTTTGAATTTTTTACATAATATGTATCCCTATAAAATCTCGGTCGAGTTCGTTAATGTGCAAAATCGGTCGAAGGGGGTGAAAATGGGGGGCTTTTTTCGAAAAAGTGAAATTTCGCTATTACTCTCTTAATACGTGAAATATCGAATCCATTCAAAGTTCATAATATGTGTCGGATAAGTGCCAAAAATTTATGTCAAATAAGTTTTTTGATAGCACCAACCATTGACCAAAGGGGTGGAAAAAAGTGGGTTTTTCGGGAAACATTAATCATATCTCTCTTAATAGGCACAATATCAAAACCTTACAAAATGGAAAATATTCCCCTAATAATTACCTAAAACGTTTGTCTGAAAGAATTTTTGATATGACCCACCATTACGCCAAGGGATGAGAAAAATGATTTCGGAATTTTAAAAAATGGCAAGTGCCATCAGAGGTTACCATAACAACGCTTTTAAATTGATAAGGGATCATCTATCAGAGGTTGCCAAGACAACGCCATTGACGAGATCACATTCATTTTTAGCCTACTTTTCACACTTTTCAAAAATGAGGAAAAAGTAGACTTATGAGATCGATCCGGGAAAATGGGTCTGTCCTTCTGTCTGTCTGTCAGTCCTTCTGTCTGCCTGGCTGTGTGTGTGTGTGTCCCCCTATCAACTCCTAAATGGCTGCAGCAATCAAAACCAAATTTAGTATGAGTAAAGTTGTATACCGGAATATCTCAGGCCCATATTTGAAAAAGATGCCAGTGCTACAAACTGCTAAAAAAAAATGCACTAGAAATTTGAGCTCCATGTTGGATATCTTGGAAGGTATACATGGGAGCTATTCTAAAATTGGCACACATGTAGATAATACTATTTCAGTTTAATTTTCAGGTGGCCTTACATGACAGCGTTGCCAAAATATTTTTAAGCCTTCTGATAAGTCCAATTTTTAAATGCATTTAACTTCTACACTATCAATTGGATTTCAACCAAATTTTGAATGTAATATGTGTATATAAACAGATATGACTGAGTGTATTCTTAAGAGCCACCAGGGCTGCCAACTGTTAATAATTGCTCTCTATTTTGTATCCAAATATATCAGAAAGTATGCAAGCCGACAGCTTTAAACTATGCACACGTAAATTACCTGACATTTTACATTAATTTGGAGTAACTTATATACGTCAGTTCTACCAACATGATTCTAAGCCTGCTGATAGGACCAATTTTTAAATACATGTAACTTCTATACCAACAAATAATGGATTTCATCCAAAATTGGCACAAAAAGATATAATATTTCAGATTATTTCTGACCAGCACTCGCATGACATTGTTGCCAACATGCTTTTACGTGTACTAATAGATCCAATGTCTAAATCCATGTAACGTCCTTTGAACTTCAACCACATTTTTTATTCTATACCTTAGGAGATGGAAGTAAGAATATATTCAGTCACCTGAGCTGCCAACTGTATTGCTCTATTAGGCTACATTATGCCTAGTATACCTTATTTCGAACTAATTAAGACATTTCGATATTACCCACTTAATTTCGTCATTATTCTAGATAGGTTCATATACTGTAGATTAATCTATGGCATGAATCTTAATTTTAAGAAAAGTAGGCTCTTTAGTTCGTCACGGAACTTCTTGTTCCATCTGACTATGAGGGAAGCGGCTAACTGGTAGCATGCTGAACTTCTATGCCTAAGGTCGCTGGTTCAAAGCCGGCCAAAGTCGCCGGATTTTCTAAGAGCGCTAAAAATGCGTCAGCATGCTTTCCTTCGGAGGGGAAGTTACAACGTTCGTTGCAAGTTGCTGGTTGCGGTGGCATCTAGCAGCCAAGTTCACAGCTAGGTGTCGTTGACGTTAGTATTTGGTACAGAATTAGGTACTACTACTTAAAATTGACCGTCTGCAGACCTTACCTGAATTACAGATTAATACAGTCATCACAAATAACACCGTTTATCAGACAGATTCTACACACACCCAATGTACACGGGGTTACATGACCACGTTGTCGCAGCCCCTTAACTGAGGAACTAACCAACATCTCTGCGGGAAAATTTTGCGTGAAGAAGTAACAGACTGTTAGATAGTTACAGATTAGTTCCAAACCTTGCATAAGGACAGTGTGATCACAAGTATAAAAATGAACCCCAAATGACAAGAAGGTTACCATCCCCATAAGACAGTAAAATGTTAAAAATTTGCATAGAAAGACGACAAAATGTTAACTAACCTCCAATTGTAAAATACTTTCTCGCAATAAATGAGGTCTGATCCTCCTACGAAAAGCTGCATATTTTGCCTATTATAGCCTATCCCCTAGTTTGCCCGGTGAAATCTACCTCTGCCTTCCGGCGTGCCTAGAGGAATTTTTTGGATCAAAACATGTACTAACATTTGAATATAATTTGTATTGATTGGTGGAGGATTTAAATTAATTATTAATCATCAATTTTCTTGCATATTCCTGAAATGGTAAATGTTTTTGATTTTTATTAAGGATACAGTTCGTTTTGTTTTGTTTTTATGCCAGGGTAAACTCTTGTGTAGGCTATTGATAGGCATCTCTTTAACCCAGTACATCCCTTAAATTCAACAATACGGACTTGTACTGTAAGCGGTAGCTGTCCATCTTCCTCTTCCTTAATGCTATCTTCAATTGTATGGTGTCTGCTTAGTTGGTAGCACGCTGAGTTTCTATGCCCAAGGCCGCGGGTTCAAACCCGGCCGGTGTCGTCGGAGTTTTTAAGAGCGTTAAAAATCCCTCAGTATGCCTTCCTTTGGAGGGGAAGTAAAGCCGGCGGACCCATGTTATAGATTTTTGGCATGTAAAAGAACCTTCCACTAATTACACTTTTGTGAAGCTAAATTATAGGTTAGATTTGACTAATGCTCTTAGGTTCCAATGTTCGTCGCCAGGAGCCGACTGTGGTGGCTTCTAATAACCAAGTTCAGTACTAGTTGTCATTGATGGTGGCATTTGGTAGCAAAAGTAGGAACTACTTGAAACTTGAATATTTGCAGTCCTCAACTGAATTTTAAAAAATCCCTCTCGGTACGCTGGAAGGCGGAGGTAGATTTCACCGGGCGAACTAGGGGATAGGCGAAAATAGGCAAAATATGGAGGTTTTCGTAAAAGGATCAGACCTAATTTTATACACCTCATTGCGAGAAAGTATTTTACAACTGGAGCTTAATAAACATTGTATTTCGTCTTTTTATGCATATTTTAACATTTTGTCTTACTAGCTGTTATGCCCGGCGTTGTTCGGGATCACAATTGGATATAAAAGATCGTACCTTTGCTCGCATTGTTGTATTGTGTGCAACCCGGAGGAAGGTCGTTGTTATAATGAGCGATATTATTGCCACTCAAATTCCTTGAGCGTGATTTTTATCTGATCAAAAATTGTGTTGAAGTTGTTAAATAGGAAGGTATGATGGCTTTATACTGCTTGTAGCTTATAATTAAACCTGAAATTTCGCTAATATAACTAAATATTTAAGGTGCATACTTTAATCATTGTATGCATTATTAACCTAACCCATTTTAAGAGCCAATGAATTTCTTTTCCTTAATTCTTTATGTGTTTTGTCAAAGAACAATATTTCAAGAGGATAATGGTAGTCCGCAGATAAACGCTTAGAATCCCAGCTTCATAATACATTGCAGAAAATGGAAATTGCAACACCATGAAGGCATTGGTCGTTAGTGTTGATTTTTAAGATATGGAACGATGCTATGTAGGTATGTAAACGATCAAAGTTTCAGACCCATTGGATTGTTGCTACAGGTCTCCCCACATGATTGGTCGCGGAGGAATCAACTCCAGTATACGGACTCTGGTGTAGCATAGTTGACTTGCAGTGTGTGCAGTGAAGTGTTCCCCGTCAAACATGCCTCGACAATAGAGAAGAGCACGCTATCAACAACTGTCGCCGTTTGAGAGGGCTTGGATAATTGGGCTGTGTGAGGCTGGATTATCGCTAAGGACTGTCGCTGCACGTGTTGGCCGACAGGCATCTACGGTACAATGTGTAAGGCAGCAGTGGTCAAATGAAGGCACCCACACTCGTAGACCTGGCACAGGCCCAGCGCGACAGATAACTGTGAGAGAGGATCGCCGCATCATTCGGATGGCCCGGATGGAACCCCATGCAACAGCAGCACAAATTCGAACAGCTGTGGCACCCCACGTTACACAACAAACAGTTGGTAATCGCCTGCGTACAGCTGGCTTACGATCCCGTGTCCCTGCAGAAGGTGTTCCATTGACCCCACAACAGCGACGTGTAAGGCTGGCCTGGTGTTGAGAACGATCGATGTGGGTTGACGAATGGCATAGGGTCGTCTTTAGTGATGAATCGCGCTTCTGTCTTGCCCACAGTGATCGCCCGAATCGTGTGCGCCGACATACCGGGGAGAGGGGCCACCCAGACCTTATTGTCGAGAGGCACACGGGGCCAACACCAAGCATTATGGTCTGGGGAGCTGTTGGCTTTAATGTGAAATCACAATTAGTGCTTGTTGAGGGCACTATGACTGCTCGACAGTACGTTGATAGGGTATTCAATCCAGTGGTTGTCCCTATGATGGTGAACATTGCTAATGGGATGTTTCAGCAGCACAATGCCCGGGTTCACACTGCACGCATCTCCAGAGAAGCTCTCCATGACATCACAACCTTAGAATGGCCTGCCAGATCCCCGGACCTCAGTCCTATTGAGCATGTGTGGGACATGATGGGTCGATATCTGGCCAACCGTCCTCAGCCACAGAATGGCTCTGGAACAACTGACCCGTGCAGTGCAGCAAGCATTGGCCACAATTCCTCAGGAAGCGATCCAGGGCCTTATTGACTCTATGCCTCGACGAATTCATCAATGTATTGCAGCTCGTGGTGGGCACATCCTGTATTGATTGTTGTCCAAATTTGCGGTCAGAGGGACCTGAAAGTGTAATCATCGAATCACAACTGAACACTTGTCTTGCATGTTCAATTGCAGCAATGTAGCACCACTCCTTCTGGGTGTTGCAATTTCCATTTTCTTCAGTGTAATATAATGCATTTGATTATGGAAATAACGAATACCAAAAATAAGAAATACACACTAAATATCTTCTAAGAATCTATATGTCCACCTACACTTAAACAAGAACTACCGATACGAGTGCAGAGACAACCTGTTGTCGCAAGACAAACTAAACCTATTCAAAACACCATACCACCCTCCTCCTTCTTCTTCTTCTTCTTCTTCTTCTTCCTTATCCGATACAGACGTTGGCTACCACCATGGCTAACACCTTCTTATCCTGTGCAATCCTGAAGAGTTACGTGGAAGACAGCCCAAACTACGTTCTTAAATTATCCATCCAAGTTATTCGTCTCCTTCCTGGTCCACGCTGACTTTCAATTTTACCCAGAATTATAACTTGGAGCAGACGGTATTTTGGATTCCTCATCATGTGTCCCAAGTATTCCAATTTCCTCTTCTTAATTGTGTTGAACAGCTCAGGTTGGCTGCTCACACGCTGAAGAACCTCGGCATTACTTAATGTTCTGTCCACGAGATTTTGAGAATCCGCCAGTATATCCAAATTTCAAAAGCTCGAATCTTCTTTTCTGTAGCTATGGACAAGGTCCAAGCTTCAACACCATAAAGAAGGGTGGAGACAACATAACACTTCACAATTCTTTTCTTAAGCGTCATACTGAGATCTCGACAGCATAGTAGTTGTTTCATTGTCATAAAGATGGATCTAGCCTTCTCTATACGGCATCTTATTTCTACCGAAGGATCCCAATTCTCATTAATATTCTGTCCTAAATAAACCAACCTCTTTCGCTCAATCTGATGTCCATTGACAAAAAGGACTTGTGACAATGCTGGTTTTTGCGATATTATCATGTATTTTGTTTTCTTAATGTTGAGGTCAAGGCCATATTGTTTACTCTTTTGATACACCTTAGTAACAATCTCTTTAAGTCCTTCGAAACTATTTGCAATCAATGCAGTATCATCTGCATACCGTATATTATTAATATAATTACCATTGACCTTAATACCTTGTTGAATGCCATCAAGTGCCTCAGAGAAAATCTGTTTTGTGTAGATATTAAAAAGAAGTGGTGAAAGAATGCATCCCTGTCTCACACCATGCATTATTTCCACTGATCTGGAAATATGTCCATCAATTCTGATACTAGCCTTTTGGCCCCAGTATAAATTAATGATGATCCGAATGTCTTTCTGATCTATTCCTGAGTTCTTGAGTGCATTATACAACTTATGATGCTGACAACGGTCAAAGGCTTTTGCATAGTCCAGAAAACATGCATATACATCCTGATTTACCTCTCGGCATCTCTGGAAAAGAACTTGAAGCGCAAATAATGCCTCAAGAGTTCCTAGACCGTTGTGGAACCCAGATACGAGGTTCTGTATGGTGAACTCACCTCCGGCACCAGACCTCATGGAGGCCCTCAGAGACGTTACAAGGACCAATTTACGCAGAATATGACGTTGACAGGACTCAATCCACAAACCTGGGACCAGCTTGTTAAAGACCGTTCAACTTGGCGTCAGACCATCCCGGCTGCTGTCAAAATGTTTGAAGAAGAACGTCGTAGAATTGTTAAGGCCAAGCGACAAGCACGAAAGCTCCGTGCAGCACAGCCACGCCCTCCACCAACAGTTCTGTGTGATCTGTGTGGACGTTTGTTTCATGCACGCATTGGGCTGTTCAGTCACCGCAAACATGCCCACAGACCTCAACCTTAGATTATTTTAGACTGTTTTGGAAGATGATGTATACTCGGAAACGAGTTAAAGCCGCCGCCGACGACTAGTGAGCGTCACAATGCTATCATCATCCAAGATCTTCAATAATTCCACTGGAATGTCATCTTGACCAGGAACCTTACCATTTTTTGCTATCCTAATCGCATATTTCACTTCATCCATGGTGATCACGGGGTCCAACAACTGAAGGAATTTCGGGTCGGGAAGGATGATGATCATCATTAAAAAGCTCTTGTATATAGTTCTCCCAAACCTGTAATTCTCTTCAACTTCAAATACCGCGTTACCTTGACTATCAACTAAATTGACTGTGTTTCTTTTCCTGTGTCTACCTGAAACTTCTTTGATTTTCTTATGGACCTGGAAAATATCATATTTACTATTAAGTTCTTCAATTTCTTTGCACCTATCTGACATCCAACCTTCCTTGGCTTGTCTGATCTTATTCTTTATCAATCTATGAATCAACCAATATTTTTCATTATCTCCTCCTTTGACTTCTCTTCGTCTATTCATTAGATTCAATATTTTATCTGTCATCCATGCCTTCCTTTTTTTATGTTGTCTCTTATTCCTAAGAAAATGATCTCCAACCCTCTTCAATGAGGTTTTAAAATTGTCCCAAAGTTCCAAGGGCTGCATGTCATTTGAATTCAATGTCTTAAGATCAGTGGCAAGAGCAGCAGCCACCTGTGACCTTGTATTTATTTCCCGAAGGGCATCAGTATCATATTTCTTTTGTGTTGTTTTTATCGGAATCTTGTTAAGCCGGACACATATTTGGCTAATGAGAGGATTGTGGTCAGAAGGAACCTCTGCTTCTGGATAGGTTTTTGCAAAAATCACGCTGTTTCTAAATCTGTTTTTAATTAAAATGAAATCTATTTGATTTCTTATTATGTTGTCTGGACTATCAGCAGGTGCTTTCCACGTATAAAGTCTCCTGGCAGGAAGCTTAAACCAAGTATTAGCAATGACAAAGTTCTCCTCTCTACAAAACTGCACTAAACGATCCCCTCTGTTGTTTCTTTGTCCGAGACCCCACTGGCCCACGATGTGTTCTTCAGAACCTTTCCCAACCTTTGCATTAAAATCTCCCATAACAAGGGTTACATCATGTTCTTTGGTGTCTTTGAGGACGATCTGAATTTGGGCATAGAATTCCTCAACATCTTCATCGCTTTTGTCACTAGTAGGAGCATACACTTGAATGCGATTAATGTGGAAAGGTTTACGACGTAACTTTAACATCATTATTCTACTGGAGAATGGTATACAACTGATAATGGCAGACTCCAAACTTTTGTCAACTATAAAACCCACTCCATGCAAATGCCTGGCATCATTATTACCACTGTAATATACCATGCAATCCTCCACATTACAATCTCCTGTCCCCGGCCATCACATCTCACTTATACCCATTTGGACACATTCATCCTCTTCATCTCATGAATTGTATTGTGAATCTTTCCTGCTTCAAACATACTCCATACATTCCACGTTCCTATCTACAGAGCTGACCAGGAGATTCTTCGCACCCTCTGACCACTTAAGGTCTGCCCGGGACTAAGGGCCAATATAATTAGGTTTTCAGCCATGAAGATTATCCTGGGGAAAAATAATTGAGGTGGTTTCCCGTTCCCTTCCTCAATGCGCAGTAACCACATCCCATCCCAACATCCAAGGATGCCATGATATGATGCAGCTGTTTGCTGATACAAGGTCGACAGATCGGTCTTGTATCAACAATAATGATATAGGTGCTGCCACTATATCATGTCCTCAGTTGATCCCATCAGCCATTGGGACGCGCCGTGTCGGGGTTGAGGACTTACCCGCCCAGATCCGTCTTCCACAGAGTATAGAAAAGCCCTTACTCAGTTCAGAGCTCTTCCCCCGTGGAAGCTGCACCATTGTCACCCTCAGCCGGCAGCGGACCCATATCACCCAGATGACCAAATCTGGAGGTGAAACCATACACCAAAAGGTTCTATGTGATGACGAAATTTGACTAGAAAAATTATATGATTTAGTAACAAATCATATCTGAAGCTATATTTACCAAAACTCTCCTTCCTCAGGTGAAATCAATATTGAATCACTCATACACGAAAAGCAACACGCGTAGTATAATAAAAGACCATAAAACTAAAAAAGATTCAAATAAAGTATAGATATTGGCTAGGAAAATTGACTGCAGACGGTCAGTTTCAAGTATTAGTTCCTAATTTTGCTAGCGTCAACAACACCTATCTGTGAACTTGGCTACTAGATGCTACCGCAACCAGCAACTGGTAACGAACTTTGGAACTTCCCCTCCGAAGGAAGGCATACTGAGGGATTTTTAACGCTCTTAAAATATCCGAAGACTTCGGCCGGGTTTGAACCCGCGAACTTGGGCATAGAAGTTCAGCATGCTACCAGTTACACCACCGAAGCCGCTTCCCACAGAATCAGATGGAAACCTGAATGTGATCTCATGCAGTGGCGTTGTAATGGCAACCCCTGATGACTCATCCCTCATCAATTTAGTAGTGTTGCCATGGCAACCTCTGATGGCTCTTGGCATTTTCTTATAATTCTGCAATCATTTTGCTCATCCCTTGGCATATATAATAATGATCGTGTGGCCTCCGGAGAGGCCTAGTGCAGGTCTTTCTAGTTGACGCCCGTGGGCGACCTGCACGTCGTAATGAGGATGAGGTGATGACGGCACATACACCCAGTCCCCGAGCCACGGGAATTAACCTCAGGAGATTAAAATCCCTGATAGCCCGGCCGGGAATCGAACCCGGGGCACTTTGGGCCAAAGCCTAGCGCGCTAACCATTTAGCCACAGAGATCCCTTGGCATAATGGTGGGTCATATCAAAAATTCTTTCAGACAAAAGTTTTAGGTAATTATTAGGGGAATAGTGTCCATTTTGTACGGTTGTGATATTCAGCCTATTAGGAGAGATATGATTAATGTTTCCCGAAACACCCACATTTTCCCACCCCTTTGGTCAATGGTTGGGGCTATCAAAAAACTTTTCAATCATAAATTTTTGGCCATTATCTGACATATAGAATGAACTTTGAATGGATTCCACATTTCACATATTAAGAGAGTTAGAAAAGGAAGGAAGGAAGCTTGTAGTTTAACGTGACCGTTAATCTTGAGATCATGAGCCACGGGACCTCCTTTTTACGTGGAATCCAAACCACAGGACATGGCATTTCACTTCGAAAATCTCACATGCATTGACCGGGAATCGAACCCGGACCATCTTGGTGAGAGGCATACAGCTAGACCGCTGAGCCACCACGCCCCCAAGAGAGTTAGAGAAAGACGGAATGTACCAGGAACATTAGTCAACAAAATAAAAATGCTGTATGAAAACACAAAGGCCTGCTTACGAATAGGCAATGGAGAGAGCAATTGGTTCATGACAAGAAGAGGAGTACAACAGGGCAGCTCTTTGTCACCCTTACTGTTCATTGTTGTAATGGACGACATCTCGAAGAAACTTAAAGAAGAATTGCATGGAAATGACACCAAAGCCCTGGTATTCGCAGATGTTATGATTTGGGATGAAAGTGCAGAGGAGGTGCAAAAAAATCTAGAGATTTGGAACAAGTTGTTTGAGGAACATGAGCTTAAAATTAGTCAGTCAGAATAAGACTGTGGCTATGGCAAAAGGATCAGGGTGTACAAGCATCTACCTGAACAACCATCAACTTCAAAATGTTGACCAATTCAAATATCTTGGCAGCACTTTGAGTTTGGACAATAGCAGTAAATGTGAGATAACCAACAGTACAAATAATGCAGCAATCTTATACAACCAAGTCAGGATACTACTGTGGGATAACAAAGTACCTATACAGTGTAAACATATATTTTTTAATACATACTACATACCCATACTGACTTACGCACTTGAAACATGTACCCTTTCTAAAAGAGAGAACAGTAGACTTCAGGCATCCGAAATGAAGTTTGTGCGTACCATGCTTCAGAGGACAAGAAAGGATAAAGTAAGAAATGAAATAAATCGTGCAGAAGCAGGTATTAACACCACTGTAATGGAGACCTTGCAGTGGTCTCGTCTGAGGTGGTATGGACATATCCAACGGATGAAAGATGAACAAAAGGCAAAGGCATACTTCAATCTGAACATCAAAGGAAGAAGATGTGTTGCAAGACCTAAAAGGAAATGGATAGACCAGATTAAGGGTGACTTGGCAAACAAAGGGCTGGCTTGGGAGAGCACTCGTGAAGACCAACTATTCATGGACAGAAAGAAATGGAGAGGACTTGTTCACAGCACCCGGGTGACTGGAGCTGTTTAAGATGATGATGATGATGGTGATGATATCGTATGGCCTCGGGTGCCTGGTGCAAGCTTTGTTAATTGACACCCAGAGGGTAGCTTGCATGTCGAATTTCGTCGTTCCTTTGAACGCTATGAAAGTCAAGGAGGTTAGATATCTAAACTCCTTGACACTACAGAGCTTTCAAGTAGAGAATGGAGGAACTTTATGTTGGCGGAAAATCCCGAGATTAATTTTGCCATTGAACACGGCCTACTGAATTCAAATGGGTTCTTTAACATGCCAACAACGTATGACATGAGTGTCGTGATTTTTGTCGCCTTCAAAAATCACTTACCATGGCCAGGGGCGAACCTGCAATGTTGGGGTTTGTAGTCCGACACTATAACCACTCATCCACCGTGGCAAGCTATGATGATGATGATGAAGAGAGTTATAGCGATATTTCACTTTTTCGAAAAAGCCCCCTATTTTCACCCCCTTCGACCGATTTTTGCCCATTAACGAATTCAACCGATTTTCTGGAAGTCGAAACATTGTACCCATTGCAATAGGTAGCCTTTCCAATGAAATAAATAAATAAAATAAATAAATAAATACATATATAAATACATAAATGAATGAATGAATGAATGAATGAATGAATGAATGAATAAATAAATAAATAAAGACAAGAACATGTTGAAGAGGAAGAATGGAAAGAAAAAGAAAATCATTTAAGTTCTCTCATGTGGTACAAACAAACAAACATGGCTAATAAAGAAACAATTTGGACGGCTTCGGTGGCGTAGTTGGTAGCATGCTGAGCTTCTATGCCCAAGATCGCGGGTTGAAACCCGTCCGAAGCCGTCGGATTTTTTAAGAGCGTTAAAAATCCCTTAGTATGCCTTCCTTTGGAGGGGAAGTAAAGCCGGCGGTCCCATGTAATGTTAAATAACCTTCCACTAATTACACCTGTGTGAAGCTAAATTAACTTATAGGTTAAGGATGTAAACAACGCTCTTAGGTTTCTACGTTCGTTGCCAAGAGCCGACTGCAGTGGCGTCTAGTAGCTAAGTTCTGAACTAGGCCTAGTAGTCGTTGACGGTGGCGTTTGGCGGCAAAAGTAGGAACTATTTGAAAAATTCAAAGTTTCAGTCCTTACTTGAATTAAAAAACAGATACACACACTAATACAGCCATCACAATTAACACCGGTTATCAGACAGATTCTACACACACCGCGTTTTCGCAGCCCCTAAACTGAGGAACCAACCAACCTCACCATGGAAGCATCAAAATGACAAGTATTTATTCACCCTAACCTGAAAGAAATATTACATGATATATTAATCACAAAATAACCGGCAGCGGTAGCTATGCTTGCTAAAAGTGCAGTGCTAGGCCATGGGGCCAAGCTCTCTGCAAACTCGATAGAAGTGGGTTCGAGGCCGCCAGTCGGCCGTCCTTGAAATGGTTTTCCGTGGTTTCCTCATGTTCAACTCCAGTCAAATACTGGGACGGTACCTTCTGACAGGCCACGGCCGCTTCCTTCCACATCCTTGCCCAGTTTCATTTACCATCAGTCATTTCATCTCTCATGAGGTTTGCATCAGGAAGGGCATCCGGCCGTAAAAACCGTCCACCACAAGACTTTCATCACATCTCATTCCCGACCCCATTGGAAAATGGGAATAAAAAGGGGTAGGCAAACATGATTTATCACAAAATAACATGCTTGAAATACAAAAAGTACCCCCCATTTTTGTACATAAAAGGGTAAAACAAAAGTTTGATGGTTTTCAGTCTGTCAGCACGATTGTACCCAAATGAGATGGGTTGTTCCCAAATCCTGAAAGAAATTACATGAGATTAATAAAATAATAATGCAAATTTTTTAAGGATTATGGAATAACCCATCTCATTTGGGTACAATCGTGTTGACAGACTGAAAAGCATCAAACTTTTGTTTACTAAGGCAACACTGAAAAATGACTTGTATCACTCCATTGACATGGGTAAACCACACTTCAGACATTGTACACCTCGTGGTGTAGTGCTTGCTTGGCATAATTGTCATTCTGGAAGCCCAGGTTTGATTTCAAACTTTTCCTAGTAAATTCACTATAGGTAGATAGATAGATTTTTATTAATTCCATTTGATCAAATACATGCATTCAATACATTTTTGATATAGGACACGTCAGAATTTACATGCATAAAATAAAAGAACTAACAGGTATATATTACTAAGATTATAACTATTTATAACTTATTATAATAGCAAATCTTAATAGATACAATCTTATTGCACAACTATTTACACCTCACTCTATTATCATAATATGAAAACTTAATTCTATAAATACAACAACATACAGCTAGGTATTAAAATTAAATTAAAAAAGTAAAATATAGTTATAGATTCCATCACTCCTATACGCTAAAATATTCAACTACTGAGTAAAAACAATGGCACTGCAGATAAGCTTTCAACATTCTATCAAAGGTTTTTATTTTTGGGGCCAGTTTTATATACTGGGGTAGTTTATTGTATAATTTAACTCCAGTGTGAAAAGTTCCTTTTTGATATATGCTTGTGTGTGTGTGTGAAATATGAATGTTTTGATTTTGTCTTGTGTTATGCCTATGAACATCATTGTTTGTTTTAAGAAAAACATCTTTATTCATTAAATTCTTTTTAAAAAACATAATACTTTCAAAGATATATATGCAGGGCAGTGGGAGAATGTTTAAATCTTTAAACAGAGGTCTACATGATTCTCTAGAGTTTACATTTGCCATAATTCTAATCGCTCTCTTTTGTATCCGAAACGTGCTTAGTACATCTGGCGACATACCCCAAAATATGATCCCATATCTTAAGTATGAATGGAAATAAGCAAAATAAGTATTTCTTAATGTGTGCATGCTAGTGCAGGTTTTCAAAATACGTAACGCAAAGCACATCGAGTTCAGTTTAGTATTCAGATATTGTATATGTTTATTCCATTTCAAGTCTTGTTGTATCCATAGTCCTAAAAACTTTATTTCTGATTTATTTTCTATTTGATGACCATTTAATGTTATATTGGGCATCGCAGGATTCCTATTCTGTATAGTGTGGAAATTTAGACATACTGTCTTTTTATAGTACTGTAGGTCATATTATTATCATAATCATAGTCAACATCATCATCATCTTGAACCAGCTCCAGTTTCCCAGGTGCGATGAATGAGTGTTCTCCATTTATTTCTCTCCAAGAATGTTTCCTCCTCCATAATTTGCTGTAAATCCAGACCGCTCCCTGCAAGATCATTTCTAACCTCGTCGATCCATCTCTTCCTTGGTCGACATCTTGGTCTCTTGCCTTTCAGTTCTTTCTCAAACCACACTCTAGCTGTTCTTTGTGTGTCCATTCTTTTGAGATGACCAAACAATTTCAGCCTGGCTTCTACATAGATCTCATTAAGAAATTGTTCTACTTGGACAAGATGGCTTATCTTATCATACTTTATTTTATCCCTCCTTGTCTTCTGAATGATAGTTCATAAAAACTTCATCTCCACTGCTTGTAGTTTGCTGGTATTTCTCTTGGATTGGGTACATGTATCTAAGCTATATGTAGTAACAGGTACAAAGAAGCTCTTGTAGAGTATTAGTTTTGATCTTAAAGGAACTTGCTTATCCCAAAGAAGCCCTCTCACGAGATTGTGCTCCATGTTGAACTCAACTAGTGATTTCTGCAGATGATTGGTTATCTGTGGACACTACACTGCCAAGGTAACAGAACTGATGTACCTGTTCTAACTTTGTACCATTCAGAGTGATGCTAGTACAGATGTTTTGTCGAGTAATGGGCATCGCTACCGTTTTGGATATGCTTATATTCAGACCAAATTGCTTGAATATAGCATTCCAATCATTCAGCTTCTGTTGTATTTCAGCCTCATCTTCACCCCATATTACATTATCATCTGCAAACGCTAATTTTTATACCACTATTTAATATTTTTCTATGTGTATCAGTATTACAGTGCATTGTTCGATCAAGATCTGTCAACAGAATTGAAAATCAGCAGTTAAAAGGGATCTACTTTTCTATACCGTAGGTCAAAAAAATGTACAGTCAAATCACCTCAAAAGTAGGTTGTCAGGAAGTGGGAGTTCAACTACCGTACTCCTGTTATCATATTTCACTCAACTGAACTTCATATGTGCTGCCCCCTTCCTTGAGTCGTCAGTGTCAATTATGTTGTTTGACCTTTCTGTGTAATATGATGTGGGTTTATAACGTAATACCTGTACCCACTCATTGTTCCAGTCACTCACTTGTTTGGGATGTTCTTCAAGTCAGCCTAACCAAGACCTATCTTATTCATTTACTGAGGAGATGAGGTCTGTAAATTCGTTCAGACAAGTGTGAAGGCTTGCCCAGGCCTTTATTTTCACATTAGGCCTACTAGACCTTAAACAAGAGTGTGCTCCGTTCAGAGGGGGATCTGTTTGTTTATTGATTTATTTTGTCTTCAGTAGTGGCGAAGTTAGGGCTCATGGCCCTTTATTACACTTAACCACGAAATATGGTACCGGTACATATGAGACAATTTTGGAAATACAGAAAATAATTACAATGATAAATAAGGAGTAAATTAATTATGCTAATACTAATATTAATGAAAAAGGCACATAAATAATGATGAAAATAAAAATAATAATAATAATCACAATCGCAATGTCGCAGACCTTCCTACAATATCCTAGATATAATCCTCGCTCAGTCATACGTTCTATCATCCATCACCATTCACATGGGGCAATCAGCAGTATTCAACAGGGCGGCTTCGGTGGCGTAGTTGGTAGCATGCTGAACTTCTATGCCCAAGATAGCGGGTTCAAACCCGGCCGAAGCCGTCGGATTTTTTAAGAGCGTTAAAAATCCCTCAGTATGCCTTCCTTCGGAGGGGAAGTAACTAATTACACCTGTGTGAAGCTAAATTGGATAGGATAAGAATGTAAACAACGCTCTTAGGTTTCTACGTTCATTGCCAAGAGCCGACTGCAGTGGCGTCTAGTAGCTAAGTTCTGAACTAAGCCTAGTAGTCGTTGACGGTGGCGTTTGGCGGCAAAAGTAGGAGCTATTTGAAAAATTCTAAGTTGCAGTCTGTACTTAAATTAAAAACAAATACACACACTAATACAGCCATCACAATTAACACCGGTCATCAGACAGATTCTATACACACTCAAAGTACACGGGGCTACATGATCGCGTTGTCGCAGCCCCTAAACTGAGGAACCAACCAACCAGTATTCGACAGGTAATCTCGGCATACAGTCTCAAATTTCTTTATTTCTTTATCTGTAGCAAACACCATGCATGCTCTCCTGTGCCCTAAGTTTGGTTTTCTCCAGTGCTGAGTATTGTGTATTATGGCTTAGAGCTTATTTTATGCTATGTAATATACCGTAGAAGAAATCTGCAAGATATTTTGTTAAACTACTGCAGGTTTACTGACTTGATGGGGCTAGAAGCAAGTGGCATAGTGTGTTTGTGTTATTGTTATTAACAATTAGTTGTGAAGTTTCTGGGTGTAACGGTGTATATAGGCTATAAATAACTCCGAAGAAACTCGTCGTGACAACTCTACATCCTAATATACACTGAAATTCATTTTAAAAATATTTCTATCCCATATCTAGTGAAAACATTTCTTTTTAATTACAAGAACTAGCTCTTTTCTTTTAAGCATATTGCTTTTAGTGCCGGGAGTGTCTGAGGACATGTTCGGCTCGCCAGAGTTTGTAGCTGCTTCTATGCGGACACCCATGGGGTGTGTGTAGAATCTGTCTGATAACCGGTGTTAATTGTGATGGCTGTATTAGTGTGTGTTATCTGTAATTCAGGTGAGGACTGCCGACTTATCAATTCAAGCACTTCCTACTTTTGCTACAATCAATGACATCTAGCTGTGAACTTGGCTACTAGATGCCACCGCAACCTACTCCTCGCTGCGAACGTTGGAACTTAATAGAGCGTTAATCAAATCTAACATGCAAATTTAGCTTCACACAATTTTAGTTAGTGGAAGGTTCTTTTACATATCTATGACATGGGCCTACTGGCTTTACTTCCCCTCCGAAGGAAGGCATTCAGGGATTTTTAAAGCTCTTAGAAAACCGACAACTTTGGCCGGGTTTGAACCCACGATCTTGGGCATAGAAGCTCTCCATGCTACCAAGTACGTCGCCAAAGCCGCCAGATGTGCACTTGTAATCAGCGTATATAAAAATGGTGGTTCCTTACGTTGCTACACTTAAATCTGTGCAGCCGCTTTCCTTCCTGTCTGATAAGATAACTGCTATTGTGGGAAACTGGAACAAGGACATGCGAAGAAAATAATCAACACCTTCAGTATTTAAATCAATGCTTGTCAAATGGCCTATGATGTAGATATACAGTACAGCGGCTTCGTTGGCATAATCGGTAGCATGCTGAGCTGCAATGCCGAAGATCGCGGGTTCAAACTTGGTGAAGTAGTCAGATTTTTAAGAGCGTTAAAATTCTTCCGTATACCTTCCTTCGGAGGGGAAGTAAAGCCGGCAAGCCCATGTCATAGATTTATGGCACGTAAAAGAACTCACTGTACCACTGTAGATGGTAGGGTTTAGCCAAATTTCTCGGTTATTTGGTTAGAAACACACGATCAAGTTCCAACATTCACCACTAGGTGTCAGTGACAGTGGCATTTCTAGTAGCCAAAGTTGATATTGAACTTGAGCCTGTGGGTGTTAAATTGAAATACCCTGCTATGGCCATTGGCTGCAATTTTTAATATATGTATAAGGCATATTATTATTATTATTATTATTTTAATCAAGAAAATATATTTTGTCAAATGACAGTTTCTGGCAACATCTACTTCAGTGTCATAGCATTCAATTAATGCATACATTGAATTGTAGCCAGTCTGTCACACAAACACACTGGTTGAGTTAGTTGAACACTGCTCTGCAGACAATATACCGTATCTCAAACTATAGTGTTGTGATTCCACATACTGATGTGTGTTTACTAATTATACGACGCCCACAGTTATTACACAATAGGGTCAGTGCTTGTCTGCTCTGCCCACACGTCCCTTACATCCTCGCTAGGAATAGCCATGACACTTGCTCCCACATGGCCTTACCTTTTGGGGAACTTGTTAAAACTACAATTTAAAGGTTACTTTTGTGTATACCGTACTGACCAATATATTATGACTCGGTTAACTTGTCTTCTTCAGATGTTCCAGGCAGTGTACTGTTGTTATATTGTTATGATCTTTCTCTTTTGTGACTTCACTTTTACAATTAATTTTTCAATTAATTTCTTCCTCTTTCACAGCATTACTGTCAGGTACTAAATCACAGCTGTCAATATAGTCAGTTTATGGGACCATCTTCAAAACAACTCTTTATGTCATCATTAGGGCCCAGATTTTTAGGTGGCATAAACCTTCACTTTAGGTTTCTTGTATTCTAAAAATAGGTTATTTTAGGTTTTTCTTCCAGGATCAATACAAGCAGCAATATTTTCTGTTTTTCTTATTTCTGTGAAATTTATTTATGAAATTATTTCCAAAAGGTTTACATTGTCACTTGTGCGGGCTCCTCTCAGTCTTCTTTCCTATCGGCCTCTCTTGGTCAACTCTAGTTCTCTTCCGACCCCTACGGTATTAGGGTATTCGGGGCCTAGGGAGTCTCTTCCTTTCCCGCCTTGATTGGTCCTTGTCTCATATTTCCTGATTCCCTCCTTCTGCGAGGGGTCAGCCTTCTTTTCCTTTTCATGTTATCTCCTGCCTTCTGCTCAAGGCCCTCAAGGAAGCAGAGTGTATGTAGCCCCACCACTTCTGCTGCACCCTGGATAGTGCTACACCCTCAGGGGCTCACGGCTGATGAGTTGGAGTTGGCGACCCGAGGGATTCCTGAGCTGGGTCTGTTTTTCCCCTCTTCTCTTTCTCCTTTCCCATCTGCGTTTCATGGCTCTCCTTCCAAGTCCCTCAATCCTCATTCTTCGAGGGTTGAGGGCATTTCATTTCTTTCTGTCTTTTATTTGCCTTATCCTTTATTTGTTTACCATTTCTTCTTCTAGTATGTAAGTCTGTAGTTAGTATTAGTTATAGTTTTCATTCTCATCTCATCCTTCACTATCACCCAAACCATTGGGGGCCGATAACCTAGATGTTAGGCCCCCTTAAAACAACAATTATCATCATCATCTTCATCATCGTACTGCATTTAATGGTAGTAACCTCAGCTATCTCGGTCCTATTGCTTGTAATCGCGGTGGAAATAATGTTACGATACATTTCAATGGGGGAAATAACATTCTTTATTTGAAAAAGGCAAAACAGCTATTTAGGTTACTTTAGAGGTTTTTTTATTTTAGATGAAATGAAATTCACATATCCTGCTCCAGGAAGTGTGAAACGAATATATATGTTGAAATTTGTGAATAACTTAGCCAGGAAAAAACCTAAGAATCCGGGCCCTGGTCATCATTAGAGACCGGATTATATGCAACATAAAAACTCGAAATATGCATGAAAATATGCTTGAAAATTGTCAAAATATGAAACATCAAATAATAAAAAACAAAGTAATGATTAGTTGTATTATTTCAAAAACAACATACGGTACAAATTGTCTTTGCTGCTTTTCAGTCAGTCAACATGATTGTGCCCAATGAATTGGGTGGGGCACAAAATTAAAATATGTAAACACACTCCTGCAAAAAAATTACATGTATTAGTTAATCACACTTAAATCAAAAAGTAAGAGTTAAAATTAGCAAAGAAATGAGAGAAGAAATAGGACTGGGGAAAGGAGTGAGACAAGGATGTTGTTTATCTATTTAATATACTGTATATTTAGAAGAAATTATTAAAGAATGTTTTAATGGAAAAAAGAGATGTATGTTTAGGAGGTAAAAGATTTGAGTGTACGTATTCGTTTTGCAGATGATATGGTAATTATGGGTGAGAGTGCAAGACGAGCAATACAAATGTTGAAGGCCTAGATAAAATTTGTAAAATACATGGGGTGAAAATAAATAAGAAAACAAAAACAAAATGTATGGTCATAGGTGGAAAAGGTCAAAAAATTACACTAAAATTAGAAGATTAATTTGAACATGTAGGCTAGATAGTTTCAAGTACCTAGGAAGTTGGGTTACACAAGAAATGATATGCACTAAAGAAATAAAACGAGGATTGCAATAGCAAAAGAAGCCTTCAGTAAGAAAAGAAAATTATTTTGTGGAGCAATGAAAGTAAGCCTAAGAAAGAGATTGATGAAATGTTTTGTTTGGAGTGTAGCAATGTATGGAGCGGAAACTTGGACGCTTAGGAAAGAAGACGAGAGAAGAATAGAGGCTTTCGAAATGTGGGTGTGGAGGAGAATGGGGAGAATAAGTTGCACCGGCAGAGTGAGAAATGAGGAAGTATTAAAGAAGGTAGGAGAAGAAAGGATGATGCTAAAGAAGATAAGGAAAAGTAAAATTAATTACATTGGACACTGCCTAAGAGGAGATGGTTTGATGAAAAGTGCATTAGAAGGGACAGTCCAAGGGAAAATCCAAAGAGGAAGAAGGAGGCTTCAGATGCTGGATTCCATCAAGATTGATAAATCTTATGAGCTGATGAAACGTGCTGCTGAAGACCGGATAAGGTGGAGAGACCAACCAGGAGGAAACCTGCCATCAGGCAGATAAACTGATGGTGATGATCTATGACTCTTGCAAACCCTATTCAGGTTAAGTTATTATGATAAATGGAACTGTATGTTAGCTTTCAAGGCCACTCTTCAGTGTTGCAACATAAACTAAACAAAAGAGTTGGTGAAATTGATCAGATTTTCTTGCATCAGTGGATGATTGCAGATGCTTGGGTTTAACTAAAAGGACGTATGGCCAATATGGTCCAGAATTCATGATCTTGGCCTACATAAAGGTCTTCAACCTTTTCTTGACTTGAACTGTCAAAGGTTTTGTGGGCTGCGACCACCTTGTGGTGTAGCTGCTAGTGTTCTTCGCTGTCGCCCCAGAGGTCTGGGTTTGACTCCAGGCTCTGCCAAGAAATTTTAATTCTTGTGTGAGGGTTGGAAACATGTTCATTCAGCCTCGTGAGGCAAAACTGTGAAGAGGAGGGTTCGATGCCCACCTTGGCCATCCTGGAAGTGTTTTTCCCTCGCTTCTACTCCTGGCAAATGCTGGGATGGTTCCTATCGTAGGGCCATGGCCGCTTCCTTCTCAATCCTATCCTCAATTTACAAATAGACACACTACTGCAGCCACCACAATAATACAGGTTATTAGAGAAATTCTACAAACATAGGGTTAAATGACCATGATGTCCTAGCCCCTGGAATAATCCAACATCAATTTTGCCTCACAATGCACCAACACAAAACCTTAACAGATTTATAAATGAATCACATACTGTAGGTACTTCCTTGAATAATTATGGTAATAATAATAATAATTTCGTATGGCCTTGAATGCCGGGTGCAAGCTTTGTTATTTGACACCCAGAGGGCAGCTTGCATGTCGAATTTTGTTGTTCTTGAAGAACTATCAAAGTCAAGGAAGTTACATATCTAAGCTCCTTTACACTATAGCACATTCTAGTAGAGAAATGAGGAACTTTGTGTTGACGGAAAATCCCGAGATTAATTTTGCCATCATGAGCACGACCTACTGAATTCAAATGGGTTCTTTAACATGCCAACATCGTATGACATGCGTGTCGTGACTTTTGCCGCCTTTCAAAAAAAAAAAACACTTACCACGGCCAGGAGCGAACCTGCAAGCTTAGGGTTAGTAATCAGACACGATAACCACTCGCCCACCATGGCAAGCAATAATTATGGTGAAGAATTTAATTATTTATGTTAAGTTTATAGAATGCAAATACATTTGCCATTGAAAAATAAATGTTTTAAATATCCGTATTGATAGTAGAATTAAATGTTTAAAATTATACGCCAAATCAATACTCAACACACATATATTTTTTATACATAGGACATGAATGAGTTTTTGAATGGTATGGACTCCCTCTTATAGAAGGAATTCATGATGAAAATTAATAAATGTAAAACAAAAATGCTGGAATGCAGCCAAAATAAATTAGAAACCTCTATGGAGATCAAATTGGTAGGAAGCTGAAGGACGTAGGAGACTTCTGTTACTTAGGAAGCAGAATAACCAGTGATGGACGAAGCAAAGAGGATATAAAAAGTAGGTTGGCTCAGGCAAGGAAAGCATTTCTACAAAAAAGGAATCTGTTGACATCGAATATAGATTTAGGTATTAGGAAGTCATTTTTGAAAGCCTTTGTCTGGAGCGTGATGCTGTATAGAAGTGAAACTTGGACTATTGGTGCGGCAGAAAAGAGGAGAATTGAAGCATTTGAAATGTGGTGTTACAGGAGAATGATGATCAGATGGGTAGATAGGGTTACAAACGAAGAGGTATTAAGGTGAGTGGGAGAGGAGAGATGTTTCTGGCGACTGCTAATGAAGAGAAGAGATAGGTTGGTAGGACACATACTATGACACCCAGGAATAGCAAGTGTAGTTATGGAAGGAAGGGTCGAGGACAAGAACTGTAGGGGTAGACCAAGGTTAGAATATGTTAAACAGATTGCCTCGGATGTAGGATGTGGTAGCTATGTAGAGATGAAACGATTAGCTCAGGACAGGGAGGAAAGGAGAGCTGCATCAAACCAGTCAAAAGACTGAAGACTCAAACAATAACAGGTACCGTACTTCCTTGAATAATATGGTGAAGCATAATAGAGGATGAATTCATAAACACTGAATAAACATTTAACTATTTATGTTTAGTTTATTCTTAAATGTTCTCTTGTTTTCCATAGATTTAAGCAGTCTAATAATATATTACTGTTCTTTAATGCTATTATTTTAAAATATTCCATGTTATATATTAACCTTGATTTATTAACAAAAGCAATAAGCTGCCAAGCCTCTGTAGAGTGAATAAATACCCGATGAATAAGTAGATACTGATCGCTGCTGGGTCCTATCTATTTGAACTGTCAGGAGGCAGAGAATGTTTTTAGCACTGCAGTACAAGTGTTGTGGTTAGGTGGAGAGGGGGCAGGGTACAGGTGGCAGTGACAGTGAATGCACAGGCTCAGCTCACCAGTTGAAAGCAACAAGTGGTAGGAGCAGGTTGTAGAAGTTCCACTGCCTTCTCTGTGCTTGCCTGCACTGGCTGCAGGCTTCACTTGTATTTCCAATAACAGTTACATCTGTTGGATCACTCATGGATGGGTAAGATAGAATATTTTTTTAAACATCTGTTCTTGGAAATGAGTGACAAACTTCCAGTGAAGGAGTTATATACTTTAAAAAGTGTCAAATTGGACTTCACATGAATGTTCAATATAAAGAACATATTTAAGCTTAATGTTAAGTATTTGTGGCATTTTCTGTTGCACAAAAAACTTGTAAAATGTTGCTATTTAAATTCAAAACAAATCATTGTATGTAATTATTTCTGACATTTCCTACAGCATGTTGGAGTAGGTTTTCCTTTTGCTGTCATAGCATGATTCAGACCCTGAAGTGACTAACTTAAGAAGGAAAAGAAAATTAGATAAATATTATTGTTGTTGTTGTTTCATTTGAAAAGCTTGGACATGTGGTCATTTAGCCCCATGCATTTGGGTGTGTATAAAGTTTGTCTGATAACCTGTGTTATTGTGGTGTCTGTATTAGTATGTGTATTTGTAATTCAGGTGAGGTTGGGAAGGAGGTGGCCATGGCCTTTAGGAACATTCCTGGAAATTTGACTGGAGAAATGGGAAACTATGGAAAACCACTTCCAGGATGGTTATTATTATTATTATTATTGTTGCCATCAAATAATGATGATGATGATGATGATAGGTTTCTTAAAGGTTATCGGCCTGACTTATATACCGCACTTCAGTGTGGCCTATGTGGAATCCATTAATTTAATCACATTTGCCATGGATCTACATCACTGGTTCTGAACCCATAGAAGTCTGCAGACCACTCAGCCTAAAATTGAGTCATGTACGGACCACCCCCTCCCCCCAATACACCTTATCACTTGTAACCCTTCCTCAATAACCCTTATTTTGAAGATATTTCAATTCAAACCCTGATAGTCATCGCCGCGAATACATTCGGACGATTCTCGTTCAACGCACATTGGTTCTGAAATCCCCATTTATTGGCCACTTTTTTATACATGCTGGTGGACCCTTTTCCCCTGCGGACCACTCCCGAGGTACTCGCGGACCACCTTTGGTCCACGGACCACCGGTTAAGAACCACTGATCTACATTGACTAACAGTAATTCGCAATATTAGATACTTTTTTTTCTTGTATTGATTAGGGAAGAATTTTTTCTTTAAATGTTGCTAATTATCCTGTGTTATTGTTATGTCTGTACTGGTGTGTGTATTTGTAATTGGGCTAGAAATGGAAAGAAGTATGGTACCTTCCTAGCATGTGCCTGACATAGAAGTGGAGGAACTATGATACGGTAAACCATTACCAAGGTGGCTGAGGTGGGAATTATAACTAAGTCACCTCTTCTTAATTGTTCTCATGAGGCTGTTTGAACTCTGCACCAACCCTAAAACAATTAATTAAATTTCTTGGCAAAGTCAGGGACGTATATAAGGGGGGTGCTGAGGGGGCTCCAGCCCCCCCCCCCCCCCCAATAAAGCTAATAAAAATTAAGAAAATGCTGCTTTGGTTAGAGCATAAAATAATTGTAAATTTGATTGTACCCTAATCTTAACTTATCGGCTAAGTTATAAACAATATTAAAATTGAAATTATACTAACTCATGGTGTAGTGGGTAGCATTCTTCGCTGCCGTCCCGGAGATCCGAATTCGATTCCCGGCTCTGCCAAGAAATTTTAATCCTAGTCTTGAGAGCTGGAACGGGGGGCACTCAGCCTTGTGAGGTAAAGGTGTGAATTCCACAATATGTTTTTTGAGAAATACATGTAAAAAAAAAAAAATGTTTACCTTTCTGCTTAGTAAATTGACAAATATTTAGATATTTGCCATTCATACTCCATAGATCATAATAGAACATTCATTAACTATAAAATTTTATTTATTATTTATTTACATAGTTTACGCCCACATTGGAGCACTTAAATCAATCTATATACACTACAGTCTTTACATTATTAGAGTTGTAATGAATGATAAATGATATTTATTCAATTAATTCCAAAGAGCCATAGGCTCGTACAGAGGAATTGTACAGTAATATGTGTGTTTACACACCAGGAAGAAAATTCTGAAGGTAACACAAATTGATGAATAAGGGCATAGGCCTATTAGTAAAGTTGATACTATATCTAAGATTGTTTAGACCAAGGTCTCTTAAAATGATAAGCACAGGATTTTTAAGCTTATTTGATGTATTACGATGCATCGAATTTTTCCCACAATACTTTCGTAGTTTTCCTCTTAAATACTGACAAAGTTGGTGCACTTTTTACTTCATCGGGAAGTTTATTATATGACTGTGATGCAGAGAACTTGAAACTATTTCTACCGTATTTAGAAGAGTGAATGATATATAAGGCTACGTCCTTCGCATGCCTAGTTCCATAAGAATGATTGTCCGAGTTCAAGATGTAGGGAGAGCTATAGAGTATTGTGTTGTGTTTAATTTTGTATATTAGCATAGCTGCTCGGAGATCTGCACTTATGCTGAGGGGTAGAATTTTACTTCTGATGTACAGATCTTTTACTGGAGTGCAGTAAGGAAGGTTAAATATGTTTCTAATAGCCCTATTCTGAATAGTCATTAAATCATTCAGTGTGGATTTCCTGCAGTGAGCCCAAATAACATTTAAATATTGGAGCTTGCTATGTACAAGTGAATAGTAGATTTGTTTTACAAGGTTTAGGGGAATAAGATACCGAAGTTTCCTTAGGATCCCTACTATAGGTGAGAGTTTCTTAGCAATTCGTTCAACGTGTTCAATCCAGGTCAGGTGTTTGTCGATGATTAGACCTAAATACTTTGCCTGATTAACCTCTTTTATTTCAATATTATTTATATATATTTTGTCATGTGTGATTTCTTTCATGCTTTGCTTTGAAATTACCATGTAATTGGTCTTCTGTAGGTTCATTGTTAATTTATTGGCCTGGAACCATTGTGAGAGAGTATTTATATCTTGTTGCACATTTTGTATGATTTCAATTATGTCTTTCCCAGTGTAGAAGATATTTGTATCATCTGCATACAATTTGATATGCCCTCTCAAATTACATTCCACAATATCATTTATATAAATTAAGAATAATGTAGGTCCAAGTATAGATCCTTGTGGAACTCCATGAGTTATATATTTTCCTGAACTTATGCATTTATTCAAAGCTACATGCTGCTTTCTTCCAATAAGGTAGCTTTGGAACCATTTTAGTGCTATACCTCGGACACCAGCATTTTCTAATTTTGATAACAGTATTTTATGATCTACTGTATCAAAGGCTTTTGTGAGATCAATAAATAACCCAACTGCCATATTATTTTTGTCAATAGTTTCTTGTAGCATTGTTATTAGGTCAATAGTTGCTGCCTCAGTACTAGAATTTTCCCTGAATCCATATTGCATATTATGAAAGAATGTATTCTTGTTCAGAAATGAAAGCAATCTTGTTTTTACCACTTCTTCCAGAATTTTTGAAACTACCGATAAAATAGAAACAGGTCTATAATTATTTGGATTTCTTTTGTCACCACCCTTAAATATAGGAACTACTTTGGCCACTTTTAAGTCATCTGGTATCATGCCAGTAACTAAGGACTCATTAATCATTTCAACCAAGATTTTAATAAATGATTGTATATTGTTTTTAATGAAATTTGTCTTGATCCTATCTAATCCACAGCTCTTTTTATTCTTTAAATTTGTGATGATGGACTTGACCTCTGCTTCATCTGTCGGATATAAGTAGAGAGAATTTGACTGATTGTGGTCCTTACTGAGGATTTCCTTCTGTTCAGGAATAGCTTTTGCTAGACTTCCAGCAATGTTTGTGAAGAACAAGTTAAATGATTCACATAGTTCTTGATTGTTTGTGATAATTTTGTTGTCTATTTCAAGTGAAGTGCATGTCTCAACTGTTGGTTTTTTGTTGTGTATGATTTCTTTGATAGTCTCCCAAGTTTTATTAGAATTGTTTCCATATGTTCTGAATTTATCTGAGTAGTAATTTGACTTTAGTCTTCTTTTTAAGTTTGTTACATTATTCCGGCATCTACAGTATTCTTGGTTCATATCATTATTATTTCTGTGAAGGGGATTTTTGAGCTTTGCATGCAGAGTGTCTCGTTGTTTTATAAGTGTAAGGAGTTCAGCTGTGACCCATGGTAAGTTAGTAGTCTGTCTGTTATTGTTAGTATTGTTTGTTATTTTTCTTTGGCTATGCCTGTTCCTTAGATTCAATTGTTTGATGAAAGAGTTATATAGAGAGTTAACAGTACTATCTGCATCATTATGGGAATCTGCATTTATAGATATATTAGTTTCAGGAGTGTGTTGCCTATCCCAAGAGTCCTCGTGCGTTGTTGATTTTGTCGGCTTATGTGACTGAGTGTACGTGCTATAATTGGTCTTGGAAATATCAAGAATTAATATACTGTGATCACTAATATCATTGCTGACATTTGATATTTTATAACTTAATTCTGAATTGTTTAGTGACACGTGGTCTATTAAGGTAGCTGCAGTGTCACAAAGTCGTGTAGCATATTTAGTGTTGCATTGTTTAAAACCATAGCATGCTATTAAATTTAGATATTTCCTTCTTAATTGATCATCAGCTAGGATATCAATGTTGGTATCTCCGAGGAAGATGCATAATTTATTGTTTATCTGGCTAAGAAAACTTTCAAATGAATTTAAGAAGGGTATGGCATTGCTTCTATTGGGGTTATATGCTGCAATAATGTCAATGCTTTTGTATGTTGGCCTATTACTTTTAACATCATCTCTGAATACCTCAATCCACATCAAACTATGATTCATTTCACACTTTCTTTTAACGTTCACTTTCCATTTGTGTGATACATAAATACCCAGACCCCCACCAACTTTGTCATCTCTATGAGCAAACACGCTTGTGAAATTGTTGAAGTTATAAAAATCTGCCTCATTACTTTTCACCCAGGTTTCTGTAACTACCAATACATCTATCTGACCTATCATCTGCACGAGAATTTCAATGTCATCAAGCTTATTCCGAATACTTCTGCTATTAATGTACAAACACCTAACCTCTCCACCTAATTCTAATGAGTTTATGCATGCACTTATATTAGAGTCCTGTTGCATGAAATCATCCAAACAGTTGTACTTATGTTCACTGCACTGTACTTCACCTAGGTGTCCACTTGTAGTCAGCGCTTTCTTCTCTCTAAACAATAAAATGTCATCACTCGTTCCAGCAATTAGTTTTCCGAGAGTAAAAACTTGGCAACTCTGTTTAAAAGTTTTCCAAATTTCATTG
The DNA here is from genome assembly GCA_946902985.2 of Meconema thalassinum. NCBI lineage: Eukaryota > Metazoa > Arthropoda > Insecta > Orthoptera > Tettigoniidae > Meconema > Meconema thalassinum. The sequence continues at coordinate 161,181,963 of OX336400.1, forward strand.
TTCCTCTTCTATTGAGGTGGAGACCATCATAAGCAAGGTCCCTGTCTTGTAACCAAGAGTTCCCTTCTAAAAACATAATGTTTTTTTCACCACACAACCAATCCAGTGTTGAATTCACTGCATTAATGTATCGTGGGTCTATGTCACGTCTTTGCAATACACCACTAATACACACTTTTGCACTCGGAAAGGCACTTTTCACTTCGTCCACGAGCTTGTCCACGTCATTCATAATGTGAGTTGGTGTTGGAGAACTGTTCAAGCAATTGGTCCCTACATGAATCATTACCACCTCAGGGTCTTCACGAACCTCGTTTGCACATACCTTTCTAGTTAATTGCTCAGTTCTTATTCCTGGATAGCAATAGACTGCGGCATCATCAACTACTGGGCCTACATTTCGCAGAATTGAGTCACCCATGACAAGTACACGGGGACGTCTCCTTTTCTTATTAGTAGGGTTATGGAGAGGTTTGTCGTATCTGGATGTCCCGTTTTCAATACCGGTATCTTGTCTTTCTTCTAATTGGGAATCGGAACGGCTGAGGATTTCAAATGGATTCTGGGAGATAAAGTTGTTAGGAATATTCCCAGATTTCACCAAGGTAGGCCTACGTCTTGGAAAGCGTGAATTCGTTTTAGACCTAACCTCTAAATAGTCTGCCTGAGTAGGCCTATCTTCTTCTGCTTGTAGTCTTTCTTTAAGGATACTTATTTGAGATTGTGCGTTTTTTAAATCAACCACAAGCATTTTGATTATTTCCTCTTTGGAGGCCAATTCTAATTTGAGGAGTTCAGATTCACTCGCCGCTCGCGGCAACTCGTACTTTTTTCCCAGTTGATTTCCTTCACATCTCACAATTTTTTCGCCACTACATGCTTTGTCTTCACAATTAAGACACACCTCTTCAATGGATAAAGAATTGTTATCACATTGAACACTTACATCACTCGATTGGGAACAATTTTCAAGAGATAACCGTTCGTGACTTGCGTTTAACATCGCCATCTTTCTGGCTTCTCAACTTCCTCTTCTCCCAGAGCTTCTTTAATCTCTCCGACCTGGCCGCCCTCTCTTCATTTGTAATGGTGTACTGTTTTCGTTTGACTGTTTTTAATTTCAATCTTGTATCCCTACTTCTCAGAATCCTCTTCTCTTTTCTCTCTGCAATTTGTTTCATTGTAATATTTAGCTCGTCTAAATCATTCTGGACCTCAACGAACCAGTTGTTCTTGGTTTTACTTTTCCAAAAGAAATTGAATAATTGTTTCAGTAGTCTGGTGTCTGGTAGTCTTACTATGTGGCTGAAAAAAGCAAGTCTCCTTTTTCGCATTGTATCCACAATTTATTCATTTTCCCGATAGACTATTTCATTAGGCAGCAGTCTCCATTGTCCATTTACTTGATGTTTTTTATTGATAATTGTCCTGATGATCCTTCTGTCTATTTTTTGGATTTTATCTGTTGTTGCTTTGGTATTCATCTTAAACAGGGTTTCACTTGCATAAGTTGCTTCAGGTTTAACTACTGAACCATAATGTTTGAATTTGGCATTCATCGAGAGAGATTTCTTCTTATAAGTTGACCATGTGACTCGTTGTGCTTGTCTCAGTTTTGTTGTTCTGTACTCTATTATTTGTGTGTTGTATTTGACAACTTTTTTGTATTGCCTGTAATATTTGTAGGCTATATAAAGGTTGAATCTTATCTAAATTAATTACACAAAGTTATATACTCTAAGGTATTGGTTGATATTTCTGGGTATTTTGCGGTGACAATCCCCTGAGAATACTCACAATTTTCCAGGATAGTCAGCCCACCCAATTTTTTTTTCTATATATGCCCCTGAAAGTTAGGAATTGAACTCTGCACCATTTGGAATTTGTATCATGGGTCTCACTTATCCTGCTAAGTTTTTGTAGTGCTCCTATTAATACATCACATGGAACTTATCATACAGAACATCTGTATCATAAACAAACAAAAAGTAGGCAGGACTCATTTTTTCTTCTGACGTCTCACCCTGCCCTTCCTTCACTTTCACAACAGGATGTGAAACCACAAGGAAAACTTATGATAGCATGCTGCAGGAAATGCTTCTGGTAAACTGAACCTGCTGAACTCATTCATTCATTCATTCATTCATTCATTCATTCATTCTTCTTAAAAGAATACCATGTTGTTGTTTGATCTTCAGTCTTTTGACTGGTTTGATGCAGTCTCCATGCCTCCCTGTCCTGAGCTAATCATTTCATCTCTACATAGCTACCACACCCTACATCCGAGGCAATCTGTTTTACATATTCTGACCTTGGTCTACCCCTACAGTTCTTGTCTTTGACCCTTCCTTCCATAACTAAGCTTGCTATTCCTGAGCGTCTTAGTATGTGTGCTACCAACCTATCTCTTCTCTTCATTAGCAGTCGCCAGAAACATCTCTCCTCTCCCACTCGTCTTAATACCGCTTCGTTTGTAACCCTATCTACCCATCTGATCTCCATCATTCTCCTGTAACACCACATTTCAAACTCTTCAGCTGAGAAGAGGCGAGTTCGATTCCCACCGCAGCCATTCTGGACATGGTTTTCCTTGGTTTCCCACTTCTACTCTAGGAAAATGCCAGGATGGTTCCTGAATTAAGGTCACAGGAGCCTCCTTCCCAATCCTCATCTGAATTACAACTACATACCGGTACACTAATACAGCCATCACAATCACACAGGTTGACAAAAATCAACACACACCCAAGTACATGGGTCTACGTGACTAACGTCGCAAAGCCCCTAAATGAATCATCAGCAACTATATTAGATTTCCAGACAGAGAAACTAATTTTGAAGCAGTCTGTTAACGATTTATTTTCATACCAGTACAGATGTGGCCAAATTATTGGAATTAAAATGAAATTTCCCATTTAATTAACTATTTGTAACCCTAATGTAAACTGTGTCTTAATAAATTTATTTTTAATTACTGACGAGTAGAAAATGTCATTACTTTGAGCTATTTAATATTTTTTGTAATTATTTTGGACCAAAGGAGTTATTCCTACCCCATTGTTTTGTGAAATATTATTAAACTTGTTCATATAAATAAATATTTTTATTAAGAAAACACTCAAATTATATAACTGTCCAGAAAGAAGCAAATGTATCGGATATCTTAATAACCAAGCAATGCTGACATATAAAAATGTATAACCCATCAATAATTTTTGAGTGATTTAGTGACAAGACTTCCTAATTTAATTGTTTTGATTTATTTCCAAAATTTGTGATTTAAATGTACTTTAAATAAACCAAAGAAACCAGGAATGCATTTGCTTTGGTATGAAAAACAAGAATGTTTCAAACTCTTCAATTCTCCTCTTTTATGCTGCACCAATAGTCCAAGTTTCACTTCCATAGAGCGCCACACTCCAGACAAAGGCTTTCAAAAATGACTTCCTAATAACTAAATCTATATTAGATGTCAACAGATTCCTTTTTTGTAGAAATGCTTTTCTTGCCTGAGCTAACCTATTTTTTATATCCTCTTTGCCTCGTCCTTCAAAATAACCTGTTCATAATAATATATTTACCTGAATTAATAGATCTTACTGGTCATTATGGCCTTATTATAGATTTTAATAATAATAATGTAGAATTATTATTATTAATATTATTATTAATATTATTAAGCCTCCGTGGCTCAGGCGGCAGCACGCCGGCCTCTCACCGCTGGGTCCGTGGTTCAAATCCCGGTCACTCCATGTGAGATCTGTGCTGGACAAAACGGGGGCAGACAGGTTTTTCTCCGGGTACTCCGGTTTTCCCTGTCAAAATTTCATTCCAGCAACACTCTCCACTATCATTTCATTTCATCTGTCATTCATTTAATCATTGCCCCAGAGGAGTGCGTCAGGCCTCGGCAGCCGGCACAGTTCATATCCTCGCCGCTAGATAGGGGCTTCATTCATTCCATTCCTGACCCGGTCGGAGACTGGAAGCAGGCTGTGGATTTTCATTTCATTATTATTAATATTATTATTAGGGTAACAGAAGCAGAGGTAGACATAGGAGGCGATGGTTAGATTCAGTGTTGAACGATTTCAAAGTGAGGGGTGTAGAGGCAGAAGAGGCTGCAGTGCTAACTGCTAATAGGGGATCATGGAGGTGGCTTCATCGCAAACAGAAGCTTGCCAACTAGACTGAACGCTGAAAGGCGAAACAAAGAAATTTAATTCTAGTCTAAAGGCCACCACACACAGAAAGCTAGGCTAAGCTAAGCTAAGCTACGTTGTGTTATGAAAAATATCGCTCTCAATGCATTTAAGTACAGTGACACACACAGGCCGCTATGCTAAGTTATACTATGCGAAGCGATGCTAAGCTAAGCTAGACAGATCGCTAGGCAGGCGATTTTCTTGGCTGTAGCTGGCCTGGCGCATGCGCTTTTCATTCCGGAACAGTTGATCTGGCGGGCTGTCGCAGACCTTGAGTTGTGTGCGTAGCCGTGTCGTGGAGTATAGTGTAGTGATTCAGGTAGTACCGTACTTCGTTTTATTTATACAATGGGTGACAGGCCAAAAGAACAACTTGGTTCATTCCCCAGCCCTACAAAACTGTGATAATCAAAATTCTCAAAAGTACGCAGAAATTATATCAGAATTAAGAACCGAATTCCGCGTTAGATTTCAAGACTTCATAGAGAATGTTATAAGTTTCAATATGTTTTCTTCCCCTTTCTCCATTAAAGTATTTAGTGTATCCACTGCAGAAGAGGAATATTTTGCTTTAAGAAATAATCTTCTTCTTGTATTATCTTCACATAACACCCATACTGGTCCATCTAGCCTCCAACAACAAAATGTAATTATAACTAACGAACAAGACGGAGGCAATTAATTAATTAATTAATTAATTAAGTATTTAGTTTCAATTTGTAGTAGAGACGTAGTCAGAGGAGGGGGGCAGGTCCGGATTCTCTCCGAAATTAAACAAAGAGGCAAACTTATCGTTTGACAATTGTGATATTATCGTTTTATTCTTATTGTCTTGTTAGTAGTGCCGGTAATATTACCGTTTTAAATTCATTTTGTCAAATACGGTAACCCTTATAGTATTGGATATAGTTGATAACGCGAATAATCTAATAATATCATTTTTAAATGAAGACATAAGCTATTCAAATACGGTAATATAGAAGTATCTACTCTAATGCTATGTTATATACGTATAGGCAAATTTGAATAGTTTTTGGAAAAAACACGTTATCTTCTACATAGCTATAGTGGGCCACAATTTTACTTAATAAAATAGTAACACCTGGACCCCCACCTAAACAGAATCCTGGCTACGTTCCTATTTTTATGTTACATATACAGTATTATGCAAAAATTAATGTAGAAAGCAGTATTAAAATAATAATAATAATATTAATCTAATTTAATCTTGTAGGATCTCTTCCAATAAAGATACTATATATTTTCATTAGTAGGAAAGCATGTACTGTAATAAGAAATATGCTGTCTAGCTTAGTTTAGCTTAGCTTTTTGTTCGTGTCATAGCACACCATAGCTTGGCATTGCTTAGCATAGCATAGCGTAGCGTAGCTTAGCTTAGCTTTCTGTGTGTGGTGACCTTAAGGGTTGGAACGGGGTTTCCTCAGCCTCGTGAGGCAAACACTGAGAAGAGGCGGGTTCTATTCCAACCTCAGCCCTCCCAAAAGTGTTCTGTGTTTTCTTTTTCTTTTTTTTCCACTTCTACTACAGGCAAATGCCAGGATGGTTCCTTGATTAAGGCTACGGATGCCTCCTTCCCAATCCTCATATGAATTACAACTACACACGCTAATAGAGCCATCACAGTGACAGGTTATCAGACAAATTCCACAAACCCAAGTATATGGGGCTAAATGACCACAATGTCTCAAAGACCCTGTATGAATCAACAACTCCTCTTACTCTATAGCAGAGTTAATTAACCTCCTAGGTAATTGATCCTCCGTCATTCAAATAGCATAACCCCGCCGTCTTAGATGGCTCCCATACGAACAGACTCGTCTGACATTCTCATTTCTAACCTAACTTCATTTCTTCATTCAGAGTGCCCTCTAGCCATTTCTCCCATCCATTTATACCAGTTATCAGTTACCTCCAGCTTAGGTATGATATATCCTTAACTCTCTCAGCTCTCACCATCATCAAACTCCATACCCTACGTTTCGTTTCAAATAAGGACTTAAGCTTGATAGTGATGAACGTATGGATATTTCTGCAATGTGCCTGTTGGTATGTGTTTAAACTTGGGTGGTATCATCTCTCCTTGATGAAACATTGTCATCTCAATGGTTCACAGCTCCTGGTGTATGAGCATTTCCTGTCTGAAACAGGAGGACAGCCAAGCATGAAGGTCAGCCTTCCATTCACTGCTGAGATCAGTGCTTGAAATTAGACTCTCATTCTGGCTAGGAGACCACCAGTTGGAGTGTGTGGACAGTTTTCCTTACCTTGGAAGTATAATCTCCAGTGATAATTTGGTCAGTATAGAAATTACGAACAGAGTGCAAAAGGGATCAGAATTCTACTAACAAATAAGAACACATTTCTATGAGATATGATTCAAAAACCAGCTAAACTGGTGATGTTTAACAGCTGCTTCATACCAATATTGACCTATGTTATTGAAGCATGCACCCTTACAAAGAGAGATGCATCAAGACTCTAAGCATCAGAGAAGACCAAGATGGACAAGTTAAAGAACGAGGAGGTGAGGAAACAAGCTGGAATAAAGACATCCCTATTAGACCGAATCAGCACATCTAGACTACGGCGGTACGGACATGTGACGAGGATGGAGCCTACAAGATCGGCCAGAATAAATTTGGATAATAATAATATTATATGGCCTCGGTACCAGGTGCAAGCTTTGATAATTGACACCCAGAGGGCAGCTTGCATGTTGAATTTCGTCGTTCCTTTGAACGCTATGAATGTCAAGGAGGTTAGATATATAAGCTCCTTGACACTACAGTGCTTTCTAGTAGAGAATGGAGGAACTTTGTGTTGGCGGAAAATCCCAAGATAAATTTTGCCATTGAACACGGCCTACTGAATTCAAATGGGTTCTTTAACATGCCAACAACGTATGACATCCATGTCGTGATTTTTGTCGCCTTTCAAAAATCACTTACCACGGCTAGGGGCGAACCTGCAAGCTTGGGGTTGGTAATCCGACACGTTAACCACTCACCCACCGTGGACTGCATACATTTGGAAAGACAGGTGGATGGAAAAAGACCTGTAGGAAGACCTAGAAACCGATGGATGGACATGATCAAGGTTGATCTAGCGACCAGAGGATGGACAGTGGTTGATGTTCTCCATGACAATTTGTATATGGACAGTTGAAGTGGAAGAGGCTCATAAACAGTAACCGGGAAATTGGAACTGTACGATGATGATGATGATGATGATGATGATGATGATGATGATGATGATGATCTGGCTGGAAACTAATGTAGATCTCTTTCATTCATACCATATCTGCTGAAGAAGGTTATAATATAACTGAAACTGGTACAGTGACTTAAGGTATCTCTTGCTATCACAATTAAACTCTTGTCAATAAGGATTTGGAAAGACAAAGGTCCTTTTCATGTCATTTTGTCCACCCTTGTACATAGGCTGAATGACCATGATGACCAAGACCCTCAAATAAACCAACAACAATTTTGCCTTGTGAAGCTGACTGTACCCCAATCCAACCCTCAGCCCAGAATTAAATTTCTTGACAGAGTAAGGAGTGACAGCAAAGAATGCTAACAAATACACCATAAAAGTGTATAGATGTCATTATTACTGTTAATCTTGATGAAGCAGATATACTAATGTAGCAAATATTTGGGAACTGCAACAGAGATAATGGAACAGTAGGGGAATTGGGGTGGGGGTTGGAGGAGAGGAAGAAGCATTAGAATTCTTCAGCTCATCTTATCTCCAGTGTTGTCACAGTTTAATGCTGCCTGTGAATCACTCAACATCTTAGAAATGCACAGAAGAGATTTTAATTCTCTAAGGTAACTATTTTGTTTTAAATGTCATTGTTTCGTCAACTTGTTTTGAACTGTTATAATTTTGGTAGTTTTATACTTTATTTATCAAGTATGCGGTTCTATATATGTAAGGTGCTGCCACCTGCCCTTTATGCTTTCAGTTTGTCTAAAACTCGCGCCATGTTCGCACATGTTTAGTTTGTGCGGTTCCGCTATTGCCATCCATGTACATCAGTTCGTTATTATTATTAAACTCACATCAGTTCGCTTTGCTTATATATCTCTGGTTTCCTTATATCCTCTTACATGAACCCTAGGAGGCAAGGGGGGGATGTTAAGAATAAAAATCAGCAATTAAAAGGGATGTTCATCACATAACAATTCTTAAATTGACCAACATATTCTAACTCTAGGATTACAAATTCTTTTTCTATTTAACTTTTTGCTTTTTTTTTTTGTTTATTTCTGATTAATTAGGTATTAATTTTTTGCATTTTTCTTTTCCTTCTCTTTTCTAAATACCTTTTCAGAGGCACAGGGGTGCCAACAATTTCGGATTGTGCGTAATTATTAAGAATTTTGACTTTAAGACCATAGGGGAAATTAAGATGGAAAAGCAACATATTCACTCACCAATATATATATATATATATATATGGAAAAAGGAGGACGAAATAAAGGTAGTAAGTTGTTGCTTATTTTAGGGGCTGTGACATCACAAGAAATTCTGGTGCGAGGGCTGGAACAGGGTACACTCTGCCTCGTGAGGCAAAAGTGAGAGAGGCGGGTTGGATTCCTACCTCAGCCATTGTGGAAGTGGTTTTCCGTGGATTTCCCACTTCTACTGCAAGCAAATGCCGGGGTGGTACCTATCTTAAGGCTGCAGCCACATCCTACCTAAATCCTACACTAGTACAGAAATCACAGTGGTGCAGGTTATCAGACAAATTCTACACACACCCAAGTACATGGGGCTACATGACTAAAACTATTTTATGGGTTAGTTCCAATTCTATGAATTTTTTATTCAACCAGATTGTTTAGTCTAAATTAATGAGTTTTTTCCTAAGTGATTTGAGTCTTTTGGCTTCACAATTTGCCTGACTGGCTGTGAACATTATCATGTTGGAACTATTTTTGAGTGATACCTTAGTAAATGAAATTAAAATGGTTTTCAGTCGGTCAATGAAATGGAATAACAGCAGCTTACTATTGTGATCCGAAAGCAGGACGTCGGCTTCGGTAGCATAGTGGGTAGCATGCTGAGCTTCTATGTCCAAGGTCGCGGGTTCAAACCTGGCCGAAGTCGTCGTTTTTTTTTAAGAGCGATAAAAATCCCTCAGTATGCCTTCCTTCGTAGGGGAAGTAAAACCAGCGGGCCCATGTCAGAGATTTATGGCATGTTAAAGAACCTTCCACTAACTAAACGTGTGTGAAGCAAAAATTTGTAGGTTAGGTTTGATTAATGCTCTTAAGTTCCAACGTTCGTCACCAGGCGCTGGTTTCGATGCCAACTAGTAGTAGCCAAGTTCACAGCTAGGTGTTGTGGACAGTAGCATTTGGTAGAGAAAGTAGGAATTACTTGAAATTATCGTCTGCAGTCTTCACTTGAATTAAAAACAGATAACACACATTAATACAGCGATCACAATTAGCACCGGTTATCAGACAGGTTCTACACATACCCAAAGTACATGGGGCTACATGACCGCGTTGTCGCAGTCCCAAAACTGAGGAACCAAGAACAAAAGGAGGGCGAATGGTAAACAAATTATTGAACTATTAGAAGCTGTTCTTCAGTGTTGCCTAGTTCTATAATAAACAAATTATTTACTTCTTCCTCCTCTTCCTCCCCTTCACCTCCTCCCAAAGATTCTAAATATGCCCACTGGAAAATTTCTCTTGAAGGAAAGACAAGTTTCCTGTTAGGACAATTCTGAGAAGAGAATCCTCCATTGGTCATGTGCTAGTGTGACTCAGGAGAGAACTTGGCCTTGTTGGCATTACAACACTCAGCCTGAGTGCATCATTAGCACAGATATCTTATCTTGGAGCAATCAGAATGTGTGCATTGTCTCCATCTCAACTTCTCTGTTGGTGTGATGAGCTGATAAGCATTATTCAGGCATGTTCTCTTTCCTGGTTGATAAGGTTATCATCCTTCCTCTTTAATTATACTGTATCCCCAGGGGACATGGGTTGGCAACCACCAGGCCCCAGCTGAGCCCAACATTCATTTGTGACTAAGGTTGCCAGATTTCAAGAATGGAAAAACGGAACACGTCCCTAAACATTTTTTTTTTTTATCACGGTTGTTAAATTTTGTAATAAATAATAGACATATGTATTAAATAAGCATTACATAATCAAATACACAAAATTAAAACTAGACATTGCTGACGTATCATATAGGCCTATGACACCAGCAACTTGCAAATGCTTTTCATTTGAACCACCGTTTGCAAGGATTCTTTATTTGTAAGTAGGCCTACCTTCTGATAAAATTCACTACAATTTTCATCATAATTGTAATATGTGAACAATTCTTGTTTTATCAAACTAATGGAGCGTCTGTTTCTATCTCTCCATTTGATATTCATGACAGAAAAAACTCTCTCCGTAAAAGCATTGGAGGGGAAAATGCTGAGTATTAACGACACAAGGACTAAGATATTCATTAATTTTGTTGCCCCTAATAAATCTATAATATGTACCCATCTATCTGACACAGACATAGACATCATATTTTCATTCAAACTTGCACCTATATCACCAGAAAACAAGCTAGATATTACAATTCTGAAGCTGGACATTTGAAAATTGGTGCGAAATTGATTGTCAAATTAACCAAAAAACAAACCAAAAAGATTAAAACAGAACGCGGAACAAAACAAGAAAAACTGGAATTGTTCCGGGTAAAATGGAACGTCTGGCAACCCTATTTATGACAAGGTCCTTTCATCCAAATTTTCTGTTGACCTCTCCTGGTCAACTCTTGTTCTCTTCTAACCCCCGACAGTATTAGAATATCAGAGGTCTTTGATTTCCCCGCCTAAATTGTCCCTTTTCTTCACTCTCCTCTTTTCTCCTCTTTCCTCTGTTTTCTCACCCTTCTCTTTTCTCCTAGGTCCTCACTCCTTTCTTCTCCTCTTTCCTCCTCTCTCCCGCTCTCCCAGCCCCCCTCTCCTCTCTTTTCTCCTCACTCCTCTTCTTTTCCCCCCTCTAAACTCTTGTTTTCTCCTCTCTCCCCTCTTTTCTCATCACTCTTCCACTCTCTTCTTTCCCCCTCTCTCCTCTCATCAAGGAAGCGTGATGGTGAAGTGATCAAGCTGCTTGCCTCTCACCAAGATAGATGGGGTTCGATTCCCTGTCAATGTATATGAAATTTTCAAAGTGAAATGTCACGTCTTGTGGTTCGGATTCCACGTACAAATGGAGGTCCCATGGCTCATGAACCTGAGATTAATGGTGACTCTAAACTACAAGTCTCCTTCCTTTCTTTCCTCTTCCTTATTTTTCTGGAGGTATCAAAACTCCCTTTTTTTCCTTTGCTATTTCCTACCCATTGCATGAGGCAACTAAAAGGGCAGGGTGTGAATAGCCCACTACTTATGGTACACCTTGTCAGTTTCTTACATAGAAGCTTTGAAGGTTCTGCACAGTCAGTACTTCAAATTATTTACGTACTTCAATAATAATTACTTGTACATGTTTCTTGAAATTCATCTGTTGTTGTTCTTCAGCTTATCGATTAAATTATTTAAGTCAAGCATTTTATAAAACAATTTTGCAACTTAATACTTGTTTCTTTTTAAAATGTCCATTCTTTTACTGATGGAAGGCCATAATGTGGTCGAAACTGGTTCTATAAGAATAATAATAATTATATTATTTATTGACTATTATTTTCTCTTAGATTTGGACTAGTTTTTTTTTAATTTTTTAGTTTGATTCTCATTTTTCTGAAGATGGTCACATTGTTAGATCAAAACATTTCAATTTTGTAACAATTATTGACTAAGACAGATTAATATACATTTTATTATTGTTCGGCAATAAGGATACATACCATTGTTAATTAACTATCATGGCTAATGTTTTTCGCTTATTGCAATTTGTTTTGCACGAAGTAATCATCCACTTAATCCATTTCTTTGTGATCACAATCTGTCTTGTGTAGTAATGTTCAGTTGACATGGTCCATGCATGAGGTCACTTCTTCCAGGCCCTTTGGAATGCTCTTTAACTGGGAGCAGCAGTAGTAATTGGATCAAACAGATAATTGCTGCAAGAAGTCTTGTAACGATCATCAACAACATAATTTATAGACTGTACGAGCTCACTTACTTAAAGAGTATTAGTCGGTTCTTTCTTTATCCTTTCGGAGGTTCACAAGAAGCGAGATGCATAGGGTAACCCCTCAGCACCAAACTGATCTTGACTTGAATCAATTTTTTTCACTTTCATTCACTTTCCCGCCTTTATTGGCCCGTGTCTCATCTTTCCTGATACAGTCATTCTTAGAGCAGTCTGGCCTCTTAATTATTTTTTTTACCCGTTTTTTCCAGCCTTCTGCTCAAGGCCCTGAAGGAGGCAGGGTGGGTGTAGCCCTACCTCTTATGGTGCACCCTTAAGGGTTCACTGAATCTCCTGTCTTCTACTCAAGGCCCTAATGGAGGCAGGGTGTGTGTAGCCCTGCCACTTATGGTGCACCCTCAAGGGCTCACTGTATCTTCTGCCTTCTGCTCAAGGCCCTAAAGGAGGCAGGGTGTGTGTAGCCCTGCCACTTATGGTGCACCCTCGATGGTGCTACATCCTCAAGGGCTCGCGGCTGGTGAGCCCCGGAGTTGGCAACCCCGAGGGAATCCAGTTTCCCTTTTTCCCTTGCCTTTTGGGGCTGACCATCTCCTCTTTCCCTTCCCTACCTGCCTCTCATTGCTCTACTTCTTTCCATGTCCCTAAAACCTCATTCTTTGAGGGTTTAGGGCATTTCTCTTCCCTGTCTTTGGTTGCCTGGATTTTACTATTAGCCTTGTTGAGTAGGGTACATGTTTCAAGTCCATAGGTGAGAATTGGAATGAAGTAGGTATGAAACATGCTTAATCTTTTTTCTGGGGTATTTTGTCATCCCATAGTAGATTTCTCACTTGGCAATAAAAAAGAGAAGCTCTCTATGTCCTGTTTAGGAGTGTTTGATTGTGTTGTCCTTTGAGACAACACTTCCATGGTACTTAAAGTTAGAAACAGATTGCAGCCGATTTCCCTCCAGAAAGTTGTTTGAACATGAGCCGTTCCTGTTGATAGTCATTTCAACTGTTTTTGTTTGACTGATCTTTAGTCCAAATTCATTAAACTTGTCACTCCAAAAGTTTAGTTTCTCCTGCACTTCTGTTTCTGTTTCTTCCCATAGCAACACAACATCGGCAAATACCAGTGTGTTAGGCTCATTGTAATGTATTTTATTGTCTTTTTTAATTTAATTTACTTTTCTTTTCTTTCTCCGTTATGGTCTTCTGAGGTCCACGAACCAAATTCAATGTTTAGTCCTTTGTTGTTCTTTCTTCTTCCTCCCCACGGGACCCCAGCTGAGTCCGGCATTACTTGTGCCGGACTCCTCTCCGTCTTCTTTCCTGTCGACCTCCCTTGGTCAACTCTTGTTCTTTTCCGACCCCGACAGTATTAGGGTAGGAGTATTCGACGTCATATTGATCCGTATTGACATATAATCCTATTTGACTGATTTTTTTTTAATAGACTGGGAAAAAAATAATTATCAGTCAAATAGGTATTAGGGTATCCGAGGCCTAGGGAGTCTTTCACTTTTCCGCCTTAATTGGCCCTTGTCTCATCTTTCCTGATCCCTCCTTCTTCGAGGGGTCAGACCTCTTGTTTTCTTTTCATTATATTTCCTTTTCTCTTTATGATTCCCGCACTGTTTTTGTTAGTTGGCTCCCCGTGTATTTAAATTCCCTTTTCCGTTTTTTTTTTTTTTTCATCTACACTACATTTTGTAGGTATTTTTATTCTATGTTGCATTTTGTGAGTTTTTACAATCTAAATTGCATTTTGCGATTGTTTTCAACCTCAATTGCATTTTGTAAAGATCGACAATCTAAATTGCTTTTTAGTAAGTCTTTCAATGTAGGAGCAGGGCATTTTAGTGAGTGTTTTGAATTTCAATTGCATTTTGTAAGTATTTTCAACCAAAAACACATTTTGCAAGAATTTAAATCTAAATTGCATTTTGTGTGATGGGCATTTTGCAAGTATTTTGATTCTCAATTGCATTTTGTGGGTATTTTGAATCTAAATTACATTTTGTTAAGTATTTTCAATCTAAATTGCATTTTGTAAGTATTGTCAATCCAAATGAGTAGTTTGAATCTACCCTACATTTTGTAAGCAATTTCAATTGCGTTTTGTAAGTATTTTGAATTTCAATTGCACTTTGTGAATATTTTGGATTGGAAATGGGATCTTTCAATCTGAATTGCATTGTGTATTTTCAATTACATTTTGTAATTATTTTAAACCTCCATTGCATTTTGTACGTATTTTCGATCTCATTTGCATTTTGTAAGTATTTTGAATTTCAATTGCATTTTGTAAGTATTTTCCGTCTCACTTAATTTTCGTTCTGGTTTCCATTTCATTGTCATTTTCACTATCACCCAGATCATTAGGGGCCGATAACCTAGATGTTAGGCCCCTTAAAACAACAATTATCATCATCATCTTCTTCTTCCTCCAGTGCTCCTTCATCTTTTTGCTGTGTGTCTTCTTTCTCTCTTCCAACCATTTTGAGCCTGTTTTCTTATATTGCCTTCCTTGGAGTCCTTCCATTCCCAATACCTTTTTTGTGAAAATTTCTCTCTCTAGTGCATCTTCTTCTCTTACATTGTTTCTTTCTAATTTCTTTACTTCTTCAAACCAGGCCGTTGTCGATTTCTTTTTCCAAAGATATTTAAAAATCTGTTTGGTTAACCTGCTATCACTGATCCTATATAAATGTCCGAAAAATAACGATCGCCTCTTCTTTATTGTCTCCGTTATGTTTTCAATGTTCCGATATGTCTTCTTTATTTCTTAGTTTCTAAAACTCTGTAGTTCTTAATGGGCTGAGAATTTTGCATAAAATTTGTCTTTCTGATACTTCTAATGTATCCAATTAATAATTTAGTATTAGACATCACTAGCATACAAGCATTGTGGTTTAATTACTGTTCAATAGTGCTGTATTTTCAATTTCTTAGATAAACATTTTTTGTTATAGATATTCCTGGTTATATCACATGCCCTTTGAATCTTGTGCACTCTTTCTTCTACAGCTGATTTTTCTAAGCCATTCTTCAGAATTATTTCCCCCAAATATTTGAACTGATCTACCCTCCTAATGTGACCAATTTTTAGCCTATTTTCAATTTTGAAAAAATAGGCTTATGAGATCACCTTTTGTCCGTGTGTGTGTGTGTGTGTGTCAGGTGTGTGTGTGTGTGTCCCCCTAATAAAATCTAAACGGCTGGAGCGATTTCAATGAAACTCGGTATGTTCATAGCACTATTCCGGGCGACCCCTACAGTGTCCTTCAAATTTTGTTACGTCTCACCTATCCTACATGGCGGCTGTGCGAAATATGTCACCAGGATTCAATATCTCCGAAACTATTCCCGATATCACCCTCGAATTTATTACGGTGATAAAGGGAACTACTAGAAGTTCACCTATGTGACTTTTGAAAAACTGGTAACTACAAAACCAACATGGCGGCCACGCGAATTTGCGACTTTAAGTAGATGTTTCTCGCGATTTAACCAACCAAACGCAATCAAACATGGTAAAGTATATGTTTATACACATCGTAATTCACCGACATCTAACTTCGTTCAATTGTTTACATAACCACAAGATGGCGAATGTGCAAAATATTTCACCGGCATTCTATATCTATGAAGCTATTAGCGGTATCACCCTGAAATTTTGTACGCAGATAAAGGGCACTACTGAAAGTTCATCTATAAGACTTTCAAAAACCGGTTAACTACAAAACAAACATGGCGGCCAAGCAAAGTTGAAAGTTTTATATTGACTTTTCACGCGATTTAATGATCCAAACGCAATGAAACTTCGTACAGCTAATGTTTATACACATTGCAATGCACTGGAATCTGATTTAGTTCATTTGTTTACATAACCTCAAGATGGCGGCTGTGCGAATTTTAAAATTACGTTTTTATTTCTTGTGTCGTAATCATGCGATCGAAGTAAAAGTTTGAATAATAACCCTACGCAATAATTTTCCTTTAATGGTACATGACTCTATGGCCTATACATATAACAATCCAACATGGCGATCATCCGAAATATTTAGACGGCTCTGAATATCTACAAATCTATTATAGCAATCAAACTGATTTTTTAATGTTCATAGGGTCTATGAACTTAAGTTCACCTATAGGACTTTAAATAACCTGGTGATCACAAATCCAACAGGGTGGCGACGCGAAGTATAAATATTTAAAAGGATGTTTCTCGAAATTTAACCATCCGAGTGCAGTGAAACTTGGTACAGTATATCCTTATACGAATGTTAATCCACTGGCATCTAATTTATTTCAATTGTTTCCCTAACCACAAGATGGCAGCTGTGCGAAATTTTAAAATCTCCTTGTTACTTCTTGTGTCCTAATCATGCGATTGAAATTTGAATGCTACACGTACACAATAATCTTCATGTAACAGTACATAACTCTAGGACCTACATATATAAAATCCAACATGGCGACCATCCGAAATATTTAGTCGGTTCTCAATATATACGAATCTATTACAGCAATCAATCTGAAATTGTGTATGTTGATAGTGGCAGTTAACATAAGTAGGATATATGAAAATAGGCTGTATTGTTCTTCACGGAACTGCTTGTATTTTCATATTATCCCTGCCGTCTGCTCAAGGCCCTCAAGGAGGCAGGGTGTATGTAGCCCCACCACTTCTGGTGCACCCTGGATATTGCTACACCCTCAGGGGCTCACGGATGGTGAGTTCGGGAGTTGGCGACCCCGAGGGATTCCTGAGCCGGGTCCGGTTTTCCCCCTTTCACGGAACTTCTTGTTGTTATTAGGGTTTCTGGAGCATTTTTAGTATTTGTCATAAATTTTGTTTTTTCTCCAGAAATCTTTAAACCTGTTTTATTGGCTATCTCTTCTAATAGATTGATTTGTACTGTTGCATGAGCTACGTTTTCAGAAAGTATGGCAAAATCATCAGCAAATGCCAGACAATTTACTTTAACACACAGTTTTTTCTCCCTAGTATATTCTGCTCATTCAATTTCTTATTCCAAATTCGTACTATTTTTTCCAGGAGTTATTTTACTTTTTAATTATTTTTTTATTTTTTAAATCTATTTTAATTTATTTTATTTTAATATTGTATGAACACTGAAGAAGATACCATTATAGAATTTGTACTGATTGGCGGAGCAATTTAATTAATTACATTGTTTATGCAGGTAGATTGTATCAGTGTCAGAGGAAGCAAGTCAGCTTTAATTATAATGTCCTTGCATGTTACAGTAATTGTTTTCCATTTCCCTGTGTGACTGAAAGCTCTGTGTGTTTCAGGACCAAAGACGCATCTTACAATGAAGAGGAAGGGGCGGTGCGTATCTTCATGCGAGGTCGACCTATCATCCTGTATGCCCCCACGGCGGTCATGGACAGCTATGACCTGACCAAGGTCGCCACCGCTCCTCAGACCCGGCTCAAACTGGAGTGGGTGTATCCTTCACATTAGCATTTATATGATTATCTTCGCAATGCAATGAATTCAGAAGCTCCAAGCTGGTCTTTAAGTCCAGTGTTGGTGGTATTAACGGCTTGCATTACTGAATAAAATTACTGTCTAGTCGAATGTCAGTTGTACCTTATTCAAGGGATTGGCAAAGTTGACATACAAGGAAATACTTTATATAGATTAGACTGTACTGTACATGAGTACAGTTAAAGTGGCGACTCCTTATTTTTACAATATGTAGGATGTAATAGGATAGCCTACTTTTTTAACTTAAGTTAATATTATTATAGTTGGGCTAAATTGAGACAGTAGACTCAGTCTAATATTATTTATTCAGTCGCACTGCACTATTACGAATACCACTCCAAAGATGTGCACACACTGTAAACAACTATCGATCTAACCGCGCGAAATTGTAACCAATAAGACCGTAGTGTTGGTTTAAAATCAACCAATAGCGAGACTCGAAGATCTCGGTAGACGTCCTCATAATACACTGACCGGCAAAAAAAGTGGAACAGTTAAAAAAAAGTAATATAAATAGTATAAATCTAGCCTTGAAAAAGACTTAATCACATTTTAAAAGCTTTTCATGCATTAGAACAAACATCTGAAACATCCGTGAATAGAAATTGATAATATGACATTTTTTAGGGCGGTTTATTACCACCAATTACCCCCAATCCTCAATGAGCCTATCTTAATGGTTTTATGGCGGGAAGCAGACTGAAAGCGTTTAAGGTTTATGAGTGTTGCCGCTCGCTTATTGTTGTTCTAGGGATAACAACTGGCATTTGTTGAACACGTGTGAACCATTGTCACACATTTTAGCAAGTTATCCATTTGCAGTTCACACTAAAACATGCCTCTTAGCCGTGAAGAAGCTGCACAGGCAGTTGCATTGGTGGAGGATGGCCGCAGCTTCCGTTATGTTGCTGAGGTCATTGGATCATCTCTCGGTAGCATACATCGTGCAGTGCAACGTTACCGAGAGCTCCGAACATACGACAGGAGACGAGGGTCAGGCAGTAGAAGAAGCAAAAGTGCCAGGGATGACAGATTTCTCACCCTCCAAGTTCTGCGTGATCGGCATACCACAGCAGTTCAGGCACGAAATCAACTGGAAAATGTCAGAAATGTGGGAGTGAGTGAGCGAACAGTAAGAAGAAGGTTTGAAGCAGCTCATCTTTCGTCCAGGAGACCTGCACGTGGACCCGCACTCGAACCGCATCACAGAGAGGCGCGTCTTCGTTTCGCAAGGCAGCATCTGGAATGGACCCACGAGCAGTGGGCCTCTGTTCTCTTCACTGACGAGAGTTGCTTTAACCTTAGATCTCCTGATGGAAGAGAAAGAGTGTGGAGAAGGCGCGGGGAGAGGTACAGCCCTGTTGCTTTCTCCTCCAGGACTCCATTTGGAGGGGGCTCGGTTATGGTGTGGGGTAGCATCAACGTTATGGCCCGCACTGAGTTGGTGTGCATCGATCACGGGACGCTCAATTCCCAAAGGTACATCGAAGAGATCCTGATGAACCATGTGATGCCCTTTGCGCCTTTCATTGGTCAGAATTTCATGCTGATGCAGGATAATGCCCGCCCTCATACTGCTCGCTGTGTTGTACAATATCTGCAGGAAGTGGAGATTCAAACCCTGGACTGGCCAGCTCGTAGTCCTGACTTGAACCCCATCGAACATGTATGGGATACGCTTGGAAGGAACGTCAGACAGCATGACCACACCACCTCGGTACAACTGAGAACATCGCTGCTGGAGGAATGGGATCGCATCCCGGCAGATGCCATTCAACGAGTTGTGAACAGTATGCCTGAGCGTTTACAAGCTGTCATAGACGCTAAAGGTGGAAACACCCGTTTTTAGTGACCAGTGTTCTCTTGCAGTGCAGTGCAAACAATAATACTGTTTTGTTGGCAATATGTTTGATAAACACCAGCCCAAAAGAGCATTACTAAAAAATAGAAAATTGTAAGATTTGCAAAATGTAACGAAATTTGTGAGTTAAAGCGTGTTGTAAAACATGATTCGGTATTTTCTGTTGCCAACCATCTAAATTTACATGAATAATGCAAATATTGGAAAACCGATACATTTTAGTGGAATAAATTAAGAAATTACATAAAAAATTAAAGTGTTCCACTTTTTTTTGCCGGTCAGTGTATTTATTTGTCGTATGGCTTTTAGTGCTGGGAGTGTCCTAGGACATGTTCGGCTCACCTGAGTCTGTAGCTGCTTCCAGCGGACACCCATATTTGGGTGAGCTACAGGTTCCGTTCAATTTCAAGTAGTTCCAACTTTCGCTACCAGATATCAATTATACCTAGTGGTGAACGTTGGAACTTTGATAGAGCGTTCCGATGATATCTAACCTAACAATTTTGCTTTACACAAGTTTAGTCTGTGAAAGGATCTTTTACATGCCATAAATCTATGACATGGGACCGCCGGCTTTACTTCCCCTCCGAAGGAAGGCATACTGAAGGATTTTTAACGCACTTAAAAAATCTGACGACTTTGGCCGGGTTTGAACCCGCTATCTTGGGCACAGCAGTTCAGCAAGCTATCAACTATGCCACCGAAGCCACTAGATGTCCTCAGAGCACCATTAAACAGACCAAACCTGCCCCTTCCCCCTCAAGGGCTCCCATACATTTTCTTGAACTATAAACACGTGCTTTGTGCATACAAAGCTTCCTTCCTCAGCTTTCTATTCCAGGCGGTAAAGGTCGTACTTCACCCATCTTGTGGTGAAATGTAGAACTAATTACAAGTACTGACAGTGACAGTAAGACAGAGCTTATCGAGAGGGCATGCAAGGTAGCACCAACGACTGTTTAAAAGCCTTTTTTTTTTTTAATACACTCACCGGCAATAAAAGCGAAACATTACAAATTTCAGACTAAACTCAATGTTGAATCGTTCCAAACCTTGTATTAATCAAATACTATGGCATCACAACAATAGGACAATGTATCTTAAGTTATTTACCTTAATTAGTACAATAATTAACAAACATTATTGATCAAGACGATCACAACAGTGCAAATGTCGAAACACGGAACAAGTTAGATCTGAACCTTCCGATGCGCATGTGCGTCCTGTTGCATTACGTCATACCCCCGCCTGGATTCTTTGTCAACCAGTGAGCGCATACTTCGTCACGCGCGGGTTAGATGTTGCCAAGTAGTCACTATTCCCAGAACCTTCGCAGGGTACAGATGCTGTCAAGGCTTGCGAAGCTCTGTTCTTTGACAAGCATGGCAACAAGCTTGCTGTCAGGAGTGTGTGAAGTGGGCGCGCTCTCAGTTCATTACCACCAATACCAATGCTATGTCACTGAGAATGCTCCTATTCGATACTTTATGCTTGAATATTATAACCACGACGAACAGCGAGCAGCCCCAAACAGCTGTTGCACCAAAGAGGGGAAATCGCATTTGCGCCTAGTGATCCCACCACTTCCCCTCCTAGACGAGACTCCGCCATGACAGGCCAGGTCTAACTTGCCACGCTATAACACTGTATGATAACGAATATTGTAGACAAACCCTAATGTCCACAAAAATACGCGGCACGAGAATTCACAGCAATAAACCTTAGGACAGCCGTTTGTGGTTATTCTTGTCCAAAGGCGGGAAACTGTATCATTAGTGCCATGATTGTCCCGATCAACAATGTGTAGCAATATCATTGCACTGAAACTTCTCAAATGAGCTAATTAACTCATGATTAACTCACGACACAGTGCCATGTCGCAGGAAAGTTACAACATTCAATTTATAACGGATATGAAACAGATAAACATTTGCGTTTTGTCCGAGATTCGTAGTGTTTCGCTTTTTATGCCGGTGAATGTAGTTACAGCTGAGAGCTGACTGTAGGATGATTCTCACGTCCTACATGGAGAAATCACCACTGTACAGTTGCCATAAGTCCTGAAAAAGCCGGACTTGTTCTAATTTCAGGCAAAGTAAAGTGTTCTGTTTTCAGGCAAAGTAAAGAATGCCCTTCCTTATTTTTAAAATATACTTAAATGTCCTGAATTTTAAAAGTTGCATTATGAAAGCATATTTTTGCTAAAATATTTCTAAATTTGCTTACGTTGGCGGCACTGTTCCTCCGGTTTTGGAGAAACAAAGTGATACTCAAAATCAAGGAACTTATACATTACTACAGTAAACTCACTAATTCAGACTAATTATAGACAAACTATAGAAATGTTTTCTAAGATATTGTACTGTATAGTACGCGCATGGTTATCTGAAACTATAATTAGGAATATAATATACAATGTATGTAATTGTTAAAGAAATACTAGATTAACATCACAATAGGTACATACTGTATAGGGTTGCCAGATTTCAAGAATGGAAAAACGGAACACACGTCCAAAGAAACATTGTATCTTTTTAATCAAGGTTGTTTAATGTTTTAATAAATAATACACATATGTATTAAATAAGCATTACATAATCAAATACACAACATTAAAACTAGACATTGCTGACGTATCATATAGGCCTATGACACCAGCAACTTACAAGTGCTTTTCATTTGAACGACCCTTAGCAAGGATTTTTAGCCTACTTTTCACATTTTGCAAAAATGAGGAAAAAGTAGACTTATGAGATCGGGCAAATGTCAGTCTGTCTGTCTGTCTGTCTGTCTGTCTGTCTGTCTGTCTGTCTGTCTGTCTGGCTGTGTGTGTGTCCCCCCCTATCAACTCCTAAACGGCTGCAGCAATCGAAACAAAATTTGGTAGGAGTAAAGATCTATACCTGAATATCTCACGGCCATATTTGAAAATGATGTCAGTGCTACCAACTGCTAAAAAAACGCAATTGAAATTTGAGCTCCATGTTGGATATCTTGGAAAGTATGAATGGGAGCGATTTCAAAATTGGCACTCGTACAGATCATAATATTTCAGTTTAATTTCCAGGAGGCTAAACATGGCAGTATTGCCAAAATGATTATAAGCCTCCTGATAGGTCCAATTTTTAAATGCATATAACTTCTATACTATCAATTGGAATTCAACCAAATTTCGTATGTTGTATGTGTACATAACCAGATATGACTGAGCGTATTCTTAAGACCTAACAGGGCTGCCAACTGTTAATAAATGCTCCTATTTTTTAAAATCCAAATACCAATATATCAGAAAGTATGCAAGCCGATAGCTTTAAACTATGCACACGTATAGTACCTGACATTCTATATTAATTTGGAATAAGTTATATACGTCAGTGCTACCAACATGATTCTAAGCCTGCTGACAGGTCCAACTTTAAATACATGTAACTTCCATACTATCATTTGGATTTCAACCAAATTTCGTATGTGCTATGTGTACCATAACATATATGACTATGCATATTCTAAGGAGCAACCAGTGCTGCCAACTGTTAATATGTGCTGTCCCTATTTTTGTTACCCTAATATCAATATATCAGAAAGTATGCAAGCCAATAGCTCTAAACTTTGCACACGTATAGTACCTGGCATTCTAGACGAATTTGAAGTAACTAATATACGTCAGTGCTGCCAACATGATTCTAAGCCTGCTGATAGGTCCAATTTTAAAATGCATGTAACTTCTATACTAACTAATGGATTTCATTCAAAATTGGCACAACAATAGATCATATTATTTCAGATTATTTCTGACCAATACATGCATGACATTGTTGCCAACATAATTTTACGCGCGCAGTTAGATCCAATGTTTAAATACATGTAACGTCCATGCTATTCATTGGACTTCAACCAAATTTTGTATTTTGTACCTTAAGAGACGGAACTAAGAATATATTCAGTCATCAGGGCTGCCAACTGTAGTGCTCTATTAGGATACATTATGCCAGGTATACAGTATTTCGAACTAATTGGAAATTTCGATATTAGCAACTTAATTTCGTCATTATTCTAGATAGGTTCATATTCTGTAGAATAATCATTGGCATGAAAAGTAGGCTGTATAGTTCTTCACGGAACTTCTTGTTTATTTGTACGTTCTGATAAAATTCACTACAATTTTCGTCATAATATTGTAATATGTGAACAATTCTTGTTTTATCAAACTAATGGAGCTTCTGTTTCTATCATCTCTCCATTTGATATTCGTAACAGAAAAACTCTCTCCGTAAAAGCATTGGAGGGGAAAATGCTGAGTATTAAGTTCACAAGGACAAAAGATATTCCTTAATTTTGTTGCCCCTAATAAATCTATAGCATGTACCCATCTATCTGACACAGACATAGAAATCATTTTCTCTTTCAAACTTGCACCTGTATCACCAGAAAACAAGCTAGATATAACAATCAGTTCTGAAGCGGGTCATTTGAAAATTGGTGCGAAATTGAATATATTATCAAATAAACCAAAAAACGGAATATTTGGGGTTCCATTAAAGATTAAAATGGAACACTGAACAAAACAATAAGAAACGGAATTGTTCCGGGTAAAACGGAACGTCTGGCAACCCTAATACTGTATCAAATAAAAGATACAATACATATTCAAAGTCTTTATATGTATCCCTGTGTACATTTTGACTTCTAAACTAAGCGATGTATATTTCCCCTAACACTGTTACTGTATTCTAGCAAGGTCAACAGTACGACACTTCCAAACACTTTTAAGACGACTTCGGTGGTGTAGTTGGTAGCACGCTGAGCTTCTATGTCCAAGGTTGCGGGTTCAAACCCGGCTGAAGTCATCTGAATTTTTTAAGAGCATTAGAAATCCCTCAGTATGCCTTCCTTCGGAGGGGAAGTAAAGCCGGTGGTCCCATGTCGTAGATTTATGGCATGAAAAAGAACCTTCCACTAACTACACTTGTGTGAATCCAAAATTTGTAGGTTAGAATTGATAACGCTCCATTAGTTCCAACGTTCGCCGCAAGGGGCTGACTGCGATGCCATCTAGTAGCCAAGCCCACAAGCTTGGTGTCGTGGACGGTAGCATTTGGTAGCAAGAGTAGGAACTACTTGAAATTACTGTCAGCAGTCCTTACTTGAATTAAAACAGATAACACACACTAATTCAGCCATCACAATTAATTCCGGTGATCAGACAGATTCTATACATACCCAAAGTATACGGGGCTATATGAACGCGTTGTCGCAGCCTCTAAACTATGGAACCAACCAGCCACACACTTTTAAGCAACCACAGAGGTAGAATTTCACACAATGTAACAGTAACTCGACATTTGGCCTTCAAAAAGCAAACTGAGCAGGCACTGCCTTTGTTGCGTGCTTGGCCCCAATAATGATATATACCGTACTTATTATGGCCGCGAGTGGAGTTGTAGCAGTTTCGCTAGCCCACACTGTTGGGTGATAAATGTAACTGTTTACCTTTGCCTAAGCTATGTTGTTTTAATGGGCGCCAAGACCTCAATGCAATGTTGAAATCTAAATTTGTATTTAACAACGTCTAGCTCTGGCAGAAAACCTTCAAGACTCTATTCACTCAGATTGTGGTATGATTTGATCATTAACCCAACAAACAATTGTATCAGGAGAAGGAATTGGTCTATATCTAATGCTACCTACTGAAAGCAAAGATTGCATTGTAAAAGAAATGAATTTATTATATAAAACAAGTATAGCAAAATTAATAATAATAATAAGAACAAAATTTAAATTGGAGCGTTGTGATTTGAATATTACCGATAGAAAATTACGTGAAAACGGAGTCTGATAAATTGATTTTACTCTTATTTCCAAGCTATGAAGTTACTGAAATATGAAATGTAAAACAAAGAAAAATGAGAGATTGCGTATTTCTGCGTCATTTGCGCTTACCACTGGAAATTGCCAAAGCATTTCCCTCGTACTTGATGATGCCGTGAGCTTCCCACAGTCTCCTGGACGTCGTCATCTCCGTCGGAATTTGATGATATTCTGGTAGATTAGAGAATTCTATGGTCCGTACCTCGGACCCAAACACTCGTACAACCGCACTGGTTAAGTTTTGCAAAAGTTAGTCTTCAACTCCACTGAACATCGGAGCGACACGCACTTCCAACCGTACTCCGCAAGTTCTACACAGATAGTCCCCGTTCCACGGAACATCGGAGCGACACGCACTTCCAACCGTACTCCGCAAGTTCTACACAGATAGTCCTCGTTTCACGGCGCGTCGAACGATATATGCACCTGTTGGCTCCCCCACCACGGTACCGTCTTCCAGCTTACGTTGTCTCCCCTGATTGGCTGAGCACGCCGCCAGTTCCCCTCCTCTGCCTCATTACACTCGGCGCGCGAGAGGGAGAAGTCGTCTTCCGTTCCAACAATTCGCCTTTTCTAGACCTTGCGACCCAGCTTTGCGTAATACTTCTCGACAGGAATCAGCTTGTATTCGAATTCCCAGTGAGTCATGTCTCTCAAATACCCTAACTGACAAAACTCCGTAACATTCCGTAATCACATAATTTTCTATAATATTGTCGTTCGTAATAATTTGCTTGATAGCGTTTTCTAAGACATAGAAAACCTATCTGAATGCTAATAATTTTTATAAAATGCTCCGAAAATACCTTAATAATAATTATAATAAATTAATAATAATAATAATAAATTACCATGAAAAATTCTCTTGGCTGAACAATTTGCCGCGTAAATAAATATAGAATGGCTTCCTACTGACTTATGCCAGTTGCATAAAACCCCTCGAAAAACACGTTACAGAGTGAAGGGAACTACAGTCCAGCCGCCGAGTGTCCGGCTCTGACATTTCTCATGAGGGAGGGAGGCAGCGTTACCGGTACTGTACCACGAAATATAAAATAACGTAGACCACATCAAATATTTCACAAGTTTTTAAATGAATTCTGACGAACCGCTGACCATATTACTAAAATAATATACTTACGTACATTTAACGGGTAAGTGTGCACAAACAGGACAATAAATCAACAAACCTGCAGAGCAACTGGACTACAGAAGAGATCCTCGGCAACATCGAGCTAAATCTAAAGACCGGCTTACCAGGAAAACCACTGATTGGTACAGGTGAAAACATTCTTCATGGTAGTAAGCGACTTCGCCAACATAGGCAGAATTCCACTGCGATCGAAGAATTTATGTTTTGTAACCGCAAAATGTCGGAATAACAAAATGATGCATAACATTGCAAATGGGGTGTGGGACTTCCACGTTACATAGTGAAGACGCTTGAGAAGAATTACAATGATGGCAAGTTTCAAGGTACCATTAACAGCATCTCACTGCCGTAAGTTGGCTATATTGTTCTCTTTACCCCTCTTCCCCCCACCATCGCCAAACGTCAGAGCCGGACACTCAGCGACTGGACTGTAATGTTACTATTTTGCCTTTTGCTTGCATTACACTTTAATTAAAACAGAAGAGTTTGTATCATTTAAATTTCTAAACTGGGGAGTAGTCCGCAAAATTTTCATTTTTGTTCCCAGGGTGTCTGAGGACTGATAATTTAAAGAACTACTGTAGAAGATAAAAGAAGAGTAGAAGTGTTGTAGTTCAGTAGTTCTTCTGTTTTCTTCTTCTTTATAAGATTTAATTTTCTTAGGTTTATGCTGTGCACTGTAGTCAGTCCATTGTTCAGATCTTCTTTGAAGGGATTGTTCGGGCTTTGCGTTCCTTTCAGTACTTAAGACGTTTTGATCGTCGTGCCCTTTCCTCGGTTGAAAATGTGCGTGTTGTGGGCGTGTTTCTTGTTTCTTCTGTTTTAAAGAACATAATTTTAAAAGAAAATCATCCATAAAGTTGTTTAGTCCTTGACAGCACCACTCAGATACGGGTACCGTGGTCGGGATTGTCGTTCCAACCTCCACCTGCTCCCCACTGGGGAGATCGTGTACTTCGTAGCAGCGGCTGTGGTGCTCTTCAACGTGGACGAGCAATCGCAGAGGCATTACCTTGGACACACGGATGATGTCAAGTGGTGAGTGATGAAAAGAGTAACATGTACTTTTATTCAAATTATCATTTTTCTTTAATTTTAGCATTTGCTTATTACATTTTTTAATTATATAAAGATTTAATAGCAGCCAATGGCCATGAGTTACAGTACACATAATTACATAAATTAACATTGACATCATCAATCTGTGTAAAATACTGTTAAGGACTGACCTTTAGCACATGATACCTTTCACACAGCATGCCACAGCGCAATAGATTCGTACCAATTTACAAATATTCTAACAAGGGGAAGATATGATGCATGGATCACCGATTCGAACCATCTTTAGTACACGTGTAGGGCATGACCAGGCGTATACCAGGTGCAAGTAGTAAGATGCGCTTTTCAGCCGTTTCAGAGTATTTATCAATTGCAATTACAGTGCGGCGCCTATGTGCGTTGTACGCTAGTGAGAATCCAACGAGCGCGTGGTGCAGTTTCGTAAGCACGGGATGGCTGGTTCGAATCCCACCAGTGAGCCTTTGCAGTGTGTCGTCTTTTTTTTTTTTTTTTTTTTTTTTTAACCATTGTCAATTCCCAACCAATACCCATAGCAAGAGTCACTGCTTACGAGGTGGTCTGATGGTTTACAGACGTGCAATGAACAGAACAGACTGGGCCTTCAACATATAAATGTATACATATGATAGAATACACCTGACCGTGTATAATACCAATGTATTTGCAATGCCGATACTGTACATTATGTAATGTCACAAACGTTGACCCCCATACGATGATTTCAGAATCCCTTTTCCCGCTCACAAAACACTTTATTACAATTGACTGCAAGATGAACATTATTCACGACACCTACAGATGTACGAATTGGCTATGTTTACAAAAAAAAAAAAGGCTCAGCGGTGGGATTTGATCCAGTGATCCTACGCTTACGAAGCAGGCCTCTTACCACTGCACCACGCGCTCCTTGGCTTCATGTTAACGTACAGCGCACATGAACGCCGTACAGCAATTACGAATAATTTATAATTAATTTCTCGGAATCGGCTGAGAAGCGCACCTTACTACTTGCACCTGGTATACCCTAGTCATGCCCTACAAGTGTACTAAAAATGGTTCCAATCTGTGACCTATGCATCGTATCCTCCCCTTGTAAGCTAAAATTCACAAATCCAGGACAACTGCCTATTTTCATAACAGTTATCATGATTTTGAAAAGTATTGAGGAATATTTTTTTTAAAGGTTATGTACTGTATGCTGCCTACTAGAGGTCCCCATTGACATTTGTTCGTCTCTTGCAATCTCACCACTACATGTCTGGGGCACGAAAGGCTTTAGAATGGACTGAAATTTCTGAAAGTTGTCGAATAAATACAGGAATAAACAGCACTCTTGCTGCTGTATGTATTTTAAGAAGAACCTTTACAAAGTGTTGGAGGATTTTGAAGATGGATAATTTAGAAAAAGACAGAAGACAATTCAACAAATTTTAGCAACTACTTAATTTGGTTGTATAACAGAGATAATTAATATATTGAAAAGGTCCTTATTTTCTTGTTCACTTGGCAACTCTGTCCATGTGCAGAAGGAAAGCTAGGGCAGTAGTGACATAATATAAAATGTTAAATAATTAAAATTAAATAATTAGATAAGGTGACGGATCATCCCTACTAGTTTTCAGTGTGGCTCTCGATTACATCGTGAACATTTGGCAAAAAGAAAACCCGCCTAAATAAAAATTGGAGCAAAACCCTCAATAAGAACAAACTGCCTAGGGTTTGCAGATGATATAGCTCTCTTAGCCCTTGAAGAAGTTAATGCTCAGATCACCAGTCTCCAGAAAATTGTATTAAAAACAGGATTGCAAATATCTTCTGAGAAAACTGAGGTCATGCCAATGAAACCTCTTGACATAAGGAAGTCATCATAAATGATCAAAAAATTAACATAGTTCTACAATTTAAATACCTTGGAGAAATCATTATGCTTAACTTAAGTGAAAAAACAACATGGATAAATAGAACCAACAAAATGAAAAAAGCACAATTTCTAACCTGGTCGACTTATAACAAGAAATGCTTGTCAATAGGCACTTAAGATCCAACACTACAAAACTGTAACCTTGCCCGAAGCCACTTATGCTTACGAAACCTTGTTCCAAATTAAGAATGAAAAAAAGAACTGATCAACTCCTCAAAACTGAAAGAAGAATTATCAGAATCTGCATAAATAAAAAGTACCAGGTTGAAGGAGACTGAATAATCCTCTCCAATGAAACAGTCTATCCAGAGATTGACCCAGTTACCAGCATGATGGAGAAAAGAATCTCTTTATTTCTTTCACATCCTACGATTACCAGAAAAAAGGATTTTACGACAACTAGTGATGAGAAATCTGGGAAAGAAGACTGGAGGGCATTGGATCAAAGATATTCAAGAGGATCTCAAAACAGTTGGACTCGAAATTACAGATGCAGAGAACAAGAATAAAATTACCACCCTTCTTAAGAATCACAAGTTTTCAGCAGAAATGATGCACAGACGGCCTGCAGAGATTTCAGACGAATTAAGAACACTGCGATCAGAACGAATGAAGAAGTACTGGGCAGATAAGAAGAATCAAACAATACAACCTTCAAAGAAAAAGTGTACATGGAAGACTCAAGTGGTCCAATGTGGCCAGTAAAGTTAATAATAATAATAATAATAATAATAATAAGATATGTAGCAGCCTTGGAAATAAATACTAGATAAAATTAGGTAAGAATAATCTGTGTAACCGGACAGAGTGACTGAGAGCGAAAATGTGCAACATTGTGCCTTGCTGGAATCGGGAGACCATAGATTCGAATCCCACCTCGGCCATCCTTCAAATGGTTTCCATGATTTCTCATTTTTACCACCAGTCAAATGCGGGGATGATTCCTTTCATAAGGTCCACTGCCAATTTCCGGCCAAAATCCCTTCCCTGACCCATCCAGAATGAATGGCCATTGGCTGCATTAATAAAATATAATTATATAATACTGTATAATAATTCTTTCTCGAGAAATGGATATGTAATGTACTACGACGGTGGTCAGAATACAAAATAACTTCATAATTTTTCAAGGTATTATTTACTCCACCATTATGAACACAACAAGCTTAATGTTTACAAAAATGAAAACAATAGAACCCCTCCAATAATGGAAGTTGTTTATTGTGTCATTATGGCGCCAATACCTAGGTGTTATTATTATTATTATTTTATTTTTGCTTGTCAGTGTATAAACATTTTCGGATATTAAAAATTAGCATTCTACAGTAAGTAAAAATAAATAAAATGTATTTAAAAATTACTTCTTTACTGAGGTGTGTGTTTTTTTATGCAGCCTTGCAATCCATCCAAGCAAACTCCTCGTCGCCAGTGGACAGACGGCAGGCCATGACCGACGGGAAGGAAGGGTGAGCATTTTATGTCAAATATTTCTGTGTTAGGATTTCTGTAGATACAGTAGTGTAGAATATTTGATTAATAATATGTCAGTACATATGAGTAATAAGTAGTATGCTTGCCTAATATATTAGATTACAAGTGAAACGCAACTAGGTCAGGGAAGCAGTTCATTAGAAAATGAGCTGTGGGTGCAGACACTCGAGGTTCATCTTCTGAAGAACGTGTTCTCTGACTTGGGTGTATCACACGTAAACTGCTGGTAGTTAAACTGTATTTTGATATGCCTGTTGTTGTTGGTAGTCTTGGAAATTGAACCCACCCCCTGACAGGATGGCGCCGGAAGCAGAGATGTGGGTATGTCGTTCCATCAGCTGATTTATCTGTCCATTTTGTTGTTGCATGGGAGCTCAGAGCTGGAATGGCAAGCTAACAGGAATGTCTGTAATAGTTCAAAAGTTCTGTCTCTTACCAGTTATTTGAGGAAAATTAGTTCGAATCGATTTTAAATAATTTTCTTTCAACTGAATGCAGAATACATGTCATGGTGCAGTGAATTTGCTATTTCCTGTGCATCTTGTAACAGATGCCCACTAGGAACGGACGTTATTGTTGTTTATTTTTTAGTAGTTTTTCCACTTCTACCAAGATTTTTTGCGGATATTGTCTCTAAGTCATTCTTAAGATATACTGAGCATGTGCTTTTGAACAACACTGTCCTTTATACATAGACATGAAATGAACCTTCTTTTCTGAACAGTGGCATACGCAGGATTTCCTTCAGGGGGGTTTCATTAATAGAACAGGGTAATTGTATACATTATTAAAGGGGCAGAAGACCTTGATGTTCTGCCCCTTAAAACTACAGTCATCATCATAATTAAAATGATATTTTGATTAATATTCATAAAAATAAAATAAAAAACGTTCTCTTTGCATGAATACTATTTTAGGCTTCGATATTTTTACGACAAAATAAAAAATTTTAAAAAATATAAAAAATATGGAAAACAGTAACTAAATCTTAGAACTGAAACGATGCAGTGGTATCATCATGACCATGTGGTTGCTTAAAATATTGATATTATGTGAGAGAAAAATAATGATTTGCTCTCCGTGTTCCTATTGCCATTATTATTGACTCTCAAAAAATCTTGATGACTTTATCTGTATCATTAATTGGAATAAATTGCAGAATCTCCTCATGTACTGAATTATCTTTAACGAAACAGACTCGCAATTAAAACAACGAAAAGTGACGTGAAGCAGGTTACCGATCGTACACTTCAACAGTAGAACTGATTCATGGCTTGCTCCAACGCTGAAGGAGTCGTCTCGCTGCGAGTAGAGTGTAGGGCAATTATCAAGTGACGAACGTGATCGCTTTTAAAATATATACAGGAGTTAAGACGCCTCATTAGCGATAGCGTAAAACGGGCGATAGCTGGGACAATATAAAGATTCAAGTAAGGAAATGTCTCTGGGGGGTTTAAACCCTAACCCCCCCCCGTCGGTACGCCACTGTTTCTGATGTCGATCCATGTTGACTTACAATAGGAATCAACTGCTACTTTTAAGACTCTCCAAGAACTTCAAATGACATAAGAATTATTCAGATCTGTCCAGTTGAACTCAAGAGATATTTCTTTCATGTTGGGGTATTTAAATACTAGTTTTCCCATCGAATGTAATTGGGCAGAATTTGTGTTGACTGACTGAAAAGTGAATTCACAGCACTTCGCATGGGTAGTTACATTTTTATTCTTCAGTGAGGCCAATCTTGAAAATCCAGGAACGTGGAGACGGGATATAGTTTCTGTCAAATTATACTTGTCAATCAGTCAATGTGTTGACAGTCTGAAAAGTATAACTTCACATGCGGATAGTTTCTGTGCCAGCTTGCCAAGTCAGTTCATAACTTGTGGTCTTGGGCTACAACGAAGTGTAAATAACCCAAACTTGCATGTTTCTGTGTGTTTCTTAACATTGCAGCCAGCTTGTCTACCTAACCAGCCAGAGGCGGAGGCAATGCTACTTGATCCAGTGACGGTACCTGTTCTCTTTCTCTCTACTCCTGCTTTATGTGTGCTGTTTTTAATACATTATTTCTCATTTTCAATTGTACTCGTAGCAGTGGAAAGAGTGGCAGAAGCAGAGAAACATATCATTTAGGACTTGAGACAATTTCATTTACCATGTCTGACCCAAACTGGACTTTATTGTGACAGTTCACCTCAGAGAGAGAGTTTTAAGGGGCAGAACAGCGAGGTAATCTGTCCCTCTTAAATAAATTAACACTAATGTTAAGTTATACAAATTTAGAATAACACACTAATAGTCATCACAATTAACACCGGTTATCAAACAAATTCTACACACACCCAAATTACACGGGGCTACATGACCTCATTGTCGCAGCCCCTAAACTAAGGAACCAACCAATGTGCATTCAATACTACTGTATTTTTGTTTTTACAGGGTCAGAGTAAGCGAGTCACCGCTATAAAATAACCACTCTTAAAAGAGCCTCGGTTTAATATTTGTCAAAACAGGTTTCTGGGCAGCATGAACAGCGTTGTATTAAGGTGGCTCTACTCTGGAATCTAACCCAGATCCCTATTATCAGAATGATTGGGAGGAGGGAAAACACAATGGTATTATGAACTATTCATAATCATCAGTGCAGAGACCTATATAGACTTGCGCACCTATTCAACATCATCTTTGATTTACACAGTTCTAAGCAAATGTTATAAATACAAATGATCTCGATCATCAGTTCACACATCGCTCAACCATTGCGAGTTCACAAAATCACATTGAAACCATCGTGTGACCAATGACCCAGCGACAACTCATTGATGAATTCTACTGAATGTAGTCATTCATTCCTTTCTTGATTTGTAGGAAAAGTCTTCCAATCTGGAAATGTTCTGCTGTTGTCAAAATTATTTGATTATAGGGAGATAGCTGGTCTATTAATGCCTTCTCTCTGTTGTAATATGCTTTCTATGTGTTTTTACAATATGTCTGCTTGGTTTAGGCATCTTTTATTGCTTTACATTAATTTAATATTGTGTTTCATATGAGTGTTGTTTTTGTTTTCTTGTTGCTAATCACACTTGAAGATTAGGATCATTAGGGTAATTGTGAGATGCTTTATTTTTATATACTGCAGCACATTCTAGTTTACTTGAAAATCACTAATGGATGCTGTATCTCATTATGTAAGAAGAGGCTTGCAGGCGATTGTAGGAATATTTAATTTTCAGAAAAGTACAGAGGTGTGTAAATTTATTACAATCAAATAAAGAATCTAAGTCAGTCAACAATTTTTTCTTCAAAATAATTTTATGCAACTTTTATTATCTCTTTTGACTCTACTTAGTAATGATTTCTCCCCCATTGACGTGCACTTTTTCCCACAAAGAATTGTGACTGGAAACTTTCAGAATTGGGGATTCCGAGGGATACCTGAGCTGGGTCCGTTTTATTTTCTAATTGACTTCGGAATGTGCCCTCTAAGTCACGTGATTTCAATCCATAGTTCATGAATCTTTGAATCTTCTTCTTCTTCCTGGCGTTGTTCCCAATTATTTTTTTGGGTCCGCCACTCTGCACCTCGCTCTCCATTTGTTGCGGTTTGCTGCATCTGTAGGATGAAGACCTACGATGCGCATATCGTCGTGTAGGGTATCCATCCAACGCCTTTTTGGTCGTCCTGGAGGTCTTTGTCCATCAGGCTCGAGAGCAAGTGACTTGCTTACAATGGACTCTGTATTTGCTCGGGCTACATGTCCGTACCAACGCAACCGAGTCTCCCTCATTTTGGCTGGAATAGGGGCAATTCCAAGAGTATTGCGGACGTCTTCGTTCTTAATATGATCCAGCCGTGTAATTCCCAAGGACCATCTTAGCATCCGCATCTCCATTGAGTGCAAAGCTTGTTCATGTTTCTTTGTATTAGGCCAGCATTCAGCTCTATACAAAGCAACAGGGCGGACGTCTGTTACATAGATCTTAGTTTTGAAGAGCAAAGGGATCTTGCGGTCACAGAGAATGCCTGTGACCTGGCGCCACTGCATCTTTGAATAAGATGGTATATTAGCTTTCACGGCCTGTGAATTAAAACTCAACAATGAAAGAGTTCAAGAAAAAGTGAAGGAAAAGAAGAAGAGTTGGAAACAGTGGAAAACAAAAAGGACTGAGGAAAGTAGATTGAGATATGTAGAAGCTAGACAAATCTGCAAGAAAGTAGTGGCAGAAGAGAAGAAGAAAAGTTGGGAGTTAATCGCACAGGAAATTAAAGACGATTGTCAGCGTGGAAAGAAATTATTATTTAGTGTAGTTAAGAGTAGAAGGAAGGAACATGTAAACGCTGGATTTGTGAAAAACAAAGAAGGAGTGATATTGAAGGAACCAGAAGAGATTAAGAACCGATGGAAAGAATATTTTCATGGACTGTTAAATGTCAGGAATGTAACGCACACAGAAGTTACTGTAGTGCCAGATGTGGAAGAAGAAGAAATGGAAGCGGACATTACAATGGCAGAGGTGGAATTGGCCATTAAGAAGATGAAGATGGGAAAAGCTGTGGGAGTGGATCAAGTGGCAGTAGAAATGATAAAGGCTGCAGGACCCATTGGAATATATTGGACTTCAAGAGTACTCAAGAGTGTGTGGAGAGCAAAACAAATTCCAGAAGATTGGCAGAAAGGTATTATTATACCAATATTCAAGAAAGGAGACAAGAAGGTGTGTGGAAATTACAGAGGAATTACTATTATCTCGCATGTTGCCAAGATCATGGAGAGAATACTAGAGGAAAGAATCCGAAAAAGGGTTGAAAACCAAATTCAAGAGGAACAATTTGGGTTCAGAAGGGGAAGATCAACAGTGGAACCTATCTTTGTTGTAAGACAAACTATGGAAAAACACTGGGAATATGGAAAAGACATGGTAATGACCTTTATTGACTTAGAAAAGGCATATGATAGTGTCCCTAGAGACAGAGTTTGGGAAAGCTTATAACAGAAAGGTATTGGAGATGAAATGATACAAATGACAAAAGCAATGTACAGTAATTGTTGCAGTTGTGTGAAGACCCAAGCAGGTAGAACAGGATGGTTTGAAATTGAAACTGGTTTGAAACAAGGGAGTGTGCTTTCACCACTGCTATTCATAATGGTGATGGATGATATACTGAAGGCAACAAAGGAAGCCTACACAGGTACAAGAATGAACATAATCTTATTTGCGGATGATGTTCTGATTTGGGGAGAGAATGAGAAAGTGGTCCAGGAACAGCTGGATGTTTTAAAGGAAAATATTGAGAAATGGGGAATGAAAATCAGTGTAGAAAAGAGTAAGACAATGGTGATGACAAGACATAAGGAAGAAGGGAAAGGAATTGTTAAAATTGGAGATGTAAATCTGGAAGTAGTTGAGCACTTCAAATATTTGGGAAGTGAATTGATGGAAAATGCAAGACTGGATATGGAAATTAGCAAGAGAATACAAGGTGGGAGTGCCTTCTACTATCAAGTTCGGAATTTAATTTGGGATAAAGACATACCAATGAAGGCTAAAGAAGTGATGTACAAGACTTATTACTTACCAATATTGACATACGGAGCAGAAACTTGGCCTATGACCCGGAGGGATGAAAGTAGAATGCAGGCAGCCGAAATGAAATTTTTGAGGAGTATGTTACAGAAGACTAGAAGAGATAGAGTGAGAAATGAAGACATTCGAAAGGAAGTGAATGTACAGAAGCTGAACGAAAAGCTGGAACAGAACAGATTGAGATGGTATGGACATGTGAAGAGGATGAATGATGAAAGAATGCCAAAACAAGTGATGGAGAGGCAGATGACGGGAAAAAGAGGACGAGGAAGACCTAGAGGTCGGTGGTTGGACCTTGTTAAGTGCAGCGTGATAAACCGGAACATGGAGTGGCGTTCAGTGCTTGAGGAAGAGTGGTGGACAGACCGAGTAAAGTGGAGGGGACTCATGTTTGCTCCGACCCGGCCTAGGCTGGAAAACGGAAAATGATGATGATGATGATGAATTTTTCTAGGTTTATGGCATGTCTTGTGTGGGGTTTTGCCCAGGAATACCAAGTTGGCTCATCAG
Source organism: Meconema thalassinum (assembly GCA_946902985.2). Lineage (NCBI taxonomy): Eukaryota > Metazoa > Arthropoda > Insecta > Orthoptera > Tettigoniidae > Meconema > Meconema thalassinum. The sequence continues at coordinate 161,219,293 of OX336400.1, forward strand.
CGGGCTCTTGGTGCTCCGTGTCCGGACCCCCACATGAGTAGCGAACTGTGCACGACCTCCCTTCTTATGAAGCGCATGTGCACCTCTTAACTGCGAGAGATAAAAGATCAAGCAGCCATAAAGGCATAATGGTATATTAAAACTCAGCAATTTTTCTAGGTTTTAATTCACGGGTTGTGAAAGGTAATATACCATCTTTTTGGAAGCCTTTATGGCTGCTTGAGCTTTTATCTCTTGCAGTTAAGAGGCGCACGTGCGCTTCCTAAGAAGGGAGGTAGTGCACAGTTCGGTACTCATGTGGGCGCAGAGCACCAAGAGCCCGCTGATGAGCCAACTTGGTGTTCCTGGGCAAAACCCCACACAAGACATGCCATAAACCTAGAAAAATTGCTGAGTTTTAATCTTTGAATAGTTTAAGAGCGGATCATCAGTAAAATGACTCCAAAACCCTCAGCTCTAAATTCACACAAAAAGTAGAGTGAAGTAATCAAAACAAAACGTGTGGCATTTTGCATTAGCAAAGCTCCTCTGTTAGTGGAAATTCTAAAAAATCATTTTTCTTTCAGTTTCTTAAAAGAAAAAATAATTATGACTCTTGGTTAAACATTGGAAGTAATTTCACCGCCTTGCAAACATATTTAGTGCACTAAACCATGAAAAGTATAAATGCAATTGAGGTTTTATGGGGCGGAACTACGAGGTCATCTGCCCCTGGCATTGCGTCTAACAATTTGCACATCTCTGTATGCTCTTCAGTTCTTCACATAACTTCTTGAATTTTTTTAATATAGTCTAGGCATAGTTCCAAAGAGAATTTTAAATGAAGACACTCACTGCACAACATTTAAAGAAAATAGAGATGCAGAATAATATATGAAACCATAAAGGAGACCAAAAAATGGTTTCACTAACTTGTTTATAAGATATCTTTATAAAATATTCTCTTAAATTTTTAATTTAATTGTGCATCCTTGCTTTTATTCTCTTATCTTTATTTTTGTTACACTCTTTTTCATCATGTCTTTACAGTCTTAAAAATGGTGCATATTGTTTTTATTTTATTTTAATTTCTTTCTATTTTCTCTACAAAATTGCATGCATTAAAAGAAATTGTGAAGTCTTCAATAATTCACATTTTAAAACTTCATTTTGTTTCATTTTATTTTATTTAATTTCAATATTCAAGAGGCGGGTATTATGCTTCATTTGACCAGCACTGTAGATACATACCGGTAGATACGAATCTTGTCATTTTGATCCATATACTGTACGTAGATATAGGCTATGTTGAATAAAACATAAATACCTATTTCACTTGATCCACCTTGTCAAATTTGTATCAATATGGTGGATTAAATAAAATAATTATAAGGTATTCAGCACTGTAGATTGTTAATTCTTGTTTGTGATGAAACTTGGTGCAGTGTTTGTATTGATTCATTGCAATAAAACCCTCATTGATTCATTATTATCACTTTAATATAGACTTCACTAGCAAATTTTGTAGTTACTTGCTGCACTGGTATTGCTAATTTTTTTCCATTTTAATGTTCACACTTGTAGTGAAATGTCTCGAAATTTATGGAGCAAATCAATATTAGACATTTACATGGTTCGTGTTAGTGTTCATGATGTGAATTAAGTATATCTCAAACGTTGATGATAAGATAGGATAGCTCATAGTTGCTCACCAGCACTATGAATTGTTTTCCCTATTGGATGAAATATTCTCGATACTAGTACATAAGACTTCTTCCATCTTCTTCCTCGCTTTACATCACTTTTAAGAGAACTAACTAGGTTCATATTTCAGCTATTCCTTCTTTTATGTTCATATTTCCACCATGGGATTAAGATGGCAAGAATATCCATAATTAAATTTATAAATTTATAGAAGACAGGAAAATCGAAAAACTGTTGTGAATGTTTTACTTCTTTATCAATTTAATGTTATTTTTACACAAATTAGTATCATTCAAATTGGTGAAAATAAAACCATTCAAACTTTCTAGTTAATTACTTGAGTTATAGTATTATCTTACCTCAAAAACTGATTCATGGTTCTCTAGCATGGCATATTCTGCACATACATCTGCACTCCATAATAACAAGTAGAAGGGTAATTGGAGTAATATGCCACAACACTGATTGAACTTTGCCTGGGTTGCAGCCTCACATCCGAATCTGGAACTCTGTCAGTCTGCACACCATCTCTGTGATCGGCATTGGCGAGTTCGAGCGCTCAATCTGCTGCATCTCCTTCTCCAAGGCTGTAAGTATTCAACTTTTGACATGACAGCTACAATAGAGGAACATCGCACATTTGAACTCCCCAATTTTCCTTAATATTTGCATTCTTCAGTGAAGCCTCAAAGGAAAACCTATATGGTCTACAAAGTCCCTATCTTCTGGTTGCCTATCCTGAGTCATATAAAACGGTCCAGACTAAGAAGACTGAAAAAAACTGCCACAAGAGTACACAAAACCTCACTGACCTTGGTTCTTCCCATCCACAATGATATAGCCATAAAATTTCAGTAATTGAAATGAAAATCTCGATCGGTACAAATAACAAAAGAACTCGCTCTTCTCCAGAGATTATAGAGTATCAGCCAACTGGAAATTGGTATGGTTCAGTAAAGCTCCACCCGAGTGGAAAACATTATTTAATATACAACACCCTCTACCTGGTTTCGATTTCAAACAAAGAATATGAGTTACTCTAAACCAGTGGTTCTGAACCTGTAGAAGTCTGCGAACCACTAAGCCTGAAATTGAATCCTGAATGGACCCCCCCTCTCCAATACACCTTATCTGTTGCAACCCCTCCTCAATAACACTTAATTTAAAGATATTTCAATTCAAAACCTCATAGTCATCGCCGCGAATATATTCGGACAATTCACGACACATCGTTTTCGAAATCCCCATTTATTGGCCACTTTTTTTATTCGTGCAGGTGTCCCACTGACCACTCCTGAGGTACTCGCGGACTACCGGTTAAGAACCAGTGCTCTAAACAGAGTTCAAACTAACCATGGTCAATCTTTTCCTTCTTCCCTAGCATTTATCCCATTCACATGGGATCTGCTTTTCTGCTACGTCTCTTCCACACGGCTCTGTTGTGGAATTCTTCAGGATTGAGATTCACATCCCTTATGTTGTCCATCCACCTCTTTAACAGTCTACCATGGGGTCGACGTCCATCAGGATTGAGTTGGAGTGCTGTTTTGGCCACCGAATCATCGCCTTTCTGCATGACATGACCATACCACTCTTGCTTTCTCCACAATTGGGGCTACACCAACCATGGTCCATGCAGTTCATTATTTCAAAAGTGGGGCGTGCGATCTTCCCCTAATTACGACTGTGGTAACATGACACGGACCATCCTACAGATGTTAGTACATGTACAAATAGGACATTTTCTGATCTCTGAAGAACTTTGAATGATCATTGGACAAAGCAACAAGGTGGCTGAATAATATTGACCCGATTCATTTCCTCCCTAGTTGAATGTGCCAATTCTATAGCTTTGTTGTTCTGTTTAATCTATCACATTTTTTTTAACTGTTTATGTTTTATTTGTAAGCAATACAGTGTACATTGCCATGAGATCATCATCATCATCTTGCACAGTTTCCAGCCACTGGCCGGGTCTGTTTGGAACACAAGCCTCTCCAAAGTCTTCTTTCTTCCCACCATCTCTCAGCCTCCACCCTTGTCCAGTCTTCTCCTCTCTTCTTCATGCTTTCTTCACCCCGTTCAGCCACCTGTCTCTTGGTCTCTTTCTTCCCACTTCGTCTCATGTATCCTCCTCCTCTTCTCCTCCATTCGTTTTACATGTCCATACCATCTAAGTCTAGATTTCTCTATATCATCCTGTAATGGTTCCTCCTTCATTAATTCTCTGGTCCTCTCATTTCTTATTCTGTCCATCTTTGTAGCTCCAATACTGCTTCTCAAGAACCTCATCTCACTGGCCTGTATTTTGCTCTTCTCCCTTCCTTTCATAACCCAGGTCTCCGAGGCATACGTCAGGATAGGGACATAGTACGTCCGATATTTGCTGTTCTGAGGGACATCCTTGCTCCATAATCATGCTTCTCACACTCCTCCGGAATGCTTCTGCTTGTCTCCCCTGCTCATTTATTTCTCTATAGTTTCTTCCATTATCTTATATCAGGCTTCCCAGATACTTGAAACTCTCCACTTTCTTCAGCTGTTCCCCACCAATTGTTATTCCCGTTGTGGTTCTTTCCTTCTTCCTTGTTGTGATCACCATCTCACTCTTATTTATGCCATGAGGTAAATAAATAAATAAATCAATAAATAAAATAACATTCCAACCATGCAATATTACACATTTTTACGAGGACTTTTAGTTGCTCCGAATAGAAGAGAAGAATATTTTAACATTCATTGTTTTAAGTGGAGAAAAGTTATTTTAAGTGTGCTTGTCTTGGTAATACTTTTACATTGTTGTAAAGTGATGAGTTTAATACAACTCAAAACATAATTATGTACACTATTTTAAAATACAAATTTTAATTCTTAAGTATTGACTAGGTATCTGTGACACTTAATACCCTATTGCGTCACACAATAGAAATTGATTGACTTGCCGTAATCTTGTGTAACTTTCTTTTCTGAATGCCCTACGTACTTACACATGTGGTAATGTTCCAGGATGGTGGTGTGTTGCTGTGTGCTGTTGACGAGGCTCCAGACCACAATATCTCCATTTGGGACTGGCAGAAGGGTGAGCGGGGACAGAAGATTACAGAGACCAAGGTGAGCATGCTCGAATGTGTTTTTTTATTTTATTATAATTCTTCTTCTTCGTGTTTTGTTATGACCAACTAAGGACCACGTCATGTCAACTGTTTCTTCTGCATTTTAATGTTGGCCCAGTACTCTTTCATTCACAATCGCTGTTGCACCTTTGTCTCCATCGTCCACGCCTTCCCTGTTTTTAGTTTCGGCTTAAGTTGAAAACTCCGATGTTCTTGAAGTTTTTCCCTAAGTGGGCCACGCTCCTGGATAACAGATCAGTGTTATCGCCAGAAGCACATCGTCAGCATATAAAGATTCATCATCATTTTCCAGCTCCAGTTTCCTGGGTGTGGTATACAAGCGCTCGCCATTTATTTTAGTTGGAGTAGAGTTGCTGTTCTTCTATGTCTTTACATTTCACATTCCGTTAGTTGACCTCAGACTTCACTGTGTCTATCCATCGATTCCGTGGCCTTCCTACCGGTCTCTTCCCTCTCACTTTTCTGTCGAAATAATTTCTTGGTGTTCTATTTCTGTCCATTCTAATTGTGTGTCCAAACCACTGTAATCTGAGTCTTTCTAGGAGTTCAGTAACATGTATTTTGATACCAACTTCCTGCCAGTTAATTTCATTCCTAATCTTATCTTTCTTGGTCCTCTGGTTCATTGTTCTGATGAATTTCATTTCTGTTGCCTGGATTTTACTGTTAGATTAACTTCTATAATTTGAGATGCTTTTATAAAAGCAGATTGTGTAATGATGATTCAAGATTACGTTCAAACAATAGTTTATTATGGATAGATATACATCTAGTTAGGGTGCGTGGTGGCTCAGCGGTCTAGCAGTATGCCTCTCACCAAGGCGGTCTGGGTTCGTTTCCCGGTCAATGCATGTGAGATTTTCGAAGTGAAATGCCATGTCCTGTGGTTCGGATTCCACGTAAAAAGGAGGTCCCGTGGCTCATAATCACAAGATTCACGGTCACGTAAAACTACAATCTTCCTTCTTCATCTAGTTAGGGTAAACTTAAAAACAAAGACACTAGAGGTAAAAGAAAGAATTTGAATTAGAATTTGGAATTGGTTATATTGTGTTGGCAGACTGAAAAGTTGCAATATCAATTGTCAATATGGCAACACTGAAAAATGGCTTCAAAGAGACTAAGGGCCGTTTTCACCAAAGTCAATTATCTCTTAATTCGTCATTAAAGGTTATTTAACTTTGCACGACCATTTCACCAAACAGAATTGCTCGTTAACTTACCACTAACAAGGAATTACGTTAATGGC